>JAHZTW010000001.1:36291906-36421965 GCA_020283515.1 Alliaria petiolata
CGAGAAGAGTGGAAACAGTTTCACGGATGCCTGGCGCACGTTCCAAGAGTTTGTCAAAGACGAAGCTCAATCATAATCTCTCCGAACTCTCCTTTGATAAAAATAATCAACATTTTCCATCGCACCGAAGTCTCCAAATTCTCCAACGTGTCTCCATATTATAACTAAGCTGAGAGGAACATCTAGTCAATTCAAGTCAAAGAAACAAAAGCTCGTGAACGTAGAGGCTACTCTCAAGAAAAATTCAAGGAAACGAGTTTATAAACAAAAAAATCAGGAAAACAAAAAGAAGAAACGAGCTTTGCTACATCCTTTACACGGCGAGAAACAGGAATTACTAAAAGAAGAAGAAGATGATAACCAAGGCAAGACTGCAAGGACGCATATACCAAAGGAACATCAAACAACTCCAATCTCTAAGTTGTTCATTGAAGAAGACGTAACAGTTCGAACGTTTGTTAAGCAAGATAGAGCTTCCCAAGAGAAGAATTTCGAAAGTAAAATATCCATGGAGACAACAAGAAACACACCTTACGAGACGTACTTCGATTTCAAGCAGAAGTATCTTAAAAGCAAGCTCTCTATCAACGATTTCCACCGTACGAGAATCTAAAAAACAACGAGTTACCATAGCTCGACTCGAGAAGTACTACTAGTTTCTACCAAGGTTCAAAATTTTCGTGCGAGGGATACGATACCTCGAGACAACGAGCTCTCAAATTCCACAAAAAAAAGGGAATGGCTCACGATCAGGCTCGTCGAATGCATTCATGAGGAGACTAAGTGAATCATTAAAACGATGAGACCAAAGATAAAAAGCTCAGAGAAACCCGAGCTGCTAGTCTTCGCAATATCCTCTCCCCGATCTCGAAGCTACGTCAAGCTGCCGAATCGCAAGTTCAAAAAAAAAAAAAAAAAAAAAAGGGAAGCCGAGTGGAAGTCTCCATTGCGTGAGCATCGTTAGCCTTGCACATTCGAAGCCGAGCTTCAAGTCTCACATCCAGCAAGGGAGAATGAATTCCCAAACTCAATTCAAGCCGATCTCATACGGTTCAATTCAAGCTGATCTCGAACGCGATCGCAAACAAAGCTAAAATCAAAAGCATCAAAAGTATTCATCACTTATAGCCGAGCTCATCTTATGTCAAAATGTACTACTCGAGATCGACTCTCATGCCGAACTCGTCAGTTCGTCCTTACGTCCTCGGCAAAAGAGAAAAACAAAAAGGACAGCTCGGTGTCACCATTCAACAAGACGTGCTAGAACGTAAGCATCTCGGCAAAACTGCCCCGACATCTCAAAAAAAAAAAAAAAAAGGCGCTCGCACTACCGAGCTCGCTCTTATACTTCTCAAACCTACTAACTTTTCAGGCGATATCTCGACAAGTCATTTGACTATCTCAAAACAAGCTCATACACGAGCTCTCAAGTCATCAAGATCGTCTAAGTTATTACTTAGTCGACTCTTTTACGCTTCCGAGCTATTTACACATCAGCGTCCTGGCCAGACGTTAGATATGCCTATAACCTGTCTCTTATACACATCTAGATGTGTATAAGAGACAGGCACTCATACTTAGGAATAAGTCGTATGATCCATATAAGCCGACCTGTTTCGCCTGATCATATTAGCACCTGTCTCTTATACACATCTAGATGTGTATAAGAGACAGGCATATAAGCCGAGCCTTGCTCACACCTTTGCATTCGAACTTAAAAAAAATTCCTAAGTCGTACCAATAACTAAACGCCGACCTGATCGCATATTGGTATTCGTACTTAGGAATAAGTCGTATGATCCATATAAGCCGACATGTTTCGCACTCTCGCACGATCATATTAGCACTTATATTTTTAAGCCGAGATCCGTCTTTAAATAAGCCGAGCTGAGCTAATCTCTCGCACGTTTACATTCGCCCTATTTCTANTGAACATGACCTACAGTTTCTACCTGATCCGTTCTAGGTTCCTCTAAACTATCTCCAACAAATTGTTCACTAGTACTACCAATATCCACCATTGTATCATTTTCTCCATGATAATACCAAATCTTGTAACCCGCCACAAATCCATGTAAATACAGGTGTGACCATACTTCCCTTATCACGATGAATCTACGATTCCGACACTTTATACAAGGGCAATAAATTTTACCGGATTTTTTTGCTTTCGGCTGCATCGTCGCGAATCCCATGAATTCTTGCAAACCTTCTTTGTACTCTTCCGTGATAAGACCCGTTGCCGGAATTTGATGAGGTTTGTCCATCCATGAGCGAAAATAATTATAAGGATCTGAAGAAGACATTTTTTCTATATTTTAGATGAGATATTTTTTCTTTTGTTGTTCTTCTAGTGAATGATAGAAGGGAGACTTGCATTTATAGGAAAATATATGCACATTTCCGACGGATTTCCCACGGATTTCCGACGGATCTCTGACATAATCACAACGGCTACATAACGGCTATAATATTCAAACGGCTATAAAATCCGTTGGAAATCCGTCGAAAACTTTTTACGAATTTCCGACGGATATGTTTCCGTCGGAAATTACCGATGGATTTCCAACGGTCTCTTACTTTGTCACAATATGGTCACAATTCCGTCGGAAACCCGTCGGAATGAACCAACAGATATTTTCCATCGAAAAACCGTCAGAAATTACCGACGAAATTCCGACGGAATCTTGTCCGTCGAAAATTACCGACGGATTTCCGACGGATTATTACTTTGTCACAATTTCGTCGCAATTCCGTCGGAAATTTCCGACGGATAAAATTCCGTCAGAATTTCCGTCGGAAATTGCCCTGTTTTCTTGTAGTGGATTACTTAAACGAAAAAGTTGCATACATGACCATGCATAGTTTTATACATTAATAATTAGGCTTATAATGATCCTACCAAGATCATAAATTTTATGTCGTTTCTTTGAACATGGAACCTATAATTACTCTTCTCCTTCTATTGATAGCAATATATTAATAGGATCATTGACAATTGGTAAAAGAGAAAAAGAGGAAGAAGAAAAAATGAAACAATAAAGAAAAAGAAGTAGTATAAAATATTTATTTGAAAGTCTCTCGAGAAGGTTATCATTTAACACAAAATCAAATAATTATTAATATGTATATTTTAATTGAATTTTCTACTTTTAATTATTAGGAGTAACATTAATCTTATGAATAATTTTTCAATGTTTAAAGTTAAAGGGTATAGTTTCACAAACCTATACTAAAAATATTATAATTTTTCCAAAAATATACTTCACCAAAACCAAGTCGGTTTACTATCAGATTCAGATTTCGTTGTATTTAAGCAGATTTTAGACTGGATATTTGGCTAATTATTTGTATCGAGGAATGAGGATAGTATCGTCGCAAAATAAATTAAAAACAAGGGCAAAAGGAAGAGCGTGTGAGAGTAGGTGACTATTCGCGTGTTAAATATGCGCGTTGACCAACGCCCTCTAGCAAGATTTCGTCACCTACATCAATGGTCCGAATTTAAATCGTATCCAGGGTTTCCTTGCAAGGTACGTTTTCCAAGCTTCGATTCATACGATTTGGCGGGAAAGGAATGCAAGGAGACATGGTGAGAGACCAACGCCCTCTAGCACTCTTATCCGATTCATAGACAAGCAAGTGAGGAACCAGCTCCTATCTATCCGACGCGCTGGCGACCGGAGATACGACAACGGGCTCCAAACTTGGTTTTCGTTTTCAAATTAAATTTTCAATTGTAATCTTTTGATCTTTCTAAACTAAAACTGCAGAAACATCTGATGTAAAAAGGGTTTTTCTTTGAATTAATTTAACATATAATTAAAAAAAAAAAATAAGCACGTTGACTGCATTTTGTTGGAGTGAAGGAAGGGGTTTTTGTTTTTGCTTCTCTCGAAACTTCTCAAAAACCTAAAAATAATGCTATCTGTTTTTTTTTTTTTTTGTGCTAAAATATTGCTATCTTATCGCTTCACTTCCCAACTGTGTGTCGTTTTTGCGTCTCTTCACCGTTATGTATGTCTCCCTCTCCTCTGCTTCGCTTTCATTGCTTCTCTCTATCTTTTTTTTTTTGAACATTTGCTTCTCTATATCTTTCCCAGCTTACATCACAAGAGTTTTTAAAAGGTAAGGAAAAAAAACTTGTTTTGTCATATTGTTTTCCGGAGATTCCCACTATCTTGTTTCCCATGTTTGTTGAAACGTAAAATTGAAAAACGTGTAATTTTTACTAGGGTATGCAAAATATTTGAAATCCAAAATCTGACGTAGGGTTTCCGGGTATAAAAATCATAATGTATTCACTTTTCTTAATCCATAATATTTGGCTTGGCGCTAAAAATGAATAATATTGTTAGTAATACATCGAAATTTTTAGTATTCTAGTTATTTATTTTGCTTTATAGTGATCAAATAATGTATTTAACCATATTAGGTATAATTCCTCAATGTTAAAAGTCAAAGGTATAGTTTTCTAATTTCCCCTAAAAAAATATACAGTATACACACATACATAGATGTTACAACTTTTCACATTGCCCACTATATAAGAAGCTGAGACAAAGGCAGAAAGAAGGATCTAAGACATTTAACCGAAAAAAAAAGAAAAAAAAGTGATAAACTAAATACTAATGGACAATGAGAGTACATGATCAACGGCTGAGATTTGACATCACACCCAAGCAAATGGGTTTAACCGGAAGTTCTTTGATCACGGCGAGATCCGTCGCAGTTCTTGTCTTTTTTTTTCTCTCTGCTTCTTCTGATTATGCCACCGTCCCTTTCGCCGCTTCAACCGCCTCCGGCGACGCTCCTCCTCCTCCTCCTCCTCCTCCCTCTCGTCCTCATGATTCTCCTCATTTTCTTGACTTGTGTTATGATTTTGTATGGTTTCTCATTTTGATTCTCTGTACAGAGAGACTTAGACCATCTCCATTGGTAGATACCCATATGGGTATCTTAAATATTTTTTAATATAAAGTTTACTTCTTCCATCTTTTAAGAACTCTTAAATTTAATTTTCATTTTTGGATGTTCCATTGGTAGAACTCATTAAGGGTTTCTTAAAAAAAAATATGTTTTGTAGAAGAAGTAGTATATAAACAATATGGTAAGAAGGAGAATACCTTATCACAGTTTTGGTCCCTATATCACAGTTATGGAAGCTTTCTTATTCTTCCCTTTCTTCTCTAAAACCGGTACTTCACGGGGAATGAGTTCCGCAAGCAATCGCCTTCCAGTTGTTTTTCTCGGCTTCAGCGTAAAACTTTTCTTGGCTCTCCAAAAACAACTAGCAACGTAAAAAGAAAGTTTGAGAATTCACAAACTCTAAAAACAACAAATCTTGAATGAAAACTGCAATTTTACATTAGGAACTCGCTTAGCCTCCCACCTAAAAAATGCAGAAACAAATTTAAGCATATATGCCTAAAACGCATATACACAGAAAGATGGAATACATAGAGAAAATATACCTTACTCGTCTTAAGTATTCAAACCCATCTTCTGGTGGTCCAGATTCAAAATCAGGTTCTCCATCCAACGCAAACGCAGGTCTCAAAATGCTATTGTAATTGTCATTATCTTCAGTGTACTCCTCTTCTTCTTCTTCCAGAGTTAAGTCATCCATTCCTTCTTTGGTGCCTAAATTTTCTCAAGAAGAAAATAAGTCGAAATTTGGAATTTCAGTGTGATTGGGTAAGTAACAAGAAACAAACTTGCGTTGAAACAGATAAGAGCTAAGGCCAGAGATAGAAATAGCTTTCAAAAGTTTTGATTTTATTGAAGATGTATGAACATGTACAATTTTAATCAAAGAATCATGACCATACACACTTTGAACCAAAGAATCTCTCTATTCCCCTATTACAATCTGAACCAAAGAATCTATATACAGTTTGGGTTTTCTGCTATTTGAGACATCCATGGTGTATCATAATAACTAATAAGTACATAATCGATTCAGATATAAGATGTCCATGATGAGTAATTGAGAAGAATAAACAGCACCTCAAAGATACAAGAGAGCTCTCATCACTCTTCTTGAAAATTTGACGGAGTGTAAGTGAAACAATTCCAGGATCCTTCGGCGTTCCAAAGACCGTGTGAGTCTTCCCCGAGCAACTAGGCCCCAATGCTGCCAACATTCCGCTTTTCCCTTTCATGAAATCCTCCAACAAAGGCTGAACCATTTTACCATACACATCGTTCTACAAACAGAAACAAAGAAAACTCGTCAATGGTAAGAACCATTTAAAAATTCGACCCAAAATGAAGTGAAATTGATACTGAGATTTGGTCGAACCTGGGAACAATCGGCCGGGAAAACGTGAGAAAACCCTTCGTATACATTGGTCTTGCTTCGTTTTAGCTCTTGCAGCGCTTGAGGCGGGGTTAGTGTGACTGAATAAGGATCATTGAGAGTAATACAAGCCTCTTCGCTCTTCTTGTTCTTCTTCGCGCCGGATTCCTGCTCTCCTTCGCGATGTTCTTCTTCGAAGGATTCTGGGGCCAGAAATTTCTAGGTCTGCTCTTCGTGGTGGTGGTAGCCTTGGCGAAGGTTTTCAAGGGTTTGATTCTCAGGATTTCGGTTCGGGTTGTGGGCTTTGGATGGAGAGAATCAAAGGGGAGTGTCGAATCTCCTCAATCGAACACAGAAGAAGATCGATCGGAGGAGACGAGAAATTTTGCAAGTTTTAATTTTTTTTTTTAAATGAACTGACCAATCACAAAATGACACAGCTGAGTTTCTTAACAATTCTTAAATCTCTTTACCAAGATACGATTCTTAGACTATTTACACATTAATGAATTTTTTATTATTTGTTTTCTTATGAAACTTGTTAAAAGACTCTTAGCATCCCCCGATGGACATGCTCTTAGATATACAGAAAAGGTTCTGAGTCAACAACCTCACACTAAACCATTTGGTTAAAGTATATCTATATTTTTTTTTTCTTTTTTCGACAAGTATATCTATACTAATAAAGTGTATAAAACAGGCGTAAAGATATTAAAGTTACATCAAATGTGTCATTTTCTGGTAGACTAAGATCATGAGCACCAACCACATGTGTCACTTTGGATTAGAGATAAGACATTGTATATGGTGGTTACATATATATATATATTTTTTTTTTCAAGTTATTTATTTATTTATATAATTTTTTTTTGGAGATATATATGGTTATATTATATATTTATAAAAAATTTGGGTGCAAATGTTATTATACATATATAGGGTGTGAAATTAGGTCATGCTATGCTATCTCCCTCTCTCATCTCATCTGCGCCTCCTCCCCTCCCCTCCCCTCCCTTCCCCAATGTGGTCTCTGAATTGAAAGCTTCACACATCTGTGTAATAATTAAGATCCAATTTGTAATCGTAATAATTGAGATTGTTTCTCAATTAATTATGTTTTGAGGGTAAGAGTATTATATAGAGAGATGGAACTCGGAATTTGAAGGGTCAGATCGCAATACGGGCATGAAGACAGATCCATGTCTGTGTCAGATACATGTTTGTGGTGTGATCTATCTAATTCTGGGTAAATATTCTTAGTTATGAACCCATTTTAGCAATGGATAACCACAACCATATGTATTTCAGGAGCGATCACTACTCCCCTATCCGTGTCAGGTAAGATGCTTTTTCATTTTCGATTTCAAATCCATATTATTAATTTAACAGGACGTAAAGTAATAAGAAACATTTTATTAATAAATATATCAAATTCTGGGTAAATATTCTTAGTTATGAACCCATTTTAGCAATGGATAACCACAGCCATATGTATTCATTAAGATTTATTTCAATAGTGATCGAATCCATATTATTTAATTGACAGAACGAAAAGTAATAAGAAACATGTTTATAGATCTAATTCTGGGTAAATATTCTTATTTATGAACCCATTTTAGCAATGGATAAGCAGATTTATTTCAAAAGTTATCAAATCCATATTGTTAATTTGAAACATGTATTATTAATATCTACCTAATTCTGGGCAAATATTCTTAGTTACGAACCCATTTTAGAAATAAACTGTATCGCTACAAAAAAAAAAAATGTTGATCAACTAAACTAAATGATATTGTTTTGAATAACTTATTGATAAATGATAAAATAAGTGTTTTAACATCATTGTTATTAATTAATTTAATAACTTATATTAGTTTGCGTCATTTTAACAAAATTGATGCAAAATTATGAATTCACATATTGAGGTATTTAATTATTTTTGGTTTTAGAGTATAACTTATATCAGTTAATTAATTTTTTTTTTTTAATTTTGTTTAATTGATGAAGAAGTAAAAGAGAAAACATATTTATAGATAGGGTGATTTAAAATAAAACCTACAAAAATGAAGAAATAAAGAAAGTAGAGTTTTATAATCAAAAATTAGTTTGATATATATTACACACAATAATTATGACCATTTTGTCCTTATATTTATTTTATGCAAACCACCTGCTAACAATTTGATTATCAAGCTAACAATCTGTTTGCGTATTTGTGTATTGTTAGCATATGGTTCGCATTGTTAGCGTGATATACTTTGTAACATGGTGTATTGTTAGCGTGTGGTTGACGTTACCGCTATTTTGTGCGCATTGTTAGCATTTTATCACATGTGCATTGTTAGCGTATGATTCACTTTGTTAGCGTATCAACACTTTGGTAACATGTCGTATTGTTAGCGGATGATTAGCGTTGTTAGCATTTTGTGTGCATTGTTAGCATTTTATGCGTGTTGTTAGTATGTCGTTGTTAACATCTGAATCCGCGTTGTTAGCATCTTGTTAGATTTTATAAACAAAAATTAAAGGGTAAAAACATCTTTTTATTATGAATAGTAAGTGTCAGAATTTTTGTTTTTTGGTCGGTCGGTTGGTAGGAGAATATTGAAATTTCTCTTATAAATATTGAAACGTAAATATCTAATAGTAAAACCTCTAGAGACCATAAGGTTTTTATAAAAGAATATTAATTTATAGTGATTATTAATTTATAGATATATTATTTGGTTGAAAAACTAATTTTAAGACTGATAAAAAAATATTAATTTAGTGAGATATTAATGAATCGAATATTAATTTATATAGGTTCTACCGTTTGGTTGGTCAATAAATATTTTTTTTTTAAAACATTAAAATTAATTTTTTTTTGTTTTAATCAATAAAATTATTTTTTTTTTAAATTTAACCAATAACATTAATTTTGATATTTTGTTTAGCTTCCTAATAATGATAAAAATGATTCACATTGAAGGAATTTCTCAATAAAAAAATATTACAAATATTTAACATCGCCATTTTTAGAGTAGTTTTTATATAGATTTATTTTGCATCAATTATAAAAAGTGAAAATATATAAAATATATATATTTTTTGTAGTGTATTCATTAAGACTTATTTCAAAAGTGACCAGTATTATTAATTTGACTCGAAGAAAAAAAAACTAAAAATCACTAAAGTTGCTCGAACATCCCACCTGAAAGAAGCTTGAATACGGCTCACTTACCGGCAGAGCCAAATGGATATTTTCTGTTGATTGTGCGAAATGAAATTTCATAAAGAGTGAACCTTTTGATATATATAAAAAGGACTCGCTAAACCCTTAGCCTTTTGTGTTCGGCCGCTGCTTAGGTTGCGCAGAAAAGATCTGAAATCTGAAAATGCTAAGCGCCACAGGAGGCGGCGGGGGGAGGAAGGGAGATGGGGGCCGTGAGAGAAAGGGAGATCGACACTCAAAGGGCCGTGGGAAGAAGACAGACAGATGAATCCGCTAGCTCGTCCGTGGTAACTTTCGCTTGTGATTTTGAGCTTTGTTGTTTGAGATGCTTAACTTGGGATGTTGATTTAGATTCTATCACGAAATTCTTAGTTTATTATACTTTTTGTGGCACGATGCCCTTCTCTGGCCAGACTCAGCTGTGATTGTAGAAGTTTGTAGCTGCTGTTTGATTTTTATCTTCTATCACAAAATCCTTAGTGACCAGGCTCATCTGTGATTGTAGATGCTGTTTGATTTTTTATCTTCTTCTATTGAGCTATGTTGATTAAGATTCTATCACGAAATCCTTAGTTTGTAGCTGCTGTTTGATTTTTTATCTTCTATTGAGCCATGTTGATTTAGATTCTATCACGAAATCCTTAGTTTATTCTCTCCTTTTTGTGGCACGATGTCGTTATCCTTTTTCTTATTGTTCTCTGGCCAAACTCAGGTGACTTCTCCAGTGGTCTCGGAAGAAACTCGCGTGGCGGTACAGAGACTACTTGCGGCTTTCGCAGTTCGAATAGCAGAAGCTCCACCCGGTAAGAAGAGGCGAGTGTTTGAGGGTTATTTGCACTGTATTGGCCAGTACTTCACTGCTAATGAAACCGTCCTACATATGAGCGACCCTATGTACGGTGCAACAGATGCTGGCAATGTGACCAGTGTGTTCAATTGGATGCTGAGACACCTCGAACCCGCGGGAGCCACTGAGAGGTACCACACCGATTCCCTTCAAGCCGCTGCAAGAAGAGCCGCTGAGAGGTACCCCACCGATTCTCTTTCCAGGGATAGGAAGGCCGGCTCTTCTTCTTCTTCAAGCCAACCCTGATGGGTTTTAGCTTAATCGTTTTATCCCACGGTTTTGTTTTCGATTTGGGGTTCAAGACTTTATCAACAATCAGTTTTTTTCTTTCCTTTGCTATGTTTGGTTAAGTTCTAGTTAAAACCTTGTTCGCATCTCTTCTTAAGCAACGCTTTTTCTGGAGAATCCTCTAACACGCACAATCACCTTTCCTTTTTGAGTCCATAAATACCTCTGCCACTTCTAAAACAATCTTTGTGTGTGTGTGTGTGTTATATTTTTGCGTAGCCATGTTAAACACGCTATTTTGATTACTGTGAAATTAGGAACTAGTTTGGACATAGTCCTGAAAATTTACGGGTATGGAATAAAAACAGCAAATTTGGGAATTGGAAAACATTTTGGATTCCAAAAGAGAATCCCGCCTCTTCCCAAAACGAATAATTATTTCGGGTGAGAACCAACTTAGAAACATATATTTCAGATAATTTCAAGAAAGTTGGAGAAAAAGTCATAAATTAATATATAGAATTTTTTTTCCTTTTTTAATTTTTATTCAAGTTGTTCAGGTATCCAATCTCATATTCATTCCCTCCATATATTCTTCCCGTACCCTTTCCGTATATGTTTTAATAAAATAAATGGTCCGTAAGGGAATGGAAAAAGGATTGAGACGGAAAATTTGGAACAAGTAAAACTAGCCCTGCAAATTTTGGGATACGCAATGAGAATTTACAGGTATACGACAAGAACGAGAAATTTTAAAATTGGAAAACAATTCCCAAAAGGGAATCCGTTAAAAACATGATGTGCAATTCGGATCACCGGACGGGTTCAAGAAATTTCTTTACCTAAAATCTCTTCCCAAACAGATAATTAGTTTGTGTAAAGATCATCTTTGGGACACATATTTCAGATAAATTTGAGAAAACCCAAGAAATTTAAAAAAAAAATCCGGATAATTCAGAAAAAAATATATAGAATTTTTAAATTATTAATTTTTAAACAGGTGGTTCGAATACGCTTTCTCATATCTGTTCTCTTTCTGTATCCTTCCCATACCCATTTAAATAAATTAAATGGTTCCAAAGGGAAATTTTTTTGAACGGAAATAAGAACGAGACGAAAATTTTGTAACAAATACGGGAGGGAACGGGAAATTCCGTCCCAAAATTTCAGGAATAGTTGGACATAGCCCTGAAAATTTTGGGACTCGTGACGGGAATTTACGGGTATGAGACATGAACTGGAAATTTATGAATTGGAAAACAATTCTCAAAAGAGAAGCCGATAAAAATGGTATGGAAAATTGGGATAACGAGACGTTTTGGAAAATTCTCTTAGCTAAAATCTCTTCGCAAACGGGTAATTATTTTGGGTTATAATCAACTTCGGGATATATATTTCAGATAATTTTGAGAAAATTTAGGAAAAATCTGATAATTAGGGAAAAATATATAGAATTTTTAAATGGTAGTTTGAATATCCGATCTCATACTTGTCCTTTTCCCGTACCTGTTTGAATAAAATAAATGATCTCGAATGAAAATTTTCTTGAACAGGAAAGAAAATAGGAGTGGAAATTCGGAACAGATAAGAGAGAGAATTGAAAACCCGTCCTCAAATTTTCAGGGCTAGTTGGCCATAGCCCTGAAAATTTTGGAACTCATAACGGAAATTTACGGGTATGGAACGGAAACGAGAAATTCAGGAATTGGAAAATAATTCCTAAAAAAGAATCCAATAAAAACGAGACAAGAAACTTGGGTTAAGTGACGGATTAGGAAAATAATTTTGAACAATCTATACTAAATGAAACCTACTCTTTGTGGCTCCAGGAGGTGTCAATATCAGCAAATTTAGAGCTCAGCAAACCTACTCTTTCTGAGTACTCTTCTCTTCTCTATTATGGGCATGTTCGTTTGGTGAGTTGGACGCGTTATCTGGATACAGATGCAGGTTTATGTTCGTTTAGTGTTAATTAAGAGCATGAACTGAAATCGGTATCCAGATGCATTTCCAAAACTCATCCAAAAAATCAAGATTTCTGTATGAGTTAATTTGGTGCGTCTAGCTACATTAAACTCATCCAAAAATAATAATATCGAAAATACTCTTATTTTATTAAACAATTACAAAATCAAAAATACCCTTATTTTAATAAACAACAGCCCGATTTCACGGTTTTGACGAAAAACGCGATTTTGCGCATTTAGCGGGAAAACGCGATTTGCGGTTTTGGCGGAAAGCCGTGATTTTGCGGGAAACACGTGATTTTAAGGGAAAAAGGTGATTTTGTGGGAAAACGTGATTTTGCGATTTTGACGGAAAAACGTGATTTTACGGTTTTGACAAAAAAAAATATTTTGCGGTTTTGAGGGGAAAACGTGATTTTGCGGAAAAAGGTAATTTTGCGGTTATGCCGGAAAAACGTGATTTTGCGGTTTTGCCGGGAAAACGTGATTTTGCGGTTTTGCCGGGAAAACGTGATTTTGCGGAAAAATGTTATTTTGCGGTTTTGAAGTAAAACGTCATTTTGCGATTTTGGCGGAAAAACGTGACTTTGCGATTTTTGACGAAAAACGTGATTTTACGGTTTTTGACGAAAAACGTGATTTTACGGTTTTGGCGGAAAAATAAGATTTTGTGGAAAAAGTTATTTTGCGGTTTTGGCGAGAAACCGTTTTTGGATTTTATAAAAAACAAGGAGTTTTTGGTCATTTGACATAAAACGCGTCCAGTACAAATACAGACATACAAAACGAACGTATCTGCATTCAGATACAATTTCTGGACGCATGAACCAAAATCACAAACAAACATCATGTGATTGTTGCGTCCAATTACTGTGTTTAGACGTTGCGTCTAGAAATCTCATCTGCTTCACCAAACGAACACCGCATTTGTGATTTTTTTTTCCTTTTCTTTTTACGGTTTATCGATCTACAAAAATCCAATTGACAAACCATACTAATACGTTATAAGAGTATTTCACTCGCATCACTTAGTTATTCTCTAAGATTTTTTTTTGGCACAATCACATTTACGTGAAGGTTACAGCTCGAGATGGCTAATGCCATATTGATATAGACCATAGTTTAAAAAAAAAACATAGACCATAGTTTGCTAGATTTGTATTGTGGATCCGGTGAATGCGTCGGAAAATCATGCAAGATAGAGAGAAATTACATTCATCTTAGGTATGATATTTTTTTTATTCTTATTTTTGTTGACTAAAGTATACAATAATACAATAATGAATTTGTTTGTGAATAAATTAAATCATCAAGACTCTAAACAATAGGTTCTGGAGGAGCACCAGAAAATCCAAAAAGTCCATCCAAAATTCTAATCATTGCTATCTTTTTTTTGTGCAAAATATTTCATTGCTCTCTTAAATTTGCATTTACAGTGAAATTTCACATAAATCGAGTCAAAGTATAAAGTAAAATATATATATATATATATATATATATATATAAGAGGAAAAATATCAGAAAGAGGCAAAGAGGAAGAGGAGAAATAAAAAATAGTGATCTTTCCCTCTCCTTCGGTTCGAGAGAGAGACAAACAGAAAGTATCGGTTTAAGAAATTGTAGTATTACGTTCAACGTACATGCATTACTAGAAAATCTCAAGCCATTGGGTTTTGTCAGAAGTTCGAAAACGTATAAGAAATCTATATTTTATACGATCAACTTAAAACTGAAAAAATCTCAAAATAACCAGATTGAGCATTATGAATTAGAACAGTGGAAAAGTATCGAAAACTAAATCTTTTTTCATTTTTTAAATAATCGATCGGGTTCCTTATATTATTAATTAACGACCTGACGAAATAAACCGATAGATAACCGAATCCGGACCGAATTAGAAAACAATGTCAAAGTCAAATGGAGAACTTGTAATGCATATAATTCAGAAAATGAGACTCATCTCCCACCAGGATTTTGACTGTACAAAGAAGAAACCACCATCAATTCTGAAGCGTTTGCGTCTCATTGCGCAACTACACTGCAAATGTGTTCGACACCTGTTCTTCGTCTCCGGTGGTTGTTTTGAGGTGTTGGTCGGAGTTAGCTTCCGGTGTGTCTTCTTCACTCGGCGGTACAAGTTGCCAGAACATTGCAAGATACTTGTCCCATTCCTCCACAATCGTTGCTCCTTTGCTGCTTCCCGTTTTCTCCTATATATATTTTATTTTATTTTTTTGAAGTCAAGACAGATAGAAGAACGAATCTTTGAGATGATTTTAGATAGAAACCATTCCAAGATCAAAACCCAAATCATCTGATTAGGGTGTCGGTATAAAGAGAAAGGAAAGAGAGAGTTAGTTACCACATGAGCTTGGATCAGGCTCTTAAGCTGTGTTTGTCCCACTGGTGAAGTCACTCTTTGGATCTTCACGATCTCTTTGTTCACCTGTTCAATGGGGTTTCATTTTCAATGTTTCACAAACGTTTTAAGAAATATTTTCGAGATAATTCAGAGGATTCTGTGATGTTAAACCTTAGGGAGGAGAGTGTTGTCGTCGTCAAGAATATACGCCAATCCACCTGTCATCCCGGCGGCTACATTTCTACCGACTCTGCAATTTCAGAGAGAAGAGATCAAGATACAATTTGGTGGTTAAGAAATTAAGTCCTAGTTTTTGGTTTCGGGCTCGGGGTTGTGAAAAATAGGGGTTTTACTTACTTTCCAAGTACAACGACACAACCACCAGTCATATATTCACAGCAGTGATCTCCAGTGCCTTCAACTACAGCTTGAGCTAGAGAGTTTCTAACCGCAAATCTCTCGCCTGCTCTGCCTCTGACAAACAGCAAACCACCAGTTGCACCATACAGACAAGTGTTTCCTACAATAGTTGCATCTTCAGGACGAAAACCAGTCGATTCCACTGGTAATATCACAACTTCACCTCCGGCCATTCCCTTGAAAAATGGAGTAGAAGAGTACATGATAAGAGACCATTAATCCAAAATATTGTCAAAAGAAACATTGATTTTGAGACGAACCTTTCCCACATAGTCGTTGGCTTCACCCACAAGACGTATATTCATTCCAGGTGTTAGAAAACATGCAAAAGATTGCCCAGCGCTTCCAGTGAACCTTTGCGGGTACAAAGTGGATCGTGTAAGTTTACAACGTGTTCTCGTTATATATCTATTCAAATTTTGGTACGGGTTTGCCGTCTCATAGCATTGGCTTACGTTAGGTTCAGTTGTCCAGCAAAACCAGTGTCTCCGTATTTCTTCGCAATCACCCCTGCAATCCGACCGCAAACAGCACGGTCCACGTTGTATATACTCGTGGTTTTGTGAACCGTTTTTTCATTCTCAATTGCATCCCTTATCTGGGAAACAACAAAAAATGAGTATTATGCCTTATTGTCATAAATAGAGATAACTGATAAGGGTACATAATGAAACGTTCAATTAATGAGTCAATAAGTAACTAAGTAAGACACCACTCGTTACCTCCGGATCCTGAAGTAGAGTATCATCAAGGACAGGACCATTTGAGTGAACCTCCTGCTTCCTAATGGAAGTGCTGCTACGTTTTGGCAGCCCAACAGACTGCAGATTTTAAGAAGAAATGAGCTATACACACCAATAAACCTTGTGTGTAGGCACATAAACGATAAAGCAATAAACACAATTCCGGACTACTTACTGATAAGAGATAACTGAGGTCAAGATGAGTTTTCACGAGCGAGATATCCCTAGGCTTTAGCAAATCTGTCCGCCCAATTATGTCATCCAACTTTTCATATCCCAACTGAGCTAATATTCCCCGCACCTACGAAATTAAGATGAAATATTAGACATTGAAATCGATGAATTTTTGTACCAGTGAAATTTTCTTGAAGATTACCTCCTCTGCAATATACAAGAAGAAATTGACAAGATCACCAGGCAGACCAGGGAAACGTGCACGCAGTTCCTCTCTCTATAACCAAATTTAGGAATATCTCAGCAGAAATTAGTTATGCGTTCGAAAAAGAAACGTGAATTAAGTAAGAACAGAGTTTCAAATTACCTGACTGGCAACACCAACAGGGCAGTTATTAGTGTGGCAAATACGAGCCATAATACATCCTGTGGCAATCATTGCCAAAGTACCAAACCCATACTCATCAGCCCCCATAGCTGCAGCTATCAACACATCAACACCACTCTTGAATCCGCCATCAACCCTGATAATAACTCTTTCCCTGAGTCCATTTCCAATGAGAGTCTGCAAAAGATTGAATCTTAGCTATCAATAGACATCAAAGAATTAATAAAAGACTACAAGGAAAATTGAAGCTGATTAAAGTTCTATACCTGCTGGGTTTCAGCTAGTCCAAGTTCCCATGGACCACCAGCATGCTTTATGGAACTTATAGGGCTGGCACCAGTTCCACCATCATACCCTGATATCTGTAAACAAAGAAGCATCATAAGTTTCAGAAATCTATAATTGCATAACTATGTTTCTGTAAGTCAAAGAAACATTTGAACGTATACATAGAATTTGAGAAATGGATCAGGATCGTCATTAGACAAGCTAGAAGAGCCATGCAAATGGTCCATGAAGCCAAGTTTCTACTAATTATATATCTTTTCTTAGCATGGCCCCGGAGAGTACATATAAAAGCAAACTGATGGCAGAACTGTATGTCTTTTTGGCTAATAAGATGTTGATTACAGAATTGTATACTCTGAATTAATAAATATAATTCTCTAATTTCAGATTCCTCACAAACTCTGGAAGTAAGTAAATACCTGTATGATATCAGCATTAGCCTTCGCTACTCCTGAGGCAACTGTTCCTATTCCAGCTTCTGATACAAGCTTGACAGACACCTTCGCCTTGGGGTTAACCTGATTATAAATTTTTGTTAAGAGGGAACCTTGATTCTCAAAGTTGGCAAAATATTTACAATCAACGAAAAGTACCTGATGAAGATCAAAGATCAACTGTGCCAGATCCTCTATGGAATAAATATCATGATGTGGAGGTGGGGATATAAGCGGAACTCCTGGTTTAGAATTTCTAAGTCTAGCAATATATGCGCTAACTTTTTTTCCAGGAAGTTGGCCACCTTCACCTGGCTTCGCTCCTTGAGCAACTTTGATTTCCAACTGGTCTGCATTAACCAAAAACGTCGGAGTGACACCAAAACGCCCTGAAGCAACCTATGAGAATACACAAGGTCATTTTGGTCTTTGAAAATCATTAGACGAGTACATATTAAGAATCTGAATGGAGGGAATAAAAGAGTTCCCAATAACTTCCTGACAGTTACCAGACTGTACAAATGAATAATGACCACTAGTCAAGTTGACTTCCAGTACCTGCTTAATAGCACTTGTAGCCGTATCCCCATTTCGAAGACCTTTAAGATGTGGCAGCGTTGAAGAGTACCCATCAACAACATCTGTTAGCGGCTTCCAGCGGATCGGATCCTAGAAAGATAGACAGTGAATTTTTAGCTACTAATGTGCTGCGTTTCGAAGTTGAACAAAAATCTTAAATTGATAATGAAGAACTACCTCGCCTCCTTCCCCTGAATTGGACTTTCCCCCTAATCTGTTCATTGCAATAGCAATTGTCTCATGAGTTTCTCTCGAGATTGCTCCAAGAGACATTCCACCGGTACAAAACCGCTCCACAATAGAGGAAGCAGGCTCAACCTTCCCAACAGGAATAGGCTTACGGTCACTTTTGAACTCAAGAAGATCGCGGAAAACCTACAGCAAAAGAATATACAAAAAAAAAAAATCACTTGCTCCAGAAAACAGGATCAGATATAAAGATGAGAGAGTAGTACTCACCGTAATAGGACGGTTGGCTAAATGCTGCTGATAGACTGCATAGGCTGTCTCACTCTTTTCGCGGACGGCTTTGTGAAGTAATTTAGACATCTCTGGGTTGTTTCCATGATACTCGCCTTTCAAATAACAAAAAATACTAAATCAAGGATAATACTAGAAAGCTTGTAACCCAAAGTTCTGAACACATTAAATTAAAGGTGTGTCTGTGCCTATGCAACCTTATTATGTAAGAAAATATACAATTTAGAAGCTATAACAAGCTCGACAAAGTTGTATGTATAAACAGAGGCAGTAGTATATATGTGTTTGTGCATAGACATGAAAGCTTATCACCAAATACGGTTTCAGTCTATGAAAAGTACCTCCAGGCCTAAATTGAATGAAACCAAAGTTCTCTAGCCGTTTGGCTGTATCCTCAGAAAATGCCCTCACCCAAAAAGTTAACGTCTCCCTAGCCAGCTGCAGAATATAGGAAAACTTACGGATGAGTGGCCCTGAATATCTTACAATGAAAGATAAGAAAATATGAGAAGCACTCAACAATAGACGATCTCAGGCTTTTATCAAAACTTTCCAC
Organism: Alliaria petiolata; assembly: GCA_020283515.1. Taxonomy (NCBI): domain Eukaryota; kingdom Viridiplantae; phylum Streptophyta; class Magnoliopsida; order Brassicales; family Brassicaceae; genus Alliaria; species Alliaria petiolata. The sequence goes on from JAHZTW010000001.1 coordinate 36,310,888, forward strand.
AATTCTAAACGCACCACTCGTAAGGCATTCACAAACAATTTAGGGAGAAACATACAGCTACTGCCATAAGAGTTTCCCATTAACCAGTATATATCTCCACTCTAGCTCCGACAATTATATCTATCAGTAACAGTTGAGCTATTCATCTGTTAAGCTTGTCACTGACGCAAATTAAATCAACCATCTAGAAAAGAAAAAAGCAATTCTAAACACAGAAGCCTATTACAGAACCCAAAAAGCACACACATGTTTTGAGGATGTGTGCAAATATTAGTATATGATTTTGGGAGTATAAATAAAAATAGCATCTAAACTGAGGTCCAGAATAGTTAATATCAGAGAGGTATGAAGTTGGTATCTTAGAAAAATGCTCCAATAAAATATTTGTACTCAAGACCAGGCAACTCATCGGATCTTAGTACTTTTATAGGTTTGGGAGTATTCTGACCTCATCCAAAGTTAACCCACCAATTCGAGATGCACTACCACGGAATGAAAATTCAACAACCTCCTTCCCCAACCCATAAATCTCAAAAATTTGGGCTCCACAATAACTGAAACAGAGACCTCAGGCGTTAAAATTGGAAATAATCAGATACAGTGATAAGATCGAAAACTAAATAGATAGTTGAGAAATTGAACCTAGAGAATAACGAGATGCCCATCTTAGAGAGAACCTTAAGAAGACCAGTGTTAACAGCCTGCGGTAGCAATTCAAAGAATTTTTAGGATGCCTTTCTTCCATTACTTATAAAGACACTGGCAGTGTTACAACATGGAGATATACACATGCAAGCAAGAGATCGAATGGCTTATCAAAATTTGTCAATGATTAGAAGTTTAGAAACATTAGCATGTCTGACCTTCCGATAATTCTTTTGAGCCTGTTCCATAGTTACAGTAGGCATTTTTCCGTTTCTCATCATGTTCACGGTCTTGTTGCTCAGACGCCACTGTCTGCATGTCTCCAGTGCCAGGTGCGGGCATATAGCACTGAAATATAGTTATAGACATAGAGCCAGGAACATTTTAATAGATGTGACATCCAGTTGAGAAAAGAACTCTCAAATCATTACTCAACTCAAATTAAGAATAAGAGCGTATTATAATTTAGAGATAAACTACGTAAGAATAAACATGAGCATATGACAGAGAGTGCTAGCATTTGGCATAATACGTAAGAATTCCAAATGACTTGCTTTCGTATGAAAAGAAACAGGATGAAAGATAAAATGAAAAGGAAAAGTAAAAACCTTGCTCCATATCCAATCAAACAGGCAAAGTGATGCGTACTAAAGCAATGAGCTGTATCTGCAATTATTGAAGCTGACATTCGAAGACCGTTCTCAATCAGATGTTGGTGAACAGCACCTACCGCCAACAACATTGGAATTGCAGGTCGAGTTGGTTCCTGAAAAAGGGACAGGCTGCTGGATTAGGAGTAGACAATAAAAAGTGAAGTTACGAAATATATTAAAATAGGTAGAAAAGAAAACAGCACCCAAGTTCGGCCCTGATTCAGAATTCACAAGCAAAATGAGCTTCAATTTAAGGGAAAAATATCTAATAACTGGAGGAAACTGGAAAGCAGCAGAGCATCAAGAAAAATGAGAAATACAAATAGTAACAGCGAGCAATAGAACACCATTGTAAAAATGCCAACAATGCTAGATTATAGCAATTCATTAGCAAACAACCAGCAATGATGGAACTATTACGTTCACATTTTAACTTAACAAACAAGTATAACCATACATTTAGATATCGTAGATCTAAAATCACCATTGACCGCATACACTTGGAAATCTTTACGTACCGGATTATCAGATCTGTCTGAGAGAACAAGCACTTGTGAACCATTACGAACAGCTTCATCTGCAGCTTCGCAGAGTTTTAGAAGAGCCTTCTTCAAAGATCCTTCGATTCCTCTATGTATGTCAAAAAAAGTGGGCAAGACTTGAGATTTCAAATGTGGATCGCTGAGCAAACCTTCAAGCTCCCGTTCATTAAGTACAGGACCAGACAAAACAACCTACTCATGAAATCACAAGTCTGAATGAATATGAAATCTTGCAAAATCCAAATGTAAGCCAGCACAAAATCCAAAATTTAATAACTCTTACCTGTGAAACATTCTGAGGCCCAACCTCCAAAATATTCCCACGTTTTCCAATATTAACTTCAAGTGACATGACCAATCCTTCTCGAAGAGGGTCAATAGCTGGATTCGTAACCTGCAAGTAGAACATGTGAAGAACCACAAAGGGAACCATTTCAACGACAGTTCAATGATTTACTAAGACAAAGCAAGTATTCAATTAAACTAGATCAGAAGCCACAAACAGTCCAAACTGTGCCTTTTCAATAGAAGAACAAACCTGAGCAAACCGCTGCTTGAAATAATCATAAAGCATATGTGGCTTCTGAGACAATACTGCCACGGGAGTATCATCCCCCATGCAAAACGTCGGTTCTTTTCCCTGTGCAGCCATTGACTCAATTACCATTTGAACATCTTCGCTCGAGTAGCCAAACGCCCTAGTCCCTCAAAGTCAGAATAGCCAAAATTAGTGTCTTGATCAGAAAAAAAAAAAAAAGCAATTGGTAGCTACAAAATGCAAAAAAAATTGAATACTGCTGGTGACAACTACTGATGAACTTTGTACTTTGACAAACATCATTTTTTTACCCAAACAAGAGATATATACCACGTGTATAAGAAGATTAATAACAGTCATGAAAAGTTAAGTACTTTGACTTCAGAAATCACCACATGATGCAAATATTAGCATATGGAAGCATAGAACAGGAGAAACAGAAAGGCTTACTGTTGGCGTTTTAAGGTGTCTTCAGTCTCCATGACTGCTGACGAAAGAAAATTAGAAGGCTTCAGAGTTCGCAGGTTTTCACTAACCCACTTTCCATATGGGTTATATGATGCAACCCGCTTCTTCACTTCTGTGTTCTCATATACCTGAAATTTCACATATTAACAATGGGAGACAACAGAAACAAAAATTATATATCAGTGTCTAAAAGAGAAAGATCGACCATGATCTGGTGCACCAACCTGTCCACTTTCTAAGTCAACAGATATCATCATGCCAGGTCCTAGACGACCCTTCATGGTGACTTTCGATTCATCCATTGGTAGAACTCCGACCTGTATAAAGGCATGACTTAGAAACTTTCTGATGCCAAGATATAAACACAATATGATACCAGACCCCATGTATACTCTAACGGTCTAACCTTATCTATCTTGATCTGCAAAGCATTAATTCGGTTTCTAAAGAAAACGCTTGATTGAGTGGATTTAAAACACTACTAGATTTCACACTAAATGATCACCAAGAAACTATTTAATACTGATCATCTATCTACAAAAACCAGTTCGCATAGCTATGTCAAGGAAGAAAAACGAAAGAAACTTCCAATGTGATTAAACGAATTGGTTTTCTGACCTGTCAGGACCAAAGCTTTAAGATTCAAGCATAAGCCCAATCATCTGCTGGCAAGCATTACCACCATGCTTAGATAAAGAACAAGTACATAGAGTAAAAGACAAAACGTACCTCAGAGGCTACATAGACAACATTATCACTTGTCCGCCAATATCTAGCAGGCCGAAGTCCATTGCGGTCGAGGCAAGCTCCAACAGTCTTTCCATCACTGAACAAACTCAAGGTGACGAAGTTTGAAATGTGAAAGCAGAAGAAAGAAATGCGACAGACTTGCTAGCTAAACTACCTACCACTTTCAATGACAAATTATCATCAGGGTCATTTGCCCGCCAGTTGTCCACAGTTGTGGACATTTTTAAAAGAAGAGCAGCAAATATTTGAGTGATCAAGACTTACAAGCCTCCGAGAACAGTTATGAGTACTCAATTTTCTTAGTTAAATAAATTTCGGAGGTATAAGGGCAACTGAAAGCTCAATCTTACTCACATGACTAAATTTTCAAGGGTGAGAAATCGTCAAGAAAATTACCTGAACAATATCAATGCAGGTCCATCCCAGGGCTCCATCTGGCCCTTGTAATAATCATAAAAGTCTACAGCCTACAGTTGGAAAGCAGATAAGAGAAGCACTTGCAAGTACCCATAAAGATCAAAAAGCAAACACGAAGCAATACCTCAGGGTATTTAATCATTAAGGTCGGGTGATTTTTATATGCCTCTGGCACAAGAATCATTAGAGATTCCTCTGGAGTCCGGCCACTTCTTATCAAAAGCTGCAGAACATCACTAATATAAATACATTGAACTCTTGCAGCAATAAAAACAAGTCTATAACCAAGTTTTTTTGGGGGGTCAACAGTCAGGGAAGTTTTATGTAAGCAGAATATCACTATAGCTTTTTTTGTTTTAGTTCCAAAAGCAAGAGACTCTTCTATGCTTCTTCTTTATTTCTCCAAAAGTAGATACCACAAAGAGAATCACAACGGGAAAACAGAAGTTAGGAGGTTAGATGACTCTTACTTCCGCAGCACTATCAAGGTTAGAGGAGTCCGAAGCCTTTGGATTGCTAATTGGGCGAATATCATTTTCACGTCCATGCCAGACAGGTGATCTTAGAGATGCTTCTCGAGATGTCATCCAGTTTAGGTTCCCCTGCAAAACATGTTCGGTTTCAGAGAGAGGTCCTAGCTTAGTCTTGATCCAAAAAACCTAACGACCAGGAGAGAAACATAACCTGTATGGTATTGATCTCCCCATTGTGTCCAAGAAACCTCATTGGCTGAGCAAGAGGCCATCTGGGACTAGTATTTGTGCTAAATCTTCGATGATAGATGGCGAAAGCAGATTTATAAAGATCATTTTGAAGGTCGGGGTAAAATAACCCAAGAACTTCTGAGCGAAGCATTCCCTTGTAAACAATGGTCTGGTTGGACAAGGAGCTGAAGTAGAGCTCAGAGGCCCAACTTTCAGAAGCAACTGCTCTTTCAATCAGCTTCCTGCAAATGTAAAGCTCTCGTTCAACGTCGTCTACTTTATCTTCTTTGACAATTCTAACAAAGACCTGTTCCGTTTTTGGCATCGTCTTCTTTGCATAATGACCGACAATGGACGGTTCTACAGGAACATCCCTCCATCCAAGCACCTCCAGGCCCTCTTTCTCAAAAATACTTGTAACCACTGAAGAGATATTTCAAACATGATTTAGCGAGGAAGATATCACATGTTATAAATAAAAGGAAAAAAAATAATAACTTGGAGTGGATACCAGAGCTGCAATCCACAATCAATCAATACGCATAAAACTATTCTAGGTTCACCTTTCTTGGCTTCTTTCCTAATGTTTTCATCTCGCGGTAGGAACAGCATTCCAACACCCGTATGAAGCTTATCAAAAGAAGCGATTCCTTGCTTCTCAGCCCATTCGTTGAATAGATCCCAAGGGATGGAAGTCATCAAACCAGAACCATCACCAGAAGCATTATCAGCACCGCAACCTCCCCTGTGTTCCATACAACCAAGTGCTATCAGAGCATCATTTACAATTTTATGTGTAGCCTTGTTCTCCAAGTTGGCGATGAACCCAACCCCACATGCTCCCCTTTCTGAAACTATGTCTTCTAAGTACGCCACCTGCGACGATGCAATGCAAACAATTAAACCTTTTGCAAGTCAAATGAACAGTCAAATGAACCGTCAAACGTATTGCACTTGAAATTTAAAGTTGAAACTCAACCAAAGTTAAGTTTACCCCAAATACACCAGAACTTAAAAGTGCAAAAGTCAAAACCAAAACCTAGATCAACAGCAGATGAATATGCGAGCTTCTATCTTCCAACTTAACAATGATCGCAGAGAACCACGCTTACCTCGGGTTTCAGATGAGATAAAGAAGCCGACGCATCACCGGCGGTCCGGTCAAAATTCAGGATCGCTTTTGCCGATAATGGAGACCTTAGCGAGGACTTCAGCAGTGGACTGTAGCCGCGGAGCCCGGAGAGTTCATTACGCCGTTTGGTTCCCTTGGAAATACAGCAGGATCCGACGAAGTCGACAGAGAAGATAGTCTTAGTAGAACTTAATTTCGCGGAGGAGAGGAGCCGAGATACGGAAGATGAAGCTCCGGCGGCGCCCGGAGATTGTAGCGCCATGGAATGAAGCTCCTAAGAACGAGAACGAAGCGTGGACTGAAAACGCCGAGGGAGAGAAAGCGATCGGTTGGATTTCGAACTTTCTCTCTCCGACTGTTGCCGCTATTTTCAAAAAAGTCAAAATGGAAGCAGAGATTTATTCCCTGCGACGGAGCGTACAGTGCACCGGAATCGCAGAGAAAATCCAGCCACTGGTGTTGTTCGGATAATGGCACGAGCTAAGAAAAAAAGCTGAGTGATCAGTGAGCACGACTACGCAGGACTCTAATCGCCGTCGCCTTTTTGTTGTTGCTGTTGATGTAAAGGTGATGATTAAAAGCTTAATGTCTTGAAACGCGATCGCGTCTTTAAGATCTAGCGGTGCGTTTGGTGACGCATGTGTCTTTAGAGGTACAAGAACAATTGAATTGAATGAATATACGTAATCATTAAATGGGACGTGCTTTGTTTTCAATTGAAGAAAACGTAATCATTAGTATAAAACTAGATTAATGATCTAATTAACTAGCGCTTGAACAGTCGCAGATTTAATTTATACAATTATACTATACTTTGTGGGGGCAATCGCAGAAGAAAACAAGAGATTCTCTCTCTAAGCTCTTCTACAGAAAACGACAACAACAGCGAGTGTTATATACTTATATAACTTTGAACAAATTATTGGAATCTACTCTATTTCTTTATTGAAAAATAAAAAAAATAACATCATCCCCTACGTAACTACTTTGCTCAAAGTTGTGTATATTTATAAAATTTGATTGCTGTCTTGTTCAGCATCCCCTTACCAGACAAAGAAATTTTCATTTATTAGGAAAGTTTAATTTCTTTCCAGAATCTTTTTTTTTCTTAGCCAAAATGATGACCACTCAGTTTACTTTTAGTTTTGAATTGAATCTTTTTGATTGGTGCATCAAAGATACTTCGTTACCATTTGAAGAAACAGAATCAGTCACATTTGGAATTATATAAATGTAAACCACCTCATTTCTTTTTGTGTAGTTGAAGGAGTACCGTTAGTGAAAAAAAATGTTTTCTTAGCTAATATTTCTTCTTCTTATAAACCACTTTGATTATATTATTTTCAACTTTTAACAAAATATTAGTTGGAATTATGTAACTTGTTTTATTTTCAGTTTTAACATTTTATCTACATTAACCACACTTCTTATACTGCAAATATCAAAAATATTCAACCATTCAAACTAAATTATCTACAAGAATTTACAAACAAGAAAATCATGTTTTTTCATAGAAATGAAAGACTACGGGGGTTATTGGAAGATGGATTTATAAAATTTTGATTGATTTTAAGAGTTGATAGATTTGTTAAATTTGTTAAAAAATTTGTTAGATTTGAAAAGAGTTTGTGTATTTAGAAAATCTATCAAAATAGTTTTGTTCTAATGACTTTGAAAATATAAGCTATATAGGTAGTATTTTGAAAGTCTTGATAAATCTTGTTTTATGAGTTAAAATATTTAAAATCATTGTCCCAATAACACAAGATTTCAATAGAATCATAAAATCTTTAAAACCCAAACTTTTTGAATAACAAAGGATTTTGGATAGAATTTTAAAATCTTTAAACCAATAACAATGGATTCTATTAGGATTTTAAGAATCTATAAACCAATAATGATGGAATCTCAAAATTTTAAAAATTCTTTAAAATCCATCTCCCAATAACCCCCCTACATAGCAGTTTACAAGAAAAGAATTAAAGAACATTGCTATATATAGTTTTGAACTGATTATAAAATGTAATAATACAAAATTATAAAGATCTATAAATCGAAACAAACAAACCAAAAAATGAGAGTCATACTTCATACTTCATACTTGCAAGGTCGCCAGTCCCTAAAAAACACAAAAACAACAGAACTGCTCTCTCAATTATCATCTGTGAAGACCTTGAAGATAAAGTCACGGAAACGCCTCGAGTATTGTCTTGGATCAACCGCAGATATAGAGGAAGGATCATACTGTATGCTCTTGTAAGCGTGTTCAAGCTTTTTGCTTATATCATAATCCTGAAGAATGTCAATAATGCCAAATATCATCACCACTTCGTAGAACTCTCCTGTGGGTTCTCCCACAAGCTGAAACTCACAGTCACTTTTCCTCATCGTTCTCTCTGCTCGCGCCGGCATGTTGGTTCCCAATCTAATACTAGCCCACCTGCATCAACACAATCATATCCAAAATCCATGTTTCAGTGGTTCTGTGTTGATTTTAAAAAGTGTTGGTATTGTTCTCTTGTGTTGTGTTACCTTGAAGGATCTGAAAGAAGCTCATCAACCTCTGATCTAGAGAGACGATGGCTTGCATCTTCTTCGGATTCACCTGTAGATAAGAAAATAATAATCTTTTTGCTTTAATGAATGATACATCTTTTTTCTGATGAGAGAAAAAAAGTTATTTGATTTGACAAAAGCGAACCAATAGGTGTTCTTGCTCCAGAAGGAATCAGCTCTCCGGCGACTGAAGCTTCTCTGAAGTGAATCCCAACCAGAAGACTGTAATCCATGATTCTCTCCTGTTCTAGAAACTCGCAGTCTTTATCGATTTGCCTGTGATGAAAACAATGAGCCATGAGAAATGAAACAAACATAAACGTACTACGAAAGAGTAAAGTTCAATGGATTTTCACCTGATGAATTCTTGGTACCATGCTTTCTGCAATCTAAAGATGAAATTCAAGTCGAGGTCTTTCAAGATTGTGTTTGAATCGATTTCTGATTCAGGTTTGTCGGTTGTGCGGCCAAGAGAAGACCCTTTCAGATCAAAGNTATAAAATTTGATTGCTGTCTTGTTCAGCATCCCCTTACCAGACAAAGAAATTTTCATTTTTTAGGAAAGTTTAATTTCTTTCCAGAATCTTTTTTTTTTCTTAGCCAAAATGATGACCACTCAGTTTACTTTTAGTTTTGAATTGAATCTTTTTGATTGGTGCATCAAAGATACTTCGTTACCATTTGAAGAAACAGAATCAGTCACATTTGGAATTATATAAATGTAAACCACCTCATTTCTTTTTGTGTAGTTGAAGGAGTACCGTTAGTGAAAAAAAATGTTTTCTTAGCTAATATTTCTTCTTCTTATAAACCACTTTGATTATATTATTTTCAACTTTTAACAAAATATTAGTTGGAATTATGTAACTTGTTTTATTTTCAGTTTTAACATTTTATCTACATTAACCACACTTCTTATACTGCAAATATCAAAAATATTCAACCATTCAAACTAAATTATCTACAAGAATTTACAAACAAGAAAATCATGTTTTTTCATAGAAATGAAAGACTACGGGGGTTATTGGAAGATGGATTTATAAAATTTTGATTGATTTTAAGAGTTGATAGATTTGTTAAATTTGTTAAAAAATTTGTTAGATTTGAAAAGAGTTTGTGTATTTAGAAAATCTATCAAAATAGTTTTGTTCTAATGACTTTGAAAATATAAGCTATATAGGTAGTATTTTGAAAGTCTTGATAAATCTTGTTTTATGAGTTAAAATATTTAAAATCATTGTCCCAATAACACAAGATTTCAATAGAATCATAAAATCTTTAAAACCCAAACTTTTTGAATAACAAAGGATTTTGGATAGAATTTTAAAATCTTTAAACCAATAACAATGGATTCTATTAGGATTTTAAGAATCTATAAACCAATAATGATGGAATCTCAAAATTTTAAAAATTCTTTAAAATCCATCTCCCAATAACCCCCCTACATAGCAGTTTACAAGAAAAGAATTAAAGAACATTGCTATATATAGTTTTGAACTGATTATAAAATGTAATAATACAAAATTATAAAGATCTATAAATCGAAACAAACAAACCAAAAAATGAGAGTCATACTTCATACTTCATACTTGCAAGGTCGCCAGTCCCTAAAAAACACAAAAACAACAGAACTGCTCTCTCAATTATCATCTGTGAAGACCTTGAAGATAAAGTCACGGAAACGCCTCGAGTATTGTCTTGGATCAACAGCAGATATAGAGGAAGGATCATACTGTATGCTCTTGTAAGCGTGTTCAAGCTTTTTGCTGATATCATAATCCTGAAGAATGTCAATAATGCCAAATATCATCACCACTTCATAGAACTCTCCTGTGGGTTCTCCCACAAGCTGAAACTCACAGTCACTTTTCCTCATCGTTCTCTCTGCTCGCGCCGGCATGTTGGTTCCCAATCTAATACTAGCCCACCTGCATAAACACAATCATATCCAAAATCCATGTTTCAGTGGTTCTATGTTGAATTTAAAAAAAATAGAAATAATAAAATAAAATAAAATAACATAAAAGAAAAAAAAAAAAAAAAAAAAACAAAAAAAAAAAAAAAAAAAAGAATAAAAAATAATAAGAATAAACAAAAAAAAAAAAAAAAAAAAAAATTTTAAATTTAAAAAAAAAAAAAAATTTTTAAAAAAAAAAAAAAAAAAGTTATTTGATTTGACAAAAGCGAACCAATAGGTGTTCTTGCTCCAGAAGGAATCAGCTCTCCGGCAACTGAAGCTTCTCTGAAGTGAATCCCAACCAGAAGACTGTAATCCATGATTCTCTCCTGTTCTAGAAACTCGCAGTCTTTATCGATTTGCCTGTGATGAAATCAATGAGCCATGAGAAATGAAACAAACATAAACGTACTACGAAAGAGTAAAGTTCAATGGATTTTCACCTGATGAATTCTTGGTACCATGCTTTCTGCAATCTAAAGATGAAATTCAAGTCGAGGTCTTTCAAGATTGTGTTTGAATCGATTTCTGATTCAGGTTTGTCGGTTGTGCGGCCAAGAGAAGACCCTTTCAGATCAAAGCGTCTGTGAACAGAGTACTTGGAACAAAACAGATTACCCATTATGACGAACCGCACCTGCATTATTTGCAGACCAGAGAAGAGATATGAAACCAAGCCAAGCCATTTCAAAATCCATGCCACGTTAAGTGTGGATGTTTTGTATTTACCTTCTTTTGGGTTGGTCCATTCAATTTCACACAGTGTAGACCAAAGAATCTGATTACCAAAGAGTTCTCAAATGCTCGAACATGGTTGTAATATGCTGCAAGCATCCTCAGAAGCACCTACACCAAGAAGACCAAAAATAAATGTTTTAGTACATGCAATCTGAATACTCGATAATAGCAAGCAAACACTTTCTAACCAGTAACTTGGAAAAAAAAAAAACTCACTTTTGTTTCCGCCTTCTTCATTGTTTTTATCATGTAACGATCATCGTTTGTTAGATAAAAGAAGCTCCCACTTTTACCAGGGGATGATAGTTCTCGAAGGGCATCATTCCCACAGATCGATAACATATAATCAGCTGGGTCTACTTTGAATAGCTTCCTCAAGCTCCTGGGAAAATAAATTAAAAGCAAAATATATTAAGGGTAAGAAAGACAGAATTAGTAGCAATAAGAAAGAAAAAAAAAAGTAGAGGGCTTTTTGGGTCTAACCTGAAAACTAGTGGGCAATAATCTTTCCATTTGAATTCAGTGGATTGATGTGGAGGTGTGTACTTGGATCCTTCGCGCGGAAACCTTCTCCATATCTTATCTTTTGGATCAAAAGCTGAAGGCTTCAGATCAAGAGATGCCACTGGAGCTTGTCTTCCAACAGAATGCCTGTGGAAACAAAACCATTAAACATGACACCAAAAACACAAGCATTGCTCCATGTGCATATATATATGTATATATATAACCAACAAAGATCAGATTGTATAACTTTGGACGCATGGCCTCTCTCATATATACCTGATTCCTAGCTGTAGATTGAGCATAAGCTCGTAGTTGCGATGGCCTTTGGATATAGTCTCCCCTTGTTTCCTCCCTGACTTTGGCAGTTTCATAGGCACAGGGCTCGACTTCAGGCACTGAATGCCTTCAGCGTCCAATCTCATAAGCTCTGCATCCAACTCCTTCCTCATATCAGTGCCTCCTTCACCGATTTCAGCCCCCCACATATTCATCTTCTCAAACGCTCTATCCACACCCACACTAACCCTCCCATCAACTGACATCCTCCTAGGCTTCTCTATACGCTTGGAAGAGTTCCAAACAGATAGCTTCTTCTGTGAAGGCAACATAGGAACCCTCTCTCCGCTGCAAATCTTGTACTCACTCAGATTATTGAACAAATCTTTAGGATCCCATTCAAGATTACCTTCATTTCCTGACGGATAATAAGTACCATTCATCTCATCTGGATCCTTAGACCAATTACCAACATAGAAACTCCCATCATCCCATTTGAAAGTCCCATTCCCTCTAGGGAACCCTTCATCCCAAAACCCGTCGTATCTATTACCATTTGTCCAAACAAAACTCCCTTTGCCATAGATCGTACCATTTTTCCATTCACCAATGTAATGGCACCCGTCGGTCCATTGATACTTTCCTTGACCTTCTTGCAAACCTCTCCTCCATTCACCATCATAGACATCTCCATTTGCAAAACTCTTGACGCCATGACCATGCTTAAGGTTCATCACCCACTGACCTTTATACGCATCTCCACTCGGACCCGTGTATGTGCCAATACCATCCATGTAACCACTTTTAAACTCTCCTTCGTATGTGGCACCAGATGGCCACCCAAACTTTCCATTCCCCATGGTTTTTCCATTGTACCAATCACCAATGTACATGCAACCATCTGTCCAAAGGTATTTTCCATGCCCGTGAGGAAAGTTGTCATACCATTGCCCTGTGTAGTAGTCCCCATTGGGAAGTACTCTCTCAGCGTGGTAAAACTCCTCTAAGCTGCTCCTGTTTGTCGTGGTCTCATCGTCATTCTCATCAGTTGTAGTATCGTTATCCGTATGTGGAGCTACTGATACAGTTCCAAAAACGCTATTTGCCCGCTTCTTGACTTGATGGGTCTTTCGCACGGTCACCTCCCATGCTTTGAGAACATAGCTTTGATCCTTGCTCATTGTATTAAACTAAGAAAATATCTATCAACGAAAACTGTGTGTTATTAGCACCTAGAAACAAGCACTCATAAAACATGTATGTTCATATCTAGATAACAATCCTAAAGATGTACATATACCCAAAGAAATCAACAAATATATGTGTCACTGGTCATTTTCGTTTGCCTCTGTGATCTCAAAGTAATTGAGTCGGTGGCAAAGATCTTACTTTTTCTTTCAGATTGCAGCATTATTGGATTGATTGTTGCTGTGGAATCATGTTCCAAACCAAACAAAGTAAAAGAGAGGAAAACTAATGGCCATAAAAGAGTTAAAAGAGAAAAAAATATCTCCGAGATTTCATCTTTTCTTATCAGTTTTTCAAACTAATTTTGTCATTATTCAAAGAAGGACTCGTTCATATCCTCAAACCAATGGAAGCCTTGAAATTCAGAGAAACAAGCAAGACCCTCAAATTATCTATATTTAGCATCTCTTTGCTTCCCTCTCATACAAATTCATTTTTTTAGAAAAATAAAATGAAGAATATTTTAAAAGTGGACCAATTTAGAGGAATAAGTTCTCCAATTCGAATTCTTTTTAACAGTTAGAAACAGAATTGACTCTAAGTCATTGACGCATTCTGTCGAACAACTTAGGTTCATTTCATGAATATAGCAAACGAATTCGAAGAACGGAACTTTCAAGCTCTCATTTATCATCTTTTCATGTAATTCACAGACACGCATAATCAATCCCCACTACAAATTTCGAAAACAAAGCAAAGCTCGAAAAGATCAAACAAATAGAGTCATATCTTGTTGAGCTTGGCAAGGAGGAAGACGGTGGCGGAGGTGACGGCGGGGATGAACAAGTCGTTGGGAATGGACGTCGGAGCTATGCGGTTCTTGAGAAAGACGGCGAAGGCAGGAACTCCGAAGATGAAGAATAGAAACTCTTTTACTCCTCCGACGCCAGTGAACCCAGCTCCAATTAAAACCTCCTGAAGAAGCTTCTGAAACTCGTCCTTTGATAGCTTCTTCCCCTCCCCAAGATTGTGTCTCTGCATGATTCAAGTATGCGAAACGAAGATTGCAATGCATTTAGCGCAAAATATGTATCTTGCATATGTTTTTTTTGGGGGGGGGGGGGGGGGGGGGGGGGAATTGAAAAATACTTTATGATACAACTTTTAAAAAATACTATTATGTTCATTTAAAAAAATACTATTTTTATAAACGTTTATAAGAACTTAAAATTATAAGGGTTTATAAAACATGTTATAAACTTTATAAAATCTTATAATATTTGTTTTAAACTTTATAAAATCTTCTAATATTTGTTTTAAAATATGTTTTATAAAAATCTTTATAAATTTAAATTTTTATAAACAATATTTTATAAACGTTTATAAAAATGGTGTTTTTTGAAAATTTACAAAACAGTGTTACTTTTAAAAAGTGATATTATAAAATAGGTGTTTTTTTAAAAAAAAAAATCCTATTTTAAAGTATTTTTTGTTTTTACTTAAGTATTTTACCGGTGTAAAAATATCATTCAGTTGATTTATTTATTAGTTATTTTACATTTTCAAAATATTCTTTTAAAATTTTTGAATTTTTATAATTTACTTAAAATATTTTTGAATATAAATATTTGTAATACATAATATGACATGTTGTATTTATGTTTACAAAATATTTTTATAATTTAATGAATGATATTTCATGTGGATGTTTGCAAATCTATTTGATCTTTCATTTGCTTTGCTTTGCTTTGATCAGTTTATGATCTAAAATCCATCGTGTTCTTGCTTCAAAAATGATCCCAAGATACCATTAATTTAAGTTAATAAAAACTTATATATAAGGAAATAGAACTTGGAAGACTTATACCTCATAAGCTTTTTGTAATTGCTCAACACTTGGCACCTTAAGTTGGGTACCTCCAAGTCTTTTATTAATTTCTCTGTCAACACATAGATATAATCACATCACATATAATATCATACGATTCATGAAGCATAGTCATAATATCCTGATGCCGACTAATTTACATGATGGTGATACATAAAATAAAAACAAAACAAAAAAACAATCAGAAGGAAAAAAAATTACTCGACAGCTTCAGCCACAATGCGGTAGAAGTCGCCGAAAGACCATTCTTGATCGTCATTTTTGTCTTCAAGGCGTTTGCGGTAGCAATTTTCTGCCATAGCTTCCAAGTCTTTCCCGTTTACCTCTCCATTCCCTTTTGCTGCGTTCCATTATTAAGTAAAGCCAAAAACAAAACAAAAAACCATCAAATACGCTATTTTTCATTAATGGAAGATATATATTATATATTATATATATGTATGAACATTAAAAAAAGGCTTTGTGAGTTGTGACATTGGGGGAGAAAAAGAAAGGACGAACCGGTATTAAGGGCTTGACCCATATTGTGATAACTTCTTTCTTTTGATTTCCGTGATAACTTCTTCTTTCTTTGCTTATGTTTCTTATTGTAACAAATTTGAAGGATAATATTGAGAGATAAATGTTGGAGACGTGACTTGTGACTTGTGAGGTGGGCTCAGTATCTTGGCGTTTCCTGATCGATAAGCCACGTACCGGAAACGTGACAAATGAACATAAGAATCGCGAGAAAAAAAGTGAGAGTTAATTTCGTTTTTCTATATTTTTTTATTTTTTTTATTTTGTTTTTTGAACATTATTTCGTTTTTATATTATAAAGTAACGGTTTTGTTTATTATTGTTCACAGTTTAATATTAGTTAAGACTTAAAACCACTGTATTTTTATCTCAAAATTAACTGGTCACTGTATTCTAAGATACAAACCTTGGCTTTTAATAAATAGCATATGGTGAGGATATGATTTTTGGAAGCCAAATTGTAGTAGTGATTGAAATTTTGATGATATATTATTTTGTTTTTGAACCCATATACAGTAAAGGGAGAGCTTCTCCTGTTTTGCGGGGGAAAAAAAAAATGCATTTGCGTCAAAAAGGATAAATTATTAAATGAAATGAACATATGAAGCTTTGACACTTGGAGAAAACCACATGACAACAGCACATAGAGATAAGTAGATAACGTATTTCTATGTTCACTGACAACGATTACATTTACACCACATTCCCTCGTCGACTTCGCGTCACTCAAATCTTCTTTTTAATCTTAATTTTTGGACTCTTTTGAGACATTAAGATTCAGAACAACGAATGAGTTTTAAGTAAGAACTAAGCATAAGAATCCAGCAACATTCATGATGATTGCCTTTACAACAACAAAAAGAAAAAACATTCATGATGATTGTATCACTTATCAATCATATACTATGCTGCTTTGTTTTCAACATTTAAAACTTAATGTTGTAGAAAACCGGATTAACGTCAACAAGAAATTAAATAAATTTCGATATCAAGTAGTATTACCCCAAAAAAAAACCAGTCCCAATGATAAAGTAATTAATGTTCATGTGTATGACAAGAGTATTAGAACATTTAACACATAAAAATTATACCAATAAAAACGACTTTGAAATTTTTATGTAATAAATGCAACTGATTTTACAAGACGGATACAAATTAGGATAAGAGGCATAAATCCCAGACGCGAGTACACTAAACGCGATTTTGCAAACGCGTGTAGATGGTGATCCTTATTCCTTGCGATATAGCAGCACGTACCTCCGGATGGATGAAAGAGACCGAACCACCACAACTCAACACTTGTCATCGATCAGAAGTCTTAAACATTGCTTCTCAACTCTTCTGATCTCTTTGTCTAAATCTCCATCGTCGACGCCACGTCACCATTTTCCCGCCTTATAACTAGGCAAGCAACCCGCAGAGAGAGAGAGAGAGAGAGAGAGAGCAATCATATCAATTATCATAAAGTAAAATAATTAAAAAGAAAAAAAATTGTGCTCAGAAATGTCTTATTCGTCATTAGCCACCTCTCCCTCTCTGCAAACTTCTCGAACCCACTCTGTGTAATAACAAAACAACAACAAAAAACAATCAAGGAGATTGATTTTGTTTCCTTTTCGTGTGAGATTTTGTATCCTGTATGGTTTCTTTCTTTCTTTTTGATACTCGCTAGATCGATTGTTAGTGGGGTTTTGTTCCAAAAAAAATGGAGGAGAAGAATAAGGATAAGGAGAGAAAACCCGAGTTTACGTTCGAAGACGATGAAGAGAACGAAGATCTAGAAGATAGCAGTAAGTACGAGAACGACAGTGGCACTGATGATCAAAGCGATCTCGGAGATCTTCCTGGTGACGACGACAACGATGATACTTTCATTTCCCAGGTTCAATGGCCTCAAAGCTTTAGGTAACTCTAACATTTTTTCCTTTGAAAAGCTCGGATCTTTCCCCTCTGGAATCGTTACACATGTGATGATAATCTGTGGCGGTCTCAGAGATTTGAAGAGAGATTTTGTAATGAAACAGAGAACTTTTATGATTCTGATTGTTTCTTCTTCGTTTCAATCAGGGAAACAACTGATTCTTATACGATTGCAGCATCGCCAATCTTCGGGTCTCTCAAGAGTAATCCGAGTTTCTATAGACAGAGCAGAAGTAATCTAGATGTTGAGTCAAAAGCGCCTCTGCTCCCCGAGAGGAATGAAGAATCCGACAAAGCCTCGGTTACACAATCAGTTTGGTCTCATAAAGGCTCATTTGCTGAAGAGTTGCCCATTGGAGGCTATGGATGCAGCTTCACTCAAACCATTTTCAATGGTAACTAAAAGAAAAGATTATGGATTATATGACTATATGATACTTGGCCGCCTGATTAAGAAACATGTGTAACTTCTTGAAACTCTATATTTGGTTACAGCGATTAATGTAATGGCTGGAGTTGGGCTTCTCTCAACACCTTACACAGTGAAAGAAGCTGGTTGGGCAAGTATGGTGATTCTTGTCTTATTTGCGGTTATATGTTGTTACACCGCTACTTTAATGAAAGATTGTTTCGAGAACAAATCCGGCATTATCACCTATCCTGATATCGGAGAAGCAGCTTTTGGGAAATACGGTCGTATTCTTATCTGTGTAAGTCACTTTCCTAACTTCATCCAAAAATGGTTTTCATAGATTTTTTTTTACCTTCCTTTTGATTATTTTTTAGCGCCTTGAATCACTTGTTCTGTTTTCATTAGCCTTGCATCTATTAGGATCAGAATTTCTTATGGTTTCTGCAATGTTTTGTTTCTGTGTGTAGGTGCTACTGTACACGGAACTTTATGTAAGTGAATGTTTTTTTGTTACCTGTTTTAAAAAAACCCATGGATCTTGGACCGATCTAAAGCTTGTCTCTGTCTGCACAAAGTGAACTTACTGGAATCTTTGTCCACTTTATGTAGTCATATTGTGTGGAATTCATCATTTTGGAAGGGGATAACCTCACCGGGCTTTTCCCTGGTACATCCGTGGATTGGCTCGGGATCCGTCTTGACTCTAAACATTTATTTGGAATCTTAACTGCTCTCATCGTTCTTCCAACTGTTTGGTTGAAAGATCTTCGAATCATCTCCTACCTCTCAGGTACAACCAACTGCTTTTTTTTTTTTTTTTAATATATACTACTATTGATTCCTTTAGCCAAGAATCTTGAACCAGCTTCTTTGATTCCACAGCTGGTGGAGTTATTGCAACTGTTTTGATAGCAGTAAGCACGTTCTTCCTCGGGACAACGGGCGGGATCGGGTTTCATCACACCGGTCATGCTGTGAAATGGAACGGAATACCGTTTGCAATTGGTATCTACGGGTTTTGCTACTCAGGCCACTCTGTGTTCCCAAATATATACCAATCCATGGCTGATAAAACCAAATTCAACAAAGCAGTTATCACATGGTAACAAACACAGATAACTTCACTCTTGTATAAGTTATTGATGTGTTGATCCAATTCTTAAATCAACGAGTTCTTGTTTTTTTGGGCTACATTGCAGTTTCTTTTTATGTGTTTTGATATATGGAGGAGTGGCAATCATGGGTTATCTCATGTTCGGTGAAGCCACCTTGTCTCAGATTACACTAAACATGCCAAAGAACCTGTTTTTTTCGAAAGTGGCGCAATGGACAACGGTTAGAAAAGAAACCGGTTTTTTTTTTCCCTCTCCATCATCTTTCGATGTTCTATTTGACACTAAAACTCCATCTTGGTTCTGTTTGATCTTCTCTCTATTTTCAGGTTGTGAATCCGTTTACAAAATACGCTCTCCTGATGAATCCACTTGCAAGGAGTATAGAAGAACTATTACCCGAAAGAATCTCAGAGAACATATGGTGCTTTCTTCTTCTAAGAACAGCACTCGTCGCTTCTTCTGTTTGTTCTGCTTTCCTTATCCCATTTTTTGGTAAGAACGTTAAGCTTAGCAAGAGTTGAGAACTCACCTGTCGTTTTTTTTATCGGTTTGCTGCTTGATGGTCTCAAGACTCATTACTGTTTTGTTGCAAATTGGCTATTTTCCACACAGGTCTTGTGATGGCTCTGATAGGATCTCTTCTCAGTATACTCGTGGTTAGTATTCATCGTCTCTCCTCTCACACGTTGAATTCTTTTCAAGACGCGACACACATATTCTTGGATCAAAACTCAAAAAGTCTTTTACATATAATTTGTATGTGTGTTTCAGGCAATAGTAATGCCAGCTCTATGCTTCATAAGGATAATGGGTAACAAAGCAACAAGAACACAGGTATATATATAGATTAAGCGTTTTTAGTCTCCTCTTCTCAGTTTCTTGAAAGCAATTTTCAGATGATGAGTTTCTGTGTTTGGATTTAACAAATAAACACTGACTTGTGTTGTGTTGTGTGATACAGATGATCCTGAGTTCGATAATAGTGGCGATTGGGTTGGTGAGTGGGGCCTTGGGGACATACTCTTCGGTTGCAAAGATCATTAGGAACTATTAATGAAGAAGCTCCATGACAAAGCCCCTCCATTAGTCTCTCCTTTTCTTTGAGTTTAATGTTTTTTTGTTGAAGATAATTTGGAATTTAAAGTAATAAAATTAGTGAAAGGTTTTGCTTTCATCAAAGTTGTCATGTTTGCTTTTGTAATTTTTGTGTGTTTCTTCATTTTTCTGAGCATCTTTCTCAAGTTTTAGATTTGGGTACAATGCGCATACTTTTGATCCAGTGATAAGTGAATCTTTTTGGCGGAAAAAGGTTGTTAGCAGATTCCGTTAGAAAAAAAAATGTCCATTTTTAATTCGCGGAATATTGGGCCTTCGCTTGTTATTAAGCCTATAGGCCCTATACACGTTGCTTCAAGAAAAAAATACTATAAAACCACCTAAACAAGTTTTATTTTAGAGAAAAACAAGTTTATCTTTGGAACTATCATAATTTAAAAATATTCTAAAACTTAAGAAAATTATATTCTTTCTAAACTCAAATATTCGGGTACTTTTGAGATGTTAAAACTTTTGTGGAATTTTTGAAAATATTGTAATCGTAAATTTCATTCAAATGGTGTATGATGTTTATTTTTTGATCGATTAAGCTGTCATTTTATTTTTATTTAAATACAATACAGATATCTTTTAGAACCAAGTAACCTCAAAAAAAAAAAAAAAAACACGACTAGGTGTTGTTTCTGGTTATGCGAAGAAAATCATTTTAAAAAAACTAAACTAAGAGTATTTAGCCAATTTAAATTAGTAAATCTGAAGTGTACATAAGTAAAACAATTTTGTGGTTTTGTTTTGAATGTCATCTCGGCAATAAAATCTCATTAGTTTTTGTGAATCATTTACATATTAGGTGTTGTGCCATGTTAAAATGCTATATTAGGAAATAATATTTTTCCTTTTAAGTATCAAATAAATTATAAATTTTTCATATTATGGTTGAAGATTTCTAACATTCAATTGGTTCGGTTCAGATTTTGTATTCCTTTAAAAAAATTAATGTATATTTTCCAATAATGTAATTACTTACGGAAGAAATGTCATTTATTTCTTAGCCGTACAGGGAGAGAAAGAGAAACAACAAGCGTCAGTCACGGTCAGCTTTCTTATCCTCCTCGGCTCTTCGTTTCCCTGACCGACAAAACCGTACGCGACAAGCTGATCTCCATCCACTCTTTGGGGGAAACAATCGATACGATAAGCTCTCTATGCTTTGTTTTCTACATCTTATCGCTGCAAATTTAATTATCTTATATCTAAACTTTTTGTTGAAAGAAATTTTATATTACAAAATTCATATTTTTAAAAAAACGGCTGGCGAATATGACGTTGACACGTATTTTTTGTTTACAAGACCTATTTTTCAAACAATTGGCCGTGCGAAACCAAGCGTCAAGACACACTAATCATCTTTTTTTTTTTTGTCAAAAGATATATAAGACGGTTCCAAGTGGATGCTACATCTTTTGTTTATAAATAAAAATTGGCTATCTCCATAGTCCATACATCTTTTTATTTTTGTTTGCTGATATTATACATATACTCAAGAAGCGAATTCATAGCTCACATCGTCCAAACTGAAATATAATTTTCACCTTGACTGTAATGTATTCAGACAATGAACATAGAGAACAAAACTCTTGCTTTGGTTCCTCGTACGAACAAGCTAATGTCTTATTTTTTTCGTCAAAACAATCTAATATGTCTAAAATTCATCAATATCACACATTTTGTTTAGTGATCAATTGAGAAAAATAACATTTATTTGTGTTTGTATTTTTAAAATATAAACTTTCACCGTGTGGAGTCAGGTTATATAACCTTAATCAGCTTTATAAAACAACTCAATAAATTATACAACTTTTTTTTTTATTGCATAGTTCTATTATATGGAGATGAGGTCATCCGAAAAAAACTTCCAAAATCCAAAGAAGAAAAGGGAAACATCATACATGTACCCAAATGTTCTACTAAATTCCATAATGACATGAAAGCTTTATTTGTGTTTTTTTTTTCCCCATTTCTGATCATTTTCTACATCGGGGATCAAACTGATTACATAACTATTTATTTATTACCACAAAACAGAAAACTTGATATGTCATATCTTTCAATAATGAAAAATTTAATAGGTTACCTTAGGTTATTAAATATATACATAGATCGACCCACCTAAAAAGTTTTGATAATTTTAAAACAAACAAACAAATGCAAGATGACTTCATTGAAATGAACATGATTTGGATAAACACCCAAAAAAAAAAAAAAAAAAAACATGATTTAGATACGCAAATAATTCGCCACAAAAAAAAACTATATATATATATGGAATATATATCGATATGAGGTTTCGATTTAACCCTAAAACTATAACATGGTTTCTTCTTCTGATCGGTGTTGCATTTTAAAAAAAAACAAATATAAGATTTTCAGAGAGAACCAATGCTTCCTAAAGCATTCACATTGTAAAACCCAGACGAGAAAAACCCAGACAGACCTGCCGACATTTGAGGAGCATTAAACACTTCCTCATCCAACGGTGAATAATACTCGAGGATTCCTTCATCCAACGGCGCAGGATTCATCTCCTCCCGGTGGGGATCTGCGGCGGCGAAAGTGGTGGTTTCCGGAGGTAGATCGGCGGCGTCTTGACCGGTGAGTTCTTGAACGAGCTCTCTGAACTTAGAAGCGCAAGTCTCCACTCTCATCGGATTTGATATGTATCGGACTTTGATGGGTTTGTTACTGTCCGTCGTCGTCGTCTTCCTCTTCTGCTTCGGTGATTTCCTCGTCGGAGACAATGATGACTTTCTCTGGTTTAAGCTTGTGATCAACGTCGATGATGACTCCATCTTCTTGATTCCTTGTAAAATAACAAAAAGAGAACGAAAATCCAGATGTGAGCTCTCTTGTTTTAGCCCATTTTTTAAATATATATATATAAAAACCTCTAAAGCTTTTTTTAGGAAGGAGAGTGGAAATTAAAATATTTAATGGGAAGGGAAGCAAACAAAAATTTAATGAGTCCTCGGCTGCTGTAAGCCGACGGCGCGTGTATATTCACACTTTCTTCACCGTTGTTTTATCTTATAATTTATAGTATAGAATTAATACTTTCTCTGTTTTTTTATTTGATGTTTTAGGATTATTATACACACAGATTAATAAAACTTGTATAATACTTATTATAATCTTGTTTTTTATTATAATGAAATTACAAAGAAAAAAGGTATCAATACACTAAAATTAAAATGTACTACTCCCTCTGTTTTTAATTAAGTGTCGTTTTAGGATATTTCACACAGATTAAAAAAACATTAAAATTTTCTGTTTTACCCTTCATTAAAACATTATTTTGTTTGATATGAATAATTAATAAGCTGAAAAAGTTGGAATAAAACAGGAAAATTTATCATAAATCTGCATTGAAATCCGAGAACGACAATTATTTGTAAACAAAAAAACAAGTCTAAAACGACACTTAAATCAAAACGGAGGGAGTATTATTTAACCTTATAATTTATTAAGTATTAATTAAATAAAATATTAAGGAAACTAAATTTCAGTTAACTGATTAATTGGTTAGGGATAAGTTTTCATCGAAAGTGATAGAAAATTTGTTTTAACATTGAGAATAATTAACTGTTTTACATCCCCCAAAAAAATACAAGTATCAATGTTTCAGGAGGAAAATAGTTTAACTCAAATCATTCACATGGTTTTTTCTTAAAAGTATCTCGATCGTGTTGTGAACGTGCCATTACAATCGCGTGATGAAAAAATTGAGAATAAAGTTAAACTTAAAGCCGCCGTCGGCTAATTACCATCAGGGCATCCACAGAAGCGACACGTCAATATCGGTGTGATGTAGACACATAGACGCCATGACGTCACTTGGACCCGACGATGATGATCTCACCAACTTAATTATAACTGAACGTAAAGACTAAAGACAAACCACACAAATATGGAAGAAAAATAAGGAAAAACAAATTTAACCTTAGCGGGAAGTCCATGGAAGGACTCCATAATGTTGATACTTAACCATCATGCATTAACCCAAATATGATCCCAAGGCAAAATGACTTAGCCGACAAATTCGAACCATAGATACTTATCTTTATGTACGTGTCTTTTATGTTCGGTGTGTTTTGCACGTTCTATATTAACGTATCTGTTTACGTTCGTTTCGTCTACTGTGTTACCAATTAGAGTCAAAATTTGAACCCATCAATTAACATCCTTGAAATTAGTAATATATGATTCGTGCTTTACTCTAGAGTACACTGATCCAATAACATTTTTTGACAATAATCTTCGGACAAGAAAGAATGACAAGACCATCCAAACGAGATGGTGTAATGTCAGTGGTTGGAAATTAATGGGTTTACTAGATACTTATTAGTATAAATGTTTCATATGCTGTACGTACCTTGCAAAAAAATCTCATATCTAAAATTTTAAGACACGCCGAAAGTTTAGTTGAGATGTAGTAGATTTATAGAGAAAACTAAAATGATAAAAGCGTCTTCATATGATTGATATGTATACAACTTACTGACTTTAGTATTTAGAAATTTACGTATGAAGAATGAAAAGTTTAATGAGAGTCAATTCAATTGTTGAGCATGGAATATCAAATATAGTGTCTACTGTCTAGCCCTCTGCTCCAAATTCAAGTATGACTTTGTAGATAATAGATATAACCCGTGATTTAGTTTAGTGGATTTCAGTTGACTGTTTGAAGGAAAAAGTGTCGAATCTATTGAATGAAATTTAGAGTTTATAATCGATTTCAAATCGGCTATTATTGATTTTTGAAAGCCACTAAATAGAACAAATCAAAAGAGGGAAAGGAAATCTAACTAGTGGACCAAAATACTCAAAAAAAAAAAAAATTGCTAGAACTTTTTATAAGATATGCATAGATTGTCAAACGTTTTTTTTCCAACAAATTGTCAAATGTTAATCTCGAATAGTAGTAATGTATGATTAGAAAACTCACAATTATAAATTACTAAAAAAAAACTTATAATTTGGAAATAATTGAGAGAAATGAAGGCGAAGGGGGTCCACGGGGACAAGTGGGAAAATGGAGGGTAGCACTGGTCGTCAGTCCTAATTAAAAGGTCTCTTAAAATCAGTCTAATATTAGTGCGGGCCCTCTAATCTCCCTTCCCATAAGTGCAACTCCTAATTATAATTTCCTTTAAATATTTTTTTTTTGTTATTCATAAAGACTATGAGGGATTCTAAGAGAACATAAATATTGTGTATCAGTTCACTAATCAAAAGAAAGTTGTCAAAAAAGCTTCGAGAATTTTTTTTAAATTTCCATATGTTCCGTTTAGTTTTAAAATTTATTTAATGTATATAATAAGCTTTATAGATCTTTAAAAAAAGAAGTCAACTAGTCAAGTCACGAGAACGTACATAGTAGGGAGTCTTTTAGATTCTCATGACAAATAGATATATCCAGTAAGATATACAGACATAATAAGATCATGAGAACGTACATGGAGAGCCTTTTAGCTCGATGATGTCCATAAAAGTTAGAAAAAAATATCGTCGATCACGGGAGATTTGTCATTTTCCCAAAAAATACCTCAGCTTGGTTTTATTTATTTTATATTCAGGGTTAATATTTATTGTCTCAACGTCGTCACACGAGGTCAAAAAAATCCAAAACACTGTTTTCGCAAAAGCAAAATCTTTTCAGAATCGAAAGATATTTTTACCAGATAAAAAATTCTTGAAAATCAAGAACTTGTCGGCGGACACCTTGCTCATCTCTAGCTAACGACCGACAACGTTGATGGCGATGAGATATTAGTTTTGGCATAATTACAGGAACTGCAATAATTCCATAGCCGAAGAATTTGGTGAAATAAAAAATTTGGAAACAACGAAAAAGTAAATGGAAACAAATGAGTAAAAAACGCAGTCGTGGTTGCATCATAAGGAGAGCACGTGTGTTGTTGACTTTGAAGTAAACGGACCGAAACGACTTCTTCTGATATTTATCTATATGTGTATCTGTGGACTTATTGTCCACGAAGATGTCCATATTACACATTATCCTCCAACCACTTAGACTATGATGGGTGTGTGTTACAATGTGTGTATATCATAGAGTAAAAAGAGGGGAGATACAAATGAACAGAGACGATTGTAAAAATATAAACGAGAAGATAAACTTTTTCTCATGTATTTTTTTTTTGAAAGATAAAAAAAATATTATTTTAGAATATAGCAAGCACGCTGAATTTATATAGGCTCCGAATGATAACCACGTTTTGCGGGATTAAAAAAGCGGATTTTAAAGTGCGGTGCGGTTAAAATGCGGATCATGTGTTTTGCGGGACAAGTGCGGATAATACTAAAAGTACGGTACAAAATAATTTATGATTGGTGAAAAAGCTAGCAAGCGGAATTCAAATTGTAAAAATATTAATATAAAATAATATTATCATTATAAATTAAAATTTTTTATTTAATAAAAATATATAGTTTCATATATTTTGAATCTTAATACTAAAATTTATTTGATATAAATATTTAGTTATATATATATATATATTGATACATCAAATAGATAACTACTTGTAATTTAACTCATTTTATATAAAAAAATATTGTAAAATTAATTTTATGAAATAAATTATTTTTTTTATCAGCTAATTTTTTAAAATATAAAATCACAAATAACAGTATATTATCATAAAATTTAATTTTTACAAATTTTTGGAATTGATTAAATAAAAAAACTAAACATTAAAAATAAAAAGCTTAACATTGTACTCCTACTATTAGAAAAGACAAACATTTACCGATAGAAGTAATAACTTCTTTGTCGAAGTAATAACTAATCCTACTATTGAAAAAAACAAACATTTACCGCTTTATACCTTACATATATATAACTAGATATTATTATTTTAGAATAAAAAAATATATAAATGAATGCAGTTTGGTTGTCCCACACCTTCTTACGTGGGTGTAGATGTTGGAAGTGCGGTATTTACTTTTGTGATTAATCAAAAACCATTCGCGTATTTCAAAAAATTTTTTTATCAGTTTAATAAAAAACGTAAAATTTTGAAACAAACTGTGATTGGTATCATTAAAGCGTTTTTTAAAAACCACACTGAAAACCGCACCGCATTATGGTTTCCATTCAAGGCCATAAGATCTGCAATCTGGATCTTACTATATTGCTTTCATGAAAATTAAGAATAATTTTTTAAAAAAAATTAAGAATAAATAGTACTTATATAATATTCGAGAAAGTAAAACAACTGTTTACAAAGAAATTCACGAAATTATTTTTAAATTTATATGAAAGACTTATATTTATAATCTCAATTTTGTACATATTTACAAAAATGTCGTTCAAATAATTAATAGTTTGTTGTCATATCATTGTAAAAATTATTTTTGAAGGTTTTTTATTATTAAAATGGTAGCTCTACGAATAACTTTGTAACAGTTCATTGTTACGTTTAAAGTCATAAACTGATCTTTATCTATATGTTGTTTTTATTTATTTATTTGTGAATTTAATTTCTCAAAACAATTAATTAACTTAACTATAAATCTAAAAACATTACATCCATAACAAGTATCTTACAAACTAATAAAAGCCTGATTATGTTTATGTTTGTTGATTGAAGTTCTCCTCACTGAATAAGAGAAAAGCCGTCGGAAAAAAAGGAATAAGAGAAAAGCCCATTGAAACCAAATTATAAAAGAAACGCTTGCAAGTTACACAAGTTACCTCTAAAAGCAACTTCCAAATCCGTATTTAAAAAAAAAAAAAAATAAGAGAAGCCCACTGGACCAAACTCCAAAAGCTACGCTTACAACTTTACAAGTTACACACAACCTTCTTCATCAACGATTCTCCAAATCCACATTTTAAGAAGATAAAATAAGAGAAGCCCATTCTCCAAATCCACATTTTAAGAAGTGTCTGAATGATGGAACTGGCTGGTTTGCGTAAAGAAACCAAACCGAATGAATATGCCTTGATTTGGGATTAAAATTTCGTCTCGTGATGCAGTGAATAAGAACCTCTGTAGAACGGTTCTCATGGCCACAAATCAAAAGATAAAAGCTGTTGTGATGAAGCAAGGAAAGTGTGGTTACAGAATAGGTACTATAACGCGCTGTTTGTGAGTAAAACTCAAAGCAAATATATAGATTCAAGCTCAAATGAGCTTTTACTAAATACTTATGTAATCTATACTTTTATCTTTTCCCTTTGATCACTCTTGCTCATCACTGGAGATATTAGTACGCTAATTGGTGATCTTGAGAGACAAGAATGTGAATTTCACCACCCTTAGGTTTTCGTTCTATATTACTTGGTGGTGTGTTTGATTCTCCAATTTGAAAATAAAAGTTTTTTTTTTTTTTCGTTTTCTTTCAAACCTCATCAACTGCATTTGTCGTATAGTCCACTTCACTTTTTAGGTGAATTACACAACAGGAGTTGACCAAAGTCGGCATTGATTTCGTGAAATTGTGGCTTAAAGACTTTAAGACTCTGTGTCGATAGATCAATAAACCCACTTTTTGTTCCATAATCTTTAAAGCATATACAACAAAGTGGTTGGAAGTTCGGTGGAATTAGTCTAGAACCAAAAAAAAAAAAAAAGTTAAAGTAGTTGGGAAGGCGTTTTACGAATCCGATACATCTTTAGGCCAAGTGAAATTCGATTTTGTTGTTCATTTTGAGTAGTTTTAAGATTGAAATGGGTCGAGCTAAAATTTGGTGCAGGGAGCGTCATCTGTCTCACCCACACGACAGAAACTCTCTAATGGGTCACACTTTCTCTGTGAGTCTCTCATGGTATTGACCCAACTTAATGGCACTGGTTCTTCCTCTGCCCCACCTACTTCCAACAGTATTTATTGCTCACCCAATTCCATGTTCGAATTAAATAGGTCTCACAACGAATCTTAACACCCCACACTATTGCCCTTACAATTCGATGTCTCTTTAATTAGTGTTTTCTTCAAGCATCCTTTCTTATTTGCTTAATACTTGTAAATATATAGACACACACACAAAGCGTGAGTACATGAGACAGCTACTCTTGAATTGCGTGTGTGAATAGTCAAGAAGGCAAAAAAAACCCTTCTGTTTTTGTTCAGCCGTAAACTCTCTCTCTCTCTCTCTCTCTCTCTCTCTCTCTAGCCACTAATTAATGTCACTCTGTTCTCTCTCTTTCTCTTTGCTTCTCCCTCATTTCTTGCTCTCAATGGAGAACCAGTACCTCAGTTTCCTTTCGTTTTGTTTCTCCAACACGATCCGTGGGTTACTCATAGCTTCTTGGCTTGCAAGAACCATTATCAACCGTATCGGGTTAAGAACATTACCGTGGAGAATGGAAACGAAGAAGAATCCAGAAGATGAAAACAAAATGTCTCTGCTGGATCTGCCTGAGTTAGCCTTGGACTGCATCTTAGAGAAGCTTTCCCCATCGGAGCTATGTGCTATGACTTGTGTTTGCCCCGAGCTAAGGGATAAATGAGTGAGCGATCATCTGTGGGAGAAGCACATGGAGAAGAAATGGGGAAGGTTAATGGGTGATGCAGCGATTAAAGAGTGGAAATCCCATGTCGCTACTCTAATGCAATGTCTCAGAAATCCGAATCGAAGCAGCAGTACAAGTAACAACACACAATGGAGGTCGAGGCTTGTTGCGAATCTTGAACCCTTTTCATGGTTAAGCTCAAACCACGGCTGTGACAGGAGAAGCTCGTCGTACCTCGCACCTATTGATTCTGTGGTGTATTGGTACTCGAATCTTGAGAATGGCAAGTTTTGGTTTCCAGCTCAGGTCTACAATCGCGAGGTAACGATCGAATCATGAATAAAGGCTTCACCTTTTTGGGGGGGGGGTTTTAGGGCTATTTCTCGGAGACCCATCTAACGAATTGCGAGACAGATTGCTACATTTGGCGATTGTGATGTGAGTATTGATTTTGTTTTTGTCTTTTTGTTTTGCCCTTTTTTTGCGGGATGCAGAACGGACATGTTGGATTCATGATGTCTTGTTATGATGCTAAAATCAGATACGATTCCAAGACTGATACATTTCAAGCAAGGTAACAAGATACTCTGAAAATTGTCTCTCTAATCGTCCTTTAAATTCCGGGTTTTTTTTTTGTTTTTTTTCAATTTTTGTCAATATGTTGCTCCTTGTCAGATACTCGGCGCATGGCCGGCGAGCGGCGGAGGAAAACGTGACGTGGCAGAGGCTGAGACCGTCTCTAAACGACACAGAGTCACGTGACCTCCACGTGTCCGACTGTTTGCAGGGGCTCAGACCCGGCGACCAATTTGAGATCCAATGGAGAAGAACCAAAGAGTTCCCTTATGGTCTCTCTCTCCCTCCCTCTCTGTTAAAAAAATTCTCAATTTGAATTCGAAACCCATGTCGCTGAAAATGATTCTACTCCGAAATCAAATAAAAAGTCGACCACTTTGCGTTTAATTAATCTGATTTTGGTTAAATTCTTCGGGGTAGGGTGGTGGTTCGGGATCGTGGGTCACCTGCAAAACTGCGACGGAGAAGAGAGTTGTCGTTGCTACTAAGACGGTAACAATTAAGAAACTGATCTATTTTTCATTTCTTCAGAAACATTCGATTCGTTAACTAGTAGGGAAGGAAACAAACAAAAAAAAAAAAGAATTTTTGATCTGATTTTTGTCTTCTTTCTCTTCGGCAGAGAATGTGGTGATGGAGTTCAGACAATTCAGACCGGATTCTCCGTGGAGAACGACGGTGTTAAATCGGAAGGAACACCGTGAGACGGGAAATGAAGCCAACGGCTTTTACGGCGGAGTAAAGAAACTGGGTACGAAGGAAGAGATCTCTACGTGGAAGCAATTGTGGCCTGCGCAAGTTTTAGAATAGTTTGTAGCAATTGTCATTTGATTTGATTAGTTTTTGGTGAGGGAAGAAGATACGACATTGTTCCAAAAAGAAAAGAGACTTTATTTGTGTTTGTGTAAATAGGCACACAAAAAAAATTCATACGAAGGTGTGTACTGTGTGTATTGGTTCATTGGCTGCCTCCAATGTTAATTTGATTTTGAGGCATCGGAGTTGGATGTCTGTAACATGTTACATGAACATGATAGAAAAAGGTTTATTATGATCAGGCTTAAAACTAAAGGGTTTAGTATCGCAAGAAAATGAAGAGTGAAGCTCCTATCTGCAATATTCTTTAATTTTATTTGTTTTTCATATGCTGATAATTATTACTAGCAAACGATACGAAAGATTCTGGATTGTTCTGAATTTTTTTTTTTTTTTCCCGATAATACAGACAAATAATGTTTTTAAAATATGTGAGTGATGTTTTGAATTCGAGAGGTCACTGAAATTCCAGGAAAGATCCTTTGGTAGAAAATACATCGGAGACGACGACTTGAGGAGAAACGAAAGGCTCGATCGATCTCCGATTCCAGATTGATTCTCTACGAACTCACGCCAAGATTGTTGCTTCCTCCCGTTTTTTTTTTCTGTTCATCCGATTAAGATGAACGGAGGTCCTTCTGGTTTCAGTACGTACCGGAAAATGACCCATTCCTCCTTCGCTCGATCAGCTTCTGGGATTTTTGTTTTGTTTTTGTTTCATCCAAATGATGTCGAGTTATTCGAACTTGCAGATAATGCTCCGGTCACGAGAGCCTTTGTCATCGCGAGCGCCCTTTTCACTGTCTTCTTCGGGATCCGAGGAGGTTCTTCCAAGCTCGGCTTGTCTTACCAGGTAAATCTCTCGTTTCGGTGTGCTCTCTATTTTTGATCTCTTACACTTGTTCGATTTTAAGTGCTCTCGTGTGGGTTTACAGAAAGAATTAGGATCGGATTCTGGCTCAGATTTGTTCTCTTTCGATTTTCTAGAGCTTTAAGCTTTTGGTACCAATTGTTGTTGCTGCTGCACCAGAAAAATATCGCGGATTTCGATTTTGGATTATGCTTAGGTTTCCTGTGGGATTAACACTCTAGTTTGCAAGGTTTTGCTTTATTCTGAGTAAGCAGCTTTTAACCGAAAAAGCTTCAGTCTTGGCATCTCACTGCAATCACCAGCCAGTGATGCTGAATAATAGAGGGATTGCTTAGGCTCCGAATCTTGCTTGGCCATGGTGTTAGACAGTTCGATAATAGATGGAGTACTTAAAAGCAGATTTAGGCTTCACATGTTTGATCATCATGTGTTAGATAGTTCAATAACTTGCCTATGCTCATCTGATTGTGTTTGCTAGTGGCCTTGCACGTGGAAGATGTTTGATTATTTCAAACTTTCCTTGTTGCGGAGTCTCTGGAGAGTAATTAAAATTCATATATGTTCCATTTGTGAAGAGCTGGTAGTTGCTATGAGAAATAAGACACTGCAGCCGGTTGTAATTTTTATTTATAAAACTTCTGCCAATCTCATTGCAGGACATTTTTGAGAAGTTTCGGATATGGAAGTTAATCATATCGAATTTTGCCTTCTCGTCCACACCAGGATTGTTCTTTGGCTTGTATTTGCTCTACTACTTCCGAGTCTTTGAGAGACAGATTGGTTCAAATAAGTACTCGGTAAGGGATAGTTCAGCTCAATTCAATCTTCATGGTAGATTTATTTCGTCATGACTATTCTGTTATTGTGTTTACAAGAGGTTAATTATCGCTCATTCTGCAGGTTTTCATCTTGTTCTCTGGGTTTGTATCACTAATACTAGAGACCATTTTGTTATCACTGTTCAAAGGTATGCATCTTCCAATTTTCACTTAGTCTCTTCGAAATCCACACTGTTTTGGTCAGTACTCGTACTTTATGATATGAAATGGGGCCGATAATGCAGACAAATGCAAGGGATTATAGTCATTAGTTAGCTTAAATCAGCCTTGTTACTAGTCTCACCAATCATCAAAGTGTGTAGGGAGGATTAAGACCGGTGATGATCTTTTGTTGGTTTCAAAATTTGGCTATTAGGAATCAGGAGCTGTTTTTTTTTTTTTTTGGTTTTAGCAAAGAACTTGTGATATGACTATTATACATTCTGTAACGCCAACGTTTCACACTTATAAATTGTGTGGCACATAAATATCTGTTTATTTTTGTAGATCCTACAGCAAACCTACTGACATCTGGACCATACGCCCTCATATTTGCTTCATTTGTCCCCTTCTACTTAGACATTCCTGTTTCAAAGAGGTTTCGCGTATTTGGTGTACATTTCTCTGATAAATCGTTTATATATCTTGCTGGTGTCCAGGTAAACAATACCATCTTTTTACTTGTACAATTTTTTTTATACACTGGAAGTGTAAAACCCCTCTTTCTTAGACAGAAATTTTGTCGGTTTCCATTTTTGTAGCTTTTACTATCATCTTGGAAAAGATCCATATTTCCTGGAATTTGCGGCATAATTGCTGGTTCCTTGTATCGATTGAACTTCTTTGGTATCCGCAAGGCAAAGGTTATACCTTTCCAACTTTTTGCTTAAAAGTCAGACATTATCTATCTCCTTAAAATGTGGTTTTTTTTTGTCACTTTGGTAACACTAGTTTTTGTCTAAAATACACGACAGATCCCCGAGTTCATGGCTTCGTTATTTTCCTGGTTTTCTTTGCCATCATTGAGCAGCCATTCTCAACCACCAAGAAGGACATCACCCAACTTAGTTCGCCAAGCAGTGGCAAGTCTTTAACTCTGCAACATCTGTTTTTGCCACTTAAGCCAATCTTTATTACAATCTATATAAACCATGTTCATTTGCTGACATGTGATGTTTCTGTTTTTTTT
The DNA here is from genome assembly GCA_020283515.1 of Alliaria petiolata. Classification (NCBI taxonomy): domain Eukaryota; kingdom Viridiplantae; phylum Streptophyta; class Magnoliopsida; order Brassicales; family Brassicaceae; genus Alliaria; species Alliaria petiolata. The sequence continues at coordinate 36,344,678 of JAHZTW010000001.1, forward strand.
TCAGAGATCTTATCAAGCTCAAATGCCGTCAAGTATAGAGCCATCTGAGGAAGCCATAGCTACTCTGGTATCTATGGGATTTGACCAGAACGCAGCGAGACAGGCCCTCGTACACGCCAGAAATGATGTCAACGCAGCCACCAACATTCTTCTTGAAGCCCACTCTCACTAAACCTTTAATAGGAAGTTTTCAGAAACATTGTTGATTCGAGATGCAGACACGAGAGGTATTCTTCTGCTGCGTTCTAACAACGGAAATGGTCTTTGCCTTAACGATGATATGTCCAGCGAATGATCTGATTTTCGTCCTTCTTTTTCTTTTGTTTTGCCTCTTTTCTTTGCCGTTGTAATTTAGGACAAATTGCTTAGGTTGTGTTTATGTAGCGCAGCAGATTCGCCAGTCTTTTCTTGCAGATTTGAAATGGAGAGGTTATTCTGATAAACCTTCGTGGCTTAAAATCTACTGACCCTTTATAAAACCATTTCTCCTTAGAGAATCAAAAGATCAAATTACATTTCTGATGGATTATGAGTTAATTTGGCTGAAGACTTGAGAAAAGATCTGAAGTTCTTGCAAAAACTTCCTCAAAAGGTTGGATAATCATACCGCCTAACCCAAATCACAAAACTGTTATTGATTGCGAAAAAAGGATGATCAAATGTTAGAGCACAAAAATAAGAGTCGATTGATTTACACAAAAAAAGAACAGCCAGGAAGCAAGAAAAATGTTCAAGTAACTCTTTGCCTCTGGTTCCACGTTACATACACAGATTTGGACCAGTACCGGCTGTAAAATCTCTAGACAAGATTAGGCCTTTTTAACTCCAAGTAAAGTGAAAAGTGATGAAACTCTTGTCTGAATCATTGTGTATTCTTTGCTGGCGAGATCATAGATAGTTAGCTTGCTTCTTCTTTGCCTTCATCCATGGTGTAAACTGGTATTTCCCAGTTCTTGTTCTTTTTTGGATCATCTGTTAAAGTGAGATCCGTTTCGTACTCTCTAAATGTTTTGAAGAATGTCTTTGCACCCATCATTATCAGCCTCTCCACCATGAATAGCTGATAGTTGTTCTCGATTATAGGATCCAAAATCTCACTAAAATTCGATGAATAAGCCATTTTGTACCTGCAGTGTAACAAGAGAGTCTTAAGCATCTTACAAGAACATCTAAATACGTAAACATGTAAACTTGGACCTAGACCTTGCGATTTTACCTGATAGCGAGAGGGGAAAAGAATCCAGCGGTTCTCTCGTTAGAACCGATAAAAAGAGTTCGTCCTGGTGGGATCTGCTTCTGTATTCTGCTCATGATAAACTCGGGGCGTGTGTCTCTGTCTAAATGTGGAAACTGACTTCTTTCAACCTTAAACCTGTCTTTTCTTGTTTTCAGTTTGTCACCTCGACGAACATGGATTGCGTCGTAATCACCGAGTTGTGCTTTTATCTGTTCACCCAAAACTGGTTTACAATAAGCTAAGGCCTCTCTCAGAAAAGCAGAGTCAACATAAACACAACCATCTCCCCCAAAGTCTGTTTAATTCACCTTTTCCGCAGCAATTCTCAATCTTGACGCTGCCATATTAGGGAGAAATGAATAAGGAAGCATGACGGCGCTACGGTTACTTCGATCCTTGCACTCAACAAACCTACCATGAAGATGTAAGAAACGATGCTTGTGAATCGACAACTTCCAAGTCAAATATAAGGTAACAATAGACTTGAGCCTTGTGGTTACAATGAAGTAAAGATAAGCAATGGTTACCATGCGAGGGGACTTGCGGTTCGGTTAATGAGCAAAAGATTTGCAAAGTGGCTAGAGTCATTAAGCTCATGCCTATTGGCTCCATACACATGTGCAATCCCTCGTTCTCTCAATTTCATACTCGTCGATAGCACAATGTGCCACGTTTCCGAGTCATCCAAGATCACAGGTACTTTCTCAGAGATGAGGTCAATATCATACAATGTATCCATCGCACAAGAGCTCACTTCCCAACTAAGAACATACAAAAGAAAGAGACCACTCGTGTGTTAATAAAAGTGGGAACAAAACAAAAGTTTTTAAGTTTTTTTAAGTAGCTTTAAGAAACTCTAACCTTTCCTCTGTAGTTTCATTGTCGGATCGATTGAGTATACCTTTCTTGTTATGTATTGGATTGATGCACATCCGAGAAGGCATTACAAAAGTCCTGTAACAACAACTCAAATCAGAAATCTCAGAATTTTTTTGACAATTTGGGAGGGAAATTTTGCAAATTACCTGTCAAGAAAGATGGCTTCTTCAAGGGCGCATCTAAGGCTGGATTCTTGGTGACCCAAGCCCGCACAGGTCTCGCAGTTCTCACCAGGACAATCGATTCTGTTTCCCCAATACAAATACTTGTCCCACAAACTGTGATGTCTCTTGCTTCGAGGAGACTTCACGAAATAATCAATTAGAGTTTTCCGATACGGTAAACCCAATCCGCCGGTGGAAATCACCGAAGAGAGAAGGAGGAGGAATGCGACGGCGAGTATACATAGCAGAACAAGTCTCCGAGATCCAATAGTGGATTTTGACCTCTGGGTTTTGCTCATTGTCGCCATTCAGAAGAAAGAAAGAAAGAATCTTTGCGTCGGTTAGGTAGAGATTAGTAGTAGTAGATCAGAGATCTGAAGGACGGCCACGTGGGAGTGAGTCTCCGGCAAATGTGAGACAAATGACGTGGCGTATCATTGCTCATGATCCAAAGATGTCACTGACCAATTCTTTTTCCGGCGGCCATTGAAAGAGTGAGTGCTCGACACGTAAAGTGTAGCGCACAGATCCTAAGACCACCTGAAAGGCTGAAACATATATATACACACTTCACTTCTACCGTCGGAGATTCACAGATTTCGTTATATCCAATTGCTGATCTTCTCTTTCTCTAGGGTTGCTCGGGAAAGTCAAAATTGATTAAACCGAATCTAACCGATAAATTTGAAGGATTCAGAATTACTTTCGAGTAAGATATGTACTGTATGTTAATTCACTGTTTATTTATGTTCGTAGGGGATACTTGCGAATATTATTGAAGTCTGGTAACTGTAGTTACATGTTTGATCATAAGTTAAAAGTTTATGCAGAAATTCTTGTTCCGAATTATAAATATGGAATATGTCTCATTATGTACATTCCTCTTCATCTGAAACCCTTCCTTAATCCCCGCCACACACATACACACGTTTGACATAATTATCGAATCTTTTGACTCAAAACCTTACCCATGAACACATGCATAAACAGGAAAAAAACAAAACAAAAAAAACTATCAAGAAATGGTAAAAAGAAGAAACCAGATCTACACCTAGCTGCATCTTTCTTATCTAACAATGTCATTGCTCTAAGCTTTCTGTAATGTCCGAGAAGACACGCCGTGTAGTAGTCTGACAAAACCCAAGAAACTAAGCTTCCCATCCGAATGTCTTATCCAATCCTGAAGCACAACGTGCACAGGGACTGATGGCCCGAGTCCAAGTTCCTGCCATTATCACATTTTCCATTAACAATCTATATGTTTTTATGTTTCGCTCTTCATGAGTCTCTGGGTGAATAAGAAAGTGTAAAATTCATATACCGATGCAAGTTCCTCAATCATGATGGGTCTATTCCCGTCCTTCTCAAACAACTCATAAGCACGCCTTGCGTGTTGCTCCCATGTTTCCATTGCTTCGAGCTGATAAACACTTAAGGCTGATGCACAGAACTCTTCAAAGTCTAGTTTCTTGTATTGAAGACAACTTATCTGCATCCCGAAATATAGATTAGAACGTTTAACCAATGATATAACTATAGTCCATGTAATTAGAGCCTCGTATCTTACCATGTGAACAAAATCTAAGACTCGTGAATCCTTCGTAGCATCTGTTGAGCTCTTTAGGATTGCCTGAGATTTGTTTGAAAAAAAACAAAAATCACGCAAAATCCCAAATGAAAAGGGAACAGGTCGATGGAACCATTGGAAACAGGACTCACTGTTTTGTAATTCTGCATCGAGATATATCCATTTTTGCTTGGCCCCAACAATGTAAATTGCTCCCGCAGATAAGCTAACTGAGGTACAGTTAATGTCTTGGCAAGAGCCTGGAACCATGAAAACAAAAAACAAAAAAAACCCAAAAATTATCATCCATGAAAGCTCAACAATCGAATTAGCCAAGTAGAATATGTCAGCTTCTTAGAATCCAACTCACCGCTAAAGCTGATTTTCTCAATGAAGTCGACATTATGTACACTTTTACAAGCTTGTATATGATCATATCAGATGGTATACATAGTTCATGCGAGACAACCAGCCACGGATGACCTGAAGACGATTGATTCTTCACATGTTCATAATTTAACAAGTGCAGAACCAGAAAGAAAATAACATGATAGTAATAATATGTTACAACCCGTTATAGAGATCAAGATGAATATACTTACACAAAGCCTGGGCAGCAGTTAGTCTTTTACGGTAATCTTTGTTAAGCAATCTTTTCACAAAATCTACAGCGTCAGGTGATAGAGACGGCCAAGGAGCTTCTTCAAAATTGGGATCTGCCTTAAGGACAGCTCGGAAGATTCCGGATTCAGTACGGGCCCAAAAGGGTCTACTGCCACAAAGAAGAATATAAGCAATCACTCCAATACTCCACATGTCAGCTTCTGTTCCGTACGTACGGTGCAAAACTTCCGGGGCCACGTAATAAGCACTTCCTACAATATCATTCAACCTCTCGTCTGCAGAATTGCAAAAAGAGTGTCAGATTTTGCATTTAACATCGAGATGGGTTCGATAGGAGAAATCTTTAGGGTCATTATTAACATCTCTGACCTGGCTTGACATAATCAGAGAGACCAAAATCAATTGCTTTCAGAGGAGAAGTCTCGTCCTTGGTAAGGAACAGAAAGTTCTGTGAGAGGAAAACAAACAAGTAGGAAGAAACATAACCGTCATTATCACTCTGCATAAATTAGTGGAATTCATTCTATGTGTACAAAGACTGCTGGTAATGTGATGGGACCTAGAAAGCGAAGTGTCACCTAAAGCCAAATGATTTACAGGAAAACAATTAGAGAACAATCTGGAAATTAAACATCACCACGGATTATAAAGTACCTCGGGTTTAAGGTCACGGTGAACCACACCTTGTAGATGACAATAAGCTACTACGCTAAGAATCTGAACCATAACTTTTTTAGCATCGTCTTCCGAGTATTTGCCACCCCTAATGAGATCAAGCTCAAAGTCAATACATCAAAGCACGATTCAGTAGAGACAAGCATTTGAAGGACATAGCCACGTGTGATGTAGCAGCAGCAATTACCTTTGAAGTATTTTGTCCAAGAGTTCACCACCTTTGCATAACCTGATGAACGAGAGATTGTAAGTATTTTATTTTCACAGCAATCCTGGAATTGGAAGATGATCAGCGGAGCTTAAGAAATAACGTATACTTACTCCATCACAATATAAACATTTTCATCATCTTCAAACGCGTCATAGAACTGTACCAAGTTCTTGTGACCAGTCAAAGCTCGTAATATCTTCACTTCTCTACTAACATCCTCAATTGCAATTGCAGTTGTCATCTGCAGTCAACAACATATAACACTAAGCAACGAATCGAACGAGCAACAAGCTCAAGGAGAGAGCTGGCTTATCGATTATCAGCTACAACATCTAAATGCGAATGAATATATTTTGAAAAATGCAGAATTTTAAACACATGGCAATGAAACTACTGTTGGAATCACGGCCATATACTGAAGAACAACAAACGAATCAACAACGGATACAAAACTAATAGAAATCGATCAGTTTTAAAAAGCAGAGTTTCAAGAAGGGAACCTTGGATTTAGGGATAACTTTAACAGCTACTTCTTGACCCTTCAAGCTACCTTTTTTGCCCTTGGCAGAGCAAGTATACCCAAAATGGCCACGACCCACCTCGCCGTCAATCTCGTAGTGTGAAGCGAAGTGTTTGGAGAACCCGAAACTCTTATCGAGACCGATCTCGCACTCCTTGCCTTCGGGAATCGAGACCTCGTTGGGCTTGGTGGAGCCGTGGCGACGCGCGAGGAAAGCGCGTATGTGCTTCGCGGGTGAAGGAGGAGGGAAAGGTCTCTTGAAGATGCGAAGAGGCGTTGAGCTCACGCTCGAGGATATGGCCGGCGAGGATTTGAACAAGCTGGGTAAAGGGCTTGGGCTGTAAAACGGAAACCCGGAGGATTTCGCCGGCTGAGAATTCGTCGGAGCTTCATCGATTTCGCCGGAAACCGGGAGGCTATTCTTCGATTGATGTTCGATGGGTTTTCCATGACAAATCCCCATGAATTGTGAATTGAGGATTCAAAACGAAAGCTTTAAAAGCTGTGGTTGGAGAAGACTGAAGAATATCTCGATTTAACTCCGAGGAATCAAGTTAGTTTCGAAGGAAGAGCGATATCATGTGGTGGTATAATTTTCCCGGGGGAAAAAAAAAGAAGAGGACAAGTAATCCCAGGAAAACGAATCGAGACTCAAAACCCAGAAATCAGAGAAGGATAAGTAAATTCAATTTCCCAAATAGATGGGAACTGAGAGTATAATAAGCCGAGATCAAGAGATTAGATGAAGATAAGCCGCACGCAAAGAGGAAGAAGGAGAGAAGCGAGTTTCATTCCAATCAGAAGGAAAAGTTAAGTAAAGACACTACACGAAGCAAAAGCAAAGTGTTGAGAATGGGAAAGAAAAAAAAAAAAAAAAAGGAAGAAGAAGATGCTTTCGCAGTAGCAACAAGAAAAAAGGAGAGAGAAGGGCATAAACTGATAAAGAGGAGAGAATCAAAAAGAAAGCAAAGCTCTTTGATTGGTTTCTTTTGTTTTATTTTCATTTAGTTTTGGTTTTCATATATCTTTTTGTTGCTTTTCTCTTTTCTCTTGCAACCTCTTTTGTTAAATGGGGTTAATGTGATGTTTGGTTGCCAAGAAAGAGCTTGTGCTGTGTAGCTATTTTGCAACCAAATTATAATATGATTCAATTGATATTTCTTAAGATTTGTTGTTAAAACTTTAAACCATAAGGCTATATTCTTTTCTTTTTTTTTGACAATCATGGTAATGTTTTAGAAATATTTGCATTGATATTATTATCCCATCAATAAACTTAAAGAGAGATAAAAATGTAGATAGAACCGGGAGGGAGAATAGACGAGTCTATGAAAAGTATTTTGACAATACATTGGCAAATCCTATCAAAGACTTTCAGCAACCTTATCTTTGCACTGCCCAATTTGTAATGCTAAAAATATCAATCGAAGGATCCAAAAGAGTCCTTGAATCATGCCAAAATATAAAAGAGCATACAACCTCGAAGTTGGCACTTGATAAAAGAAATCTACCCTAAAGAAAGGCCTAATTAGTTTCATTATATGGTTAGCCAATAGTTTATATGAAGTTTGCCAAATTTCACTCTCCACATATATCAACTTTACACCCAAAAAAAATGGGTGGATTTCACTGTCCACATATCTAATTTTACATATTACATAGTATATGCTATTATAGTTATATATATATATATATATTTTTTTTTTTTAAATGGAAATAAAATTTCCATTTAGAAAAATATGACTAAAATGAGACACAGTTTCTTTTCCTATAGTTCTGTCTCTTATACACATCTAGATGTGTATAAGAGACAGGTATATGCTATTATAGTTATATATATATATATATATTTTTTTTTTTTAAATGGAAATAAAATTTCCATTTAGAAAAATATGACTAAAATGAGACACAGTTTCTTTTTCTATAGTTTTTTTGTTCACTGTTTCGAATTTTTGTCTGCCTACCCATAACTTCGAAACAACATCTGTAAATTTACTTGCACGTCAAAGCCCAAACGAAGTAACGAACAAATGAATAAACAATAATTTGGGTTTGGTACTAGGCAGTAGGCACATATGATTTAAATATAGCGATAAATCTTTTATCGTGAAAAATAATTATCATAATTAATCAGCCGAGTATCATTGCTTTCTTTTGGCTTTAACTTTGCATGACCCGGTGTTTTAGAGTAGAGTCTAGACTGTATTTGTTCTGTTAATCAATGGGTAAATAAATGGAACTACCAAATAATATTATTAATCATTTCATGGACTACACATCCAATGCAATCAGTCGTCATAATACGTTTATTTCATTGATAAACTTTTTGTGTAATGCGTGACAGTGAGCCAGTGACTATCTCACGTGTTACAATGAGTTAGACCATATCCAATGGTCCCTCATTTGGAGGGAAAACATCAAAAAATGAGGGAAAATCTTCTCCAATAGTACTTCATTTTGAGGGAAAAAATAAGTTTATAAACAGTATTCCCTCAAATTTGAGGGAACACTATTCACAAACTCATTTTTCTGTTCAACTTTATTTATTTAAAAATTGGCACCTAAACTTTCATATGTTATTATTTTATACCTAAACAAAGTTAATCATTTATATTTAACTTTTCAATAATTTTTTAGGATTGTATTTTATTACTTAAACAAAATTATAAATTATAAATAGTTAAATAATTTTTTTTTTACGAAAATTAAATAACAAAAATAATTTTGCATTTGATTAACTTTTCAATAATTTATTCTTTTTTGAGAAAAAAAATGAGAGTAACTATTGGAGCAAAACACAAATTCATTTTAGTGTTACTTCATTTCGAGGGAAAAAACGAGGGTAACCATTTGAGATGCTCTTAGAAACTCAATTTCCGTAGTTGGAAGGCAAATGATTTGATTGATTCTCTTTTCAAATGGGTGGTGTCTCCACTCTCCACTGTTTGTAAAAATTCAGTCAGTGGGCTCTGTTGTCAGTTTTATTTTTATATAACAAATTAATGCACAAAATTCATCAAACAAACAATTCGGGTTTAGTTATCTCTTTTTTTTAAACCATGTACACATATCGTAGAGGAGCCAAGTCAACAACAAATATTTTTGTTTGAAACGATATATAAAATAGCCAAGTCAATAATTCTGTATAACGCTGGGCAAATTATCTGAAACCAAAAAAGTGAATCAGAACCCAACACAAAACTTAATGGATGTCTAAAACAAAATTATATATCTAAAAATATTATTTATATTTAGATTTCAAATAATAGAAATATCCAAAATTATAATTATAAATCGAATATATTACTTGATATTGTTTTTAAAGGATTTGCTCGATCGCCGTCGTCAGGAGAAAACCTCAACGCGTGCATTTCTCTAAACAAACTCAAACCCTCTTAGTTGTACTCAAACTGGATCAATTCACCATCAGTGACAGCTTCTTCGTCAAAGGCAAAGGGAAGGGGGCTCGACCTCCAGCTAACAGAGCTTTGGTAAGTAATCTCTTCTTCAATGTTGAGATTGCGATCGATTCGATTTCCTCTTCATCTGTTGTTGATTCTGATGATCCGATTTCATTATCGAGCTTGTTTTGTTAATACGATTCTTCCTCATCAATCTTTTTTGTTGTTGTGTTGTTTATTCTCTCTACGGTAACGATTGAATTTACTCATCATTTTGTCTTCGATACTGTTAATGATTGAAGACGATCCCATTTCATCATCGATTTTTGTTTTGTTTTGTTAATAGGATTCTTCCTCATTAATCTTATTCGTTGTACTCAAACTGGATCAATCCGGCGATCGTGGCATTCCAAGTTGTGAGCTTTCTATCAGTCATTTCATCGAACATTTTTTAGGCACTTTCCACATCCCCGAAACGAACATATCTGTTGATGAGTACGTTAGATGACATGAAATTCTTCCTAGGCATGACCCCATACAACACTAAAAAATGTAGTTATATTTGTCAAAATTAAATATATTTTTTAAAAAAATTTAACCAAATCACCGAAATATCCAGAATATATGAATTTTTTGGATATTTCAAATAAATTTTAGATAATTCGGGTATTTGGAAACGATCTGAACCCAGACGAAACTCAACCGAAGCCAAACAAAACAAAAAAAATCCTGAATGGATCCTGCACCATTAATACTGAAATACTCAAAATTGGAAAGAGCCAAATCGAATCCAAATGTACATGCCTAATTGTGTAGATGATACCAAGATGGCAAGGTTATAGTTTTTTTTGTAAAGATGGGCAATATCGTTAATGAATTTGTACGTGTAGCTTGTAAACTAAACAGGTAAATAAAGAAAAATATTTGAGGTGAAGATTAGCCCAAAGAAAGAGCCTTACCAACCATCTTCAGTGGCCGGTGGGCTTTTTTGGTCTAAAGTATTCTCATCCACTTACATTTTATTTTGCCATCTCTTTCCATTTCTAATTTTTTCCCTATGTGATGTCAATTCTAAAAAGGCTTTTACATTTTCTCCAAGTTCTAAAACCAGATTGTTCGAGATTTCTCTAATATTCGTAAGAAAAAAACTACAACCAATAATCATTATAACCTAACAGAAGGATTAAGTTTCACAATCAATATGTAGTTATACATATATATAGACGCAATATATATGTTGTATGCTCCGTCCGGTAGGATGGCTAATAGTTTTTTTCATATCTAGTAGTATATTTTTTCTTTCAAGTTTATTACAATTTTCGCCACGTAAATACTAACGTTTTGGCCAAAACGAAGTGTGTGTGAGAGAGAGTGTCTCGTAAAGGGGCATGGTTGTACTTGTGCATAGCGTGAAGCGTATTTTCATTTTTTGCAGTCGTCCTCCACTCATGTTCACTTCCTTTTGTTAAGCGTATGTTATTTTTCTTATATTTTTGTTTTCACAGAATTTCGCAATAATCACATGTACGTATATTTTCATGCATTCGCTCAGTTTCGGTTGCATGTACAAAGCTTAGTTACTAAAAAAATATTACAAAAAGACCTAAGTTTCTTCGATTCAGTATTAATTTGGTCGAGTTCAATTCAAAACTGATGTTCCCGTGAATTATTAGGAGTTTTTGTAAGAAATGTTATCAAATGGTTAACTGTATGTGATAGAAGAAGAGTTGGTGCCTTTGACGTACGGCATAGGGTTAGGGTAGAGACGTGGTCTTGTAACTCAAGTGTTGTAGAGTTGTCATGTCGGAGTCACTGTCACTATGGACTGCTCTACTCAAATCTAATTTGGGCCTTCCTCTGAAAACCTAAACTGATTTGGTTCCAATCTCAAGTTGGACCCCTCTTCTGTCTCTTTAGATGGGCTTGTATCCTCTATTCTTCTTTTCTCTTTCCTTTTTGTTTTTCTTTTTATATTTGTTTAATTAATTATATCCATTGAAGAGAGTTCGACGATATTGAACCCTAAAACTATATTAAAAAGAACGATTGCATTACATATACTAGATTTAAAACTTTTATGTTATCAAAAGTTTTGGAGAAACATAAAAACATAATTGTGTATTCTAGATAAAGTAGTCAGGCATAGATAAACGAGTTTTATATGCGGGTACAATATATATATTTTTTTAAAAATTGCGATCTTTCATAACCAATGAATATAAATATATGTTCAATAGTTAATTTGTATAGATTGAGACCATTAACTTAAAATTAATTTAATTGTATAAAAAGAAAAGTTAATTCAAAATACTACGTTAGATCAATCATCAATTAAAAGAGGTGTTAACTTGATTATATGTTCTGACATAGTGACTAAAATTTTACGTAACTCAAATAGAACAAATAGTGACAAATATAGTGACACTTCATTTAGTGACAAATAGAACAACAAAAGATTTGTAGAAAAATTCGAAATCAATAGTTTATATACTTAATTTATGTAGATGCTGTTTAAAATATTTTTGTCAAAAGAAAACCTATATATCCATATATATATATTTTTAAACGGCCATACAATAGTATATATGCTGAAGTTACTGCTTCAGTATTTTAGGTTTTCTAAATTTCCGGTGAAACCCCGAAGTAAGTGATCAAAAGGTTCCCACATATTTCTGGGTCGATAAACAAAAACACTTGACCAAGAAAGACAACAAGAACACATGGAAACAAAAACATATTTGACATATAATATGACAACTCATACTTATTTGCTTGTTTGTGAAATGTAAATAAAATAAAGTAGTAGTAATATTCAAAAAGGAAATAGGATGGTCAAAATTGTGTGGTGAGATAAGAAAGGGAGGGGGACTCACATGGTTCACACGATGAGACACTAACGTGTGAGGTTTAATGATTGCTTTTGTCACAATACCCATAAACTTCAAAGGGAATTTTTAAAACTTAATTGGAAGTTTTTCTATTATTAATTTTTAGAGCTGAATAGAAATATAACTTTAATAATAATAAAATAGTGCGAAAGCTATAAAGATTTCTATAAAATATACTTTTTGGTCGAGAGGTTGAGTATAGAGGGGACACCAGCTGCCCCAAAACCATCACGCTCCATGGACAAACTTTCTCCACCTTTTTTTTTTCTTCTTCTTCTCTTAGTTTTCTTCAATATTATTTTATTGAATTCTCCAAGAAAAAAATAGAGAAACAATTATAAAAAAGGAGAGAAAGGAAAAAAGGGAGAGTGATGAGAAGAGTCGGTCCTTTTTGTCTCATAGAGCCAATGGCCCATCAATTTTCCTTCCTTTTGTCAGTCCCCTTTTCTCACGCTTCCCTCTTCCTTTAATCCCACATTCTTCATATTCCATTTCACTAATTAATTTTCTTATTAAGTTGTTTGATTCATACATATCTCATTTTTCCAGACGCCTGATCGGATCCAAAACCATAAGTAAAACACTCATCATCGTCGTGTATATACATTTCATCGAGGTTGTTCATCCAAAACCATAACTAACATTCACTCATATAGTAAAACAATTTCTTATATATAATCAGCTACAAATGTTACTTATATATTAATCGTAGTGTTTTCCACCTTAACTGATTATGCTGCTAATATACCATCAAGTTTCTATAGATCCTCACTAATAAACAATACGATATTCTGTTAATTTATGTTCCGGGAGGTAACGTAACAGATATACTCCCACTTTTAATACGTACGTGGACAATGATATTCGTACGTAGGGTTTTCAATTCGAATACGTTTAAGCATAAATAAATTTGTTTATGCATATATACACGCTTTTTCCATAAGATCAAATCAATCGTAGACTAAATATTTCGCTAATACTTTATCAATCTCAACCAAAAGCGAAACAAGTTCGTCACAATCATATGGATATATTTAAATATGTAGTACCATCATATTTGATCAATATGTACACGAAAGAAAATGAGGCCCTGCTTATATTCTTCGGTCTGAATAATGTGGTCAAATGTACACATTTAGAAAGACACCAACAACTAAAGAAAGAGGAGAGATCAGATTCATTGGGGACAAAGGTGACATAAGGGTCACTTTGAAACTCACAGCATACAAACATAGACTTCTTCTATTCACCTTACTTATACATTCACGTATATATAGTGTATATATATGTATCGAAGCCTAGTTTCTTTGGGACTTCACCAATAGCATCTGTTACTTAGATTCTTCTACATCGACAAATATTCTCACGATCTCAAAACTCTAGTTCTCACACCAACAACCCAAAAACAATATTCAAAAGACAAAAATAACATGAAATATATTCTTTATATATATATATATATATATTATCTTTTTCTTTTTCTTGAAAAAGAAAAGAAAAAGAACACACCAAACCTACTTACAACATTTGCTTACACTCCCACGACTTAAAACAAAAATCATAGAACATATAAAGTAGGAACAATATATAAAAAAGGTTTTGGTAATTATAACCAAGTTAATTATGATCATACCCTATATATTAATCAATTAAAGACTTTAATTTAGTGTACTCAAATCTCATCATCTCACACCATTATGATGTGATCCAGCGCACGACGCCGTTTTGACCGTTCTCCACCACCACCACCACCACCAGAAATACGTTCCATCAACGACTTGCTTGACCGCTCGAGCAGCGACTTGAGGGCGTTCTGTAAGAAATGCACAGACTCGACGCCGTGCATCTCTTTGTCAGCAGCTACAACAAGAACACTTCTTGTCCGACCACCGAGAGTTACCATCTCAGCACGAAGAGTCTTCATGTGTAGAGACTTAAGTATCTCAATGAGGTCAGGCAAGAGATCTGATCTGTCGTCACAACATAAAGATGCTTTGAAGATTATATGACCGTCGTTTGAATAGTCTCCATAGTGTAGAACGCTAATCTCGTCGGTCTCTGAAGGTAAAAGGGTTTGGTCCGAATCGGAGATCTCTAGGGTTTGTTGTTTAAGTTCTTTGACTCGTTGAACCACTTTGGCGAGCAGTGTGGCTTTATCGGTCTGAAATGTAAACATAAAATTACAAATGAAAAGTTTGGATCTTTAGAAAACTGTTTTTGAGTTTTTGATCAAGAAGTTGGAAATTTGATGTTCATATCATATCAAATCAACTGAAGAAAAAGCTTGAAAACTTTCCAAAAAAGTGATATACTATCCCAATGCGATTCACAAAAAGGCCATGAAGCTTTTCTTTTTTCCCCCTCATCTTCTAGACTTCTCACTACTCGCAAGTTTTGTATATTCATGCATACATTGAAAAATCGATGAACCGATCTTTTGTAGAATTATATGTATATGGACCGGATCGAATGGAGTACATAAGAAAAATCTAAAGATGTATAGCTTTTGTGTTTGAGAATATGCAAAACCCTAGTACCATTTAAAACATTTCTCTTAAAATTGATAAGATATACGCACGTATATATATATATATGTATATCTACATACTGTATGTATGGGGAGATATATACGCAGGCCATATGAAAGAGTATTAGTATGTATTAAAAATTGATATTACCTTGGAATTACAAGAGAGTACGTTACGGAGCTTGTTGAGATGAGAATTGATTCTCTCTCTTCTTCTTCGCTCGGCTTCTTTGTGATTCTTTAAAGCAGCAATAGCTCTGTCTTGAGCAATTGTTTCTCCGATTCCGGAGATCGCTAGTGGGTAATAAGATGACGTTGACGAGGATGACCCGCATAAGCTCTGCATAGTCGACATGTAGTCGCCGGAGACGCAGAATCCTCCGCCGGGGATTTCGTTTCCGGCGAGGAACGAATATAACATCTGATCTGAGCTCTCTGGTTGCATTTTTTCTTCTTCTTTTGCGCCGCCTTCTTTTGTTTTTAATGGGTTTGTGGAGCTTTCGGTGGGTTCTGTCCTAAAAGATGGATTATATATACGTGAGTAGATAGTGTAGATTAATATTTAATATTATTATTATAGGTTAATAGTAGTAGTTAACAGTGTTTTAACGGGAATTTTTTTAAGAGTGTTTCTTTTTTATTGGTGAGGAAAAAAGTTGCTATAGAGTTTGGAATTTTTTGGGAAGGGTCCTTAATTAGGTCATTGTTTTGGCACCATCATCATTCCAGATTATTCTATGATCAATAACTTCATTTCTTATACTAGTATTTATTTTTCTTTTTCATTTCTATTTAGAATTAATGATCATATGATTTTTTTTTTTTTCGATCATATGATATTTTGTTTTCTATTAAAGGCTAATTTGTAAGATAGCCAAAGTATACTTTTTTTTATTTGCAAAACTAATGTTATTGTAAAATCGTAAATTGATGGATGACGATTTTGCATGTGTTTTAAACAGATGATATCATATAAGATATATAGCATGTTATCAAAAATTAACATGCCATTATATATTAGTTTACAACCCATCTAAAATCATGCTTTTCTTTAAAAAATGTGCGCTAATTAAGAAAACACATTTTATTTATGATTTAGTCACTACATCATTTTTAAAAATAAGAAAGTTGAATATAGTCAACCTTTCTATTAATCTATAGAGAGCTTAATGTATATCTCTCTAATTTATTTTTCTCTTTCTCTCTAGTCTCTATACATGCATGATGCATCTGTAATTAGTGTTACGATAAAATTTATTTTCTGATATATAACGGTAAATATTTAATGTGAAAAAACTATTGATTCTTCTTTAAAAAAATACTTGAGTACGTAAAACTAAAAAGATGAGTAAAAAAAAAGAAAGATAAGTTACAAATATCTATCTGAGAAGGGTATGTAATAAACCAGAAAAGGAAGTTACGCCATAAATAATGGGCCTAACAAGTTAAAAGAATAAGGGCCCAGATGTAGCCCAACTTCAGAGTTGTACTAAAACGGTGACCACAAAAATGGCGCAAGCAGGACGAAAGTGGGGGAAAAACCAGAACCATGCAGTAGATAGAGAGAGCTCGAGCTCCACATTTGACTTTGAGATGGCTCTTTCTCCTAAACATTTCCAGCTTCCTTATGGTTCTACGCTTCCTCCATCTTCTTCCTTCGTCTCTTCAATTCCTTCCTCTCCACTCTCTGTTTCTGCTTCAACGACTCGAGTCTCCACGAAAATCGGTTCCGTACGCGTCCGTTTCAGTCGACGATCGATCGTCAGATACAACGATCACGCCGGGGAAGATGAGGAAGGCATCGAAGAGGAGGAGGATTGGAGCTTTGAGGAAGCAGTCGCGCTCTTCAACCAGCGAGATTATTACAGGAGCCACGACGCGCTCGAGGCTCTCTGGATCCGAGCTGAGGAGCCAACTCGAACCCTAATCCATGGAATTCTTCAATGTGCCGTCGGATTTCACCATCTCTTCAACAGCGTAAAAATCTCCGTTTCTCTATCTCTTGCTTCCATCGACACATTTGAGTTAATTAATTGAATTGCGAGTTTTTTTTTTTTTTTTTTTTTCGTAGAACCATAAAGGAGCGATGATGGAGTTAGGAGAAGGAGTATGCAAGCTAAGGAAGATGAATTTCGAAGACGGGCCGTTTCACGAATTCGAGAGAGATGTCTCTGCCGTTTTAGAATTCGTTTATCAAACTCAGCTCGAACTCGCCGCCTGTAAGTTTTTGAGTTTTAGGAAATCGTTTGTGCAACTGTAATGTTGTTTATATACATAATAATGACGACACTCGAGAAATCAAAATTGACTGGATGATATCGATAGGTTCAGAAGATATGTGTTTGACGATGGATCAATCGGACAGGTCTTATCAACTGTTGGGTGGTTATGCAGCTGGAGAGAGCATATACAGCTTAGAGACTGTGGTTGATTTCAACAATGGAATGTCTGAGACAACTGCTATACTCTTTTCTCCTTCGAGTTCCTCCTCTGAGCCAACACGAGTGAAGCTCCCAACTCTAGCCGCAACCGATAAGCACCTGCTTCCATTTACAGGCGACGAGAGTTTCTAAGAGAATTAAGGATCTGATTTGCTTTCAACAAAACAGTGATTTAGACACTGCATCAACTCTGATTTACCAGATCAGCAAAGTAGTTGATGATTAGGAAACAGAGTTCGAAGATCTGTACTACATATCTCCAGGATAGTTTGGTTCTTGATTGTAAATCCACAATTCAAAGGATAATAGAAGTGAACCTATGAAGACAATGAGCCATTAAGTAAATGAATCGTTCAGACAAAAAGTTAAAACACAAAAGGGGATATATAACATTCCTGTCTTTTAACCACCAAAAAGCCAACAATGAATGAGAAATTTAGAACAAGCGAGGAACATTGTTTTTTCTTTGTCTTTTTTGGAATTACATAATAGGTAGTAGAAGAAGGGAGCCTCACTTGGCCATCATAACCTTGACGAACTCCTCGTAGTTGATCTGGCCATCACCGTCAACATCAGCTTCCTTGATCATCTCGTCGACTTCTTCATCAGTTAGCTTCTCGCCGAGGTTTGTCATCACGTGTCTCAACTCAGCAGCCGAGATGAAACCGTTCTGGTCCTTGTCGAAGACTCTGAATGCTTCCTTGAGTTCTTCCTCAGAGTCGGTGTCCTTCATCTTCCGAGCCATTAGGTTCAGGAACTCAGGGAAATCGATGGTCCCGCTACCATCTGCATCCACTTCGTTGATCATGTCCTGAAGCTCGGCTTCGGTGGGGTTTTGACCGAGGGAACGCATCACGGTGCCAAGCTCCTTTGTGGTAATGCAACCTGCAGAGTTAATCAAGGATCGATGTTAAGTCATTTTCAGTAAATCTGTGAACCTACAGTTACAACGATCAAATCGAAAATCTCCAAACACAAAACTGAAAACAGGAATCAAGTAAATCAACTTATTCTAACGGCTTCAAACAGTAATAATGATATCCTACTACATGGCCGATTCAGAATCTACTGATGGAGACCTAATGCAAAATTTTCATCACCAAGGAAATGCTAAAAACATGATGAAGAATGGGCAATCGCTGATGAAAACGACTAACCACATGGATCTTTACATCTTCTCAATTGTGACAACGAATAGTCAAATCTTTAGATTCAATCTTACTAAGATACCGGAAACTAAAAGATTCAATGCCAAAAGACGGAACTAGAGATCACTAGACAGATTTGAATCGAGCAAAAATCAAATCAGAAGTATCCGATTGAGATCTAACACACAGAACCTATGGAGTAAAGGAAGGGATGAACATACCATCACCATCCTTGTCGAATAAGCTGAAGGCTTCCTTGAACTCAGAGATCTGATCGTCAGTGAGCTGATCTGCCATATTTTTGTTTTGTTCTTGCTGTATTTCCTTTCGTAAAAATTGCTAACTGCCTTTTTTTGTTTTGGTTTGGGTTCCTCTCTAATGGAGGAAGGAGATGATGAGAGCAAAAAGGAAAAGAGTTTGTGAGAAATGAGAGTGATAAACCGTTCTTCTCGGAGCGTTTTATTTACCTGAATTGTATTTGAAATCTCGGTTACGGCCTCAGCTCAGGGCAATAATTACGTTGATGCCATCGATTTGAGTTTTAAATAAAACCGCCAGGTTGACGAGAGAGAAGAGATGGATCACACGTTCACGCGGTCTCTACGCGGATCGTTGACTGCCACGTCAGCTTTCCCCTATGGGTCCTCCTTTATAAGTGAGTCGCCCTGTTTGATTTTCGTTGGTTGGTTGTTGTTCAATTTGTTAATCTTTTTCCTGATTTGTAATTTTGTATTATTAAATCAAAATCAAATGCTTACTTTTTTTTTCTTTTTTTTCTATTCTCAAAGAAAATTTTATTTATAAGAGCATAATAATCACAATTATGAACGTTTCTTTCGATGAGTAGTACAAGTGGAGCAATCGCACATCTGTCTAAATTTAAAAGATTTTGCTTGTGAATATGACGACCTTTCCCTGATATAGGCGGAACTTTCAACCACTTGTTTTGTTTGTTTATTTCAAAATTTAGATCATCATCATCATCATCATCATTTGTTTCAAAAGTAACACATTGCATATAAATGAAAAAAAAAAACTGATTTCAAAAACCTATCCATTTTTCCCCCCTTTTTAATTTGGTTTTAAGTTAGAATTTTGGAACTTGACCAGATACAAAAAAAAATGTTAGAATTTGGACCAAAAAGGCAAAGGCATTTGAGTCTTGCGAACGTTAAGTAGCCAGCAATTGTGACCTCTTGCCCCTCCTCGCTACAAGGCCGAGCCATGAGGTCCATGACATGTGAAGTGGTAGTGCCAGAAGTTACAAGAGCTGTCATGTAAAACGGCGTCGTCTTCTCTTGCAAGGTCTCCTCAGTTCTCTCTTGTCATCGTTGTAGCTATTTTCAACTTTCCTTCACTTCATATGTTCTGAGAAGTACCTCGAACGTCCTTATCTCTGCAAATTTACCGTTGTTGCTGAATGCTTTCAACCCAATTCGATTCCCGATCCAATCCAATTGCTTAAAGCCTTAAACACTCCAAAGGGATTGCGAAGCACAAAGTCATTACATACTTCAACTGCTTTCATCACATCATGCCCAGTTACCAATAATCGGCGCAAGAACACTTCCCGTTAATGAAATGATGGAATCTACTACCATCTCTTAACGTGATCTCTCGGTTCTTGATCACCGATATATACTTGAAAGCAACATGGCAGTCGCTGCAAACCCGCAAGTTCTTGATTATTCTAATGGGGACACCTTCAGGTAATATCATGAGCGCAAACGCAACCGCTAGCTTTTCGCTGTGCTGCACCAAGTCTGATTCTTTCTCCTCCTCGTCCATATCATGCAGCACTGAAGCTGTATCAGGCTTGTAACCTTTCAACTTCATCTCCAGAGTCAGCTCTTTCAGGTATGAATAGATCTCTTTCGATTTAGACTGAGAACGATCTCCCATCTTAAACCGATGCAATTCACCTATGTGTTCAAACCAGCTGATTCCCGGTTCTTTCTTCACATTCTTATCTCTCATTGATTTTCTCACCTCTGAGACATCGCCCCATCTCTTAGCCGAGGCGTGAACGTTTGCAAGCAGGACGTAACAAGTTGAGTCATTAGGGTCAATCTCAAGGATTTCTTTAAAGGCTCTCTGCGCCATTTCTGCGTTTTTGTGTGTGTTACACGCAGATAACAATGTTTTCCATATAACGGTGTCCGGTTTTATTGGCATAGACCTTATTTTCGCCTCGGCTTGATCCAAATTGCCTGCTCGACCGAGCAAGTCCACCACACAAGTGTAGTGCTTTAAACCGGGCTTGAACCCGTATTTTTCCACCATCATCTCAAACAACTCAAGCCCTTTGTCTTTCAAACCAGAATGGCTACACGCGTAGAGCAAATTCAGAAACGCGACCTCGTTTATCTCCATTTCGGTTTTCTCTGCCATAGCGTTAAACAGCTTGATTGCCTCATCGCCATGTCCATGAAACCCGTAAGCAGAAATCATCGAGCTCCACATCACTTCATCTTCATCTTCACGTTCCGAGAAAGCTTTAGCTGCATCTTCAAGACACCCACATTTTGAATACATGCTGATCAACGAACTAACCACAGCTACCACAGAGCTAGCCCCAATCTTAATAGCTTCCGCATGAATCTGCTGGCCTTGACCTCTAATCGCTAAATCAGAACAAGAACTGAGCACGGTTACAAAAGTGATCTCGTTCGGCCTAAAACCTGAGGTTTTCATCTTCTTATACTCATAAAGCACGGTTTCAGGACATCCGTTCTGAGCGTACCCCGCGACGAGTGTATTCCACGCAACCAGATCACGAACAGGCATTGATCTAATGACATTTTGGCCATCTTGTAATTTCCCATTTCTCATATACATATGAGCCACCGAATTGCTAACAACTGAATCCACCTCAAGCCCATATTTGACCGTGTAGGCATGAATCTGCTGACCTATGAGCAGCGACCGCGATCCAGCAGATCCGCTAAAAACACTACCAAGTGTGTATTCGTCGGGGGAAAAACCCAACGCGTGCATTTCTCTAAACAAACCCAAACCCTCTTCGTTGTACTCAAACTGGATCAATCCGGCGATCATGGCATTCCAAGTTGTGAGCTTTCGATCAGTCATTTCATCGAACACCTTCCGGGCACTTTCCAGATCCCCGGAACGGACATACCCGTTGATGAGTACGTTAGATGACATGAAATTCTTCTTAGGCATGACCCCATACAACGCGATAGCCGAAGGAAAATCTCCGATCTTGGAGTACATGCTCATGAGGTTATTGCATATGAACCTGTCGGAAGAGAATCCGGAGACGACGAGGAGGCAATGGAGCTGCTTTCCAGAGGGAAGAGATTGTCTGGTGGCGCATGATTGGAAGAAGGGGGTGAACAGATCAGTGTTTGAGAAAATGTTGAGTCGGAATCTCTGGAAAGCTTCTCGGAGGTTCCCCTTTGAGCACAAACTGGCTATGGCGGTCTTAGGATCTGATGATAGTGAACGAACAACGGAGGATGCTTGGTATAGCATCAGAGATCAAAAAGAGCCGAGCAGTATCACTGTTGATAGGCCGGAGATTCCACCGGAAAAGAGAAAACGAAGGAGCGAGAGTTTTTTTAAAAAAAAAAAAAAAAAAAAATCTTTGTTGCTCGATTCAAATGGGCCGTAATGAAAAGCCCAATAATTTATTTGGAGAAATAGCCCAAAACGTGAAACAAAGAAAACCACACAATGTTCATCAATTTCTTGGAGGTAATGTAGTTGAATTCATTATACTTGCTAGTGCTTATACTCAAAAGTTTGAACCAGCTGCAAAAGGAAATGTAATTTAAGACATTGTTCCGAGACAATAAAAGTCTAGAGAATATACAAAGAACAAAGCTGTCTCTCTCTAATATGAACCAGCACAAAGAAGACGAAGAAGAAAGAAAGAAAGAAAAAGAGTCTTTAAGATCAGAAAGAAGCAGAGCTTGTTCGCCGGAGCTTCCACTTAGGATCCGGTGGTGGTTCACTTGGCAGGATCTTCTCCACCTCCTGCCATCAAATCAAATATTCAAATAAAGAAATCACTGAATCAAATTACCATTAAACGAAAGTATATTAAATTACCCATTAAAGACATGAGATTTTTTTTTTACCTTTAACCTCCGAAGTTTTTCGTTTTCTTCTTCTAAGCTTGAAACCTTGATCTCTAATTCATGAGTATAAGCCTGCTCATCACAAAAAAAAAGTTTCAACGTTATGAGACCAAGTAACTAACAAACAAACACACAAGTTTGTTTTTGTTTTCTTCTTCTTCAATGTTATTAACCTGTTTCCTAGCTCGTGAACGTGCTGCAGATTCTCTGTTTTTGATCATCCTCTTCTGCCTCCTCTCTACAGTCTTCTCCACAATCTCTCCTCCTGATGAAGCCAATCTTTTCCTCCCATGCGCATGTTGTGTATCAGATAATCCACCCATCATCAAAGGCGTTGGAGACACCATTTCTTGCATCTCACAAACCGGATATGGCATAAACCCTTGATGTTGATGCTGAGGCTGATGATACTGAACCCATTGCCCATTCGAAGCTACGTTAACAACATTTTGAGGGACTATTGTCTCAGTCACTACACCAGCTTTCATCAACAAGTCCTCAAGTGTGATTTCACCGAGTGTAGGCTGCTTATCATCACTAGTATCTCTCCTCTCACCATGAGGATTACTACTGCTTCCATTCTTGTCCTGTTGAATGTCTCTCCAAACCTCATCGACTGTCTTTTTGCTGAGATCTCGAGGCAGCGTCAAGCTTCCTTGACGAGGAATCCCTTCCTCTGTTGCTTCTGGTGGCTGATTAGCTTCAGCAGACCAGACACTCTTGAGAAGCTCATCGAGGTTCATGCTTCCCAATGGTTTTGCGGAACTTCCTAAATGGTTTTGAACCTCATGGAGCTTTAAGCTATAGAGAGAATTCTGTCTAGGTAACGACTGAGAGATAGGCTCTTCAACGTTTCCTCTAAGAGAACCCATATAAGCCTTTAAAAGAGAAACAAAAACAAAGTCTGTCTGATATGCTAATTAGAGACCCTGGTCGATCTTAAACACCTAGAAATCGAGAATATCTAATAAACAAAGGCATCACTGTGAGCAAAACAGTTTGGGAGAATCAGGGGGAATTGCATGCAGCATTCGAGGGCTCAAAACGCAGATAACTACACTTGGAAATCCGAAACTAGAAGAAGAAAATTTGAGAAAGGAGAGGAGGCAGGAGATTGTGAAGAAAGGAACAAAAATTAAGAATGATGCTAAAGAGGCTTCAATTTTTAGAATTTGGAGATCAAGAAGACGCAGATGGAGAAAAGAAAGAAAGAAGGAACTTGGGTTCTCTGTGTGTGGAAATGGTGAGTCTCGGACAAACCTTTGGCAAGTGCAGAAGAGAGATTACAAAACCGAACACATATTCTCTTCCCTCTCTGTCTCTTTACAGACGGGAGAGAAAGAAGAGAGAGAGAGAGAGAGAGAGAGAAAAAAAAAAAGAGAGCCTTTTTACATAAGAAACTGTTACACACTGGAACTTGAAACTGTGCCATAAGGAATTTTTCAATTGAAAGCTACTTTATTTAGATTACACAAAAGTAAAGATGCAATAGTCTCCGTACTTATGAATACTTTAGAAGGCAAATGTGTTATCAAGTTTATTCCCTACGAATAAACCTTGTATTCGTATCTAACAAGTATTCAAGACACTCTACTTATTATATAATCACTTTACTTTATCTTTGTTTTTTTCTAAGAAATCACTCTCTCTTTAAAGACTATTATCTTTTCTCGACCATAAGTTTCCCAAAATGCACTTCTTTTTTTGGAGTATATTGTAATATAATAAGTGAGAGAGGCTGGTGTTTAAATAAAGATAAAAATCACATTTATTTGATAAAAGATTCGTTGTATTGGTAAAAAGAGTAAAAGGAGAAAGAGGGGACAAAGGGAGGAAGGGACCACATGGGTGAAGAGAATCGGGTTTGCATGAAGATCCGCGTGTGCTTCCTCTTTGGGATGTTCTCCCACGTGTTTCTGCTTCCCCTCTTCTCCTTTATTTATATTATTACTCCACCAAAGATCCAAAATATATTCTTATCAAAACTACATTTTAATGCAACAAAAGATTGGGACAAGAGTCTACTCCTTTTGGTGAATTTGATGAGTGTGTATGATGATGACTAGTGAATCATGCACGACTGGCCGTTTGATCCTGTCACAGAGAGAACAAGAACACACACAGCTATCTTGCTATAGCTACACAGGTCTCATACGAATCTCAAATGTTGGCTAAGTTTCAGTAGCTTAAATGCAAATTTAACCAAGTGGCCTAAAGGACAGCTGAGAGAGAAGCTATGCACTAATCTTGATCTCAACTTGACAGTTAGTGAACTAGTTGTGTTGATAGAGCATTTGTGTCTAAAGAAAGAGTCGCATGTCAGAAGCAATTTCACCATCACACAAGGGTTCTACATTAAATGCAAATCTTCACATGCACAACCGGCTATACTTATCGTTCAATTGGAAAGACATTCCACAGCTCCTATGATGCAACATTAACACACCAAGCAACGACAACTCTAAGGACACCCAAGAAAACGCTGCCTTAAGACTAAGCCCAAAACTGGAAAGATGCACCGCAAGACTTGTTCTAACATTTAGAAGAGAGCCAAAACAAGTTGATTTTTTTTGTTCATTCATATACCTAATGAACCTAAACAAGGAAACAACTTTTGCTTAATAGTTATAAAACCACTAATTCATAGCTTCATCCCTTTTCTTTTGTCAGTAAATATAGGAGATATGCTGCATTGAAATCTTTGTTCAGTGAATTGGGGATTGTGAGGGTTTACCATGTAAGACTTTGTTGGGCGTTAGTGCTGAGTCAACACTGTTTACCTTTCAGCCTGCAGTCAAAACTTCCTGCGATAGGAATATGGATTAAGCAAATTTAACATGAAGAAAATAATCCATGCAGGGGGAAAAATCCACCAAAACAGCTAAACATAGAGAAAACCAATATGAACTAGAGCCGGATCAAAAGAAAAACGGAAATGCGAATCTGAACAGAGCGAAAGCATTTGTGTATAATGAGAAACACTCTTTAAATTTTACATATGAAATCCTTCATAAGAAATTAAATAGTAAAATAAGAGCACAGTGTATTTGGAATATCTTAAAAAGAGTTCGGAAAATAAGTAGGGGAAAACTAAAACGTCTTGAAAGGTTTGAAGAGTCATGGCCTTTGGAGACACGAAAGAGTAACATTTCATCCAAAACTAAACAACTCCATTTGCATCAGCTCCTTAATAACTTCAGAAGATTCACCAGGCCAATATAAAAAACACTGTTTTGGAATATCTGCACAATGAATTAAGAAAATAAGAAAAGACTTTGGCAATATAAACTGGTGCAAAACTGAACACCCTTGAAAAGAAAAAAAACAAAGTCATGAGTCTGACAACAAAAATCGCAAAAGCTTAACTGATACACATCAGCTGAAAGTTTTAACTTATAAAAACGGTGATCTTGCAATGCAAATTCTTTTAACAAAATGGATTTAACTATAAAAGGCTCAAAACACAGCAAGTCCATTTATATACGCATGCAAGGGTCGTAACATAATCATATATTCATAGAGCTCCAGGTAAAGTCTGACACAGAACATCAATGAAAACAAGTGAAAAGAAGCTTCAGATGTATACCTGAGTGGTTACATCTATTGACCCATGTAAGGACCACCGTACCCTAGACCATTATGCCCTCTTCCAGCACCGCCCTGGCCAGGTTGCTGAGTCTGATAACCGCCCTGAAAACCGGCTTGGTAACCGTACCCAGGAAAGACCCCTGGTGTGATATTTGCTTGAGAACCATAGCCACTTGGCATTCCAGCTGCAGCTCCTTGGCTAGCTGTCCCAAATGTCCCCAACAAAGCCTGTCCAAATGCTTGGTTCACACCCAATCCAGCACCCTGAGATGCCAGCAAAGCTGTTATGGCCTGGCCAATGGCCGGGTTTAACGCCTGCGTAGCTTGGATATTACCAGCTACGAAATGTCCATGGCCTTCAGGTGCGCCATAACCAGTGTTGTCGTTCCTCTGGTAGCGTGAATTTTGATTTTGAGAGTTATGGTGATGTTGATGTTGCTTAACCGGTTTTGGCCCGTCGTTTGCTTTATGACAATGCAAGACGTAGCCTTCGAAGGTCTTGTGTGGCTCCTCCAATGCCTTCTTGGCGCTTTCAGGGGATTTGTAGACAAACAGAGCGAAGCCTTTCGGTCTCCCAGTGGTTTTATCAAGCCCCAAAGGACCTTCTTCTATCTCTCCGAAACTTGAGAAAAACGCCAGCAATTTCTGCGGATCGAGGTCTGCGCTAACGTTACTGACATAGATCTTCCTCTGGACGTGCTCGGGGTTGAAATGCTGAACAGGCGCCGCGACCGGGTTTCCTTGGACCGGTCCTATGGACGCCAGCTGGCACGCCGTCATACGGTTTCCGATCTTCTTCTGAGGCTGCTTGAGGGCGTTGCGAGCACCGGAACGTGACTTGAAGAGTATAAAACCGTATCCTTTGGATTGCCCTGAGACCTTATTAACCACGGCTTTGCAGTCTTCGATCTCTCCGTACTGCTTAAAAGCTTCGATAAGTGCGTCGGCTTTAGTGTCCCATCCTAGCCCGTGCACGAAGATCTTACGATGAACAGGATCCTCATCCGCCACCATCCGGATTCGATCTGCAACACCACGATGACTCTCCGCCGCTTCCTTGAGAAGAACTAACAGCTGATCCTTCGAAAATGGCTCCAAAAGATCCTCGATTGGCTCTTCGTCGTCCTCATCCCCTTGATTCCCAGATCCTGACGACGTCGCCGCCTCCGTACGATCACCCGCCGTATTGTTCTCATCTCCTTCACCGTCACCATCTTTAACTTCCTCGACTCCGTCGTGTTCAATTTCTTCGTCTCCGTCATTTCTGATTCCCTGATCCTCTTCTTTACATTGCTGCTGCTTCTGAGGCGGCTCTGACGTCTCAACGGATTCAGATTCGAGCTTTCTCTTCCTTGCCATGGCGGAATCGGCGGTTTAAATGTTGATTGAAGAGAGTCCCTACGGAGTCTAGGGTTTTGTAATTCCTGCTGCTTCTCAAAAATTGATCCTTTTTCTAGTCTATTATCTATATCTGCAAACGCTGCTACGCGGCTTGAATTGAATTAAAGAAAAACATTACGGCATTGGAGAATATTGGGCCTTGAATCATCAGGTCACGTTTATGGACATTTTGAGGCCCATACATAATGTGCATTGACTTTTAATTCATCTAAAATCAATCTAACTTACCCGGTTTTGAAATGATTGAACCGGTCAAATAAAGGCAGTGTTTTCTTCTGAGTGGGTGGGTGTAGTACACAGTAGGCCTGGGCATTCGGATACCCGTTCGGGTTCGGGTCGGTTCTTTTCGGGTTCGGGTATTTCGGTTTTACAGAATAGAACCTATTCGGGTATTTTGCTTTTTTGGTTCGGGTTTGGTTCGGTTCCGTTCGGGTCCGGGTCGGTTCCGGATATCCAAATTATCTAAAAAAAAATTTAAATAATTAAAATTTGATAAATATAACTAAAAATTTTCAAATATTCTGAGTATTTTAGTTATTTTGTTCGAAACATAATTAATATATTTGGTTTATAATTGCAATTTTGAGTATTTAAATTATTTAAAGTATAAATACAACAAATGTTTTGGATATATAATTATATTTTGGGTATTTAACGTACGTACCCATTCGGTTCCCGGTTCGGTTCCGGTTCGCTTCCAGATTTTCGGATATAAAAATATAGGATCCATTCGGATATTTAGGTCGGTTCCGGTTCGGTTCGGTTCCTTCTAATTCGGATCGGTTCGGTTCGATTCTTCGGATCCGGTTTTTATGTCCAGGCCTAGTACACAGTATACTGAGGTACTGTGTGGTCAGGTGCAATTGCCCAATTGGTGGTCGTTTTGATACCGCCCGACAAGCACATTTGTTTGGCTATCTTTATTTTATTTTTTTCCTTTTCTAAAAGTATCATTCATTAGAACTTTATTAGCGTTGTTGTAATTTTACTAGTTTAGACAATTTTTATTTTGATGAGCTGATCAAATTAGTTAGAGAACTTTTTTGCTCAAGCTTTCTCTTATTTTAATCACTTTTGCATTTCATTTCTTATTGAGAATCTTTATACTAAGTTAACTCTCTCTGCCATCCCATTGAAAAAAAAACAAAAAGAAATAAAATGTCACATGTCACAAAGAAAATAGAGTTTCTGATGGTGAAAATAGAAATCCTACTAGATATTGTGAAAATAGAGTTTGTGATGGTGAAAAAAAAAACCCACTATTATTCTTATGATAGAAAAAAGTAGATACTTATTTACTAAAATTACCGAATTGGTTTCCAAATATATATAATGGGCAAAACCAATTTCCGACGACGTGACAAAAAGAAAAACAAATTTCCAATAACAAAGAGAATGAAAATCGAAACCAAATCCACTACTATCTGTCTGGACAATAATGCGAAGAAATGAAATAAAATAACAAACACCGGGGAAAAAAAAAAAAAATTGTATATATTTTTTTCGATTTTAGGAATTGAAGAAGAAAACTCTTGGGGTGATCTGTGTGTTTTTCCAGAAGAACACAATATCGCCATACTAAACAAAAAGACAAACGAACCAGCAAAGCTACCTCTAAAACGCTTAAAGGCCTCTCCTTTTTAAAATCTTCCCGATAATTCTTTCAAGAGAAAAAACCCGTCGAATCACGGGTTTCGTCTCTTATTCTGAAAAAAAGGTAAGGACTTTCTTTCGTTGATGTGTGTAGATGAATGTAAACAATACGAATCTTGCATCTCGTAAATGTAATGTACCAATGCATGAATCTGTTTCTCTCAAGAATTTTCAGCTTACGAATGTCGCAAACCAGATTCAGTGTAACGTTTTTCGATTTTGTTGCTTTTAAATGGAATAAAATCAATTTCATCGTATCTGAATCCTGGGATTGATTTGGGTTTTGGACGAATATTCAGTTTGTGGGGTCTTTGCTTGAATATATCTATAAAATACATTCATTATTGGCAGAATTAGAAACCAAATATAGGAATCCTTCTCTCCTTCCTATATGAATTTTTTTTTCCTATTCCTCTTCGAACTCTTCTTTCTAGTTGTACACAATAATTATTAAAAAAAAAAAAAACCTCTAGTGTAAAGACGTTACCTTTGCACATTCAGGGACTTGTTTGGTTTTGAGTTTCAACAGGTTTTTTGGCTGTCAAGAAGATGTTCCTCCATAGCAGTTTGAGACATGGATTGTCGTTATCTCTTGGTGTCATCAGTGTTATCAGTTGGGGTGTCGCCGAGGTGCCGCAGATTATGACTAATTACGCTGACAAATCCACTGAAGGTCTCTCTATTGCCTTCTTAACAACATGGATGATTGGGTAAGATTATCAACACAAAAGCCAAGTGCTTTTGCCTCCTTTTGAGTTGATTTGACCATTTTGTTTTAATGGGAATTAGGAAAATTAGAATTGGTTTCTTGTGTGTAGGGATATCTTCAATCTTATTGGATGCTTGATGGAACCAGCTACTGTGAGTGAATTTTTCAGAACCCTAGTTTCCTTGATCTTGTTATTTTACCTTTGAGTAGCTTAGCTAACTCTGAATTTCCCAAATCCTTTTGCAGCTTCCTACACAATTCTACATGGCACTGGTAATTTACAAAAGAGCTGAAAATCAGCTGTATTTTTATTTTTACAATGTTTGTTTGTTTCTTTGCTTGATTATGTTCGGTTTTGTTTTCAGTTGTATACAGTGACTACATCGATTCTCTATGTTCAGTCTATCTATTACGGCCATATCTACCCGCGGTTGAAAAACAGAAGAAATCAGATGGTATACTGTTTGATTGGCATTAGTTCTTGTTTTCAAGGCTGTTAGTTATGTTGTTAATAGATACTAAAACAGCTTGAGTTTTGTGTGTAGGTTGATGCAGAACGTATATCAAACCTAAGCAGTGATGCGAAAATCCCGAGCAGATGGAGGAATAGCTGCTCTGATGCCACTCCTGGTGGAGGTCAAACCACACCTATCAGTATGATTCCTGGGAGTCATCGGACTAGTTTTACCGGAAGAGAACTATTTTACACGTAATGATGACATTTAGATTCTCTATAGCATTATGAAAGTTTAATGTTTTTTTTTTAAGCACGAAATTCCGTTAGAAGTTTTGTGGCGTTTTGATTTTGTCAGGTCAGCAAGATCTCTGTCGAGCAGTCATACGCCACCAGCTGGATCTGTCTTAGCTCAGAGAATGGCTCGTGGTCAAAGTGAACCAACACTTGAAGAGCCCTTGCTTCCCGAGGATGCCACGCCTCCTCCATTGCCTCCTTCCACCAAATCAATGCTATGCGTGGTTAGCCTTGTTCATTACTCCCTGGTTTTGAATTTCTCAATTCTTCTTAGTGGTTTCATTTACTGAACTACTTTTGCTTTGTACGTTTGATTCCTGTTTTTATAGGTCTCGGTATTCCTGTTTCTTGGAACGTTCAATCTTCCCAATTCACTAAGTGAATCAAGAAATATGGATTTGGGAGAGAGAGATCGAGTATTTGTGGTTCGAGCAGCAAGAAAGCTTTTGCAGGTACTCTAAAGTCGCACATTTGGTTTGTGCATTTGTCTGTCAAGACTCTTTTATGAGAGTTTCTGGTTACCCTTTTTCCTGAATTTATAAAACAATAAAATGTAAAACTGTTGTCTTCTTCTATTACAGGTAACTAGCGGCAACTTAGCAGAACATAACGGTGGTGGAGAGAACAGCAAAATTGGAATGTTGTTGGGTTGGGCAATGGCAGCCATTTACGTGGGTGGAAGGCTTCCCCAAATATGTCTCAATGTAAAAGTCTTTTAAAAATCTTATATGAATACTTATATATTTCTGATCTTATCGTTTATAACAGATATCTTTTGCTTGCAGATGAGGAGAGGACATGTTGACGTAAGCAAGTAGAATGAATACGGTAAACAGTAAACAGTAACAGTGTTGTTTCTGATGAGTTTATGTGTTCTTCTTCTTTTGTAATTGCAGGGATTGAATCCACTGATGTTCTTCTTTGCTCTAGTTGGCAATATGACTTATGTTGCTAGGTGAAGAATCAATTTGCTTTGTATACTAAAATCATTTTACCTTGGAACTTCTAAAAAAAACCTTTTTATGTTGCTAACTTCTTGTTTTTGTTGCAGCATACTTGTAAACAGCATGGAATGGTCAAAACTTGCACCGAATCTACCATGGCTTGTTGATGCAGGAGGATGCGTTGTGCTTGATTNTCTTCTTCTATTACAGGTAACTAGCGGCAACTTAGCAGAACATAACGGTGGTGGAGAGAACAGCAAAATTGGAATGTTGTTGGGTTGGGCAATGGCAGCCATTTACGTGGGTGGAAGGCTTCCCCAAATATGTCTCAATGTAAAAGTCTTTTAAAATCTTGTATGAATACTTATATTTCCGATCTTATAGTTTATAACAGATATCTTTTGCTTGCAGATGAGGAGAGGACATGTTGACGTAAGCAAGTAGAATGAATACGGTTCAAGGGCTATACAGTAAACAGTAGCAGTGTTGTATCTGATGAATTTATGTGTTCTTCTTCTTTTGTAATTGCAGGGATTGAATCCACTGATGTTCTTCTTTGCTTTAGTTGGCAATATGACTTATGTTGCTAGGTGAAGAATCAATTAGCTTTATATACTAAATCATTTTTCCCGTGGAACTTCTAAAACCCTTTTTTTTTGTTGCTAACTTCTTGTTTTTGTTGCAGCATACTTGTAAACAGCATGGAATGGTCAAAACTTGCACCGAATCTACCATGGCTTGTTGATGCAGGAGGATGCGTTGTGCTTGATTTTCTTGTATTCAATCTCTCTTATCTCTCATCACCTTGATGATCTTTGATTCCTTTCTTTTTTTCACTGATCTCTAACTTCCGTTTATTCCTTGTTTTCAGATTCTGCTTCAGTTTTTCCACTTCCGTTGTTGCAAAAACAAAGATTCTGACAAGAAGAAGCATGAAACCGCAGAAGCTGTTTTCTAAGGCTTGGCTACTCCAACCAAGAAGGCCTCGAACAGATGCAGTTTTGATCTGATCTGACCTGCAAGATTCATCTCATTCTATTTATTTCTACTTTGGGATTACATGTTTCAAATTTTTGTGCTGATAAAACTACAGAGTTTTAATAATAGAAGGTGTTTATGGTTTTGAATCTACTACTCTTAGGTATGATTCAATCCTGGGAAATTAAAATTAAGGGAAAATAGGTCGTTTCGAGATACATAAAATCAAAACTCAAGTTTCCAAGTAGATGACGCGCTCACTCTCATCTATCAGCCTCAGGTCAAAATAGGCGCACTCTTTGTCAAACCAAGGATGTGGTACTCCTTTGATTTCAACCTTTCTCAGGTCATTGCTTTGCAAATCGTAACACAGAATGTAGAATCGGGAATGCATCTCCAACGGTGCCAAGATTACTTTGCCGTCTTGCGTTGTGCCTTTTACAAGCAACTCAATGTCGTTGACTAAATGCCTTTGACAAGGCTGCAAAACCAGACTCGTGTTCGACCATTCCTGTTTCTCAGCGTCTTCCAATACCCATAATTCTGCCGCACCCCTGTTTCTAAGGTAGGTATGTTCGAAAACAGCTATTTTGCCACCATACTCTATAAGATCCGCCTTCATCTCAAGCCCAGGAATAGAGACATGTGAGCTGGCCTCCTGAGGTACTAGGATGGTAGTAAACTCTTCAGACCTAACGTCGAAACTCACAACCGCGCAAGTGTACATATTATGCCACGCCATATAATGTACTACTGATCCACTAAAAGACCATCCTAGTGAGAAAGGGACAGGGACATGAGGATGATAACTCTCATGCGGAACAACCTTTCTCCAAGACCCTCCAGCTTTTAGCACGAACACCCAATGCTCTGACTTAATACTAACCAAATAGTCCGAGGATATAACAATTGTGCAGAAAACATTGTGATTATCACTAACAGGGTCGTGTCCGATATAGTACCGGGTATGATGCCTCCACTGACCAACTTCAGCTATGATGTCGGGTTTTATCTTGGGAAAGGTCAAGCGTTGTCCGGTGCCGGGGTTAAATACACACGCCGTTTTTCCATCTTTGAAACACATCAAGCCGTGGAGGCCATTCAAGAATAAGCCTCCCATCCCTGGGATGCTCAAATCTTGGTCGACCACAAGACGAGTGCTGTCTGGAGACGATAATGACATTGACAGCAGTACACGATGCCAGGCATTATCCACTAAACACATGTATAGACGAAGATGTTGTTGTTGTTTTCGTCGTGTACAGAAATATCGAGAAGAGATGAGTGATGACCACTGCTTTGAGACGCACTTGGCCCTCGCCAAGTAATTTGCTGGCAATCTGATAAGAATTTCGACCACGAGATCCTCAGGAATCTCGGACATATCTCTTCCTCTTGATCTTCTTCTTCTACTTCTACTTCTACTTCTACTTCTTCCAAGGAGACTCCAAAAAGAGCCCATAATCAGCAAATTACAAGAGCGATTTGATCTTTTTTTCTTCAGTTTAAACAATGCTGATGAGTTGTCTCCTTTTGCATCCTTTATCATCTTCAAAGACACCAAGAATACAGCAGTTAAGAACAAATCAATTGTGAATTGGCCTAAAACTAAAAGGCATGTAAAAATTCAATCTTTCATCAGTACATAATTATAAACAAACTACTGTAAGTCAACCAATTGAGAGAGAAAAAAAATCCCAAGGATTGAATTGGTGAGATTGATAAAGGAGTGAAACCCCCAAACAAAATTTTCTTTTTTCTTTTATTTTATCACCTCTGTTTGATTGGAACCTCTGAGAGAGACGACCTGAGCAATACTCTGACATTGCTTAAGCGTGAAATCCTGCGCTGAAGCCACTTGTTTCAGATTCCTTCTTCCGCTGTTCATCCCTTTAACCCTTCAGCTCAAAATTCTGAAGCAATAATTCCAGAAATCGAGATTGGGGGTGCCCGTTTTGCAGCGGTGCGGCCGAAAGAAAAACGTTATATGAATCTCTCTCTCCCTTATACTGTAGTTTTATAGTAAATATACTGTTTTTATGTCGAACTTTAATATTTGTAAATTTGATACGGCAAACCGGGAAAAAGGAAAAAAAAAAAAAAAGTAGGGGAGGGACGATCCGATCCATTCCGGTTTTGAACAATATCGAATTTAGGATTTGATATATAAACCCAAAAAACTAGACTTATCAGACCAAACCTATTCGACTTAATAATTTTTTGGGCTTAAATCTGATTGGGTTTACAGTTTACACTTGCCCCAAAATGTTTTATACTCCCTCTCTCTTCTTCAAAAATTGATTTTTTAAATTTTTCACATATATTAAAAAACAATCATTGTTTACTTTTTTCTATTACTTTTTGTTTGTTTTTGAATTTAAATTTACTTTTTTCTATTACATTTTGTTTGTTTATTATCTTGAAAAAATTAATATATTAAATTTAATCCAAAAAATCAATCTATTAGGAACAAAAATAAAATCTAAAATATCAAACTATCAGAAACAGAGAGAATAGTTTATATTGTACTTCCTCGGTTTTTTATTATATGATGTTTTAAAGATTTGCACTTACATTAAGAAATCAATTAATTTTCTATTTTTTCAAAATAAAACATATTTTTTTGTCAATTCCAAAACAGTTCAACCAATACAAAAATAGGATTCATAATTCAAATAGTCAAAACAACAAAAATGTCATTAATTTTTATATAGAAATTTGAGAATATCAACTATTTTAGAACAAAGAATACTCTCTTAAACATCTTCTAATAAAAAACGGAGGGAGTAGTTTATTCATAAAAAGTTATTAAAAGTTTTATTTCTATAAAATAATGCTTTTGAATATTTGTTATTGATCGAAAACTCTAATTTTGTAGTTGTGTGTAACAACTCTATAATTTTCAAACTAAATTAAATTTTATCTCGGCTTATTTTATTTTTATTTGATATTTTTTTATTAATTGAATTTATTAAGTTAAAATTTTGTTTTTAACTTGAACTGAATTTGATATCATAAAAACATATTGATGATTGTTTTAATTTATATTTATTTTTAATAAATATTTTGTATTTTTTTTAAAAAAAATATTTTAATTTTTAGAAAATTTTGGAAAAGTTTTATAACCCTGCTAAAGTTGAACCATACTTTAAAATATAAACTTGATATTTTTTTAGAAATAGATCGCAGTTAAACTTAAATATTTGCGAACTTTACAAATTTAATATGTAGCTGTTATTTTTTTTTTTTTTTTTAAATGGAGTTTCTTTTGAATATTCTAAAACACATTTTGCCGATGTTCAATTTGTTCCACTAAAATGAAAAGCATATTGTTTTTTTGGAAGTTTGAAAAAAGAAAAATCTTTGTTAGCAACGTTAAAGCAAACTTTCGAACCTGGGTTGTTTTATATTGACGATGGGCTTCTTCAACCGGTTAAGCCGGTTCTTATATTGGGCACAAATAAGTCAAGCATAAATAGTATTTTTAACGGCTTAATGCCTCAGATTCAATCTTTAGAAAATTCAAATTCAAATTTGCTCTTCCGATGACTAAGAGAGGGAAACGAAGCTGGGAGAAGAAGAAGGAGAAGATTGAGAAAAAAAAGGAGGAGCGAATGGAGGAGACGAGAAGGAAGATGATGCGTACCAACACCGGTCAAAAGAAATCAGTAGCTGACACCGTCAAATTCGCAGGTAAGCTTTGTGGAATTTAAGTCGTCTCTCCGAGATTGTTGAATTTTGATGTTGTTGTGAGAACCAAATCAAAAATCGTGATATAGATGCGGATAATCCAGGAATAACACCGTCGAATTATCAGGTGAAATTTAGAGTTCTATTGCACGAATTCAACTGAGATAGTCGTCCGATTAGTTTATGCTTTGATGAATTAACATGAAATGCGTGCTTAGATCTCGGGGATATTTCATAACTTGCGGTTTTCATATGTGATTCGGTCCTCTATCATCTGAGAATTTTTGATTTGATGGATTCGGTTCGTTGCTTCTTGGGATGCTTAGATAAACAAATGATGATCGTGTTGTTTGGGTAAGAATGATTTATGAGATGTTGTAAGAAATTCGAATCCCTAGTTTCTCTGAATGTTTTAGAGTTTTTTTGCACGAATTCAACTGAGACTTTTTTTGCTTTGTATTTCGTTGCTTCTTCGGATGCTTAGATAAACAATGATGATGGTGTTGATTGTGTGAGAATGACGATGTTGATTCTTGCTTTGTCACAGAGGATCGTGCTGTTTTGAAGATCGGTCATCCACCATCAACTGGTAATGTTTTGATCTTTAGAGATTTGTGTTGTCACTGTGCGTTAACTTTTAGATACAGTATGTGGAATCGAGTAACAATTGCGATTTAGAATGAAAATGAATGATCTGTTTATATATATATATATATATATATACAGAGGTAAGACAATATTTGACATTGAAGAATAGAGCGTAATTACATGGAGTCTAGTATATACACATACTATATTCTATCATTAGTATCGTGTTTCCAGATATGTGTGATCCTAATATATTCTGTTTATGTAAGACTGTAAGTTATGATCATGTTATGGATCTCCTGAGTAGTTCTGTTTCTATATTTTAGGCAGCGAGTTAGTCTCCGGCAAGGGTAAAGCTGTGGCTGATTACAACTCTGATTCTGATGATTCTCCGCCAGAGACACTGCCTCTCATCACCTTCTCCTCCAAGAAGAATCCTGATATGAAGAAGATGGATCTGCTCTCAAGGCCTGATTTAGAGAGGATGGACACATGGTCTGTGGATGATTATTCAAAGTATGATAAATTTCTTGTCAAAAAATGGGAATGTTGTGGCTGGGATGAGAGAGACAGAGCCTATGTGGTAAGAAGAAGACCAACANTGAATGTTTTGGAGTTTTATTTCACGAATTCAACAGAGATTTTTTGCTTTGAATTCGTTGCTTCTTGGGATGCTTAGATAAACAATGATGATGGTGTTGTTTGGGTAAGAATGATTGTCTGGTGATTTCTGAGATGTTGTAAGAAATTCGAATCCCTAGTTTCTCAGAATGTTTTGGAGTTTTATTGCACGAATCAAACTGAGACTTTTTTTGCTTTGTATTCGTTGCTTCTTCGGATGCTTAGATAAACAATGATGATGGTGTTGATTGTGTGAGAATGACGATGTTGATTCTTGCTTTGTCACAGAGGATCGTGCTGATTTGAAGATCGGTCATCCACCATCAACTGGTAATGTTTTGATCTTTAGAGATTTGTGTTGTCACTGTGCGTTAACTTTTAGATACAGTATGTGGAATCGAGTAACAATTGCGATTTAGAATGAAAATGAATGATCTGTTTATATATATATATATATATATATACAGAGGTAAGACAATATTTGACATTGAAGAATAGAGCGTAATTACATGGAGTCTAGTATATACACATACTATATTCTATCATTAGTATCGTGTTTCCAGATATGTGTGATCCTATTATATTCTGTTTATGTAAGTTATGATCATGTTATGGATCTCCTGAGTAGTTCTGTTTCTATATTTTAGGCAGCGAGTTAGTCTCCGGCAAGGGTAAAGCTGTGGCTGATTACAACTCTGATTCTGATGATTCTCCGCCAGAGACACTGCCTCTCATCACCTTCTCCTCCAAGAAGAATCCTGATATGAAGAAGATGGATCTGCTCTCCAGGCCTGATTTAGAGAGGATGGACACATGGTCTACGGATGATTATTCAAAGTATGATAAATTTCTTGTCAAAAAATGGGAATGTTGTGGCTGGGATGAGAGAGACAGAGCCTATGTGGTAAGAAGAAGACCAACAGAAATCTCTTTGTCTATTAACTTTGTATATCCTCTGCCTCACTCAAGTTTTTAGTTTTTTTTTTGTTTGTCAGATCCTAAGAGACTACCACTCTAAGGTCGCTTGGACTGCAAGGACATTCTACCATATGGAATGGGCTTGATTGCGACAGGGGAAGAACAAGAAGAAAGTGATCAGCCTCGATCACTACTCTTGTTAATAAGTGAACATAAGACACTATTACACTCTTTTACTGCTTTTATTGGTTTGTTTGGTACGTTGATTGTCTTTACTGAATAACGCTTTTGCTTTGACTGCCTTTGGTGGACCGAAACATAGCTTGTTTAGCCCTTTTATTGGTTTCGTTGCATTGTGGTCTGAATCATCATTGATTGATGTAGTGTGCTCAAATTCGACCCAGGAGTTAATTGTAGTAGACAGACACCTTTGGTGCACTGAAACTCCTATATTGGACTATTGAGGTTCGTTAGTGCGAATTGGTTCCGTTTGGATTTTGCAACGCAGGACTTATTTAAACGCAGGAATTAGTTGTAAGAGCCACCCATATGAATGTCAGATAAGTTATGTGGCTGATGCGTTGCAGCTTTCCCACTTACAAGAGGCTCACTTTTTCTGCAATTGATACTACTGGACTCCTAAACAAACAAAACCTCAGACAATTTATGAATTTGGCCAAGACACACAGTCACACGAGGATCTAAATTAGATATATAGGTATATACCGAAACAGGTCGAAGACGGGCTGAGTCGATGAACAAGAGGCTTGCCAGAGACTGGGAGGAGGAGAGAATGTGTACAGAAACGGAGGAGATTGATAAGTTTGAAGATCGAATCTCTCTCTCTTATCCTCTCTTTCACTGAACAATCAAACGTATCAATGGAAGATATCGGATCACTCCACAATGAGTTCTCCGATCAACTTCCCTCACGATCCTAGATCGCCTCAAGACCTCTGTCTCAGATACAATTCAACTATTCGATGCCCCCAAATGAAAAGAACAACAAAGATTATAAAGAGTTCACCGCAGCTAACGCCTCGTTCTGAATCAGTCTTTCTTCTGCCAGCTCAGCTTCTGAACCAGCTTGCTCTGCCTCTGATTGTTCCGATAACAAGCTTATCAGAGATGCAATACGAGCGGCTCTTGAAAGAGAGATCGTCTGAGGAATCGGAGATGGTTAAGCTGAGACAGATGCATTGGTTGATGAAGCTGTCGGATGCAAGGCTTTTCTTGGAGGAGAAGCTATCTGAACTAGAATGATCTAATAGAGAAGGAGAGGAACAGGATGATGAAACCAAAGATACTTGAGAGAGCGCGTAGCTCACCGGCGAGTAGGAGGTTGGAGAATCCACACATAAAGAGAGGGATCAAAGGGTCTGTGGAGTTCCCAAGAGTGATGAGAGCGATTAGATCAAAAAGTGATCTATGGGGTTCGAAGCTCAAGACTCTTCTCTCATTTGCTTAGATTCCGTCTCACTCAATCTCAAAAATTCACATCGAAGAATGAAGCTGTACTGATGATAATATTCTCTTTGTTTGTCCCCGTCAGGTAATATTTTGTTAAATTTGATTTGTGACTAACTGTTTCTTACTCAAAACTTATTTGTAATGCCGATTCTTTCGTAAGCTTTGACATACGCTAATGATCATACATCCATAAAAACATTGGTGCATTTCTTGAGATGAAACACAAGAACATATTAAGGCTAAACAACTATCAAATGGTTCAAAAGTTATGAGTTCTTCAATAACCTTAAATTCTCTTCAACAACTATCAAATAGTCCAAAGCTATGATGATCACATTTTAGCAAATGTGGTCAAGTTCCTTGTTTGTTTTGTGTGTGTTCTTGGACTAGTTTGATAACATTTAGTTACATGACGAAAACTGTAGCTAATATCTCTTTAACACTAAGGCTTGCGAGCAGTAAACATAATAAAGGAATCCTGAACAATATCTTCGTAATCTGTGAGACCACATGATGTACACACGTCCTTGATCTCATCCTGCATCAAGTAATTGTAGCTCTGCAGAATTCTCTGCAAAAAAATGCAAAATTTTTATTAGAACAAAGCGTATGTTACCAATTTTTGAGTCTTGTAATTCTTCTCTTTACCGATTGGAAAGGCCGTATAAGCCAAGGAGTCGAAGGACTGTATCTTAGAAACGTTGTCCCAACAAAGACACCTCCACTTCTTAGAACACGACATATCTCAGCAATCTTGGGAACAAAAAGAAGAAATTTTTTAACAAAGTGAAACCTGCAATATTTCAATCCAATCAAAAATGCAAAAGAACTTACAGCATTGGTAGGAGAAGGCCAACAGTGGAGGGCAGCACCAGCATGTACTGCGTCGACGGAAGCCGATGGGAAAGGGAGGCGAGAGACGTCTGCTCTCACAACCGCTATGTTAGTCGAGCTGTCGAAAGTGTTGTCCTTTCTGATGAACTCGTTGCACTGACGAAGCATGTTTTCAGAATAGTCGAGAGC
The DNA here is from genome assembly GCA_020283515.1 of Alliaria petiolata. Lineage (NCBI taxonomy): Eukaryota > Viridiplantae > Streptophyta > Magnoliopsida > Brassicales > Brassicaceae > Alliaria > Alliaria petiolata. Next base: position 36,385,397 of record JAHZTW010000001.1, read on the forward strand.
AATCACGCCAGAGTATTTGCCAGACTTTGCGAATTTCCTTGAGAATAAACCGCTTCTGCAACTAACATCCACAAGAACCCCACCTTGTGCTTCTTTGAAGTATTCCTCAGCCATTCTAAACTGCAAATTTCAAATAAACCCTATTGTTAATTAGAGATTCAGACAGATTAAAGAAGATGGAGAAATGGTATACCTCTTCCTCTGGACCAGGAAAACCGCTTCGCTTGAAGTTTTGTCGCCAGCCTCTTTCATACAGAAATGATACTAATGGACTCCTAAACAAACAAAACCTCAGACAATTATTTATGACTTTGGCCAAGAAAAAAAACAGACACGTGAGGATGATCTAAATAAGTATGTATATACCGAAAGAGCTCGGTTGTAATGGGTTTGACTTCATCGTAATCATCCAAATCAGCAGTGACAGTTAGATCCAAGTATTCATCTTTGCTAGAGTATGTCTTGTTACATTGTCCACACTTGAATCCTGACCTGTAGATTGCTTGTCTGCGTGGTTTTTACAAAAAAAAAAGGTTCAAAGAAATCGAGAAGCGAATGAAAAGAAACAAACTTTACAATCCGAGGAAGGTGCCAACTTACAGGTTAATACCTGAAGGTCCTTTCCTCATAAGTGGCTCGTAGCANACTTACAGCATTGGTAGGAGAAGGCCAACAGTGGAGGGCAGCACCAGCATGTACTGCGTCGACGGAAGCCGATGGGAAAGGGAGGCGAGAGACGTCTGCTCTCACAACCGCTATGTTAGTCGAGCTGTCGAAAGTGTTGTCCTTTCTGATGAACTCGTTGCACTGACGAAGCATGTTTTCAGAGTAGTCGAGAGCAATCACGCCAGAGTATTTGCCAGACTTTGCGAATTTCCTTGAGAATAAACCGCTTCCGCAACTAACATCCACAAGAACCCCACCTTGTGCTTCTTTGAAGTATTCCTCAGCCATTCTAAACTGCAAATTTCAAATAAACCCTATTGTTAATTAGAGATTCAGACAGATTAAAGAAGATGGAGAAATGGTATACCTCTTCCTCTGGACCAGGAAAACCGCTTCGCTTGAAGTTTTGTCGCCAGCCTCTTTCATACAGAAATGATACTAATGGACTCCTAAACAAACAAAACCTCAGACAATTATTTATGACTTTGGCCAAGAAAAAAACAGACACGTGAGGATCTAAATAAGTAGTATATACCGAAAGAGCTCGGTTGTAATGGGTTTGACTTCATCGTAATCATCCAAATCAGCAGTGACAGTTAGATCCAAGTATTCATCTTTGCTAGAGTATGTCTTGTTACATTGTCCACACTTGAATCCTGACCTGTAGATTGCTTGTCTGCATGGTTTTTACAAAACAAAATTGTTCAAAGAAATCGAGAAGCGAATGAAAAGAAACAAACTTTACAATCCGAGGAAGGTGCCAACTTACAGGTTAATACCTGAAGGTCCTTTCCTCATAAGTGGCTCGTAGCAAACAGGGCACGCGAAAACTTGAGTTTCCTCAATTTCAACAATTGGAATTGGAGTTTCGTTTTTGCCCTGAAAACACCATTGAAGATAGATAATTGAGCTCTCCTTGACTTACAAACTTACAAACTTGTAAACCAAATCAAGGAACAGCTCAAAGCAAAACAAATTATGAGAAAAAACAAAAAAAAAGCAGAACGCACCGATTCGGGAGCAACGGCGCGTATGGCGGCAGATGGAAAACGGGGACGAACAGAAGCAGTGAATCGGAGAAGACGAGAGTGTGAGTTAGAGGAGAAGAAGGAAGAGCGGTTAGGTAAAAAAGGCTTGTTGATGAGAGCGATAGCAGAAGAAGAAGAAGAAGAAGCTGTTAGTGCGGCCATCGCCATCAGAGCAGAGAATCGGAGCTTAGAGTCAACGAGCAGAGAGATGCTTTAGCTCAATTTATACGGAATCTCTCTGCTGATGAAACTAAGAGAGAGAGAGAGAGAGAGAGAGAGAGGAGTTAGATTTTGCGTTTCCTGTAACAAAACCTGACGCAACAAATGTGTGTCCGAATTTTGGTTCTGTCAGCTTTTAAGTTTTTAAGGCGAAATAAATGACGCACACTTCTCGTTTTCACCATTCACATTTCTCGCATTTTTCCGTTTAAATAAAAAAGTAAGGACAATGAGTGTTTATTATGATCTGGTTAAATTGGGTCCACATGATCGAGTGGTTAAATTGGGTCCACACTCACACAAGTGCTACTTTGTATCTTTACTAACATGGACTGCAAAAGCGTCGATCAAAAATCTGGTTTTAGAGATTGTTGAAGATAGAAGATCCTGAATTTAGTTGCCACTGATTATATGTATATACATACACTGGAACGTGATGCTAAAATCCACATTAATCATGGTTCGTCTTCATTAACCACATTGCACAAGAGGAGAACATCTAATTATATATATGGAGGAAAAAAACAGACAGAACAGAAGAAAACGGATCAATGTGGAGCTCTCAATCTGCATCACCAAGACCATCGCTTCCATCGCCTCTCTTTGTGATTTCGGTGAAATGAGAGCCTGGTTTCTTCTTCTGCGATGATGCCACCTCAGCGTTTCTCCTCAGAACAGCTCCAGGTGATGGATACGGTCTCTGTTGAAACAGAGGACCCTGAAACACGATTTCAATCTCGTTTGAGTTAGGGACCAGGTTTTGTGAAAAGCTGCAACTATTCATCAAGTATATAGCTGCAACCTATTGATCAAGTATATATATCTGATTATTTGAACTAAAAGAACAAGCGGCATTACTGTGGCAGTTGTATCAGCGGCTCGCGGTTGTACTCCTTTCAGTCCAACAACCCTACAATATGACAAGGAATCAGATCAATCCCAATGTTTATGTAAGATTCCTTTGGAGTGGTTAAAAGTGGGTGTTATGGACATTACCAGCCACCCCGTGGAGCATCTGAGTAAGCGCTTGGGTCCATTGGGTCCAACTCATCATCATCCGCGTGAGCACGTTTTTTGCCTGCTCCCTTTTTCATCGGAGGTTTTGCACTTGACCTGTTTCAATCATTGCCATTTTTGCGTCATGTGTAAGGAGTAAACCACAAGAGTAAGTGAAACGTAAACCTAATGCATGGGAACCTCCTGGTTCAGTACTACATGTAGTTTCATGTTGATAATTGGTTCATTCTTTAATAATGAACCTGTCCTTCCAAACAAAGGGGCTGAGGAAGGATTTTTTTTTCTAGTACTAAAATTCCGAGAGATTGCATACCTCTGATTCGGATCCTTTTGGCCAGAATCTCCTGCATTTGTGAAGTAGTTTAAACTTGCTGCCAAGTACTGCTGTTCTGGGAGATTGAAAACCCTGCATTCCATATAGTACGAGTCCCCTTAACCAAAGGCAGAGAAGAGGCATAAGCCTCAAAATATGCACGCTATTTAATGCTTTCTAATAACCCAAAACTCAACAAGGAAAGTGAGACACGGTAAAAGTGGTACACGTTTTTGACATTATTTAATAAAAGCAGTCTCTATGCAGCAATCTAGCTGAAAAAAGTATACCGAGACAATGGACGGACCTGGTACAGTGGGAACAATAACCCCAGCTCTGGACAAGGCCCACTCCCCAGCCACCACATCCGCTGCATCTTGGCAGCTGAGAGGGAGGATGCTCCCCCTTCCCATTAACAGTATTTTGGGTGACAGCGTTGTTAGAGTTTGTGGTAGCGGGTTTCTGTAAAGAACCTGGAGGTTCCCATTGCGATACATGTGTCTTTGTATTGTAGTAATACTTATGACCTGTGCATTAGATATCAAAAGGTCCAGAGCTCAGGATTGCAACCAAAACAGATTCCGGCAGAGAACTTGAGAATTTTCTCTTTCAACCACAACCAGAAAAGGTGAAATTTATTCATATGGAGCAAGAGCTAGTCATAGCGACAACTAAATGTGTGAATCACATACCAGATGTTTCATCAAGTGTTTCGATCCACTCTTCTTTAGGAGGCAGAGGTGGTGCACTTAAAGTGGTGGAAGACGGCGCACTTGAAGTGGTGGAAGATAGCTCAAGAGGCCTTTCCCACTGGCATGTTCCTGTATGCTGGTTATAGTAATAAGTAGCACCACTAGCAGGATCTTTCGCATCTACCTGAATGAAACAGAACAAGTTTAAATGGCTTAAAAGCTAATAAACAAATCATCAGAACAATACGTGGTCATCCTAAAGCATTAAGATCTAAAGATTATACGTGTATGACCACAGTATCACAGGCATAACGATCAAGCAGGAAAAAAATTGATGAAGCAAAGACAAAATCGAAGAAGAAAGACGTTAACTGTATCTCATTCATACCCATCCTAACGGTAAGGTGTTTGCATTTGTCGGAAAAGGCAAACTTGTCTGTCTATTCCAACTAACCGCTGATGTCTGGAAGGAGAAGAATCACAAAGGTTAAGAACAATAATAACATGGTCAAGTCATCACCAAGGATTACAGAGTGAGAGAAAAATATAATTACATCTTGCGTGTTGGATGTAACAGCCCCTGAGCCATCTCTGAGAATTCCCCTGGCCTTTAACTTAAGTTTGAGATACTCAGGCATATTGTTTGAAGCGCCTGTAGGTTCAGGCTTCCCACTGAGCTCAGAGTGGCCTGCGTACGCAACTCCACCCGGTATACCATAACCATTTCCAACATCCACATTACCTAGAACCAACGATAGGAAGAAAAAAAACTCAATGATTCGACCGATTCAGTGAAAGTTCCTAATTGAGGTCGTGAGCAATGACTACTAACCTTCCCCGCACGTACTCACAGCCCCACGCTTTGATGCTGTTTCCGCCCGATGATGTGCAGTGAACTTTAGCAAATGTTCCTGTGTAGAAACGAATATGTTTAGGTTGTGCTTCCATTCAAAACTTCATGTTCGTCATTCACTTTGTGTAAAATACAGCAATATTCACAGAATCAAAAACCTTTAGAGCATTGGGGTCAGCACGATGCCGGAGAATGTCAGTGTTATTGTCTCCAGCTACTGAAGTCCCAGCCTCTCTGAAATAGGCCAAAAGTTATCCAATTAAACACAAAAACGTTCAGATTGAAATCACGTTAGACACGAGATGATGCTCTATTCGCCCATGAATAAGAGCAGAAAGATATTCAAAATAACAGATGGATACAAAAGACAAACCAAGAGAAAGACAGAACCTTTGACCTTGTATGATCTTCTGCGTTTCGATTTCCTGTAAATTCACAACACCCAAAAATCAACATTCACCGAATCGTCCGGGGATAAAAATTAGAAACTTAATCCAAGGAAACATAAAATTCACGAACTTGTTCGCGAAGAAGAGCATTTCTTGCAGCAGATTCAATGTCTTCAGATTGATCGTAGGCAAGCGAGCTCCCATAGCCATAACTAGATGCCTGGTTATAGACAGATGAATTGTTCTGCTGTTGCAGCTCTTCTCCCATTACTCAGTTCCTCCGAAACCTTTAGTCTTTAGACAAAGAGAGAAACCCAGAAACACAGATTCGATTCAACGTAATTCACACTTCCTATCACCGATCAAATTCATCAAATCAAACCATGACGAGAAATTGCGAGTCGCAGAGAATCCGAGCCCTAGCTTAATTTCCTCGATAAGCATTAAGGCCCATACATCCAAGGCCCATTTATCATAATTTTAAATGGTTGATCAAGTAAGTCCGTCCACCACAGAGAAAACATAAACCAAACAAATAAAATAAGAAGAAGCAAAGTATTTGCCTCTATGGCTCAATCATTCATTTGAGTATTCTAAAATTTTATCAAGACAAGTATCTAAAGGCATGTGCATTGGAGACTTTTAAGATCTAATAACATTATTAAAATAATAAATCTTAAGATTAAAGATCCAAAACTGATAAAAAGTGTCTAATATAGGATTTATTTTTGGGCTTTAAACATCTCACCATAATTAAAGTGTCTTAAAACATTAAAACTTAATTAAATTTAATCAAAAAAATAATTTTGAGACACCCACTTTTAAAATCTCAAATGCACATACCCTAACCTTTTACGAGTTTTAACAGTTAAACATATTTGTATTATTAACTCTCTTCTTTTTAAGAAGAATGTATAGTATTTGTTTAGTTTTCAAAAAGAACTACGTACGGGTTCTAATTGAAATCATCAATCTTTCATGCACCTTTTTTTTTATAAATCATAAAATTTAGAAGGTTAACGATTAGTTGGATATCATGTGATAATTGAACACAATCCAAATCTCGAACCAACAAAACTATATATCTTTAAAACAATATGTTGTTATTTAAACCAAGTAGCTATAAGCTTAAATAGTATAATCAACTGGTGATTAGTTTATAAGAATAAGAACTATTATAGTCTGAAAATGACTAACAAAATTCCAAGTTGTGAAAATCTTGTGATCTTTTTATTGCATGTAAATTGATTAATGAAGGTATCTTTGTAAAAGGAAATGAAGCCGAGCCGAGTCGAGATGGAAAAAACTTGGGAGACAGGACGGAGAGGAGTGTCAGTGTAATTGGGGGGAATAAAATAAGGAGAAAATCTTTCGGTGAAAGGAGGAAGAAGGACACACACACACGACCGCTTGCTCACATGCTTCGGTCTCTTTGGTCATCATCATTTCATCATCATTACATCCTCTAAATTTGCTCATGTCACCGGTGACGTCTGTTGACCTTGTTTATATGTTTTTACTTCTTTTTTTTTTCTTGTTGTNATTCGCCCATGAGCAAGATATTCAAAATAACAGATGGATACAAAAGACAAACCAAGAGAAAGACAGAACCTTTGACCTTGTATGATCTTCTGCGTTTCGATGTCCTGGAAATTCACAACACCCAAAAATCAACACTCACCGAATCGTCCGGGGATAAAAAAATTAGAAACTTAATCCAAGGAAACATAAAATTCACGAACTTGTTCGCGAAGAAGAGCATTCCTCGCAGCAGATTCAATGTCTTCGGATTGATCGTAGGCAAGCGAGCTTCCATAGCCATAACTAGATGCCTGGTTATAGACAGAAGAACTGTTCTGCTGTTGCAGCTCTTCTCCCATCACTCAGTTCCTCCGAAACCTTTTGAGTTGTATTTAGAGAAAGAGAGAAACCCAGGAACACAGATTCGATTCAACGTAATTCACACTTCCTATTATCACCGATCAAATTCATCAAATCAAAACCATGACGAGAAATTGCGAGTCGCAGAGAATCCGAGCCCTAGCTTAATTTCCTCGATAAGCATTAAGGGCCCATACACCCAAGGCCCATCTAATATAATTTTAAATGGTTGATCAAGTAAGTCCGTCCACCACAGAGAAAACATAAACCAAACAAATAAAATAGAAGAAGCAAAGTATTTGCCTCTATGGCTCAATCATATTCTCATTCATTGGAGTATTCTAAAATTTTATCAAGACAAGTATCTAACCTTTTACGAGTCTTAACAGTTAAAACATATTTGTATTATTAACTCTCTTTTTTTTTTAAGAAGAATGTATAGTATTTGTTTAGTTTTCAAAAAGAACTACGTACGTACGGGTTCTAATTGAAATCATCAATCTTTCATGCACCTTTTTTTTAATAATAAATCATAAAATTTAGAAAGGTTAACGATTAGTTGGATATCATGTGATAATTGAACACAATCCAAATCTCGAACCAACAAAACTATCTTTAAAACAATATGTTGTTATTCAAACAAACCAAGTAGCTATAAGCTTAAATAGTAGTATAATCAACTGGTGGTGATTAGTTTATAAGAATAAGAACTATTCTAGTCTGAAAATGACTAACAAAATTCCAAGTTGTGAGAATCTTGTGATCTTTTTGTTACATGTAATTAAATTGATTAATGAAGGTATATCTTTGTAAAAGGAAATGAAGCCGAGCCGAGTCGAGATGGAAAAAACTTGGGAGACAGGACGGAGAGGAGTGTCAGTGTAATTGGGGGGGAATAAAATAAAGGAGAAAATCTTTCGGTGAAAGGAGGAAGAAGGACACACACACACGACCGCTTCCTCACATGGTTCGGTCTCTTTGGTCATCATCATTTCATCATCATTACATCCTCTAAATTTGCTCATGTCACCGGTGACGTCTGTTGACCTTGTTTATATGTTTTTACTTCTTTTTTTGTTGTTGTTGTTGAATAATCCGAGTCTTTTAGAATAATATATAGATTGTAGAAATTTCCAACAAATATATTAACATTAATTCGCTTATAATGGATACCAAATAAATATGTAAACAATGAACCACTAAAGCGATCATTAGTTAGGGTCGTCTCACCCAATGCATAATGGTCTGAATTTTGATGTTGAAATACCCGCAATTGTCAATGGTCCATTGATAACACTAATTTTGATGTTGGTTATTTTAGTGTCCAACAATAGTTTCTTATAAAAAAAATCTTTGAAAATGAACACCGTTAATACAAAAGCCAAGGACGACAACTTTCAACTTTTTAACTAATAAAATTGCAAACTGAAAAACTCAATATTTTATCAAACTATATATATAAAACCCTAATCCTATGGAAAATAAGATTTAATGCTTTTTCAGTTTGTAAGCGAAGACGACGACTCGATATATGCTTTTTTCAGTTTCTAAACGAAGACGAAGACGATGACTCAGTAGTTGACTATCTTAGATATTGTGTGCTGAGTGGTATATATGCGCGCACATGGGTTTTTGATGTGCTAGATGCATAAGTCTTTTTACTGGGTTATAAATTTTAAGTTATTGAATCAAGTGACACAAAAAGGTACAACAAAATTAAGAAAGAAAAAGCGTTAAGAGAAATAGAAAAAAGTAAATAAGTAATAGTAATATCAATACTTAATCGGCAACTATCAAAGAATAATTTTTTTTTACCATAACAAAAAAAAATTTATCAATAAAATTTTGATTGTAAAACCAAGCCCCAATCTTTTCATTATTTCAATACGAAGACTTTTTAACAAAAACAAAAAAAAAAAGCTCATACAAGTTTTGAATTTAAGGTGCAAAATCTTCACTTGAAAATTTTAAGTCATGTTACGGTAAAAGTTTACAAATCGATTAAACCTAGGTGTAATGGTCAACAAGCAAAATCTTTATTTAAATACTCAAGTCATACTTTCCAAGAAAATTACGGACAAATAAATAAAGTGGGGTTAATCGTTTTACTACATACTATTTGGTTGCCTTGATTTGAGTGAACCTGGCACAGGCAGTGCAAAGAAAAGATTCGAGTGGATGATCTTTGAAGCCATTCTCACACACTGACTCTAGTCAATACATTTATATACATTTAAGGGAAAGAAAGTGAGTAATCATCGGCGGTTTATTGAAAGAAAAAAAGAAAGAAAAACATGTGGAAATAATTGAAACAGATGGGACAGGGGACATGACACTATGGCTCCGAATGATAACCACGTTTTGCGGGATTAAAAAAGCAGATTTTAAAGTGCGGTGCGGTTAAAATGTGGATCATGTGTTTTGCGGGACAAGTGCGGATAATACTAAAAGTACGGTACAAAATAATTTATGATTGGTGAAAAAGCTAGCAAGCGGAATTTAAATTATAAAAATATTAATATAAAATAATATTATCATTATAAATTAAAATTTTTTATTTAATAAAATATATAGTTTCATATATTTTGAATCTTAATAGTAAAATTTATTTGATATAAATATTTAGTTATATATATATATATATTAATACATCAAATAGATAACTACTTGTAATTTAACTCATTTTATATAAAAAAATATTGTAAAATTAATTTTATGAAACAAATTATTTTTTTTATCAGCTAATTTTTCAAAATATAAAATCACAAATAACAGTATATTATCATAAAATTTAATTTTTACAAATTTTTGGAATTTATTAAATAAAAAAACTAAACATTAAAAATAAAAAGCTTAACATTGTACTACTATTTTGTTTATCCAAAACGAATCGATATTATTTATCCAAAACGAATCTATGACGATAGGTTTTCATGACAATTATTAAGTACTACTATTTTGTTATTATTTAGACGCTAGAAAACCGGTTTATAAAATAATCTAACCAAGTTTTGTAGTATCCGAACTAACACCTTAATCCTTAATCCTTGTGTTTTTGTTTTTATAGCTTTGTAGTTTCTAGTATCTCTGCCGGCGATAAACAAATTAAGTTTTAGATAAAGATGAATTATTCAAACGGAATGGTCACAGACTCGTTACAGAGTTTAATCCCTGGTCATCTAATTGTATAATGAATGTTTGAGTAACACTGTAACAGAGATGTACGTGATCAACGGAACGATCCCATTCAACTAGGTCAATGATCCAACCAGAATCCACCGTACATTCAATTGAAATTAAATATTATATATATTTAATGCAGAATATAAAGTCAAACTATTTTTTGGATAATTGAATTTCCAATCGCTTGCCTACTTTTAATTCCATGTTTGTTATTTGAATAGACATGCTTTCGATTCTCTTGGTTTTGTTCCTTCTACTCTTTAGACATCGAATATTTGCAGCCGACCAAACAAAAAAATATAATGTGGTCAGTATATAGTTGTTGTTACTTATGTATCTATAGAATGTCTTATATTTTACACTAAATCGTTACGTGCAGTGCTCGAATAGAAAAGCCACACATATATATTTATACTACAAACTTTAAACAATAATTTGACTGAAGCACCGTGATAAATAAGTTCGAATATCAGAAAATTCAAAATGACATCAAATAATGATTTGACTGAAGCACCGTGAATAGTAAGTTCGAATATTAGAAAATTCAAAATGACATATTTTAGTATTTTTAATTTTTAATTTTTAATAAAACAGGATATATATTTATCTTAATTTTTACGTAAAAACAAAATTAAAACTAAGCAATAATAATGAACAAGAAAATGTTAGGCTACTAGCTTTAATTAATTAGTGCTTTGGCAGAATTATGCGACCACTCTAAGTCGCTGATAGATAGAGATTAGTGATCTCAAAGGGTGCAAAAGAAAGACCGAAGCTGAGAACGATCGATTTTTCTCGAGTCGTTTATTCGGTCCCACTAAGGCAACAAGCTTTTAATTATGAATCAGCCGTTGGAAATTGACCTTATACTTCTCTTATTGATTGATTTTCTTTTGGCTTATCTGCATGGTCTCACCGCGTAGGGTCCGGATGAAATTCTATTGTAACATTGATTTATGTATAAGAAGACATGGGAAATAAAGAAGCTCCTCTATCTTAAAAAAAAAAAAAACAGTAGAATTTAAAAGAAATTCAGAAAAATATATCTATTTCTATGGAAGAAAAATAATTTGGAAGCATAGCCATACGACTTTGTGACATCAATGTAATGTCTATCAAACGAAAAAATACAACAAAGTTAGAAAAGACTGCAATAGTTAACTTTGCTAATCAAAAAAATAATTATACTGATCGCACAACATAGTAATTTAGTTTCAACTCTGATGTTGAATGCTTTTGTTGACAACATATTTATCACATTTTTCGTAAAACGCCATTTTATTCTTCTAATCACTCGTTACACGTTGTATGCGTTTAATCTCACTTTTGATCCCAAATTTAATTCACTTAAATGCAAATTCTCTGAACACAAAGGGATGATTGGAGCTCAAAAGCGAGCTAAACCAAAAGTTCGGTACGAGTAAGCTGACGCTGACACTGACACGTGTCAATTTCTCTCTCTCTCTCCGCTCAACGCGGTTTCATCGCTTCCCTCTCTCTCTCTCTCTAAACGCCGTCCTTATTTAAATATCTCTTCATCGGCCCCATTTTCATTTCTTACCTCTCTCTCTATAACTTCTTCTTCTCCTTCTAGAAACTCTCTGTTCTCTGCACTGCGACCATCTTCTTCTTCGATTTCCCAAAAACCTCGTCGGTTATGGTGTCTTCCGAGGGGTTAGCAAGCGTCGATCCTTGGTTGTATCGGCAAGGATTCAACGTGGATTCATGGTTGCTTCCTGATACCTTCTCTCACGATAGCAATTTGCTAGCCAGAGCTCTCCACACCACAGTCTCATCAGCAGCCGCGCCACTTCCCCCTCACACTCTCTCTCCCTCCTCCGTTTTCTCCGATTCCGCCGCCGTCTCTCTCCCTTCCTCCGCTAACACACTCTCCGGTGGATCTGATCCGGAAATCATCGGCGGCGGATCAAAACGGAAACGTAGCTGTCTCCTTCCTGTTTCGGCCGGTTCCGAAGGTAAAGCCGCGAAGCGCCGCTCTCGCGCCTCCAAAAAATCTCAGACCACTTTCATAACGGCGGATCCGTCGAATTTCCGGCAGATGGTTCAGCAAGTGACCGGAGCCAAGTACATGGACGATTCTCCCTGCGGGGTTTTCGCTCCGATCGTCAAGCCGGAGCCGCACAGGCTCGTTAGTCGACTACCGTGTGTGCCCTCGGATAGATCCACGGCGGTGCCGACGCTCGATACATCGGCATTTTTGTCTAATCATCACCAGGAGAACCTCGTGGTGGGAAACGCCTTTTCCGGTAACCGCCGCGTAGGAGGATTACATTTACCTTCGGCGAAGTCTAACGCAAGGGTGGACGCTGGTGGCTCCGCCGCGGAGTTTGATACTTACCCAACTTTCCCGACGCTTGAATCGTGGAAAGTTACTTGATTCGTTTCAATTTAGATGTAATCTTTAACTCTTTTTAGTTTTGTTTTCTATGCATCCCTTTATGAATTATCTTGTTCATAGGTTTTGGTAAAATCGATGATGTAATGGCACAAATCTGTGTTAAGCTGAGTTTAAAATTATTTAGCTGATAAGTCACAAGATCATTCATTAAGCTTCTTTAGCCGAGCTCGAGCCAAAAGCGATAATTAAATTTGGAAGAGATAAAACAAAATTTTAACTTGATGATATAAGTAAAACGAAAAGCAAAAACCAAAAGTATTTTATCTATTAAATCATGAAATAGTGTACGAGTCTTCTCACCATTGAAAAAAGAAAATTATATAATACTCCAATGGAGCAGAGTAAATATCTCGTCAACATCTGATACTAAAAGACAATCAAATACGTTACCCACCACTACAATAATGTCTCCGTTACTGATAGTCTGATACAAAGCCAAAAGTATTATTTGTTTTATTAGAATATATCCCATCTTTGCTTGCTTGCCATTATGCACTCTTCTAATACAATTGCGTCAAGTTATAAACTCTCATAATCGATTGATATCTGGAGAGATCAATAATTGTTACAATAAAATAACATATAAAGAATATGTCTACGTGAACGATAGATGGCCTCTAATTATTTACTTTGCACTGCAGCTACACATTTGGTTATCTCCCGCTTTTTTCAAGAGAGTGTAATCAGAGAAAAGTCTCGAGCAATGCCCAAAGTTGAATTTCAAATTGGATCACAACGCAAATCAATAGACCCACAAACAAACATCCACTAGGCTGGGTACGGAGGAAGCATAAAAGTCAAAGTCAAAGTGTCTTTGGTAGTACCTTTGAATCCTCTTCCTTTCACCCTTCATCCTTATGTGCCTTTTTTGTTTTCTCGATTGATCCCATCGCTTCTTCGAATGATTTCTGAAAATACGCAAAGAGTTTTGTCACACGCGAGGTTTTCCAACAAGATACGTTTTCCTCTATTCTCATATGATGTTGAAACATTTAATCATTGCTTCAATTTTTACATTTGCATCAACAACTTTTTACAAACCCTACTCCTGTGAGAAGATGTTCTCATAAATGGTTCCATATGTCGCAAAGAGCAAATAGGTTACTACTACTTATTCTCAGTGGCAACACCTAGCTTATATAGAAGTCAGTAGTTGGCACAGATTCTCCTTGTTCATCCTTCTAAAGCTATCTAGTGTGCATATGTAGAACTACATCAGGGCTTAGTTGCTACAATTCTTGACGGTTTCAGCCTAATTACACCTCCTATGGCGACAAGACTATATGTCCAGAATGAGACAGGAACAGCCCATACATTAAGATTAGAACAACAACAGGAACAAGCCAGTTGAATTTCGAGTAAAGACGGGATAAAAGCAACATCATCAAGACAGGTCAACTAGATCACCGATGGTACTCACCCCAGAGTTACGCATTTTCCATAGTGTTTCTCCACTTGTATCAATTGCAGCAAACGCAAAGTAGAGACCACTGGAAACAAAAGACCAAGAGACTATTTGAGTAAAGTATACAACTTTTAACAGATAAAAGCCGCTCAAAGAAGATCACAACTAAAAACCAGTCAGATATATAACTAACCAACTATGAAAGGAAATACTAATCTTACAAGAGATGAAGCTAAGAGTTGTCACATACCCAGCTAACGCGAGATTCAGGAGGAACGCGCGCGTGGTCAAGTAACGAAACGTCGAGTCAAACCCGCCGCTGAAACTGGAGGCCTGACGATTCCTCGCAGAATAACCATAACCATAGCCATACGCTCTGCCACCACGGTTTCCGTACGGATTGCTGTACGAACCGCGCGTAGTACGGCGAAAGCAATCTGAATCGCTGACGGCGTTGTAGGACGCGCGTTTCCGATCGTCGTTCAGGACCTCGTACGCCTCCGAGACGAGCTTAAACCGCACGGTGGCGTTTTGCCGGACGTGCTCCGGGGACTGGGCGTGCTTGTCCGGATGGTACTTCACCGCCAATCTACGGAACGCATCTTTCACCTCTTGCTTCGTCGCGTTTCTCGCCACGCCTAGGACTTGGTAATGATCAACCATGAAGAATGGGAAATTTTTCAACCGATCAAACCTAAATCAGAATCGCAAAACACCCGAGGGATTGCTTCTGTGTGTATAGCTAAGCATATACATATAGCAAAAGATTGGCGGATATAGATCTGCGCTCGTGTGTTTAACATCGAAAAGGCAAATTGGAACAGTGAAGAATCGCTCTCCGATTTTTAGAGAAAGAAGAGGAGACTTCGTGGCGCTTCAATGGCCGCTTCCTCCAGACGGAACCCAATTAATTAGTATGTTGTTAATTAAATGTTGATATTTTGAAGAATCCGCATGATGGTAATTCGTCCGGGCCGAGGCCCAGTGTCTCAATAGTGTATATTTTTGTATGGAAAAAGCCCATCTAGGTTAATTTGCCATAACTCTTTATATACTACATAGTATATCTTTGAGCGTATTATCAATCTGGGACTTTTTAAGGACTATATGCTTATAAATTGTTATCGATGTGGGGACTTTGAAGTACTCATACATAAAACATGCGTAAGTAACATGATTATTTTTTACGTCCCTTATTCAGTTTTACAAGTTAACCTCTGCAGCGTAATCTTTATAATCATCTAACCCAAATATTGTTATGGCTAAGTATTAAAATTAAACAAAATTTAGGGACGAAATATATAATTTTTGACAAAGTTTTCAACACAAGTCAATACAAAGTAAAAAAAAAATCAGTTATAACTGAAAATGGCGCGTGCGGGAGAATACAATGGAAGTATGAAATTAGGGTTTTGGAAGGTTGCGAGAAATTAGAGGGAAGAAGGTTTGAAAGTTGATGTGATGGCGAGATTGCTATGTTAAGGATGTTCCAGATAATGGATGTTGGTGTTGACGAACTTCTAATAATGGCGGAGGAAAAAGCTAGCTGTAGGAGGAAGAGAGAGAAACAATTCTTTGAAACAAACCTTAATTAGAAAGAAAGACGAGAGTGGAGGCGAGAGGAGAGAGAGAGAGAGAGAGAGAGAGAGAGAGAGTTGGCGCAGAGGAGGAAAGAAGCCAAACGCCCGGCGGCAGCGATTTGGAAATCTCCGGACTCCGGTTTCGTTCGCTGGCCGCGACAACGACAACGACGACCACACGCGAAGAAGAAAATGGATATTACGTTTTGGGCGTTTCGTCGTTGAGTCTGAGGCTTGAGGAAAAAGAAAAAGAAGAAGAAGAATATGGTGATGGGGAGGAAGAAAAGCTGTCATGTCCATAGTGCTCCTTCCGACGGCGACACCATGTTTTCTCAGGATAAACCCAAGAGGATCTACCAAATCTGGCCTGCCAATAACGTAAGACTTTTCTTTCGACGCTAATGACTTATTTTTTTCGTTTTCTTGCAAACCACGTATCATAGGGGATATCATTTTTCCGTGAATTAATCGGAACCCATGGGCTCGATGATTAGTTGAATTATGAGAAGCTGAGCTTTAAGACACATTCTCCTTTGGTTAATTTGGTCTTAATTTGACTCTGTCCCGTCTCTTGTTTCATGTTTAGAAATTCTATTGCGGAGGGAGACTAGTCTTTGGTCCAGATGCATCTTCGCTTCTTCTAACCACAGCTATGATCGGAGGTCCTTCTCTCACTTTCTGCATCCGAATGGCTTTTTTGATCGGGAAACGCTATCCTCTGTTCCACTCTCTTGTCTTGATGGGTGCACTTCTGCTCCTGTCTCTTATACACATCTAGATGTGTATAAGAGACAGGTTTCTTTCTTTGTGAGCTATATGTCTCCCTTTCTGCAGTTTCCTGCATCTCTTACTTTCTCTCTTGGTGTGCATCATCTCTTGCAGGATTTCACATTTCTCTTCTTAACATCATCGAGAGATCCCGGGACTGTCTCTTATACACATCTAGATGTGTATAAGAGACAGGTTCTGCGATACTTGTTTGCTTTACCGTCCTCCTCGCGCCTCTCACTGCTCAATCTGCAACAACTGTGTCCAGAGATTTGATCACCACTGTCCATGGGTTGGCCAATGCATCGCTTTAGTAAGTCTTCCAAAAACCTTTTTTTATTTTATTTTATATATCTCCTGAAACAAAAAGTGTGAGTAGGATCTGTGATCTAACATGTTGCTCTATATAAACGGCCGTCTTTGCAGAGAAACTATCCATACTTCATCTGTTTCATATCAACTTCAACACTCCTATGCTTGTACGTCTTTGTCTTCTCATGGGTCAGCATGCTTGAGGTACACGGCAAGATGTTGTTAATGGTCATCACAGACGACTCGGTATTTGTTGTTCTCATCCTCTACTGCTTCGTCGTCGTCTGGTTTGTCGGTGGACTCACTGTTTTTCACCTCTATCTCATCTGCACTAATCAGGCAAGATCCTTAAAAACTTCCATCTGATTTTTGCTGCTCTGTTTGGTGTTATGTTTTTAGCAATTCTGTATGCACTGATTCTTTTGGTTTTAAATTCATATATATATATATATATGTTGTGCAGACAACTTATGAGAATTTCCGGTACCGATATGACAAGAAAGAAAACCCTTACGCAAAGGGTCTCTTCAAGAACCTATATGAGCTGTTCTTTGCCAGGATCCCACCTCCCATGATCAAATTCAGAGACTGGGCTCCAGAGGAACCCGATGCGGAGGTTGGATCCATCGCATCTGAGCTAGACAGAGCCTTTGGACCCCGAGGGGATAAGTATGACATGGAGATGGAAATTGGCGATTGCAAAACTAGCAAGGCCGGTTTGCGTCTCCAGGCACTGGACAACAACCAAATGGAAGAAACTGTCAAGAGGAAAGGTTTAAGTGAAGGGACCACCACGGCGTTTTACATCCCGGGGATTCAAGAACCCGGGAATATAACAAGAAACTCGAGTGTTGTTGATGTGAGATCGAGATAGGATTTAAAACCCATGGATCAGAACAGAGATCTGTTGCGGAGTCTTTGCGCCTGTAAAAAATGCTTGATTACTTGTGTAAACACTTATTTCTAAAGCCTTACATACCACTTTTGTCTTCAACGAGTACACTTTTCGGATCAGAGAAACCAAATGTAGTTGACGATAGAATCCGACATAGAAAACACCTGAATACGTGAAAATATTACAACGGAGTCGAAATAGAATCAATGTTTGGATTTAGGTTAAGAAACACACAAAAAACAAAAAAATGAAAACCCCGTAAACTTTAGCACAGGTCAAAATGGGAACAAAAGCTCTCACCTTTACAATACTCATTACAATAAAATTATAGAGAATCAATCTCAAGGCAATAACAATAGTGAAGAAAAAGGAACAGAACATTAACAGCTAATTAAGGGAAACCACAGAATCTAATCAAATTCCAAAGATCCTGTACAAGAACAGAACAAGGTCGCGAACTTTCCAGACTTGGCAAAACCGAAGGATACGTCTCATCGTGAAGCTTTCCAGTCTCGGACAGGTTAAGCAGAGAGCACCTGAAAGAATGTTCAAAAGGAATCGAATGTTTATATTAGGACCTCCATTACTTGGTGGCTAGATTGATGAACAAAAATCCCCATTTTCTTCAATAAAGAGCTCTTAGCCTGAAGTCTCAATTTCTTTCCCGTGATCATCTGAAAGATTCCTCTTCAATCTTCTCAACCAAATCTCGTAATCCAAAGGATATGGTGTCCCACATAGACTGTCAACGTAGTCAGAAAACGCTTTTAAAACGGTAGAGACATCACCGAGCTTCTGCTGAATCAATCTTTTGGACCAAGAGATTTCTCTCCATTGAAGAGCTCCTTCAACTGAATCCAGATCAGGGAAGTCTCCAGAACAGAAATAAAGCATGTAAATCAAGCTCTCTGCATCAGAGGCAGCACAAAGTTTCCCTTCCTGGAGTGCATAAGTCGAGGAGAAGTGAAGATTCATTGCAGGCCGATCTCTATCCTCAAGCACCGCGTGAACCCAACCAATTAGTACAAAGTAAGGATGTCTTACACCAGAAGTGACATAAACTACGTTTTCTGGGCGGATATCACCATGACGAATTCCAGCTGAAGAGGAGGAAGAAAGTGCAGATAAGCAATCATGGCAACATCGAATAGCTTCTTCTGGACCAAACCGGCCCTCGTTTACCAAATCAGCTACTGTCTCGCCAACCGGAGTGGTCACAAGGATAGGAGTTCCGCACCAAGGATGATCACACCTTCCACCTGAACTTGGATTTTGACAATGGCCTGGGTGAATGATCCGACCAGACCCATGGAGCTGTGGCAAGTATTTGCTAGAAAGTCCTCTCTGTTTCATAATACTTAATATATTAGTTTGTCTTTGTACCTGATACCACAAGTTCATATCATCCCAAGCTGGCTCAAGCTGTGAAGGAGGAGAACCAACATACAGAAACACAGACTTTCCTGCGTCATCCACAGGTGATGCGATATGATAGGGAAGTGTACCATTAATCAATACTTCGTTAATCTGATAGCCTTTTTGATAGTTTGAATCCTCCAACCACAGAACCGATCCCACTTCCAGTTTCATCGACGGTTCAGGCTCAATTTTGGTTGATTCTTCATGAACTTCGACAATCTCAGGAGACATGGATCTCTGCTGGAACCTAAACATACCATTTTCACTGAGACTAGTATCCCCCAACTGCCTCTCCTGTCGTCTAGAGTGAAGGCGGGAACTATGGTCAGCAGCTAAGTCTTCAATGGAGTGCCTTGGTGGCCCAAAATACTGCATTATACTGTGGTAAGTGGCAAAGACTAATTGCAAAGCACCGATGTCTCCCCAGTTAGCATTTCCCAGCTTGTTCCATATCCTGTCGATTGGCGACACCGCGATCTTGGAATGCTTCATTATCCAGTTTGCCGCGCAGTCGTAAACGTTGTTCATGTCGTAATCCAGTTTACTTAAGTCCAGTTTACTTACGTCCCCTTCGACTTTCACAACGCCGCCATATTGCGAATCAACGAGAAGAATGAAGACGCAGTTTGAGCTTTGAGAAAAATCTAAACGGCTCACACTTCTTGAGACGAGTATGCGGAGAGCATAGAAAAGAGCCTCGCCTAAGACAGGTAAGGAAGGCGGACGGTCACTCTCCAGCGCAAAGCTTCCTACGTCAGGCCTTAGAAGAGCAAGTTCAAGAATGTGGTCCCATTTCCCGTGTGGGTGCCGAGGATTCTTCAGCAGAACACCTGTTGCAGAAAGACCTTCGAGCTTCCCGATAGCCAAAGCTTTCTCGGCCTGATAAAACTTCAAGTTCTGATTGTACAGACAGCCGACAGAGAAAGGAACCGGCTCGTCCTGGCTCCAAAATGCCTCCCACAAGCTCTTGACCGTGGCGTGTAGAAAATCCTCTATCGCTAGATATGCATTTGCCTCCACAGCAGTAGACGTTGAAGCATAAACAGCGTTTGGCATTCGAGTTAGCTGCTGGAATGAAATCCCTTCCAATGCATAGTCGAACTTTTGTAGCTCAACCAACTCAAAAGGAACCTCAAAGACCGGTCCGTTGCTCTCCGAGTTTTCCAATACTAGAGCAAACCAATCTTCAAGCTTCTCCGTGAAGTGATCGCTGTCGGTGAACCTGCTAAGGAAATCTCGACGGATACGAGAACGGCTTCCTGACGAAACGCTTGATCGCTTTGTAGTTGTACCAGACCCGATGGATTCCAGGTCTGGAGATTTACCTGTAAGAGAGAAAATGAATTAGAAACTTGATCAATCATTGAAGAATCTGCCATTTCCTTTGCATAATTGTTTCTATATTGGTTCTAGACAAGAGTGCTTCAGTCTCACAGATCGGACGAACAGAAAAATCTAAAAGCAGAGAGTGAGAATGAACAATCAAGCTTTCAAATTGAAGTTAGTGGAAGTATCTCCAAGTAAATTCAATTCATATAAATACAAATCAGTCGATAATGAGTTCAGTTCTCTCTTAAGTCTATCACTAAGCTAACGCCATCGAAATCAGATTTAGGGCTCGAGACGATAATGCTGCTTCGAAGACGAACCACGGGTAAGGATTGATAAACTAGTGTGGAATCCAGTAATTGAGGACCAAATTCAAGTCAAAGCGAGAGAGAATTCGTAAAAAAAGCTAGGGTTTTCTCAGACGGGGACAAAAAGAAATCTGAAAAAGAGCTATGAACAAAGCACGAACCTTCCATTGCAGAAAATGAAAAATCCCAATCTTCAGCTTCTTCTTCTTCTTCTTCTTCTTCTTCTAGTCTCTGCTCTCTCTGCAGCTACCAATTTCTTCGTCTTCGTGTTTTCTTTTACGATTCTCCTCCTAAAGCCTGAGTCCAACTCGCTGACCTGTGTTCTTACCTTTTTTTTATTAATTTTAAATTCCTAAAATTCTTTGGGTAGTTTGTTTGGTATATATATATATATATTTTTAGTTATATATTTAATTACAAGACAGGTCAAAAGTACGAAACACTAACAATTATTAACCAATAAAATTAGCAGGGGCTGGGGAAAAAGACTGCGGTCTAACTGTATATTCAAAATATATTCTCCAACTTTATTCTAAAAAAATTATAATGAAATGAAATTAGCATTAATAAGGGCACTAAATCGTTTTCACCTACTAGCAGAATGTGAAACGACGGCGATCACTTGAAGAAATGGGAACCACGACAAAGTCTCCTCCAACCATCTTTCCCAAATCCCAATCATATTTTTCTTAATGTTCTATAAGATTACTATATGCTGCTATTAGTATATAACAAAAAAAAAAAAAAATCTCAAATATTTAGACTATGAGCCCAGATTTTACCCAATGCCGGCCCACTTATGTCCACTTCTCCAAATTTATTGAATCAATTGTACAGCTTCTCCTTGTCCCACATCAGACATGTATACATATATTGATCAAGATGATATTTTTGATAACTGAAACGTCATAGAGAAAATTCATAAATTGGGGTGAAATTGATGATCATGATTCATGCATGTGATGGCATTTAGAGTCCTGAAGATCTGTATGGAATTGGAAACATTTAGTATGATATATTTGCAAGAGAATTCTTCAATATATATGGATCTTCGTCTGCTCCTCTCTCTTTACAATAAATTTGATGTTCGTACAGTATATAAGTATCATGCAACTAACAACTTTTCATTTGTTTGAAGTATTTTTTTTTTTATGAATTTATTGGATATGTTTCTACTTTTCATTAATTAATATTGACAAAAAAGCAACACGAAGCTATTACAAAACAGCTATAATTAATAAGTATGGTAATAAGACTATAGAATCTAGCTTAGTTATATTTTGTCAACGACTATATATACAATATTATAAAAAACAATAAAAAGCACAATGACTTCTCTACTATCGTGATCCAGAACAAAATCTGGGTGGTTGACAAAAAGAATAAAAAAAAAAATCTGGATTTTACTCTCATGAATGTCTTACTTTTGAAATTGGGCCCTAAATTCAAAAAGGAAATGAAAGCCCGAGGCCATGCAGTTATATAGCTCTCTCACGTGATTTCAGTAGTGCATTAGGTTGGAATTTTTCTTACAAGTTTATCCCCGGATTAATCATTGGAATGAATATTCTTACAGGTTTAGAAGATGTCGAAATTATGACCAGACCCCCCCAAAAAAAAATCATCCGAGTTTAGGATTCTCTATTTAAACAAATATGTATACGTTACATACATCAGTTGTTATTAATACTACATTCGTATGAAGAATTTATATATGAATTTACATCCTTAAAGAGTGTTAATTTGAGCTAATTATTGGTGAGTCTGGTGACAGTTGTACGTCTCTAGTTCTCCACACAATTCGTTAATTAGTTTCAATCAAACCGAACTTTGATACTAAAGTCAACTCACCAATTAACATAATTATATACTAAACACATATAAATCCTCCTACCTATTAATTGAGAATCCATTTTAATGAAAAAAGCTTACTTGTCAACTTTATAATCAAAGTTAGTGTATTTTTTTGATGACATGTAAATGTGACATGTCAAATTTCCTAAAATAAACGAAATGTTTTGATTGGTTGAGTTAAAATTAAATAAATTATAAAATTAATCCTCCTACCTATTAATTGAGAATCCACTTTAATGAAAAAGCTTACTTGTCAACTTTATAATCAAAGTTAGTGTATTTTTTTGATGACATGTAAATGTGACATGTCAAATTTTCTAAAATAAACGAAATGTTTTGATTGGTTGAGTTAAAATTAAATAAATTATAAAATTAAAACATGAATACACTTTGTTATTTTTTTAACACATAAAAGGCATACTTTGATTTTTTCACAAATATGTGTCTGTATATAAATATTAAATATGCAAAAATCAAAGTCGTATGCGAACTTGTTGTGCGTGGATTTTGTTAACCTCGATTACAGTCCAATTTTAATTTTAGCTATAAAACAATTCATATATATTATTTAAATCTCTATATGTCATAAGAGCGGTGAGGTGGTTGGTACACACGAGCGTGCGGACCAACTATCTACCCGC
The DNA here is from genome assembly GCA_020283515.1 of Alliaria petiolata. NCBI lineage: Eukaryota > Viridiplantae > Streptophyta > Magnoliopsida > Brassicales > Brassicaceae > Alliaria > Alliaria petiolata. Next base: position 36,408,568 of record JAHZTW010000001.1, read on the forward strand.
TCTTATGATAAGTAAAACCCATTTTGGTTTAATTAGCAATTGTCAAAGAAAAATATATATATTGCCAAAATTATATTGTGTAAAGAAAAAAGAAAGCACTGTATAGATAATATTCGAGACATATTATAAGAATTTAATTATTATTTAATAAAACTTTTACATTTGCAATTATATGTTAATGTAAACGGTAGAAAAAAATAAAAAGTTTTAAAATAAATCAGTTTCAAAAAACATAAAACGATATGAAACGTTTGTGTGATTGTTGTTAAACACTAAAACTGTATATGTATAAAAATATAACGTTTACATAATATATAAGAAAATTAATCAATACTTTAATATTACAACTATTTATGTCTATAAAAAAATTATACATGCACATGCCTGCAGGCCAACCATACAAATTATTATTTTCAGTTTATTTAGTTATCATATTTACACTTTTTATCTAAGGAAGTATTTTAAAATCTTGATTAATGGCTTTTTATCTTTAATTTCTATTGAAATCTAAAACATTTTTCATTTGATTTATCATTATTTTTTATTATTAAATATTCATATAATGTTATTATTAATGCATAATTAATTATATACAAATAGATCAACTTCAATATACAATATAATTATATATTGAACCTAAAAAATATTTTATAGTTCGCACACAGTGCGAGCCGATCACCTAGTACAAATTATGTGACCATTTGGAATATCCTCTTTTTTTTTTGAACTTTTGATTGCATTAAATAAATTTTTTTGTGTTTTTTTGTTTTTACAGCCAACTATATCTAGCCAAACAATCCCAAATTGGGCTTGGTTAGGCAACCCAAACCGAAATCAAAATGTTAACTAACCCGGACCAAACCCAAAAACAGAAAACCGGAATAAACCAGTTAGACGAAAATCCTAGCAATCGACTCATCGACCGCCGCCGCTGAAGAGTTGACGCCGCAAGAAACTCCGGCGGCTCAGAAAACCACCATCGTGAGCCGAGACCGAACAGAACACCTCGACCTCAAGCATCCATCTTCAGATTTAGACCGCCGCAGAACAGAAAACCTCGACAGAAAACCATTTGGAATATCGCCGAACCTTTTTAGGTGTTGCTTCTCTACTAATACACACATTTGTTACCGTTGAGTCAATTTGAGGTAGTCATTTTTACTCCAAAAGTTATAGATGTAGAATTTTAAAGATGTGGAAAGTTATAGTGTTATAGTTTTATAGATCATAGACATGCCTAGCTAGTTAATGGAAAATATCAGTTGACTGAAACTAATTTTTTATATGGAAAAGTCTTAGTTTATTGTACTAGATAGTCGTTTAATCATATCGCTTGTCTAAGTGTTAAACTACAAGATTGATACATCAATACAATCAACTATAATATATATGTTTCATTTATGGCAAATATGGCCCCAAAAAAAAAGTGTATCATCAATCGTACAAAGCCGATTCTAATATGTTCGAGAGCATATAATTTAGACATACTGGTACAATTTGAAATTTGCAAATCCACCATTTTTTTGGTCTTTCTACTCACATTCAGACTTATGATACTTTGCATTACCTATAATATTTTTTAGATATAGTGTAATTGATTTTTTTTTTTTATAAATCATTTGACAAACCATAGACAAACATGCATAAACTTAAGTCAACTATTTTCTTATATGCATGTTATAGACCAAAACATATCATACATATTGTGGAAATTGAATTTCTATATATGATGGTAACTAAACCAAATAGGTTTTACTTTGAACTTTACAACCTCAACCTTGCCGTGTTTTTTTATCTTATGTGATTGAATGGTTGGTAGGTATCAATCAATCTAAAGGATACCTATACATATGGGTGGTTAATAATAAAACATGGGCTTTAGCAAAAACATGGGCATCACATGGTTCATGAATTAACTTGTTCTTTCCCTCAATAAAAAAGAAGAAGAAAAAAAGATTCCCCGCATTAAATCATCTCCTTCTCTCAAGGCTTTTGAGAATTTTTTTTTTTTTTTTCCATCAGAAATATATATTAAGATGAAGAACACATTACACCATAAGCAACCGAGAGCTTTCTGAAACCAAACACTGAAAATAAAACTAACTTTCTAGCTTTAGAACCTGAGAATACAGCCTTGAAAAGAGCAAATCTAAAAGGGAAGAAGAAATCCGATCTCTAGAAACTGATAAGAACAGGTCAAAAGACTTGATTAAAACCTGATAGAACTCCTATTTAAAGAACCCAGAACACACTTTTGGTGAAGCTTCAGAGAATCGCACATCTTGAAGGCAAAACCTACAACGGCTCCCACCATATTGACACACACTTTGAAACGTCTGGATCTTCTAAAGAGAAACGGAAGAATCCCTGATTTCGAACCAACAAGCACCATCACACCAGAGACATAAACAGGAAAGAAAGCCTTTGATTTCTCCAAAAAAAACATCAAAATCACCGCAAAAGGATGAGATAAAAGAGGGAATCGAGGCGAAGTCAAATAAGAACCCCCTAATCTCATAGAGAGAAGGACAAGAGATAGAATCAAACCCGATAAAACCCAAGAACAAAAATCTGCTAAAACAATCTAGATCTAGATCTAGAACAGATCCAAGATCTGAGAAGCTGAAAGGGTTTGCAGACAAATCCGCTCCGTAGTCCGAATTGAACCGGCTCTTCCAACCTCACTAAGGACAATGTCTCAGTCTAGATCGAGATCTGAAACCACTCATGGCCAATCTTCATCTACTTCTGTCAACAACTCTCACCGAAATCGAATAAAACATACACAATAACAAAACAGGAAAAGGAAACGAAAAGAGATCGACGCCGGCGCTATAGGAGCCGCCACGTGCCGATCACCGGCGAAACAAAACGGAAAAGTTTGCGAGAGAGGATACAAGGTGAGATGATCAAGGCTTTTGAGAATTTAGAACGTTGTAAGTTGCTGTTTTTTTTTTCCTTTGTTTGAAAACAAAAAAAAAACTTACAATTATTTGTCAGTAAAGGATATTGCACAAAAAAAAATCTATTATTGTGCTTCCCTGGCCTCTTAAGCAAGGTTCGCTTTTAAAAATCCAAAATAAATGGGTGCAAATGAGATAAAGGGGACAAATCTTGTATGGTTTCAATTCTTGTCTTGGTGACCTAGGAAGAGATTCCTTATTGTCTCATTTTCTAAAATATACACGATGGTGCTGAATCGTTGGCCACTAGATCACTTTAATATTTCATCTGTTTCGTATATATAGTTAAATGTTTTAGATTTTACACAAATATTAAAAGTTTAATATAATTAAATATTAATTTGATTGTTTGGTTAACCGAGTATTATACCCACTGCTGATCAGCCGAGTAATTTAAATCACAGTTTTCAATGTTTAGTTGTGAAAAAAAAAAGAGAATAACTTAAATGATCGAGTAGGTTTGATATACCTTTAGTATTATTTTTTCAATACAAAAAAGTCGATTCGGTTTTTTTATCTTTCAGTTAGGCTCAAGATATAAAGAAATCATATAAATTACATATACATATTGCACTCAATTTCACTTTTTGATTCATATTAAATTAAATAATAGAAATTCGAGGTATCAGAATTGTCTACACATTACAACGCCGAACCTAAAATTAGAATATTAATCATTCACACTACTCTAATGCATAGTTTATACCTAAAAAGTTATTTTGATTTATTTGTTAATGTAGATGCATATTGCAGCACAAGTCCCACATCATCAACCCATACCTTTTTGTTATAATCTGTATATAATTGGTCAATATAATCAACTTTTCATGTATCCCATATTTCACTACAAGTAAATTTTAAGATTTTTGCATATTCGTTAAAAATACATATATATATCAATACTATTATATTTTTTGGTTGGAAGTTTTGATATTTAGACTTACAAAATAACAAATAGTTAACGTTGTATACAAATTTGTAAAACATATCAGAGTACGAAAACAAGAAGAAATTACTTATACAGATTGATAGTTAAATGGAAAAAGTTCAGTATACGCATGGTTTACAGAGAGACAGTTAACCCACTAAATGGAAGTTAAATTAATACTAATCATTTAAAAAGTTGCCTAACCTAATCCATGTCTGCGCGTGGAATCTCATGCGTACGACAGACCAATTGTACGACAGGGTGCTGTTTCCCATAACCGCACGCGCAACATGAGCGCGTGAGAAGACACGCGTCACGTGGAAAGCCAAGAATCTTTCTGAGGCTTTGGACCATAACTCCGAAACACATAAGACAGCGACAGATCCGAACAAAACAAAAAGTTACACCAATCCTTCAATTATCAACTTTAACTGTTTTTGTCGTCTTCCTTTTTTTTGTTTTTGTTTTTTTTTCATCACATTTAAGGAAATTAATTTTTATGCTTTCTTTCTCGATATCCTTGGTTAATAATTATTCTTCTTAAAATTTAGCGAAAGATTCGGATAGTTATCAAGGACACATTATCATTTGAATAAAGATTTAAGATTTTCTTCTTTCGAGCTTGTATGCCCTCGTTTATCTGATAAATGGTCAAATTGGTAACATAAAACGTTATGAAATTTTTAGCGGTAAGTTGAATTTTTTAGTGATAAATTGGAATGATAAAATGCTTATAAAATAGTTGAAAACCGTAAAAAAAAGCTGTAAATTAAAACGGTACAAAAAAACTGAGTGTAATACTGTTAGTAACGCTTTCTGTACTATTTTTGTGATTGATAACAATTAAAACGATATAACTTGTACCGCAGCTTTACGGTAAAACTTTTGGTTACCAATCAAAACCAAATAAACTTTTGTGATAACTTTTATTGAAATGCTATTGGCTCAACTATTGGCGCATTCTTATGCGGTTATGCGATTTATTTTTGGTTTTTTTCATAAGAAATTAACAATCAAGAGATATGCTCACACTATTTTTACTACTTTTGATTTTTCAACTTTTCTATCATTTCTTTCAAATAATAACAATCACAACTTGGTCACAAAAGTTTTTTTTATATATATTTTTTTTAAAAACTTGAGGCAAACATTTCGCATGAACACAAAACTGGCAACTTGGACGCCATGAACCGAACCATATACGACAATGACAGATATGCTCACACAGTCACACTATTTTTACTACTTTTTGATTTTTCAACTTTTCTGTTTGTTTATAAAAAGAACGATCAATTTATTCCGTTCCATAACTCCATTAACACATTATTCGAGAGAAAAAAGAATCAGCCAATCACTCTCCTTCCTCTCCATATATATATATATAGATATATATTTAGAAGATTTCACAATTAACTACTTTGTTCTCTTCTTCATCAGAGATCCACCTCGAGCCTCTCTCTCTCTCTCCTCCGTCACAATCAGCCACTGTCACCGAGGCAACCACACCGTTCCGATGAGAGAGGATAATCCGAATTGGTTCGTCAGATGGGAGGAGGAGCTCCCGTCGCCTGAAGAGCTCATACCTATCTCTCAAACACTAATCACTCCTCATCTAGCCCTCGCTTTCCAAATCGGAATCCCCAATAATAATCTCGGATCGAAGAAAACATCAGCGATTTACCACCAGAAGCTTCAATCCGTAGCCACGCCGACGCCGACGCCGACACCGACACCGACGATGATGAATTCGGATTTCGGCGGCGATTCGACGGATCTCGGTTCGGGATCGATCGGAGGAGGAGGGGACGAGCCAGCAAGGACGCTGAAACGACCGCGTTTAGTGTGGACGCCTCAGCTGCACAAGCGGTTCGTGGACGCGGTTGGACATTTAGGGATCAAAAACGCGGTTCCCAAAACGATAATGCAGCTGATGAGCGTCGAAGGGCTGACGAGAGAGAACGTTGCGAGCCATCTCCAGAAATACCGTCTCTACCTCAGGAGAATGCAGGGCGGTAACGGCAACGGAATCTCCGGAGGACACGTCACCGTCTCCGATTCCGCCACCGATCGTCTCTTCGCGAGCTCGCCGGTCCCGGCGCATTTCCTGACCCCCGTTCGGGTGAATTNTTTGCTGAGGAGTGTGCGGACAAGATATGTATTGTTTAATTCCGCATGATGCGAAGTGTTGCAAGAACTGATTGTTGATAAATTCACCACCACCATCGCTTTGAAAAATGCCAATCTTTTGGTTGTATTGTGTTTCGACCATACTTTGAAATGTTGTGAAGATGGAGAAGACATCTGACTTCAATTTTAAAGGATAAAACCAGGAAAATCTTGAGAAATTGTCAATGAATACAACGTAGTATCGAAAGCCTTGAACTGAGTTAACAGGAGAAGGACCCCATACATCACAGTGTATTCTCTCAAGAGGTTTAGAAGACTGAAAATCCGACTTAGAGAAGGGAAGCTTGCACGTCTTTCCCAACTGACAAGGCTCACACATAGCCATCGTGGCTTTATTGAAAGAGATAGCTTTTATTGAAGATAGATGTTGAAGGACTTGATGATGTGGATGCCCGAGTCGCCTGTGCCATAACTCATCACTGGCGCTTTGATGTCTTGATGAATAGAAAGCCAGGAACTGAGGGTTATCCAATCTGTAGAGCCCTTCATGCTTGCTTCCCTGACTGAGAAGCTGTTTGGTCTTTATGTCCTTGACACACACGGTTTGAGAATCAAAGGTGAATTCGCATGGGTAATCATTGGTAAGTTTTGAGACAGACAACAATGATTTAGTAATTGCAGGACAAACCAGCACATCCTTGAGAGGTAAGGTACCTGAAAGGGCCGGGAGAGCAATAGAACCCACATGAGTAATGGGCAGAAAATCTCCATTTCCGACAATCACTGCATCGTTTCCTTCATAGGGCTGAGTTGAGTGCAGGTTCAGGTTCTGTGCAGAGCTGGTAACGTGATGTGTGGCACCAGTATCTGGATACCACTCATTTCCAGTGTACTCAGGTGGGTCAGAGATTCTTACAGCAGCGAAGGCTTGAGGAGGTTCAGGCGTTTCGAAATCACGATCAAACCTCCTGTAGCATTTCGAAGCGAGATGTCCATACTTATAGCAAATCTGACAGGCTTGAGTAGGACCAGAATTAGATGAACTCCTGCCACCATTCTGACCAAATTGTTGGTAAAAACCCCTTCCTTGAGTTGAGTATGAACCTCCTCGTCCACGGAAGCTACCCTTGTTATAACCTCTTCCACGGTTGTTGTACCCGGAGTAGCCACCTCTGGAGGTATAGAAGGCTTGGTGTGGAGTGACAGTTGCAGGGGCTTCATAGGATTGAAGCTTTTCTTCAAAGCCAGTGAGCTTGTAAATGACATCTTCAAGGCTCGGACCTGGGAAGGTATCCATGGTGTTTTCTATCACTGCTGTGATGGACTCGTAGTCTTTTCCTAGACCATTCAGCACGCCATATATCTTCTCTTGTTCCGGCATAGGAAATCCTATAGAGTCTAGCTGATCACACAAGCTCTTCATTTCAGAAAGGTAGACAGACATGGGTTTGTTCCCTTTTGCAGTTGATTGGAGTCGTCGTTGAAGGTCTAGCTTCCTAGTGGCTGAGACACGATTGTACTTTTGTGCTAGGGAAAGCCATACCTCTTGAGCTGATTTGAGACCATACACGCTCTTTATAGCAGATTCAGACAGGGATCCAATCAGCCAAGCCATCACCAGTTGGTCTGAACGCATCCATTTCAGGAAATCTGGGTTCGGAGTTGTGGTTGCTTGATCTCCGTTTCTTGTAGTGATGGTAGGAGGAGGACGAAGAGCTTCACCAGTGACAAAGCCAAGAAGCATCTGGCTTGAGAGAAAATACTCGAATTGCAGTTTCCAGCTCAGATAATTTGTGTCATTGAGCTTCAGGGTAACAACCTGATTGATTGTTAGAGCGTGAGATTCAGGAGCCTCCATGGCTCTGATACCATGAAAGCAACAAGAAAATAAGACTTAAACCTTGAAGATGAAGAAAGAGATGATGTTAAAATTGCATTTTTTATTCTACACTTCTCGGATTACATAGATGTTGCATTTATAGTACATTGAGAGAAGTCTAGACATTATGGGTTTAACAATATATTTAGACAGCATGGGTTTATATTAATTAAAAAAAAGGTATGGGTGTGGCATGAGCGTGTGAGCGTGCTGAGTGCAGGTGCAGGTTTTGTTGAGTTGGTGTTCTGTTTTTCCCTAGAAAGAACCGTTGTGTGTGTTGCAGGTTTTTGTGTGTTGCAGGTTTTGCTGAGTTGGTGTTGACACCCCCACGCAAACTCGTGGTGGGAGGATTCGCAACACCGAGTTTGGAACGTAGATTGAAGAAAGTGTCTTGAGGAAGGGGCTTTGTGAAGATGTCAGCCACCTGAAGCGCAGAGGGAATATGAGAGACCACAAGAGAGCCGTTTGCCACCTTTTCTCGAGCATAATGAAAGTGTATTTCAAAGTGTTTTGATCGGTTGTGTAGGAATGGATTTGCTGTAAGATGAACTGCAGAGAGGTTGTCGCAGAATGTTGTAGCAGGCTTGTCTTGAGAAAAACCAATTTCTTTGAGCAAGGAGGAGATCCAGGTTAATTCTGCGGCAGTGTCTGACAGTGCCCTGTATTCGGCTTCAGTTGATGATCTGGACACCGTTGGTTGCCGTTTTGCGGACCATGAGATGATGTTTGATCCTAGAAAGGTACAGAAGCCTCCAGTTGATCGACGTGTTTCTCTGCACCCTGCCCAATCACTGTCGCAATAGGCTTGAAGAGAAAAGTCTGAGGCAGAGTTGAAGAAGAGACCCATTTGTAATGTGCCTTTTAAATATCTTAAGATCCTCTTGAGCAGCATGAAGTCTGAGATTGATGGCTGATGCATCTTTTGACATACCAGGTTGACCGCGAATTGAATGTCAGGTCTTGTGATGGTGAGATACTGAAGCTTTCCTGCTAAGCTTCTGAAATAGGTAGGGTCAGAGAAGGTTTCACCTTGTTGAGGGACTCTGTCCAGCTGCAGAGGAAGGGGCGTAGGCATTGGAGCACACTCAAGCATTCCCGCTGCTTGTAAAAGATCAGAGGCATACTTTTCCTGGTTGAGAAAGAGGCCTGCAGGTGTAAACTGAGCTTGGATCCCTAGAAAATAGCTTAGCTGACCCATGTCTTTCATTCTGAGCTTTTCACTTAGGGAATTCAGCAGTTTATTGATGAGATCATTGTCGTTACCTGTGAGTACCATGTCATCAACGTATAGGAGGAGCAGTAGGATACTGTTTCCGTGTAGATAGGCAAAGAGAGATGGGTCGGCAGTACTGCAGGTAAACCCGAATTCCAGCAGGTAAGAACTGAGCTTGTCAAACCAAGCTCGAGGAGCTTGTTTTAGGCCATAAATAGCCTTGTGCAGCACACATACGTGGTCCGGATAATTTGGATCCTCAAATCCCGGGGGCTGCTTCATGTACACCGTTTCATGTAAATCTCCATGGAGAAATGCATTTTTCACATCAAGTTGCTTGATATCCCATCTGTTCACAGTGGCTGCATGTAGAACCATTCTCACAGAGGCAGTTCGAACTACAGGGCTGTATGTCTCAAGATAGTCCACACCTTCTTCTTGCTCATATCCTTTTGCAACAATTCTGGCTCGAAGCTTGTCAAGTTTGCCGTCAGCAGTCAATTTTGTTCTGAATACCCATTTGCAGCCCAAGATATTCACATTCTCAAGAGGAGGCACTAGGCTGAAGGTGTTTGTTTCTTGACAAGTCTGTATTTCTTCTTCCATGGCTGCGGTCCAGCCAGGGTGCTTGAGAGCTGCAGCTACAGTCTTTGATGTCTCAGGAATTCCCTTCACTGAAAAAAGAACATATCGTGGATTTGGCTTGTGAATGCCAGCTTTTCCGCGAGTGATCATAGAGTGAGTATTGTTTGCAGCTTCCACTTGAGCCTGCAGAGAGGGAAAATCAGCTTCTGTGAAGATTGATACTTCTGCAGTTTCAGAGATCTGTTCTGTTGATGTATCTGCAGGTTCTGGAATCACCATTTCTGCATTAGGAGCCATCGTTGCAGGTGTAGAGGTGATGGCAGAGGGAGATTCCTCAGCAGCAGTGACAGGAGTATATCTAGCTCGCCGAACTGTAGGTTCTTCAGGACAGTTCTGTGAGTCAGATACCAATTCACGGTTTTCTTGAGTAGACTGATTTGTGGAGTGCCAGGCTTTAAGCAATGGAGTCTTCGCTAGAGGTATGAAGTCCTTGTAGCTATCAGTGAAAGGAAACCTTCTTTCATCAAACAGAACGTGTCGACTGATATACACTCGACCGGTTGGAGGATGCAAGCAACGGTAGCCTTTGTATTTCTCATTGTATCCCACAAAGACACAGAGAAGCGACTTTGGATCGAATTTATTCTGAGCATAGGGTCTGAGATATGGGTAGCAGGCGCACCCAAATACTCGTAAGGCCGAGTATACCGGAGCTTTACCATTCAACAGTTCAAAGGGACTCTTCTTTTGATCCAGAACTGAAGACGGAAGCAGATTGGAGAGAAAATTTGCAGTGAAAAATGCCTCGACCCACAGATGTTGCGGTAGCTTTGCTTGAAATAGCATTGAGAGGCCCAATTCTGTGATATGTCTGTGCTTCCTCTCAGCGATTCCGTTTTGCTGAGGAGTGTGCAGACAAGATATGTATTGTTTAATTCCGCATGATGCGAAGTGTTGCAAGAACTGATTGTTGATAAATTCACCACCACCATCGCTTTGAAAAATGCCAATCTTTTGGTTGTATTGTGTTTCGACCATACTTTGAAATGTTATGAAGATGGAGAAGACATCTGACTTCAATTTTAAAGGATAAAACCAGGAAAATCTTGAGAAATTGTCAATGAATACAACGTAGTATCGAAAGCCTTGAACTGAGTTAACAGGAGAAGGACCCCATACATCACAGTGTATTCTCTCAAGAGGTTTAGAAGACTGAAAATCCGACTTAGAGAAGGGAAGCTTGCACGTCTTTCCCAACTGACAAGGCTCACACATAGCCATCGTGGCTTTATTGAAAGAGATAGCTTTTATTGAAGATAGATGTTGAAGGACTTGATGATGTGGATGCCCGAGTCGCCTGTGCCATAACTCATCACTGGCGCTTTGATGTCTTGATGAATAGAAAGCCAGGAACTGAGGGTTATCCAATCTGTAGAGCCCTTCATGCTTGCTTCCCTGACTGAGAAGCTGTTTAGTCTTTATGTCCTTGACACACACGGTTTGAGAATCAAAGGTGAATTCGCATGGGTAATCATTGGTAAGTTTTGAGACAGACAACAATGATTTAGTAATTGCAGGACAAACCAGCACATCCTTGAGAGGTAAGGTACCTGAAAGGGCCGGGAGAGCAATAGAACCCACATGAGTAATGGGCAGAAAATCTCCATTTCCGACAATCACTGCATCGTTTCCTTCATAGGGCTGAGTTGAGTGCAGGTTCAGGTTCTGTGCAGAGCTGGTAACGTGATGTGTGGCACCAGTATCTGGATACCACTCATTTCCAGTGTACTCAGGTGGGTCAGAGATTCTTACAGCAGCGAAGGCTTGAGGAGGTTCAGGCGTTTCGAAATCACGAACAAACCTCCTGTAGCATTTCGAAGCGAGATGTACATACTTATAGCAAATCTGACAGGCTTGAGTAGGACCAGAATTAGATGAACTCCTGCCACCATTCTGACCAAATTGTTGGTAAAAACCCCTTCCTTGAGTTGAGTATGAACCTCCTCGTCCACGGAAGCTACCCTTGTTATAACCTCTTCCACGGTTGTTGTACCCGGAGTAGCCACCTCTGGAGGTATAGAAGGCTTGGTGTGGAGTGACAGTTGCAGGGGCTTCATAGGATTGAAGCTTTTCTTCAAAGCCAGTGAGCTTGTAAATGACATCTTCAAGGCTCGGACCTGGGAAGGTATCCATGGTGTTTTCTATCACTGCTGTGATGGACTCGTAGTCTTTTCCTAGACCATTCAGCACGCCATATATCTTCTCTTGTTCCGGCATAGGAAATCCTATAGAGTCTAGCTGATCACACAAGCTCTTCATTTCAGAAAGGTAGACAGACATGGGTTTGTTCCCTTTTGCAGTTGATTGGAGTCGTCGTTGAAGGTCTAGCTTCCTAGTGGCTGAGACACGATTGTACTTTTGTGCTAGGGAAAGCCATACCTCTTGAGCTGATTTGAGACCATACACGCTCTTTATAGCAGATTCAGACAGGGATCCAATCAGCCAAACCATCACCAGTTGGTCTGAACGCATCCATTTCAGGAAATCTGGGTTCGGAGTTGTGGTTGCTTGATCTCCGTTTCTTGTAGTGATGGTAGGAGGAGGACGAAGAGCTTCACCAGTGACAAAGCCAAGAAGCATCTGGCTTGAGAGAAAATACTCGAATTGCAGTTTCCAGCTCAGATAATTTGTGTCATTGAGCTTCAGGGTAACAACCTGATTGATTGTTAGAGCGTGAGATTCAGGAGCCTCCATGGCTCTGATACCATGAAAGCAACAAGAAAATAAGACTTAAACCTTGAAGATGAAGNACATCGAAATTTTTAGTATTCTAGTTATTTATTTTGCTTTATAGTGATCAAATAATGTATTTAACCATATTAGGTATAATTCCTCAATGTTAAAAGTCAAAAGGTATAATTTTCTAATTTCCCCTAAAAAAATATACAGTATACACACATACATAGATATTACAACTTTTCACATTGCCCACTATATATAAGAAGCTGAGACAAAGGCAGAAAGAAGGATCTAAGACATTTAACCGAAAAAAAAGAAAAAAAAGTGATAAACTAAATACTAAAAAGAAAAGGTTCTGAGTCAACAACCTCACACTAAACCATTTGGGAAAACGTGATTTTGTGAAAAAACGTGATTTTGTGGAAAAACGTGATTTTGTGGAAAAACGTGATTTTGCGATTTTGACGGAAAAACATGATTTTATGGTTTTGACAAAAAAAATTATTTTGCGGTTTTGGGGGGAACACGTGATTTTGTGGAAAAAAGTAATTTTACGGTTATGCCGGGAAAACGTGATTTTGCGGTTTTGACGGGAAAACGTGATTTTGCGGAAAAATGTTATTTTGCGGTTTTGAAGTAAAACGTCATTTTACGATTTTGATGGAAAAACGTGACTTTGCGATTTTGACGAAAAACGTGATTTTACGGTTTTGGCGGAAAAAGTTATTTTGCGGTTTTGACGGGAAACCATTTTTGGATTTTATAAAAAACAAGGAGTTTTTGGTCATTTGACATAAAACGCGTCCAGATACAAATACAGACATACAAAACGAACGTATCTGCATTCAGATACAATTTCTGGACGCATGAACCAAAATCACAAACAAACATCATGTGATTGTTGCGTCCAATTACTGTGTTTAGACGCTGCGTCTAGAAATCTCATCTGCTTCACCAAACGAAC
>JAHZTW010000001.1:37169034-37192201 GCA_020283515.1 Alliaria petiolata
TTGTGTGCGTGTGGACTAGCTATAGAGGCGCAGCATCTGAGGCGCTCCAGATCTCGTTTTACCTATCCATTCCGCTGCTAATCACCAGGTAAATCTCTGATCTGAGGACATAGATTCAATGAGCATGATCTTGTGGCAATAGGAATTTGACAGTCTTAAAGAGTTAAAACCCACCAAAATTCCAACAGATACGCGGTTAAGCTACAAGAAGAAAGGAGAGTTTGTGGTTAGAGGATACTGTGATTCGGACTATGCAGCAGATCTGGATCATAGGAGATCTATCACGGGTATGGTATTCACTGCAGGTGGTAATACAGTCAGCTGGAGATCGTCACTGCAAAGGGTAGTTGCATTGTCTACAACAGAGGCTGAGTACATCGCATTGTCAGAGGCAGTGAAAGAAGGCGTTTGGCTAAAGAGATTCGCAGAAGAGTTAGGATTCCCACAAGACTCTCTGGAAATCTACTGTGATTCGCAAAGTGCAATAGCATTATCAAAGAATGCGGTACATCACGAGAGAACAAAACATGTGGCGGTCAAATATCACTTCATTAGAGATTTGATCAACATTGGTGAAGTTAAAGTTTTGAAGATTGCAACAGCTTACAATCCAGCCGACATTTTCACTAAGGTTCTGCCAGTCTACAAGTTAAGGGAAGCATTGCAGATGCTTTGGGTCTCTAGGAACTGAGACGAGCATCCGGTGAGGGATGCAGCATCCGGTGAAGGATGCAAGGATCCACCAAGAGTTTGAAGGAGGATGATCTGGTCTAAGGTGGAGATTTGAAAGTTGATAGACCGAGATCACATGACCGAAAGGAAGCTGGTTCTCAGTTTAAGTGTACCGGATACTCGGTTTGAGTTCCGTTGGTACGAGAGTCCACTAGAAAGCTTACATATGTCTCTCTCTTAGGGGTTAAGTGTGCGAGTCACACGTGCTATGTGTTGAGCTAACCCGAGCTAGTATAAAGCTCATCTTATCTTCTTCTTCGGGCAGTTAGAGCCGTTGTAACCGAGAGAGTGAAGAGAGAGAGACGAGAAAACTCTGTACAAGTTTCCGGCGAGTTTGCCCGGAGTTTTAGTGGATTGCTTGCCGGAGCGTTTCCGGCCCCAGAGACGTAGCAACCTCGCGGGTGTGAATTTTGGGTGACCAAGTCTTGAGTGTTCTTTCTTTACCTTAAGTTTCTTCTTCTTTTTTGTGATTTGATTCTAATCGAAGTAAATCGGAGCTCGAAATCGAACATGATTCTTCAATGGTGTAAAGATTCTCAGTGATTTGGTCAAAGGTTTGAGTTCCCAAGGGGCTGAGTCAATATGGGAGTTGTATGAAGAAGGATTAAAAAAGATGGAACTAGGTACAGAGAAACTGTCTGTTACGGGGTCAAACAAGTTTGGGATATATGGGTCTGATTTTGGGTGGGGAAGACCCGTTGATACCGAGAATATATCCATTAGCCAATACATTCTTTTTTCTATGTCGGAGACGAGGAATGAGTCCGGTGGTGTGGAGATTGGCATATGTTTAAAGAAATGTGAGATGGATGTTTTTATTCCTGTATTTCAAAATGGATTGTAAGAGCATCATTAGTGAGAGTTTCTCAACTTGGATTTCTCAAAATCAATTTAAGTGTAAACACAAATTATACTAATATTTAATTGAAGTGTATCTCAAAAGAAACCCATGGTAAAGAATTTTAAGAATCCAAGTTGAGATACTCTCATTAATGATGCTTTACACCTGAAAAGAAATGAAAATAATGGCTTTTTCCGTAAAATATAGAGATTATATGGTATGTAAATTTTTAACGTTTTCAAATTTTGAAAATATGATTCCGCTATTTTTTTTTACCATTCACACTATTCATCAAATTATCACGTTTTCACGTTTTTTATAAGTGATTCTGCTATATACAACTAGCGTATTGAAAATAATTAGAAAAAATAAAATGTGATTAATCTACTAAAACTAGTTTTTCAACGTTTTATAAATTTTTGATGAAAATTTTATTCAGTTCAGTTTGTCCCGCTAATAATTTTTTAGCTATTCCTTTATTCTGCTATTCATCTGACATACTAGTCAGACCCATAATGTTTTTATATTTACTAGGTCTTTCATCTGCGATACGCACGGATCTGTATTATAAATTAGTTTAATATATATTTTAAATGAGTAATTTTTTTAAATTAGAAAAAATTATATTGTAAAATATTTATATAATCGTTTGATTAATGTGTGTAGCTTTTCTGTTTTTGGATCTTAAATTATTTTTAGGTTTATAGTTAACTGATTTTATTTAATGTATTCGTTAGAGTTATATTGTGTGTAAATTTAACTTTATGGCCATAAATCAAATTTAAATACATCTTTTGATTAATATGTGTTTTATATTATGAATGGATCATAAAATAACAATATATGTCATGTATTCATTTCATTTTGTTTTAACTATTTTTTCAAAAATATCTTGAAAACAATTAACCAATGTAAGAAGGAAATTCTATTCCATTTTTTAAAAAAAAATTCTTTTTGTTTTCTTTTTTGAATTTTATTATTTGTAATAACTTGTCTTGATGATGAAGAAATCACACAAACATATTTGGTTTTAAAACTTGTAGATGATAAAATGTTTAACTGTAATATTATATAATTGCTACTAAAACAAAATTTTAGAACTGATAAGAACTCTTATATGATGTCAAAAAAACTCTCTTATATAGATTTGTTTTCAGAAAACTTTGTAAAGTATCTTACTAAAATATTATTACGGAGTTCAAGTATCCCGAGATCTATTTTGAAACAAAATCAACAAATAAAGTCAATCAATGTTTCAATACCAAAAGCCTCTGAAATACATAAGTTTTTGGATATACCAAGATCTGGTTGAGATCAAATCTTGACATTCAAAAATGCAGTTTAGATCAAATCCACTTAACGAAAGTGTATTCGCCTCTTTAAAGGATACAAATGACATGAAGTTGTTCAAATCCTCATTTCCTCTTTTTGTCTTTAGGCTTATTTTGCAAATAACATTTTACATTAGCCACACTTTTTTGTTTTTACAAATTAAGTTCTTTGATTCAAATCAAAACATAACACTTATACTTTCAGCCTAAATACTCATGATCTCAGCATCTCAAGCAAGATTACAACGGTCTTGCTTTGAATCTATAAATATCCCGTTTCGAGAATGCTCTGTTTGATCGAACTATTGTAATTTAGTATACCAAAAAAGCCAACCAAAAGTATAACAAACTAATAAAATGCTATTTAATAAACATAGTATTGACACAAAGATAAACAGTTATACCTTAACTCTTCCAATCAAAGAAAATAAGTATTTTTCTTCTTCGTAAGTTTCATTCTTGTTATATATTGGTTGTTAAAAATCTTATGTGGAAATTGTTAACATCAAATAGTTTCAATTTTTATAAGTAATATATATATATTGAATGGTGGTAAAATAATTTCATTATATATATATATATAATATTTTTTTAAAGACAATAAATCTTTGTTATAACAAAGAATGGTGGTAAAATAATTTCATTATAATAAACAAAGTGTTTTCTAAACGTGTTCGTATATACATACTATCCGTAAAAAATATTTTATTATAATTTTTATATGGTAATTGTATAATTGAGACTATTATCTTAAATTAAAAAAATTGTGTAGTCTAATATTAAGTTGATATTATGTTGTTAACATAAACTCATACATAATTTATTTATCTCTTAACAACTTGAATAAAGATATTTGATTTTATGATAATTTTTTAAAATTTAACATTATATAGTTGTTCTAATAACCCAAAAATTTAGATTTGATGAGAACTCTTATACGATGTGAAAAAAAAAGATTTTTTTATTGAAATATTTTAGAAAATTTTGTAGAGTATCTAACTAAAGTATTATTAGACAGTTCAAGTATCTACAGTTTTGTTTTGAAACAAAATCAACTAATAAATTCGATCAATATTTCAATACCAAAAGCCTCTACGATACATAAGTTTTTGGATATATCAAGATCTTGTTGAGATCGAAGCTTGGCATGCCAAGTTGCAGTTTAGATTAAATCCTCGTAACACAAGTGTATTCGCCTCTGTAAATGCTGCAAATGACATGAGGTTGTTCTAACCCTTGCTTCATCTGTTCTTTTGTAGACTTCTTTTCTAAATTATATTTTATATTAGCCACTATTTTTGTTTTTTTACAATTTAGGTTCTTTTAATTCAAATCAAAACATAACACATATCATTTCAATCTAAATACTCACGATCTCAACATCTGTAGCAAAGTTACAACAGTCTTTCTTTGAATCTACGTATGTTATGTTTAAAGAATGTTTTGTTTGATCGAATATTTATAAGTTAATTTACCAAAGAATCCAATTAAAAGTGTAACAAAATAAATAATATGAATCTAATTATATGTGTATATACAAATTATACATAAAAAAATTTATTCTTATATTTATTATAAATTTTTAGATGATTCTTTATATAATTGAAACCATTATTTTAAATTATGAAATTTTCTAATCTAATATTAAGTTGATTTTCTGTTTTTTTTTAATAGAAAGTTATACATAATTTTCTTATCTCTTATATATATATATATATATTTCTATTGATTGTACAATTTAAAATTTGGAAAAAATCTTAATTTTAGATATTGATGTGTAATATTTTTATTGGTTGTTTTAAATCTTATGTGCACACCTTTAGATGCCTATAACATCAACTTTTATTAGTAACTAGATTATGATCCGCACATAGAAAATAGAAAACAAAACTGGAGCATCACTGAAAAGTAACAATATATTAAAAAAATGCCAAATCAAAACATATGAGTTTTTTTATTTATTTTGATTCTCATTTGTTTCTAATTAAATTTATCACATATTTCCAAAATATTTTTAGTTTTCATATTCTTATATGAATTAGATTTATTTTAATTATTTTACTAGTTCAATAATTATTTTTCCTAAAACTTTGGCGAATTGATTATCCTACTCTTATTAGAATTAAATATATTTATTTTTTACTATATTCAACTTCTTTTTTATTGAAAAGGTTTATTACAATGTATTAAAATTTGATCAAGTGACTCACATACATTGCCATCATTTTAATCTAGATTAAGATCCGGATACTTGTTGTTTTATAATTTAGTATTTCATAAGTTGTGCAAAGAAAGCCAAAAAAGAGAATTTAGAAAACAAAAATATTACACTTATGAACATAAATAAAATAAGAGTGAAAAATTTGGTGCAACACCCCTCATAAAGGATCTAATTTGATTCTCTTATCTTTCTTGTTTTATTTTGATTTTGACTAAATTTTGTCACATATATCAAATATTGATTTTTCTATTCCTATTTCAATTAGAATTATGTTTTTAATTTTTTTAATATATATATATATATATTTTTTCTAAAATGCGCATATCATCTTCTTATAAGAAATTAAATGTTTTGTTTATAATTTTTATAACGTAATGTGAAAAACATCCTAGATAAATTTTTTCTTAAACATCAATTTTGCGAAAATAATTCGCGTCAACATAATTGTAAACCAATAGAAACAAAACTCACGATGAAATGCATGATAATACAATAAGTTTTTATTTTGTTGTGAGAAATATGAATAGCTATTTGACATTTTAAATTGTTCTTGATTTCCTCTTTTTGTTCCTTTCCAAATAGAAATTTAACATTTTTAGTATTTTAGGTTTTTTCAGTTTTATTGATTAAATAAAAAGCATATTAATATTTTTTATATTTATTTTCTTTTGTGATAAGATTTTTTTCATACTGTCAAAATCTAATCTATTGTATAAAAGAGGGCAACTCTCTCGCGTTGCTTGCACAATAATAAGATAGATTAACACTTGTGTATTCGCCTCTGTATTATTGATATAAATATTCATATTCAAAAAATTAACAAATCAAAACATGCCATGTGGACATTATATGAATTTTAATGCTTTTTTCTTTAGAAGGAAACTTTTTGTCGAAGGAAACCATTAATGGGGATTAAAGACGGAGAATCAACTTTCCAGTCGATGAATGAAGCCAAAAAATTAACAAATCAAAACATGCCACGGAGAATCAATTTTAATGATTTCTACGTTGGTCTATGACAAAGACCAAAGACCAAAGCCAAAGCGAAAGCCAAAGACCAACGTAGAAATCGATATCAAACCAAAAAGATTTACCTAAATACCAAGTCCATCGACGTGATGGTCGATGGATCTCATTGATTACTGCACACGAATCTTAAAGGATTTTTGGGTTTAATCCAACTTTTTGGGTTGACCAGGTACATTTTATAGATATGAAGCTTATGTTATTTTTAGACCAATAATTGGTCTAATTTTGTGATTTGAGTTTGACAACGATGCCAAATGGTTTCCCTATGTGATTGTATGTTAATGTAATTTTATGTTTCATGTATTTTTCTTTGATTCCTGATGCTTTTAATTTATAGTTTACATCAATTTTCTTATTTACTTTTCTTGCAACAAAGCGAACAAACAATATTTTGTTTTAGCAATATTTTAAAATTTGTATACTTGTAGTATAACTGAAACAAATTGACCAGAGATCCTTGTTGCCACCGAATTGAATGAAAAAACTTAAAAAGATCGCGAAATTAGACCTTTTATCAAAATATTTTTTCAATCCTTGAAAAGCTCCAATTCTACTGAATCCATTCCAAATCAATCAAAGTTTAACAATCGACAAAATCATTCATTCAACAAGAGAAACTTTACTCCATAACCATTTTAAACTGTCCATAAGAGAAGGAATAAAGACTTTTTTTATCTCGTGAGAAGAGATCGAGTAGATCAGGATTTTGTCGACAAATCTGCAAAGATCTAAAGAAACAAAATCCCATACAAGTCGGAGAATAGAAAACAAAACGAAATCCGGACTTAGCCAATTAATCGGAACAAAACTTAAGAAAAGCTTTTGTTCAAGAATAAATCTACTTAAACGACGATATTTAATCGGGCGACATTTTTTTTTTAATAAATAACATTCCTCTCNAGTATCTAACTAAAGTATTATTAGACAGTTCAAGTATCTACAGTTTTGTTTTGAAACAAAATCAACTAATAAATTCGATCAATATTTCAATACCAAAAGCCTCTACGATACATAAGTTTTTGGATATATCAAGATCTTGTTGAGATCGAAGCTTGGCATGCCAAGTTGCAGTTTAGATTAAATCCTCGTAACACAAGTGTATTCGCCTCTGTAAATGCTGCAAATGACATGAGGTTGTTCTAACCCTTGCTTCCTCTGTTCTTTTGTAGACTTCTTTTTTAAATTATATTTTATATTAGCCACTATTTTTGTTTTTTTACAATTTAGGTTCTTTTAATTCAAATCAAAACATAACACATATCATTTCAATCTAAATACTCACGATCTCAACATCTGTAGCAAAGTTACAACAGTCTTTCTTTGAATCTACGTATGTTATGTTTAAAGAATGTTTTGTTTGATCGAATATTTATAAGTTAATTTACCAAAGAATCCAATAAAAAGTGTAATAAAATAAATAATTTGAATCTAATTATATGTGTATATACAAATTATACATAAAACATTTATTCTTATATTTATTATAAATTTTTAGATGATTCTTTATATAATTGAAACCATTATTTTAAATTATGAAATTTTCTAATCTAATATTAAGTTGATTTTCTGTTTTTTTAATAGAAAGTTATACGTAATTTTCTTATCTCTTATATATTTCTATTGATTGTACAATTTAAAATTTGGAAAAAATCTTAATTTTAGATATTGATGTGTGATATTTTTATTGGTTGTTTTAAATCTTATGTGCACACCCTTAGATGCCTATAACATCAACTTTTATTAGTAACTAGATTATGATCCGCACATAGAAAATAGAAAACAAAACTGGAGCATCACTGAAAAGTAACAATATATTAAAAAAATGCCAAATCAAAACATATGAGTTTTTTTATTTATTTTGATTCTCATTTGTTTCTAATTAAATTTATCACATATTTCCAAAATATTTTTAGTTTTCATATTCTTATATGAATTAGATTTATTTTAATTATTTTACTAGTTCAATAATTATTTTTCCTAAAACTTTGGCGAATTGATTATCCTATTCTTATTAGAATTAAATATATTTATTTTTTACTATATTCAACTTCTTTTTTATTGAAAAGGTTTATTACAATGTATTAAAATTTGATCAAGTGACTCACATACATTGCGATCATTTTAATCTAGATTAAGATCCGGATACTTGTTGTTTTATAATTTAGTATTTCATAAGTTGTGCAAAGAAAGCCAAAAAAGAGAATTTAGAAAACAAAATTATTGCACTTATGAACATAAATAAAATAAGAGTGAAAAATTTGGTGCAACACCCCTCATAAAGGATCTAATTTGATTCTCTTATCTTTCTTGTTTTATTTTGATTTTGACTAAATTTTGTCACATATATCAAATATTGATTTTTCTATTCCTATTTCAATTAGAATTATGTTTTTAATTTTTTTAATATATATATATATATATTTTTTCTAAAATGCGCATATCATCTTCTTATAAGAAATTAAATGTTTTGTTTATAATTTTTATAACGTAATGTGAAAAACATCCTAGATAAATTTTTTCTTAAACATCAATTTTGCGAAAATAATTCGCGTCAACATAATTGTAAACCAATAGAAACAAAACTCACGATGAAATGCATGATAATACAATAAGTTTTTATTTTGTTGTGAGAAATATGAATAGCTATTTGACATTTTAACTTGTTCTTGATTTCCTCTTTTTGTTCCTTTCCAAATAGAAATTTAACATTTTTAGTATTTTAGGTTTTTTCAGTTTTATTGATTAAATAAAAAGCATATTAATATTTTTTATATTTATTTTCTTTTGTGATAAGATTTTTTTCATACTGTCAAAATCTAATCTATTGTATAAAAGAGGGCAACTCTCTCGCGTTGCTTGCACAATAATAAGATAGATTAACACTTGTGTATTCGCCTCTGTATTATTGATATAAATATTCATATTCAAAAAATTAACAAATCAAAACATGCCATGTGGACATTATATGAATTTTAATGCTTTTTTCTTTAGAAGGAAACTTTTTTGTCGAAGGAAACCATTAATGGGGATTAAAGACGGAGAATCAACTTTCAAGTCGATGAATGAAGCCAAAAAATTAACAAATCAAAACATGCCACGGAGAATCAATTTTAATGATTTCTACGTTGGTCGAAGACAAAGACCAAAGACCAAAGCCAAAGCCAAAGCCAAAGACCAACGTAGAAATCGATATCAAACCAAAAAGATTTACCTAAATACCAAGTCCATCGACGTGATGGTCGATGGATCTCATTGATTACTGCACACGAATCTTAAAGGATTTTTGGGTTTAATCCAACTTTTTGGGTTGACCAGGTACATTTTATAGATATGAAGCTTATGTTATTTTTAGACCAATAATTGGTCTAATTTTGTGATTTGAGTTTGACAATGATGCCAAATGGTTTCCCTATGTGATTGTATGTTAATGTAATTTTATGTTTCATGTATTTTTCTTTGATTCCTGACGCTTTTAATTTATAGTTTACATCAATTTTCTTATTTACTTTTCTTGCAACAAAGCGAACAAACAATATTTTGTTTTAACAATATTTTAAAATTTGTATACTTGTAGTATAACTGAAACAAATTGACCAGAGATCCTTGTTGCCACCGAATTGAATGAAAAATTTAAAAAGATCGCGAAATTAGACCAATACCTTATGTCCTCCGTCCTCATCTTCGTAAGGATATATATTCTGTCAATTATTCCTTACATGCGAATGACTCATCTTCTCTCGCATGCTATCCATCGATCTTTCGCATGCTATCCATCAGATATATAACACCGTTGACGGTCTTGATATCGTCAAAACACACTGCACCTCTCACTACCGTTAGCAAAGTTCTTAGGTAGAAAACTCTCCACGATGTTGTGGGTAGTTTGGATTAGTTCTTGATTTATTTAAAATGCGAATTTGATCGGTTTTAGGTTGCGATGTGATGAAGAGAACTCGACTGGACGATGGCCTGCCGTGATTCCATAGGCGATTAGTTCTCGGAAGTTGCAAGTAGTACTCTTGGAGTTTGTAAATGTGTCTACTTCTATGATCTTTTTGAACATTTTGTTTAGATTAATGGATTTTATATATTCCGTTTTTTTGGGGCCTAAAATGATCATGAACTAATTATAATATATCTATATTGTTCTGACGTCGATTTGTAATCCGATCCTTGCAGGTTTCTACGAGGTTATGATCACGAGGTTTTACAAGGTAAACATGACGAGTTGTTCGCAACTATAACGGATGAACAGAAAGGAATTTTATGATAAAATATTGACCGATGTGCATCAAGATAGTGGAGGGATGTTCTTTGTGTATGGTTATGGTGGTACTGGAAAAACGTATCTATGGAGTTTGCTTGGTGCTGCTCTACGTTCAAAAGGACTTATTTTTCTTAACGTTTTGTCGAGTGGCATCGCCGTGTTGTTATTACAAGGAGAAAGAATCGCTCATTCTAGGTTTGGAGTACCTATTGTGGTCAACAAGTTTACGACGTGTTGCATGAAGACTGATTCTAATCTAGCGGAATTGGTTAGGAAGACCAAGTTGATAATATGGGATGAGACATTGATGACGAACAAAGATTGCTTCGAAACTCTAGATAGAACGCTACGCGATATCGTAAAATATGCTAAGCCATTGGGTGGTAAGGTAATCGTCTTTGGTGGAGATTTTAGGCAAATCTTGCCGGTTATACCTAATGCTGGGAGGGTAGAAGTTGTCATGGCAACTTTAAATTTGTCACATCTTTGGCTCATACGAGGAGATAGTAGTAAGGAGATGCATGAGCTAGCGGAATTTTCGAGATGGATATTAGATATTGGTGACGGGAAGATAAATGGAAACAGTCTAGGCGAATCCGAGGTTGACATTCCTGAAGATATGTTGATCATGGATGATGGAGATCCAATTAAAACAATCGTTATTGAGGTTTATGGACGATTGTATGCAGGGAAAACAGATCCAAAATTTTTCCAAGAAATAGCGATTTTAAGTCCAAGGAACGATGATGTCGAGGTCGTAACTAACTACATGTTATCGCAGCTACCAGGTAATTTTATTGTATTATTTTTTCAATTCGGGTTTTTAGTTGCGACCGTTAATACTGGGTTTATAGCGTGTTTAATACCCGATTGTTTTACATATATCAGGTGATGAAAGAACCTATCTAAGTTGTGATAGTATTGATACAACTGATCGGGATATTGATAGTAACGAGACATCCGAAGTATTGTCCCTTTCATCGGGGCTAAAAGTCAAAGGTGTACCTGGTAATATGATTTATACTGATGAGTTTCTTAATTCAGTGAAGTTGACTGTATTACCAAACCATGAGATACGTTTGAAAGTTGGAACACCAATAATGCTTCTCCAAAACATTGACCCTAAGAATGGTATGTGCAATGGAACGAGATTGCTTATAACCCACTGGCTAATTATGTTATCGAAGGTAAAGTCATTACGGGTGACAAGGTTGGAGAAAATGTTCTTATACCCCGGATTTTCGTTTCGTTTCTCCAAATATTTTCGTAAACAACCCAACCCTTACGAGGTCAGGGTTGAAGATCTTGATAATGGATAAAGACAATAAACCGCAATGAAAGACGTTGAATGTTGTTTACGAGGAAGTTTTTTCGAAACCTAAATAAATTGATATTTATGAGTTGGTTAACTATCAATAGATATTGTTTACCCTCTTCTTAATGATATCTATACTATATTGTTTTTGCATATATTTTCTCTTCGTTACTTGGATATTATAACTTTAATTCGTTTATTTAGTCACAATATTGTGTCGTTTGTTCAAATTCTTGCATGTATCTTTTTTTTTGTTCAACATTCTTGCATGTATCTACAAATTGTTACTACATTACTTAACAATTGGTTCATTCGATCATGTATTCAAATTTCTAGCATTATTTTTTAAAAGTGTTTACAGTTTGTTTATTACAACTTCCATTAGAGCATTATCATAGGATACATGTTTAACATCATTGAACACAGGCAATGTATGTTTTTAATTAATAAAATGGTTTGCAGATTTGCTTGAGGCGGTGTTGTTTTAAATGGTTGAAGAATGATTGTGGTTATGTACCATACTAATCCTCCTAATCGATTCTTTGATTACTTTTAAGTTTGGTTAAAACAATTAACTTTTTCGTTATGTTTTAGGTTTATGTTTTTGTAACATTTTGATTAGTTTAACTTATTATATAGTTAATTCAGTTTTTATAAGCACACTTATTATTATATAAATAATTTAACTTTTAGGAACATGATTATTATAATTATTAATTCACCATCTACATATTATTTTAAATAAAAAATTTTGTAACGAAAAATGTAGTAAAACCTTACGTCCGCACATTTGCGGGGAAAAACACGACGAAAAACATAAAAACCAGAAGAATAATAAGAAGACGGATAAGACGAAAATGTTGACAAATAAGATGAAGATTTTGGAAAAGATAAAGAATGATTGGAAGAAAATGAATAAAGTTAGAGAAGAAAACTGTAAACAGTTATGCTTATGAGGAAGATCTTAGCTACGTCCGGTTCGAGTTTAGTGATGCTGGGTATTTGCTTGGAATTGTTTCTCAAAAGAATCATAAAATGTTTCAAATCATCTCCATATGGCTACGAAGAAGAAAAATACTTATTTTCTTTGATTGGAAGAGTTAAGGTATAACTGTTTACATTAGCCACACTTTTTTGTTTTTACAAATTAAGTTCTTTGATTCAAATCAAAACATAACACTTATACTTTCAGCCTAAATACTCATGATCTCAGCATCTCAAGCAAGATTACAACGGTCTTGCTTTGAATCTATAAATATCCCGTTTCGAGAATGCTCTGTTTGATCGAACTATTGTAATTTAGTATACCAAAAAAGCCAACCAAAAGTATAACAAACTAATAAAATGCTATTTAATAAACATAGTATTGACACAAAGATAAACAGTTATACCTTAACTCTTCCAATCAAAGAAAATAAGTATTTTTCTTCTTCGTAAGTTTCATTCTTGTTATATATTGGTTGTTAAAAATCTTATGTGGAAATTGTTAACATCAAATAGTTTCAATTTTTATAAGTAATATATATATATTGAATGGTGGTAAAATAATTTCATTATATATATATATATAATATTTTTTTAAAGACAATAAATCTTTGTTATAACAAAGAATGGTGGTAAAATAATTTCATTATAATAAACAAAGTGTTTTCTAAACGTGTTCGTATATACATACTATCCGTAAAAAATATTTTATTATAATTTTTATATGGTAATTGTATAATTGAGACTATTATCTTAAATTAAAAAAATTGTGTAGTCTAATATTAAGTTGATATTATGTTGTTAACATAAACTCATACATAATTTATTTATCTCTTAACAACTTGAATAAAGATATTTGATTTTATGATAATTTTTTAAAATTTAACATTATATAGTTGTTCTAATAACCCAAAAATTTAGATTTGATGAGAACTCTTATACGATGTGAAAAAAAAAGATTTTTTTATTGAAATATTTTAGAAAATTTTGTAGAGTATCTAACTAAAGTATTATTAGACAGTTCAAGTATCTACAGTTTTGTTTTGAAACAAAATCAACTAATAAATTCGATCAATATTTCAATACCAAAAGCCTCTACGATACATAAGTTTTTGGATATATCAAGATCTTGTTGAGATCGAAGCTTGGCATGCCAAGTTGCAGTTTAGATTAAATCCTCGTAACACAAGTGTATTCGCCTCTGTAAATGCTGCAAATGACATGAGGTTGTTCTAACCCTTGCTTCCTCTGTTCTTTTGTAGACTTCTTTTTTAAATTATATTTTATATTAGCCACTATTTTTGTTTTTTTACAATTTAGGTTCTTTTAATTCAAATCAAAACATAACACATATAATTTCAATCTAAATACTCACGATCTCAACATCTGTAGCAAAGTTACAACAGTCTTTCTTTGAATCTACGTATGTTATGTTTAAAGAATGTTTTGTTTGATCGAATATTTATAAGTTAATTTACCAAAGAATCCAATTAAAAGTGTAACAAAATAAATAATATGAATCTAATTATATGTGTATATACAAATTATACATAAAAAAATTTATTCTTATATTTATTATAAATTTTTAGATGATTCTTTATATAATTGAAACCATTATTTTAAATTATGAAATTTTCTAATCTAATATTAAGTTGATTTTCTGTTTTTTTAATAGAAAGTTATACGTAATTTTCTTATCTCTTATATATTTCTATTGATTGTACAATTTAAAATTTGGAAAAAAACTTAATTTTAGATATTGATGTGTGATATTTTTATTTGGTTGTTTTAAATCTTATGTGCACACTCTTAGATGCCTATAACATCAACTTTTATTAGTAACTAGATTATGATCCGCACATAGAAAATAGAAAACAAAACTGGAGCATCACTGAAAAGTAACAATATATTAAAAAAATGCCAAATCAAAACATATGAGTTTTTTTATTTATTTTGATTCTCATTTGTTTCTAATTAAATTTATCACATATTTCCAAAATATTTTTAGTTTTCATATTCTTATATGAATTAGATTTATTTTAATTATTTTACTAGTTCAATAATTATTTTTCCTAAAACTTTGGCGAATTGATTATCCTACTCTTATTAGAATTAAATATATTTATTTTTTACTATATTCAACTTCTTTTTTATTGAAAAGGTTTATTACAATGTATTAAAATTTGATCAAGTGACTCACATACATTGCCATCATTTTAATCTAGATTAAGATCCGGATACTTGTTGTTTTATAATTTAGTATTTCATAAGTTGTGCAAAGAAAGCCAAAAAAGAGAATTTAGAAAACAAAAATATTGCACTTATGAACATAAATAAAATAAGAGTGAAAAATTTGGTGCAACACCCCTCATAAAGGATCTAATTTGATTCTCTTATCTTTCTTGTTTTATTTTGATTTTGACTAAATTTTGTCACATATATCAAATATTGATTTTTCTATTCCTATTTCAATTAGAATTATGTTTTTAATTTTTTTAATATATATATATATATATTTTTTCTAAAATGCGCATATCATCTTCTTATAAGAAATTAAATGTTTTGTTTATAATTTTTATAACGTAATGTGAAAAACATCCTAGATAAATTTTTTCTTAAACATCAATTTTGCGAAAATAATTCGCGTCAACATAATTGTAAACCAATAGAAACAAAACTCACGATGAAATGCATGATAATACAATAAGTTTTTATTTTGTTGTGAGAAATATGAATAGCTATTTGACATTTTAACTTGTTCTTGATTTCCTCTTTTTGTTCCTTTCCAAATAGAAATTTAACATTTTTAGTATTTTAGGTTTTTTCAGTTTTATTGATTAAATAAAAAGCATATTAATATTTTTTATATTTATTTTCTTTTGTGATAAGATTTTTTTCATACTGTCAAAATCTAATCTATTGTATAAAAGAGGGCAACTCTCTCGCGTTGCTTGCACAATAATAAGATAGATTAACACTTGTGTATTCGCCTCTGTATTATTGATATAAATATTCATATTCAAAAAATTAACAAATCAAAACATGCCATGTGGACATTATATGAATTTTAATGCTTTTTTCTTTAGAAGGAAACTTTTTTGTCGAAGGAAACCATTAATGGGGATTAAAGACGGAGAATCAACTTTCAAGTCGATGAATGAAGCCAAAAAATTAACAAATCAAAACATGCCACGGAGAATCAATTTTAATGATTTCTACGTTGGTCAAAGACAAAGACCAAAGACCAAAGCCAAAGCAAAAGCCAAAGACCAACGTAGAAATCGATATCAAACCAAAAAGATTTACCTAAATACCAAGTCCATCGACGTGATGGTCGATGGATCTCATTGATTACTGCACACGAATCTTAAAGGATTTTTGGGTTTAATCCAACTTTTTGGGTTGACCAGGTACATTTTATAGATATGAAGCTTATGTTATTTTTAGACCAATAAATGGTCTAATTTTGTGATTTGAGTTTGACAACGATGCCAAATGGTTTCCCTATGTGATTGTATGTTAATGTAATTTTATGTTTCATGTATTTTTCTTTGATTCCTGATGCTTTTAATTTATAGTTTACATCAATTTTCTTATTTACTTTTCTTGCAACAAAGCGAACAAACAATATTTTGTTTTAGCAATATTTTAAAATTTGTATACTTGTAGTATAACTGAAACAAATTGACCAGAGATCCTTGTTGCCACCGAATTGAATGAAAAAACTTAAAAAGATCGCGAAATTAGACCTTTTATCAAAATATTTTTTCAATCCTTGAAAAGCTCCAATTCTACTGAATCCATTCCAAATCAATCAAAGTTTAACAATCGACAAAATCATTCATTCAACAAGAGAAACTTTACTCCATAACCATTTTAAACTGTCCATAAGAGAAGGAATCAAGACTTTTTTTTTATCTCGTGAGAAGAGATCGAGTAGATCAGGATTTTGTCGACAAATCTGCAAAGATCTAAAGAAACAAAATCCCATACAAGTCGGAGAATAGAAAACAAAACGAAATCCGAACTTAGCCAATTAATCGGAACAAAAATTAAGAAAAGCTTTTGTTCAAGAAAAAATCTACTTAAACGACGATATTTAATCGGGCGACATTTTTTTTTTAATAAATAACATTCCTCTCCCGACCAAAAGCATCTTGAACATGCTGATGCGTTGTTTCCTTTGATACAATCATATTTTACTTGCTACATTTGATATTGAATAAAGTTTGATTTGATAAAACTATTTTACCCTTTAAAAGCATCTTGAACATACCGATGCTTTATCTCCATTTGATATAATCATAATAAATTACCAGCTCCATTTGATAATCGTGTAAAATTTGATTTGGTACAGCCTGTTCGATCTAATTATTTGATTTGAATAATAAATAATAACTAGGTGATAACCTGCGCATAGCGCAGGATAAAAAATCTATAAATAATTTTATTAAAAATGATTTTGAAATTGTTTAAAGTAAAAATAATTTAATCAGTTTTATATATATGTGAATAATATAATTTAATATTTCAACTTTTTGACATAATATTTTTAACTTGTTTTCAAGTTTAAATATTTATATTATTTGGTTAATTTATATGGTTTTATTAACAAATCATATAAACAAATAAATATTTATAAATATGGATATCTAGTAAAATCACACATATTGAAGTATTTTTTATTGTAACCAAAATTATATTTTTAATTTGTTATATTTTTTTAAAAAATTAAAATCACACATATCGAAATCTTTTTTATTGTAAACATTTTTTCTGTCTAATCAAAAAAAAGTATTATGTATATCATAAATTGTGTATAAATTATATTTTATTAAATAATATTTTTTAAAACTATTTGTCATTCATTTTTAAGAAATGTATTGTGTAATATGATGTATATCATAAATCATCACATAAACTAAAATTTGATTTTAAATAATCCAAAAATTAAAACATAATTTTTTGGTTATAGTAAAAGTAATAAATAGATAAAGGCATATAATGTAAATTAATCTAATCAAAAAAAGAAATTTGTATTAAAATAATGGAAGAATAAATGTGGTGATGACACATCAGCAAAATGGCACCACTGTAAATATTTAAAAAAATAAGCCTATTCTCTAAAAATGTTTCTCAATTAATATATAGGGGATTTCATTGCCCACTAAATCCTGTCCGATCTAATTATATAAAAGAGACGGGATCCCTAAAAGAGAGACGCCAAGTGAGATATCACCTTCCTCAACAATGGCGTATAACGTGATCAAGATCTCTCGAGTAGGCCTTGCTAAAGATTTGGTCGACCAGATCGTTCTGCCACTCACTTTCTTCGATCTAGTGTGGCTAAAAGACATTCCTACGAACCGAGTAACCTTTTACAAACTCACCGAGTCAACTCGCGACTCCTTCTACTCCGTGATCCTCCCCAAGCTCGAGCGATCCCTTTCCCTTGTCCTCACACACTTTCTTCCTCTCTCAGGCCACCTCAAGTGGGACCCACAAGATCCTAAGCCGCACATCGTCATCCTCCCGCAAGACACCGTCTCTCTCACAGTGGCCGAGACCGACGCCGATTTCTCTCAACTCTCCGGCAAAGGGCTCCGTCAACAGACTGAGTTACGCGCTCTAGCGCCCGAGTTACCGATTTCCTCTGACTCAGCCTCTATTCTTACTCTGAAAGTCACTTTGTTCCCGAACCAAGGCTTTTGCATCGGAACCACACTCCACCATGCTGCCATGGACGGCATAACAGTGGTGAAATTTCTAAAATCTTGGGCTCACATCTGTAAGTACGGAGAAATGCCGCAAGATCTTCATTTACCTATGGTTTTAGATCGTACGGTCATCAATCTTCCAGCCGAGCTCGAATCGAAGATCTTCAACCTCTCACGGGACAAAGCCAACGCAAGAACCCTGGAGCTTCCTTTAGCCAAAGAGATAGACGAAGACGTCGTCAGGATCACGCTCGAGCTGACTCAAGATAACGTCAAGAAACTCAGAGATCGAACCAAGAGCGACTCAACTCGCTCCGATCTTCACCTGTCAACTTTTGTAGTCTCCTACGCCTATGTATTGACATGTGTGGTGAAGGCGCGTGGAGTCGACGCAGACCAACAAGTTCCTTTCACGTACGTTGCTGATTTCAGAGACCGGTTAGACCCGCCGGTTCCCGTGACCTACTTCGGGAACTGCGCGTTACCTATAAATTTCTCCGGAGACAAAGCCACGACGTTTTTGGGAGAAGATGGATTCGTAAATGCTGTCAAGATTCTCAGCGATTCGGTCAGTGGTTTGAGTTCTCAAGGGGCTGAGTCAATATGGGAGTTGTATGAGGAAGGATTGAAAAAGACGGAACCAGGTACAAAGAAGCTGTCCATTGCCGGGTCTAACAAGTTTGGGATATACGGGTCGGATTTCGGGTGGGGAAGACCCGTTAATACTGAGAATATATCCAGCAGCGGAAACCTTCTTTTCTCTATGTCAGAGACGAGGGATGAGACCGGTGGTGTGCAGATTGGCATGTGTTTGAAGAAATGTGAGATGGATGTTTTTATTTCTGTATTTCAAAATGAATTAGAAAATTAATCATTCGATATTATCTTTACGTACGTAGTCACGTAGAGTTGAACCTCCTCAAGAGTCAAGATCATCCCGAAAAAATATAATGTTTTATGAAGGCCCTTTTCAAAAAAAAATAAAAAAATATAATGTTTTGATATTTATTTTATTTTATGAAACAATTTTCACATTCAATAGATGAGAGAATATTTTACCATGCATTTGTAGCAGTGTTGTTTAAAGTTTAAAACTTTGAGGACATTAACAACGGTTTATCAAAAAAACTAGTTAAAATTTTTTTTTGGAATTGCAGAAAAATCATTAAACAAAAGCCAGAAAAGGGGATTTACTTATCTTTATAACCGGATATTAATTTATAGAGTTTCTACTGTATTTATCTTCTTGATGTATTTTACAACAAAAAATAATTATATTTTTTATTATATATTTTATAAATTAGTTATTTTCTAAAAACGTTACTCACATTGCAAAATACAAATAGCTAAAAATAATTTAAAAAATAGTTAGCTTTTTATTAAAATTTAAAATAGAATTTGAAATAACATTGTCTTTTTAAAAAAAATCAATTACTATGTGAAATAAAGGGAGTATATACTAATTATTATTTTATGGTATTAATGAGATCATATATTGTATAAGATTTTTTAAAACTTTATTATATTATTATTTTATCGAATAGTGCTATATTTTGAACCGGCGCAACTCGCAACCGGAGAAATTTATTAATTTGTAGTGTTTATTAATTTATCGAATATTCGTTTATATAGTTTCTACTATATTTATCTTCCTCATGTATTTTACAACAACACAATATTTATATTTGATTAAATATATTTTATAAATTAGGTTTTTTTGTAAAAATATTGCATACATATGTGATTTTGAAATATCATTCGCTAAAAAAAATTAAAATTATTATGCGAAATGTGAAGATCTATATATATAAAGAGACATTTTCTCTCTTCTCCTTCCGCCACATCAACAGCCTACTCATCCTCCACATCATCAATTATTTTTCATTTTTGTTTTAAAATTCACAACCTAACATTTAGATTCGTGGAAGCCCCCTTAGTTAAGTGGTTGACTAAACGGTTCATTAATACTTCTACACCAGAAGATCTGAGTTTTGATTTCCAAAAAATGCGATTTCTGCAGGTTATTGGAGGAGACATATCAGATAAGGAAAATTTACAGAACGGTGCAAGAAGAGCTATTCGTGGTGGGCCTGCATATGTATTGTGGATTTTTGTAGAATAGATAAAAATTATCCTTATAATTGTCCTCATAATATTTCAAACGACAAAAAAAAACATTTAGATTCAACTATAATGTTAGAAAATAATAAATAAACTGAATTATAATTTTAGAAACACAAAAAATTAACAAACAGTTTTAAAACATTATCAAAAAATAAATAATTAACAAAAATATGAGAAAATAAATAAACCAAAATCAAAGATAAATATTAGTCATGGGCATTTCGGAATTCCAGATGGTAATTTAAGGATGAGACGGAACTGGATAATTTGGTAGAAGAAAAATAACTCTCTAAGAGAATCCAATAAACAAAAATATAGATAAATAAATAAACTAAAAACAAGGATATATGTTAGTCTTGGACATTTCGGGTTTCATGATGGTAATTTATGGATATATGACGTGAATGGATCAATATGGAAGAGAAAAAACAATTCCTTAAGAGAATCCAATAAACAAAAACATAGAAAAATAAATAAACTAGATATCAAAAGAAAAATAAATAAACTAAAAACAAGGATATATGTTAGTCTTGGACATTTCAGGTTTCATGACGGTAATTTATGGATATGGGACGGGAATGGATCAATTTGGAATAGAAAAAAAAGATTCTCTAAGGGAATCCGATAAAAATAGAACGAAAAATTGAGGTAACAAAGCTGGTTCGAGAAATTCTATTATCTAAAATCTCTTCCCAAACTCTGAATAATTTGGGTAAAGGTCAATTTTGGGTCCTACTAAGCATTCAAATCATCAATTACTTTTCATTTAAATCTTTTAAAACAAAACTAACACTTCGACTGAACTATAATCTTAGAAAACAATAAATATACAGAATTATACTTATAAAAACACAAAAAATAAATTACCAAACATTAACAGACAGTTATGAAACACTATCAGAAAATAAATAATTAACAAAACAAGGGAAAATAAATAAACAAAAAAAAAGATATACGCTGGCCATGGCATTTCAAGATACATGACGGTAATATACAAATATGGGACGCGAATGGGTAATTTGGGAGAGGAAAAACAATTCCCTAAGGGAATCCGATAAAAAAAACCGGAACAGAAAATTCAGATAATGGGACGGGTTCGGAAAAATTCTCTTATTTAAAATCTCTTCACAAACTCTCAATAATTTGGGTAATGATCAACTTGGAAACATATATTTTGTGAAAATTCTAGAAAGCCCGGGAAATTTTAGAAAATAATATATAATTTAAAAAATTTAAATTTTTAAACGGGCAATTGAGGTAATTTACCTCATATTCTTTCCCTTTATGTACAGGTTTGAATAAAATAATGATTTCGAATGGATAATATTTGAACGAAATTAAAAATATGACAGGAAATTCGAAACGGATACGGATGAGAAAAGTAAACCCATCTCAAAAAGTTATACGATACAACAAATGCAATACATAAAAATGAATAAAAATAAGTGACACATCCGCGCGTAGCGGATTACCAACTAGTTCTATTATAATTTGTGTCATTAGATGTCCACAAATTTATTTTTGGAGTAGGTGTTCTTCTAATTATTAATTTTTATTTTTGGAGTAGGTGATCTTCTAATTATTAATTAATTAATTGTTTGTTAGTTCATAAATTATAAATTTCTTTTTAACGATTGCTCCTAATTTCTTTTTAACAATTTAACAGGGTGGCTGGTTTTGACTTTTGACCCCCAACCTCCAAAAAAAACAAAAAGAGTGTGGACTGGTAGCGTCTACGCGCGGATTACCAGCTAGTTCTATTATAATTTGTAGGGTTGTCCAATCTGGATATCAGTTCGGTTTCGGTTCGGTTTTTTCGGTTTTTCGGTTAGTAAAAAATAGGTACCATTTTAATACCATATCTAGTTTGGTTTGGTTCGGTTTGGATATCTTCGGTTTTCGGTTTATTCGGTTTTTAACCAAAAACTAAAAGTGTGTTTGGTATAATGTGAATTTTGATTTTTTGTATACAAAATTAGAAATGGTAACAAATTTTATATGAATCATAATTTTTATGACTCGATTAATGATTTAGTGTTCATATCTTTATTATGATTTCATATAAAATTGTTTTTTTCATTTTTAATATTTAAGATTAGGTTAGTTATGTTGTTTTATTTTAAAATTTGTTTAGACATTACGTTTTCAGGATTACATAATTTACATACTTATTGTATACTATATTATATTATATACTATTATATTATTATTTAAAATTAATCTGTTTTTCGGTTTAATCGGTTTTATCGGTTAATATCCAAACCATATCCGTATTCTACGGTTTTGAAATTATTACATCCGTACGGTTAATATAGTATATCCATATTCCAACCATATGTTCTATTTCGCTTTGATTTGGTTCGGTTCGGTTTTACCGGATTGGACAGCCTAATAATTTGTGTCATTAGATGTGCACAAATTTATTTTTGGAGTAAGTGATCTTCTAATTATTAATTTTTATTTTTGGAGTAGGTGATCTTCTAATTATTAATTAATTAATTGTTTGTTAGTTCATAAATTATAAATTTCTTTTTAACGATTGCTCCTACTTTCCTTTTAACAATTTAACAGGGTGGCTGGTTTTGACTTTTGACCCCCCCCCCCCC
>JAHZTW010000001.1:37192358-37353633 GCA_020283515.1 Alliaria petiolata
AAAATAATTTAATCAGTTTTATATATATGTGAATAATATAATTTAATATTTCAACTTTTTGACATAATATTTTTAACTTGTTTTCAAGTTTAAATATTTATATTATTTGGTTAATTTATATGGTTTTATTAACAAATCATATAAACAAATAAATATTTATAAATATGGATATCTAGTAAAATCACACATATTGAAGTATTTTTTATTGTAACCAAAATTATATTTTTAATTTGTTATATTTTTTTAAAAAATTAAAATCACACATATCGAAATCTTTTTTATTGTAAACATTTTTTCTGTCTAATCAAAAAAAAGTATTATGTATATCATAAATTGTGTATAAATTATATTTTATTAAATAATATTTTTTAAAACTATTTGTCATTCATTTTTAAGAAATGTATTGTGTAATATGATGTATATCATAAATCATCACATAAACTAAAATTTGATTTTAAATAATCCAAAAATTAAAACATAATTTTTTGGTTATAGTAAAAGTAATAAATAGATAAAGGCATATAATGTAAATTAATCTAATCAAAAAAAGAAATTTGTATTAAAATAATGGAAGAATAAATGTGGTGATGACACATCAGCAAAATGGCACCACTGTAAATATTTAAAAAAATAAGCCTATTCTCTAAAAATGTTTCTCAATTAATATATAGGGGATTTCATTGCCCACTAAATCCTGTCCGATCTAATTATATAAAAGAGACGGGATCCCTAAAAGAGAGACGCCAAGTGAGATATCACCTTCCTCAACAATGGCGTATAACGTGATCAAGATCTCTCGAGTAGGCCTTGCTAAAGATTTGGTCGACCCGATCGTTCTGCCACTCACTTTCTTCGATCTAGTGTGGCTAAAAGACATTCCTACGAACCGAGTCACTTTTTACAAACTCACCGAGTCAACTCGCGAATCCTTCTACTCCGTGATCCTCCGAAAGCTCGAGCGATCCCTTTCCCTTGTCCTCACACACTTTCTCCCTCTCTCAGGCCACCTCAAGTGGGACCCACAAGATCCTAAGCCGCACATCGTCATCCTCCCGCAAGACACCGTCTCTCTCACAGTGGCCGAGACCGACGCCGATTTCTCTCAACTCTCCGGCAAAGGGCTCCGTCAACAGACTGAGTTACGCGCTCTAGCGCCCGAGTTACCGATTTCCTCTGACTCAGCCTCTATTCTTACTCTGAAAGTCACTTTGTTCCCGAACCAAGGCTTTTGCATCGGAACCACACTCCACCATGCTGCCATGGACGGCATAACAGTGGTGAAATTTCTAAAATCTTGGGCTCTCATCTGTAAGTACGGAGAAATGCCGCAAGATCTTCATTTACCTATGGTTTTAGATCGTACGGTCATCAATCTTCCAGCCGAGCTCGAATCGAAGATCTTCAACCTCTCACGGGACAAAGCCAACGCAAGAACCCTGGAGCTTCCTTTAGCCAAAGAGATAGACGAAGACGTCGTCAGGATCACGCTCGAGCTGACTCAAGATAACGTCAAGAAACTCAGAGATCGAACCAAGAGCGACTCAACTCGCTCCGATCTTCACCTGTCAACTTTTGTAGTCTCCTACGCCTATGTATTGACATGTGTGGTGAAGGCGTGTGGAGTCGACGCAGACCAACAAGTTCCTTTCACGTACGTTGCTGATTTCAGAGACCGGTTAGACCCGCCGGTTCCTGTGACCTACTTCGGGAACTGCGCGTTACCTATAAATTTCTCCGGAGACAAAGCCAAGACGTTTTCGGGAGAAGATGGATTCGTAAATGCTGTAAAGATTCTTAGCGATTCGGTCAGTGGGTTGAGTTCTCAAGGGGCTGAGTCAATATGGGAGTTGTATGAGGAAGGATTGAAAAAGATGGAACTAGGTACAAAGAAGCTGTCCGTTGCCGGGTCTAACAAGTTTGGGATATACGGGTCGGATTTCGGGTGGGGAAGACCCGTTAATACTGAGAATATATCCAGCAGCGGAAACCTTCTCTTCTCTATGTCGGAGACGAGGGATGAGACCGGTGGTGTGCAGATTGGCATGTGTTTGAAGAAATGTGAGATGGATGTTTTTATTTCTGTGTTTCAGAATGAATTAGAAAATTAATCATTCGATATTATCTTTACGTACGTAGTCACTGAGGGTTGAACCTCCTCAAGATCATCCCGGAAAAATATAATGTTTTGATATTTATTTTATGAAACAATATATATATATTGTTGGGATAAATTTTCACATTCAATAGATGGGAGAATATTTTACCATGCATTTGTAGCAGTGTTGTTTAAAGTTTAAAACTTTGAGGACATCAACAACGGTTTATAAAAAAAAACTAGTTAAAAAAATAATTTGGAATTGCAGAAAAATCATTAAACAAAAGCCAGAAAAGGGGATTTACTTATATTTATAACCCCATATTGATTTATAGAGTTTCTACTATATTTATCTTCCTAATGTATTTTACAACAAACAATAATTATATTTTTTATTATATATTTTATAAATTAGTTATTTTATAAGAATGTTACTCACATTGCAAAATACAAATAGTTAAAAATAATAAAAGAATAGTTAGCTTTTTATTAAAATTTTGAAACATAATTGAATTTGAAATAACATTGTCTTTTAAAAAAAAAAAATCAATTACTATGTGAAATAAAGGGAGTATATACTAATTATTATTTTATGATATTAACGAGACCATATATTTGTATAAAATTTTCTTAAAATTTTATTATATTTCTATCTTATAGAATTGTGTTATATTTTGAAGCGGTGCAACTTGGAACCGGAGAAATTTATTAATTTGTAGTGGTTATTAACTTATCAAATATTAGTTTATAGAGTTTCTACTATATATATCTTCTTCATGTATTTTACAACAACACAATAATTACATTTTGATTAAATATATTTTATAAATTAGGGTTTTTTGTAAAAAATAGTGCACATATGTGATTTTAAAATATCATTTGCTAAAAAAATTTAAAATAATTATGCGGAATGTGAAGATTCTTTTATAATTTGTGTCATTAGATGTGCACAGATTTATTTTTGAAGTTGGTGATAATTTTCTTAATTATCAATTATAGATCAACATTAGTTAAACATTTTTGATATTTGAAGTGTTTAATAATGTTTTGAACTATTTTAAATTTATTCAATAACAATCATTCAAAAGGAAACGATTAATACCGTATACAAGGAATTGTTTAGTTTGAACGATTTTGACATTTTGTTGTAAACATGTCATTACATGTTTTATTATTTATTTAGTTATCAATTTTTTAAAATCTTGGCTGTTTTTTTTATTGGAATTTCTTATAATTCTCATTTGATTTATAGTCATTTTAACTATCAAATGTTCTTACAATCAAATTCTTTACAACATAATTCATCACAATTAAATACTAATAAAACAACATATAATATTTTATAATTAATCAATATATAAAATATTTTATAGAATACAAATGATGTAGGCCGATCACCTAGTACAAATTATATAGAGAATATCAAATTTTTTTTTAGTACATAAATTATAGGGTTGTTTTGGTGAATAAATAAAAAAATTATATTTTACAAACTAACCAATTTATTAGGTAGAGAGAGAAATTGGTTATAGGGTAAATTATAATTTTTTTTGTTATTCACCAAATTTTCAAGTGGCTACACTTTTGATTATTTTGACCCAAAAAAAAATTAACAGTGGGGGCTGGTAGTGCCGTAATGATAAGTAGGTGCACTGATCACTCTCTCTTTTTCCGCTTTTCTCTTTGGCCTTCTTCATTGCTTCACCACACTGACCTGTCTCTATTAGCGGATTAAACGAAGACGACGAGAAGATTTTGCTGACTTGCAGACTTTTCATTCGTCTTCTTCTTTCTCCAATCTCAAGAAATTTGGGATTCTCTAGAATTTTTTGAAGAACTTCAAATCAGCAGCTACTCGAAGTGATTTCTGGAACCCTAATTTTCATCTGGAACTAAGATCAAGGGGAAATTCAGAAATCTCAATGCTTGTTTGTTTCTAATCCGTAGTTCAACGATGATCTTAGACGAGACGAATCGGAAAAATCTCATATTCCTGATCCTACAGTTCCTTCACGAAGAGGGCTACAAGGAGAGCTTACACTTGTACGGTGACATTTGTTCTTTTCCCCTCTTTTCTG
The DNA here is from genome assembly GCA_020283515.1 of Alliaria petiolata. Lineage (NCBI taxonomy): Eukaryota > Viridiplantae > Streptophyta > Magnoliopsida > Brassicales > Brassicaceae > Alliaria > Alliaria petiolata. Next base: position 37,196,532 of record JAHZTW010000001.1, read on the forward strand.
ATTTTGGGTCTTCTCAATGGATGAGTCTGAAGTTTGATTGCATAGTTCGAATAGCTGTTGGCCCTGATTACTGGAAATTTAGGTTACTCTCTGGGCCATCATCAAGGTTTAAAAGCAAAAACGAAATAGATTTATGATTCTCTAAAACGATTAGTAGTTTGATTCTTTGGTTATACCTAATTTATGTGTTATTTGTTTTTTTTGTTTTGGTTATGAAGACTGGAGCAGGATTCAGGGATTTTCTTCGATTTTAGCTACTTCTCCGATGCTATCATCAATGGTAACCGGAAAGTTGCAGAGGATTACCTTACAGCATTCACTAGTCCAGATGCAAATACATATTCAAGGAATATGTTCTTGGACTTGTACAAGTGGAAACTCTCTGAAGCAAATGATAGGCAAGCAAAAGCCATACTCTTGGTTGCAATTCATTTAATATGACATTTTGGAGAGAAATCCTTTTTGTTGTGTCATTAGCTCTGGGGATGCATGCACTTTGATGTTCAATATCTCGTTGCACTATTGGCTCCAACTTCATAGTGATGCATAGAGTTTCTTGTACTTTGTTGAAAATGGTTGGGAAACATGTTTCTTGTCATGTTAGTTTCTTATACAGTTTCTCATAAAGCTATAAAATCGTATGTATAACCAAAGAGAAACATGTTTCTTGTCATGTTTGTTTCTTATATTTATGTTTTCTTATTCCTTTTCTGTTTTGTTCTGCAGAAGTGATGGCTCTGAATCTGTGGACATTTTCTCTAAGGACTTGAGACGGATTCCTGTCTTCAAAGATGATGGCTTCGACGATTTGGTTGAGGTGATTGCTGTAGAGGATATAAGGCAAGGATTAAGATACATTAGCCATTTACAATATGCTCCGATGCAGATCTCATACAGTTTTTAGTGGTGGCTTTGTTTACAGAACTTCTGAGCAAAGTTGTTGCGTGGACAAAGCATTGGTGAGAGCCAAACTGTGTGCTGAACTCCATGAACTAGCAGAAAGCAATCCTTCTTTACGTGGCAAACTTGTTTTCCCGAAGTTGAATAAGTCCGCGCTGCTGTCGCTTATCTTCCTCATCTGTCCAAATTGTAATGGGAAGAAGGTAAATTTCTTACATTTTTTTTAATCAGCTTATTTTGAAGTACCAAAAAGCTATGTTTAAAATAAAAATGCAATGTACCAAGATTTTGGTTGCTTGAGGTTCTTTTGCATTCATTAGCCTTTAGTTTCTGATCAGTGCGTTTCTTGTAGGAAGATCTCGTTTGCTTAATCCTTCAATTTCTGCATGAAGCGAAGTACAAGAACACTTTGCATAAGTAAGTTTCTTCAGGGATATGTGATTTTGGATATATCTTTCTCTCTTATTGTTGATATAACTTCTTCTTTCCGAAGATTAGAGCAAGAATCAAAAGTCTTCTTCAATTTAAACTATTTGGCGGAAGTGATGACGCTCGGTCAATTGGGCAAAGCTGAAGAATACCTGGCGGCTTTTACAGACCCACACAAGAATAAGTACTCAAAGGCTATGTTTCTTGAAATCCAGAAACTTAAATGCCTTGAATCTACAGAATGGTACTAATTTGTTATTTACTCATCTTCACTGTTTACTGATGACATGTGTACTAATTAGTTTGTAAAAAAAATGATTGGGCAATTCTAGACTTAGGTTTCTTCAGCAATTCTACAGCTTTCACTCTAATGAAGATTTTCTACTGCAGGGAGGTTGCAACCCAATCTGGATCTCTTGATAACATGTCGCCAAAAATAAAGCTACATACCTCTGTTGCCTTTCTAGCCAAGAAGAATCCAGTACTGGAATATAAACTCAACTTTCCTAACATGGAAAAATCAAGACTTTCAACACTGATGAAGCAGACGTAAGGCTGCAGTTTTCTAGTCTTGATATTCTCTTAGTGGTTTCTTCTAGTTTTGATTTTCTTCACCTCATGCAGTATGGACTGGTGGAAACCTCATACATGCAACAATTCTGAATCTCTGAAAGATATTCCAGTAGTACCGTACCTTTGTGGCGCACCATCCTCTTTAGAAAACAAATTCGATGAAAAAGGGCAAAGAACGAAGGTTGATAACTGCAAACTAAAGGAAATCGATGATCTATCTGAGTGCAATGCACTGGTTCTTCCTGATTATTGTTCAGGAGGAAAGGTATAGCTACTTTCTCCGTAATCTTTTAAAATTTGTCACCCCAAGGCTTTCATTTAGACTTTTAGTTGATCCTTAGAAGGGAAAAAGAAACCATCTTCTCTGAAAACATTATTTCTCTTGAGCTGTTTGAAATGTGAGTATCATCTACACTAGTAGTCCTAGACAAATATTGAGTGAATGCTGTTAGTTGATGCATATAGTCAAACCTGTCATGTATATCTTAAACTGTTGGGATCTCATTTAATTTGTTGACTTTGCTAGATTTCATGTTTGACCTATTCCCTTTCTGGAGATTACATACTTGGTTTAGCAGAAGACGGCACACATCAACTCTGGACGTGGTCGAGTAGCCAATATGAATTCTGCAAGGTTCAGTCTCAGATGCCAAAATTATCTCTGTTTTGTTTCAGCGCTGATGTCATGACTACTTACCCTATCTACTTGATTCTTCAAATTTTCTGCTTATAGTATACTCCTCGAATATTGAAGGAAAATGTATTTCCGAAGCCAAGATTACATCAACCTCAAAGTGGGAAAACTATGAAAAACGAGATAGCCACTTCAGTTCAAAGTTCAGAAAATTCAGTCTCATGCTTTGCGATCAAGGGTTCCTATCTTTTCTCTACTTCAGGAGGAAAAATAGCAGTTTTTGATCTCAAGAGTTTTGAGGTAATAAGCTTTGCAGTGTTATAAGCTTTCAGGTCCTGCCTTTGTGTCTGCATCATCAAATGACACTTTTTGCACAATACTGCAGAAAGTAGCTGCTTTTGGAAGCCTTACACCTACGGCCACGTATTTTATATTTATTCCTGGTGATTTGCTTGCGGTCGGGCTAGATGATGGCTCCATCTTTATCCATTGTTTATCCTCGAGAAAGGTAAAGTCTTCATTTTTCTAGTAATCATCTGAAACCGTTGCCTGACTTTGTCTGCTGCCAAAGAGTAATATGAAGCCGTGAAATGTATCAGATCAAAGAGAAACTGGAGGGCCACGATCAGAGAATTACTTGCCTAGCATTTTCGCGCTGTTTTAATGTCCTCGTCTCATCCGGAGCTGATGGAAAGGTTTGTACATACATCTGTAGATACATAAAACTGTTGCTTTCAAGATTCCTAAATTGTTTTCTTTTTTCTCCAGCTCTGTGTTTGGAGCACAAAAAGCTGGGAAAAGCTAACTAGCCATGACTCCATGCCTCACTTTTGCAATCGGCATAATCATGAGTCCTCCTCTATAGTAACTCACATCCAGTTTGACCCGTATCAAATCGAGCTACTCGTGGTACAGGAGAGGTGGATAGGTGTACACAAAGCTCCAAGTCTCGATTGCCTTATGCAGGTAAAAGGCAAACATTTTCAAGACTCTCTTCTCTTATAATATTCCATTGCATCTAGTTATCTTATCAATTTCAAACGAAACAATGCTACGCAGTGGGTACCAGATGATTCTGATCATACTTCAATAACTTCTGCTACGTATTCATCCGATGGTGAGATCATCTATGTTGGCTTTAGAAGTGGGTCTATAAAAATTCTGGACTTTAAGACCTTTGGGACGATCTGTCGAATCAATCTGACTGTGTTTACTCAACTTATCCCCAGCAACATCAGGTACAGTTTCCTTGCCCACACTTCTTCTGTTTGATCAAATAAAAAAAAACCAGTATGATGTAATCAAACTGGGAATGGCACAGGCTCGAGGTTTATCCGACTGTTGTAGCCACTCATCCTTCACATCCGAGCCAGATCTCTGTTGGGCTCAGCAACGGTAAGGTCATCGTCCTTCAGCCGTTGGGGAGAGGAGGATGGGGTGAAGTATCAGCTCCTCCACCTGAAGACAATGGAGATTCTTCTGATGGCTCAAATGAGTCTTACTAACCACATAGGTTTTCTTAGTTTTTTTTGCATGCGTCTGTGGTTACTGCCCTTTTCTGTATTTTCTCTGATGGATCAAAGATCGGAGATTGAATGATATGTGCAAATCTCTGCGTGATTTACTCCCCTAATAAAAACTCTATTCCTTTTTTTTTTGGTACACTAATTGATTATTGGGAAAACGTCTGAATAAACCAATTCAAATTTGGCTTCTTCAATTCACAAGGTTACAAACCATCATCATATGAATTGAAGAATGTCAAACTTAAATTGGTTTATTCAGGCGTTTTCCCAATAATGAATTAGTGTAAAAAAAAAGTAATAAAATTTTTATTAGGGGAAGAAATCACGCAGCGATTTGCACATATCATTCAATTTCTGATCTTTGATTTATTTTGCATATCATTTTGTAATTAAGTACGAGCTTGTGAATCATGTATAAAGCAACGCCTAAGGCGAGTGAATCATCATGAAATTCATCCATTGTTCATATTTCTTTACAGTTTTAATTTTTTTCCATGGCGGCGGCTTGTCAAAAACTCGGCCGTCGCTGCTGCTGCCTTTCGAGTTGGCAGAAGAGATACTTTACAGGGTTCCGGTGAGTTCTTTGTTACGATTCAAAGCGGCATGCAAACAATGGTATGCTCTTTTAGAGGACGAGAGAATCATCTACAAACACTTGGAATTCCAACAGGAAGGATTCATACGACTGAGTCATGGATCCGCTCAAATCTTCACTCCGGTGACCAAAACTATTTTGGGAATGATTGATATTCCAGATTACGGGAAATCTAAGATTATGCATGGCAAGAAAACCAATCTTATTTGAGTTGGTTTCGAAAATAGATAAATGCAAATATATTATATTAGTGGGTGTTTTTTTAATCTAACATTGGTTTGGTTTGGTTTGTTGGTACATAAGGAACAAACTAGGGAAAATTTATGTCGTAAACTTTAAAAAACTTCAATCACTTAAACTTACCGCAATGTAACTACATAATAATTTGTTTTGCAACGTATTGAACATCACAAATGCTCGGTTGGTAAAGTCTTGACATATTTGATTTTACTTACAGACTAGGTGATAACCTGCGCCATGCGCAGGATAAATAAATAAATAGTTTTATATAATTTAAAAATTAAATATAGTAAAATATTTTAGTTTAATCTTTTTATATATTAAAATCACACATATTGTAGTATTTTTATTGTAACCTAGAAAATATGTTTTAATTTTTTTTATTAAAATCAAACATATCGAAGTCTTTTTATTGTAAACATATTTTCTGCCTAAGCAAAAAAAAATTATTGTGTATATCATAAATTGTGTATAAATTATATTTCATTAAATAATATTTTTAAAAACTATTATTTTATTCATTTTTTAAAAAGGTATTGTGTAATTTGATGTATATTATAAATCATCACATAACCTAAAATTCGATTTTAAAGAATCTAAAAATTAAAACATAATTTTCTTGTTATATTAAAAGTAATAAATTGATAAAGACATATAATGTAATTAGTCTAATGAAAAAAGGAAATTTGTATTAAAAATGGGAGAATAAGTGTAGTGGTGACACATCAGCAAATGACACCATTATAAATATTTCAAAAATTCGATTTAATTTGTTATAATTTTCTAATTTTTTGTATTGAAATCATACATATCTAAGTCTTTTTATTGTAAACATATTTTTCCACACATATCTAAGTCTTTTTTATTGTAAACATATTTTTCTGCGTAAGAAAAAAATAGTATTGGGTATATAATAAATTGTATATAAATTATATTTCATTATATCATAAATCATCACATAACAGAAAATTCGATTTTAAAAAATTAAAATATTTAAACATAATTTTGTAGGCATATTAAAAGTAGTTAAAAGTAACAAATTGTTAAAATCATATAATGTAATTAGTCTAATCAAAAAAGGAAATTTGTATTAAAATAATGAGAGAATAAGTGTGGTGGTGACACATCAGCAAAATGGCACCACTGTAAATAGTTCAAAAAGTGAGTCTATTCTCTAAATATGTTTCTCAATTAATATATAGGGGATTATCAGCTGGTGATTCAAAATTAGCGGTTACACTTACACATACCTCCAGCTCTTATAACAAAGGATATACACGTTTGATCTATCATTGGACTTTGATATTTTTTATAATTCAAGAAAACTACAAATTTGAAAACAAAAATTCTTGTTTGTTTATTGGGCATTGCTAGCATCAACGAATATGAAATCACTACTATTTAGATAAGCAAAGTTAAACAACTCAAGAACAATAAAGTAAGAATTATATGCCTTTTTCATGAATAGTGTGTGAATGAATAATTTGTTCTTAGGAACGCATATACTTGTATAAAAACTATAAATTATTTATTTCTAGGAAACATTATTGAAAACCCAAAAAATGTCACATTGTTTTTTTTTGTTTACAAGATGATCGTGTCAAACAAAAAAGAAAAAAAAATCATATATATTGTGTAATAGGTGTGTGAGAGATAAATGTATGAGATTCTCGTATATGTCAAGTGTAAATTGACATTTTTGTGTAAAAATTGTTTGTTCTCTTATGAAAAAGTTTTGATATTACGAGCAACCCTAATTTTCAGCGAGCCGCATCCTCAGTTTTTTTCCTAGATTTCTTTTCTCCACATCCTCGGGTGATTCAATGGCATCGAGTGAAAAGCAAAAAAGCACCCGACAATTCGGAGCTGCAAGAGTTCAAGAAAGGTTCAGAGAACAAGAAGAGAGAGATGCAGCTGAAATTTCCAAGGTCTCAGCTTTTGCCAAGATCAGAGCTTCAATGTGTTTAATTCTCCGTTATCTCAGCAGAAAAAAAAAAAAAAAATCAAGCGCAATTATGGGGTTCGTCCTTTTAGACTACGAGAATGCATTGTCGGAATTCCCGAAGGGTTTCGAGATGCGTACATTCAAATCCACACTAAAAAGCGATTACAAGTGAATTCCAGTCCCCCTGTGATGTGTTTGGGGTGTTCGGAGCAGGGACAAAATCTGCCTTTCGTGATGTGATTTACGATCCGACTCAAGACGATGTGTTACGCTTCATATTTGAAGATTTGATTGGAAGACACACCGAGTGTAGCGAAGCTTCGTGCACTGAGCGTTTGATATACGGTCCGGGTAGATTCAATCCCACAGAGACCTACAAGAGAAACACTGACCGAGCATGTGATGTTATATCAGAAGAGATGAGTCTTTTTCCGACAAGCCTTAGGAATGTGGTTAGTGTTTGTGTCATTACTGGCGACAGAGATTTTGGGACTGCGATGATTATGTTGAAAAAGAGAGGAGTTGGAGTAATACTAGTGTATACCGGGAACGAAAGGAATAAGTATGATTATTTCTTGAATTGCACTCCAGGTTTGACAATGCAATTGAAGAAAGTCTTTGCAAAATGAATTGATCTCATTGTTTGATTTCAGTAGTTTGGAGAAAAAAAAAAATTTGATATTTGGGATTTTTTCTACTTTGTTGGGGGTGCAGCGAAGGGGGAAACCACATTGGTTGGTTAGTGATTTTGAGATGGAAGTTTAAAAAATGTGAACACTAATCAAATTTTTGTGAAAAATTTGTACATAATGTCAATATTTTTCTTGTTTGTAGCATTTTAAATCTCAGAACCATCTATGTCTTCAATTAATTGGTCGTGGTGATAACCATAACATGTACAATAGTAAAACATATGTTGATTGAAGCCGGTAACTTGGCCTTTATGTTTTATCACTGGTACTCCTTTTAATTAGGGCCTGTTCGTTTTTGCATCCAGATGCTGCATCTGGATGCAAATGCTCAAATGTTGTTCGTTTGAACACTTTAGAAGCAGTATCCAGATGCTGCATCTGGATGCAAAATCTTAAAAATCCAAAAAATCTGGATATTTGAGATGTTAGGAAAAGTAGAGTTTGGATGCAAATTTTGCATCCCAAAAACCAAAAAGACTAAAATATCCCTTATGATATAAACCTAAATAAAGTGGACTGTAATCTAAAATGCCCCTCCGTACAGGAGATAAATCTCAAATGCCCCTGTTATAACATTGTTTTTTTTTTTAAACGGAAAAGCTGGAAAAGACGGAGAAGGGTAACCGATTTCCTCTAAATTACAAACCAACCTAATAATATCTATTGAGTTCTAAATATAAAATCGGCCCACCCTAAATCTAAATCCGGCCCAAACACAAACCAAAAACAACTTCTAAATCCCTGAAATTTCGATCAAACTCACCACTTTTCATCTTCTCCACCACCTTTCATCTTCATCGGATCCTGAATTGAATTTTAATCGTTTTACCCCGAGAACCCAAACCACCGATCAAATCCGTAATCGATCTCATGGCGCCGCGTAGGAAAGGAGGGGTTCGGTTGAGATCGCCTTCGCCGGATCATAGTTCATCGCCGCCGCCGTCGAATTCAAATAGCCGTTCAAATCCGCCGGCGAAGAAGAAAACAGAGGCGGAGAAGAATCCGAGGAAGAAATCAAAATCAAAAGACGGAACTTCCAATGCTCCGCCTCCTCCGGGTCCGGTGACTGAAGGAGAAGAAGAAAATCCGCTGCCGTCGAGTTCAAATACGCCGGAGACGAAGAAAAGAAAGGGTCCAGTGCGAGGAAAAGAGAAGTAGCGAAAGAAATCAAAGTCCAGTGCTCCGCTTCCGGCGGATCCGGTGACTGAACCATGAGAAGAAAGTTTGCCTCCGGTGACTGAACGAGAAGAAGAAATTTTTGTGGCTCCGACGGTGCCACCGGCAACCGGCCTGCCTCCGATTCCAGAACCGGTATTCGGTTCGTCGTCGGGTCCACCACCGCCACCACCACATCACCGGTAAACCCTAAATTTTGTTGTACATATAATTGGGTCAAACTAGTCTGACTAGTATGAGTAGTTCAACTAGAACGGTTATTAGAAATAGTCTAATTAGTTCAACTAGTATGAAATGTCGAGTCTGAGTAGTACGAATAGGTCAACTAGTCTGAATAGTTTGACTAGATTGTAGTCATACTAATCGTACTAGTTTGACAGTAGTTGGTGTAGTAATCATAATAGCTGGCCTAGTAATCGTACTAGTCGTACTAGTTTGACAGAAGTATACTAAATCGGTTTCCTTATTTTTGCAGCATGATGATGATGATGTAGAAGAACCAATGCGGCCTCTCGGATATTTTTTCAATCCCACTGAATATGGAAAGGGATGTAAGCTAAGTACCAAATGCTTGCAACACAAATTTAAGGAGGAAATATTTCCAACTTTGGAAGAGGATGAGAAGAGTTGGTTTATGAACCACCCGCAGTTCAAGCACCTATTTCACATGAAGACTTATGCAACGAGAAAGGTGATGGGGCTTTGGATGTTGCTTCTACGCACGGTACAAACGGACAAGGGTAGGCAGGCTTGGTTTGTGGTAAATGGAGTGCCCGTTAGATACTCCATAAGAGAGCATGCTCTCCACGAATTTAGGTGGCAAGAGGTTTGTTAAAAACCATTTTAGTGAAGGCCAAAAAGTTACAGCTGAAGTTGTGCTAAAAGCGGTTCATGGGATGAGGTATACTGGCGGTAGGAATCGGCTAAAGATGGATGTCCTGTACTTCTTGGCGACAGTGATAAGAGGGAGATCGAAGCATGGAGTAGCCATAGAGCCTTTCATTCTGAGGATGGTTGATAATCTCGAGCTGTGTGAGACATTCCTGTGGCGACGGTTTACTTTCGATGACAACATCAAAGAGATTTACCATATGGTGAACCATTTCAAAGGATCGATCACAGAGAAGGCGAGTTGGACGTTTCCTGGGTTCCTCAACCCTTTGGAAGTAAGTCGTATTTCTTTATGAGTACAACTAGTCCGAATAGTATAACTATTCTAACTGGTCTAATTATATGTGCAGATTTTGGCGTTTGAATGTATTCCAACCCTAAAGACACAATTTCGGGTGAAAGTAAGAAATGCAGAGGATGATTGTCCACGAATGTGCAAGTGGGAGTTCACGCAGACTGGCACAACTGGATATTCGTTGGATTCGATAAATGAGCATCTTGGAGATACAAAGGTATTTCACTTTTTGTTATACAAAGATTTTTGTCCGACTAGTTCAACTAGTCCGAATAGTACAACTAGTCCGATTAGTACAACTAGTTCAATTGTGACTTGACCCTATTTGTTTTTCGTTATACTTCAGGACATTACTAGTATTTTGACTGCTGAGGGTGAGGAAGTAGATCTCATAGAGAGGGTCATGGAAGAGACCCAATGGCAGGACTATGAACTGAAGGATGATTCAGATGTAGCTGACCCTATTGTTGATGGGTGGAACAAGTTTATACTCCGCCAACAAGGGAAGATACTGTGGGAGGATGTCTTCATGGCCGATGTTCAATCCCGAGTTGTCCAAGAAGAAGATGTCCAAGAAGAAGGTGCGGCAATAGGTGAGCCAGCTGAAGAAGAACCTGCAGCTGTGATTGAGCCAATAGCCGAGCAAATGAAAAGGATGATGAACTTAATGGAAGAAGGGTTCAAGGGAATTAAAGACAGTATTCAGGGTTTGGATACAAGATTGGTAGCTGTAGAGAGCTTCGTGGAAGAGCAAAGAAATCCACCAGATTTTGAGTATGGTGGATACAATGATTTCGGCAGGGAAGAGAGGGAGATAGAGGAGGCAGCTGCAGCTGCAGAGAAGGAGAAGGCTGCAGCTGCAGAGAAGGAGGCAGCTGCAGCTGCAGAGAAGGAGAAGGCTGCGGCTGCGGCTGCAGAGAGGGAGATGGAGGAGGCAGCTGCAGAGGCTGAGAAGGAGAGAGCTGAGGCTGCAGCTGCAGAGAAGGAGAAGGCTGCAGCTGCAGAGAAGGAGGCAGCTGCAGCTGCAGAGAAGGAGAAGGCTGCGGCTGCGGCTGCAGAGAGGGAGATGGAGGAGGCAGCTGCAGAGGCTGAGAAGGAGAGAGCTGAGGCTGCAGCTGCAGAGAAGGAGAAGGCTGCAGCTGCAGAGAAGGAGGCAGCTGCAGCTGCAGAGAAGGAGAAGGCTGCGGCTGCGGCTGCAGAGAGGGAGATGGAGGAGGCAGCTGCAGAGGCTGAGAAGGAGAGAGCTGAGGCTGCAGCTGCAGAGAAGGAGAAGGCTGCAGCTGCAGAGAAGGAGGCAGCTGCAGCTGCAGAGAAGGAGAAGGCTGCGGCTGCGGCTGCAGAGAGGGAGATGGAGGAGGCAGCTGCAGAGGCTGAGAAGGAGAGAGCTGAGGCTGCAGCTGCAGAGAAGGAGAAGGCTGCAGCTGCAGAGAAGGAGGCAGCTGCAGCTGCAGAGAAGGAGAAGGCTGCGGCTGCGGCTGCAGAGAGGGAGATGGAGGAGGCAGCTGCAGAGGCTGAGAAGGAGAGAGCTGAGGCTGCAGCTGCAGAGAAGGAGAAGGCTGCAGCTGCAGAGAAGGAGGCAGCTGCAGCTGCAGAGAAGGAGAAGGCTGCGGCTGCGGCTGCAGAGAGGGAGATGGAGGAGGCAGCTGCAGAGGCTGAGAAGGAGAGAGCTGAGGCTGCAGCTGCAGAGAAGGAGAAGGCTGCAGCTGCAGAGAAGGAGGCAGCTGCAGCTGCAGAGAAGGAGAAGGCTGCGGCTGCGGCTGCAGAGAGGGAGATGGAGGAGGCAGCTGCAGAGGCTGAGAAGGAGAGAGCTGAGGCTGCAGCTGCAGAGAAGGAGAAGGCTGCAGCTGCAGAGAAGGAGGCAGCTGCAGCTGCAGAGAAGGAGAAGGCTGCGGCTGCGGCTGCAGAGAGGGAGATGGAGGAGGCAGCTGCAGAGGCTGAGAAGGAGAGAGCTGAGGCTGCAGCTGCAGAGAAGGAGAAGGCTGCAGCTGCAGAGAAGGAGGCAGCTGCAGCTGCAGAGAAGGAGAAGGCTGCGGCTGCGGCTGCAGAGAGGGAGATGGAGGAGGCAGCTGCAGAGGCTGAGAAGGAGAGAGCTGAGGCTGCAGCTGCAGAGAAGGAGAAGGCTGCAGCTGCAGAGAAGGAGGCAGCTGCAGCTGCAGAGAAGGAGAAGGCTGCGGCTGCGGCTGCAGAGAGGGAGATGGAGGAGGCAGCTGCAGAGGCTGAGAAGGAGAGAGCTGAGGCTGCAGCTGCAGAGAAGGAGAAGGCTGCAGCTGCAGAGAAGGAGGCAGCTGCAGCTGCAGAGAAGGAGAAGGCTGCGGCTGCGGCTGCAGAGAGGGAGATGGAGGAGGCAGCTGCAGAGGCTGAGAAGGAGAGAGCTGAGGCTGCAGCTGCAGAGAAGGAGAAGGCTGCAGCTGCAGAGAAGGAGGCAGCTGCAGCTGCAGAGAAGGAGAAGGCTGCGGCTGCGGCTGCAGAGAGGGAGATGGAGGAGGCAGCTGCAGAGGCTGAGAAGGAGAGAGCTGAGGCTGCAGCTGCAGAGAAGGAGAAGGCTGCAGCTGCAGAGAAGGAGGCAGCTGCAGCTGCAGAGAAGGAGAAGGCTGCGGCTGCGGCTGCAGAGAGGGAGATGGAGGAGGCAGCTGCAGAGGCTGAGAAGGAGAGAGCTGAGGCTGCAGCTGCAGAGAAGGAGAAGGCTGCAGCTGCAGAGAAGGAGGCAGCTGCAGCTGCAGAGAAGGAGAAGGCTGCGGCTGCGGCTGCAGAGAGGGAGATGGAGGAGGCAGCTGCAGAGGCTGAGAAGGAGAGAGCTGAGGCTGCAGCTGCAGAGAAGGAGAAGGCTGCAGCTGCAGAGAAGGAGGCAGCTGCAGCTGCAGAGAAGGAGAAGGCTGCGGCTGCGGCTGCAGAGAGGGAGATGGAGGAGGCAGCTGCAGAGGCTGAGAAGGAGAGAGCTGAGGCTGCAGCTGCAGAGAAGGAGAAGGCTGCAGCTGCAGAGAAGGAGGCAGCTGCAGCTGCAGAGAAGGAGAAGGCTGCGGCTGCGGCTGCAGAGAGGGAGATGGAGGAGGCAGCTGCAGAGGCTGAGAAGGAGAGAGCTGAGGCTGCAGCTGCAGAGAAGGAGAAGGCTGCAGCTGCAGAGAAGGAGGCAGCTGCAGCTGCAGAGAAGGAGAAGGCTGCGGCTGCGGCTGCAGAGAGGGAGATGGAGGAGGCAGCTGCAGAGGCTGAGAAGGAGAGAGCTGAGGCTGCAGCTGCAGAGAAGGAGAAGGCTGCAGCTGCAGAGAAGGAGGCAGCTGCAGCTGCAGAGAAGGAGAAGGCTGCGGCTGCGGCTGCAGAGAGGGAGATGGAGGAGGCAGCTGCAGAGGCTGAGAAGGAGAGAGCTGAGGCTGCAGCTGCAGAGAAGGAGAAGGCTGCAGCTGCAGAGAAGGAGGCAGCTGCAGCTGCAGAGAAGGAGAAGGCTGCGGCTGCGGCTGCAGAGAGGGAGATGGAGGAGGCAGCTGCAGAGGCTGAGAAGGAGAGAGCTGAGGCTGCAGCTGCAGAGAAGGAGAAGGCTGCAGCTGCAGAGAAGGAGGCAGCTGCAGCTGCAGAGAAGGAGAAGGCTGCGGCTGCGGCTGCAGAGAGGGAGATGGAGGAGGCAGCTGCAGAGGCTGAGAAGGAGAGAGCTGAGGCTGCAGCTGCAGAGAAGGAGAAGGCTGCAGCTGCAGAGAAGGAGGCAGCTGCAGCTGCAGAGAAGGAGAAGGCTGCGGCTGCGGCTGCAGAGAGGGAGATGGAGGAGGCAGCTGCAGAGGCTGAGAAGGAGAGAGCTGAGGCTGCAGCTGCAGAGAAGGAGAAGGCTGCAGCTGCAGAGAAGGAGGCAGCTGCAGCTGCAGAGAAGGAGAAGGCTGCGGCTGCGGCTGCAGAGAGGGAGATGGAGGAGGCAGCTGCAGAGGCTGAGAAGGAGAGAGCTGAGGCTGCAGCTGCAGAGAAGGAGAAGGCTGCAGCTGCAGAGAAGGAGGCAGCTGCAGCTGCAGAGAAGGAGAAGGCTGCGGCTGCGGCTGCAGAGAGGGAGATGGAGGAGGCAGCTGCAGAGGCTGAGAAGGAGAGAGCTGAGGCTGCAGCTGCAGAGAAGGAGAAGGCTGCAGCTGCAGAGAAGGAGGCAGCTGCAGCTGCAGAGAAGGAGAAGGCTGCGGCTGCGGCTGCAGAGAGGGAGATGGAGGAGGCAGCTGCAGAGGCTGAGAAGGAGAGAGCTGAGGCTGCAGCTGCAGAGAAGGAGAAGGCTGCAGCTGCAGAGAAGGAGGCAGCTGCAGCTGCAGAGAAGGAGAAGGCTGCGGCTGCGGCTGCAGAGAGGGAGATGGAGGAGGCAGCTGCAGAGGCTGAGAAGGAGAGAGCTGAGGCTGCAGCTGCAGAGAAGGAGAAGGCTGCAGCTGCAGAGAAGGAGGCAGCTGCAGCTGCAGAGAAGGAGAAGGCTGCGGCTGCGGCTGCAGAGAGGGAGATGGAGGAGGCAGCTGCAGAGGCTGAGAAGGAGAGAGCTGAGGCTGCAGCTGCAGAGAAGGAGAAGGCTGCAGCTGCAGAGAAGGAGGCAGCTGCAGCTGCAGAGAAGGAGAAGGCTGCGGCTGCGGCTGCAGAGAGGGAGATGGAGGAGGCAGCTGCAGAGGCTGAGAAGGAGAGAGCTGAGGCTGCAGCTGCAGAGAAGGAGAAGGCTGCAGCTGCAGAGAAGGAGGCAGCTGCAGCTGCAGAGAAGGAGAAGGCTGCGGCTGCGGCTGCAGAGAGGGAGATGGAGGAGGCAGCTGCAGAGGCTGAGAAGGAGAGAGCTGAGGCTGCAGCTGCAGAGAAGGAGAAGGCTGCAGCTGCAGAGAAGGAGGCAGCTGCAGCTGCAGAGAAGGAGAAGGCTGCGGCTGCGGCTGCAGAGAGGGAGATGGAGGAGGCAGCTGCAGAGGCTGAGAAGGAGAGAGCTGAGGCTGCAGCTGCAGAGAAGGAGAAGGCTGCAGCTGCAGAGAAGGAGGCAGCTGCAGCTGCAGAGAAGGAGAAGGCTGCGGCTGCGGCTGCAGAGAGGGAGATGGAGGAGGCAGCTGCAGAGGCTGAGAAGGAGAGAGCTGAGGCTGCAGCTGCAGAGAAGGAGAAGGCTGCAGCTGCAGAGAAGGAGGCAGCTGCAGCTGCAGAGAAGGAGAAGGCTGCGGCTGCGGCTGCAGAGAGGGAGATGGAGGAGGCAGCTGCAGAGGCTGAGAAGGAGAGAGCTGAGGCTGCAGCTGCAGAGAAGGAGAAGGCTGCAGCTGCAGAGAAGGAGGCAGCTGCAGCTGCAGAGAAGGAGAAGGCTGCGGCTGCGGCTGCAGAGAGGGAGATGGAGGAGGCAGCTGCAGAGGCTGAGAAGGAGAGAGCTGAGGCTGCAGCTGCAGAGAAGGAGAAGGCTGCAGCTGCAGAGAAGGAGGCAGCTGCAGCTGCAGAGAAGGAGAAGGCTGCGGCTGCGGCTGCAGAGAGGGAGATGGAGGAGGCAGCTGCAGAGGCTGAGAAGGAGAGAGCTGAGGCTGCAGCTGCAGAGAAGGAGAAGGCTGCAGCTGCAGAGAAGGAGGCAGCTGCAGCTGCAGAGAAGGAGAAGGCTGCGGCTGCGGCTGCAGAGAGGGAGATGGAGGAGGCAGCTGCAGAGGCTGAGAAGGAGAGAGCTGAGGCTGCAGCTGCAGAGAAGGAGAAGGCTGCAGCTGCAGAGAAGGAGGCAGCTGCAGCTGCAGAGAAGGAGAAGGCTGCGGCTGCGGCTGCAGAGAGGGAGATGGAGGAGGCAGCTGCAGAGGCTGAGAAGGAGAGAGCTGAGGCTGCAGCTGCAGAGAAGGAGAAGGCTGCAGCTGCAGAGAAGGAGGCAGCTGCAGCTGCAGAGAAGGAGAAGGCTGCGGCTGCGGCTGCAGAGAGGGAGATGGAGGAGGCAGCTGCAGAGGCTGAGAAGGAGAGAGCTGAGGCTGCAGCTGCAGAGAAGGAGAAGGCTGCAGCTGCAGAGAAGGAGGCAGCTGCAGCTGCAGAGAAGGAGAAGGCTGCGGCTGCGGCTGCAGAGAGGGAGATGGAGGAGGCAGCTGCAGAGGCTGAGAAGGAGAGAGCTGAGGCTGCAGCTGCAGAGAAGGAGAAGGCTGCAGCTGCAGAGAAGGAGGCAGCTGCAGCTGCAGAGAAGGAGAAGGCTGCGGCTGCGGCTGCAGAGAGGGAGATGGAGGAGGCAGCTGCAGAGGCTGAGAAGGAGAGAGCTGAGGCTGCAGCTGCAGAGAAGGAGAAGGCTGCAGCTGCAGAGAAGGAGGCAGCTGCAGCTGCAGAGAAGGAGAAGGCTGCGGCTGCGGCTGCAGAGAGGGAGATGGAGGAGGCAGCTGCAGAGGCTGAGAAGGAGAGAGCTGAGGCTGCAGCTGCAGAGAAGGAGAAGGCTGCAGCTGCAGAGAAGGAGGCAGCTGCAGCTGCAGAGAAGGAGAAGGCTGCGGCTGCGGCTGCAGAGAGGGAGATGGAGGAGGCAGCTGCAGAGGCTGAGAAGGAGAGAGCTGAGGCTGCAGCTGCAGAGAAGGAGAAGGCTGCAGCTGCAGAGAAGGAGGCAGCTGCAGCTGCAGAGAAGGAGAAGGCTGCGGCTGCGGCTGCAGAGAGGGAGATGGAGGAGGCAGCTGCAGAGGCTGAGAAGGAGAGAGCTGAGGCTGCAGCTGCAGAGAAGGAGAAGGCTGCAGCTGCAGAGAAGGAGGCAGCTGCAGCTGCAGAGAAGGAGAAGGCTGCGGCTGCGGCTGCAGAGAGGGAGATGGAGGAGGCAGCTGCAGAGGCTGAGAAGGAGAGAGCTGAGGCTGCAGCTGCAGAGAAGGAGAAGGCTGCAGCTGCAGAGAAGGAGGCAGCTGCAGCTGCAGAGAAGGAGAAGGCTGCGGCTGCGGCTGCAGAGAGGGAGATGGAGGAGGCAGCTGCAGAGGCTGAGAAGGAGAGAGCTGAGGCTGCAGCTGCAGAGAAGGAGAAGGCTGCAGCTGCAGAGAAGGAGGCAGCTGCAGCTGCAGAGAAGGAGAAGGCTGCGGCTGCGGCTGCAGAGAGGGAGATGGAGGAGGCAGCTGCAGAGGCTGAGAAGGAGAGAGCTGAGGCTGCAGCTGCAGAGAAGGAGAAGGCTGCAGCTGCAGAGAAGGAGGCAGCTGCAGCTGCAGAGAAGGAGAAGGCTGCGGCTGCGGCTGCAGAGAGGGAGATGGAGGAGGCAGCTGCAGAGGCTGAGAAGGAGAGAGCTGAGGCTGCAGCTGCAGAGAAGGAGAAGGCTGCAGCTGCAGAGAAGGAGGCAGCTGCAGCTGCAGAGAAGGAGAAGGCTGCGGCTGCGGCTGCAGAGAGGGAGATGGAGGAGGCAGCTGCAGAGGCTGAGAAGGAGAGAGCTGAGGCTGCAGCTGCAGAGAAGGAGAAGGCTGCAGCTGCAGAGAAGGAGGCAGCTGCAGCTGCAGAGAAGGAGAAGGCTGCGGCTGCGGCTGCAGAGAGGGAGATGGAGGAGGCAGCTGCAGAGGCTGAGAAGGAGAGAGCTGAGGCTGCAGCTGCAGAGAAGGAGAAGGCTGCAGCTGCAGAGAAGGAGGCAGCTGCAGCTGCAGAGAAGGAGAAGGCTGCGGCTGCGGCTGCAGAGAGGGAGATGGAGGAGGCAGCTGCAGAGGCTGAGAAGGAGAGAGCTGAGGCTGCAGCTGCAGAGAAGGAGAAGGCTGCAGCTGCAGAGAAGGAGGCAGCTGCAGCTGCAGAGAAGGAGAAGGCTGCGGCTGCGGCTGCAGAGAGGGAGATGGAGGAGGCAGCTGCAGAGGCTGAGAAGGAGAGAGCTGAGGCTGCAGCTGCAGAGAAGGAGAAGGCTGCAGCTGCAGAGAAGGAGGCAGCTGCAGCTGCAGAGAAGGAGAAGGCTGCGGCTGCGGCTGCAGAGAGGGAGATGGAGGAGGCAGCTGCAGAGGCTGAGAAGGAGAGAGCTGAGGCTGCAGCTGCAGAGAAGGAGAAGGCTGCAGCTGCAGAGAAGGAGGCAGCTGCAGCTGCAGAGAAGGAGAAGGCTGCGGCTGCGGCTGCAGAGAGGGAGATGGAGGAGGCAGCTGCAGAGGCTGAGAAGGAGAGAGCTGAGGCTGCAGCTGCAGAGAAGGAGAAGGCTGCAGCTGCAGAGAAGGAGGCAGCTGCAGCTGCAGAGAAGGAGAAGGCTGCGGCTGCGGCTGCAGAGAGGGAGATGGAGGAGGCAGCTGCAGAGGCTGAGAAGGAGAGAGCTGAGGCTGCAGCTGCAGAGAAGGAGAAGGCTGCAGCTGCAGAGAAGGAGGCAGCTGCAGCTGCAGAGAAGGAGAAGGCTGCGGCTGCGGCTGCAGAGAGGGAGATGGAGGAGGCAGCTGCAGAGGCTGAGAAGGAGAGAGCTGAGGCTGCAGCTGCAGAGAAGGAGAAGGCTGCAGCTGCAGAGAAGGAGGCAGCTGCAGCTGCAGAGAAGGAGAAGGCTGCGGCTGCGGCTGCAGAGAGGGAGATGGAGGAGGCAGCTGCAGAGGCTGAGAAGGAGAGAGCTGAGGCTGCAGCTGCAGAGAAGGAGAAGGCTGCAGCTGCAGAGAAGGAGGCAGCTGCAGCTGCAGAGAAGGAGAAGGCTGCGGCTGCGGCTGCAGAGAGGGAGATGGAGGAGGCAGCTGCAGAGGCTGAGAAGGAGAGAGCTGAGGCTGCAGCTGCAGAGAAGGAGAAGGCTGCAGCTGCAGAGAAGGAGGCAGCTGCAGCTGCAGAGAAGGAGAAGGCTGCGGCTGCGGCTGCAGAGAGGGAGATGGAGGAGGCAGCTGCAGAGGCTGAGAAGGAGAGAGCTGAGGCTGCAGCTGCAGAGAAGGAGAAGGCTGCAGCTGCAGAGAAGGAGGCAGCTGCAGCTGCAGAGAAGGAGAAGGCTGCGGCTGCGGCTGCAGAGAGGGAGATGGAGGAGGCAGCTGCAGAGGCTGAGAAGGAGAGAGCTGAGGCTGCAGCTGCAGAGAAGGAGAAGGCTGCAGCTGCAGAGAAGGAGGCAGCTGCAGCTGCAGAGAAGGAGAAGGCTGCGGCTGCGGCTGCAGAGAGGGAGATGGAGGAGGCAGCTGCAGAGGCTGAGAAGGAGAGAGCTGAGGCTGCAGCTGCAGAGAAGGAGAAGGCTGCAGCTGCAGAGAAGGAGGCAGCTGCAGCTGCAGAGAAGGAGAAGGCTGCGGCTGCGGCTGCAGAGAGGGAGATGGAGGAGGCAGCTGCAGAGGCTGAGAAGGAGAGAGCTGAGGCTGCAGCTGCAGAGAAGGAGAAGGCTGCAGCTGCAGAGAAGGAGGCAGCTGCAGCTGCAGAGAAGGAGAAGGCTGCGGCTGCGGCTGCAGAGAGGGAGATGGAGGAGGCAGCTGCAGAGGCTGAGAAGGAGAGAGCTGAGGCTGCAGCTGCAGAGAAGGAGAAGGCTGCAGCTGCAGAGAAGGAGGCAGCTGCAGCTGCAGAGAAGGAGAAGGCTGCGGCTGCGGCTGCAGAGAGGGAGATGGAGGAGGCAGCTGCAGAGGCTGAGAAGGAGAGAGCTGAGGCTGCAGCTGCAGAGAAGGAGAAGGCTGCAGCTGCAGAGAAGGAGGCAGCTGCAGCTGCAGAGAAGGAGAAGGCTGCGGCTGCGGCTGCAGAGAGGGAGATGGAGGAGGCAGCTGCAGAGGCTGAGAAGGAGAGAGCTGAGGCTGCAGCTGCAGAGAAGGAGAAGGCTGCAGCTGCAGAGAAGGAGGCAGCTGCAGCTGCAGAGAAGGAGAAGGCTGCGGCTGCGGCTGCAGAGAGGGAGATGGAGGAGGCAGCTGCAGAGGCTGAGAAGGAGAGAGCTGAGGCTGCAGCTGCAGAGAAGGAGAAGGCTGCAGCTGCAGAGAAGGAGGCAGCTGCAGCTGCAGAGAAGGAGAAGGCTGCGGCTGCGGCTGCAGAGAGGGAGATGGAGGAGGCAGCTGCAGAGGCTGAGAAGGAGAGAGCTGAGGCTGCAGCTGCAGAGAAGGAGAAGGCTGCAGCTGCAGAGAAGGAGGCAGCTGCAGCTGCAGAGAAGGAGAAGGCTGCGGCTGCGGCTGCAGAGAGGGAGATGGAGGAGGCAGCTGCAGAGGCTGAGAAGGAGAGAGCTGAGGCTGCAGCTGCAGAGAAGGAGAAGGCTGCAGCTGCAGAGAAGGAGGCAGCTGCAGCTGCAGAGAAGGAGAAGGCTGCGGCTGCGGCTGCAGAGAGGGAGATGGAGGAGGCAGCTGCAGAGGCTGAGAAGGAGAGAGCTGAGGCTGCAGCTGCAGAGAAGGAGAAGGCTGCAGCTGCAGAGAAGGAGGCAGCTGCAGCTGCAGAGAAGGAGAAGGCTGCGGCTGCGGCTGCAGAGAGGGAGATGGAGGAGGCAGCTGCAGAGGCTGAGAAGGAGAGAGCTGAGGCTGCAGCTGCAGAGAAGGAGAAGGCTGCAGCTGCAGAGAAGGAGGCAGCTGCAGCTGCAGAGAAGGAGAAGGCTGCGGCTGCGGCTGCAGAGAGGGAGATGGAGGAGGCAGCTGCAGAGGCTGAGAAGGAGAGAGCTGAGGCTGCAGCTGCAGAGAAGGAGAAGGCTGCAGCTGCAGAGAAGGAGGCAGCTGCAGCTGCAGAGAAGGAGAAGGCTGCGGCTGCGGCTGCAGAGAGGGAGATGGAGGAGGCAGCTGCAGAGGCTGAGAAGGAGAGAGCTGAGGCTGCAGCTGCAGAGAAGGAGAAGGCTGCAGCTGCAGAGAAGGAGGCAGCTGCAGCTGCAGAGAAGGAGAAGGCTGCGGCTGCGGCTGCAGAGAGGGAGATGGAGGAGGCAGCTGCAGAGGCTGAGAAGGAGAGAGCTGAGGCTGCAGCTGCAGAGAAGGAGAAGGCTGCAGCTGCAGAGAAGGAGGCAGCTGCAGCTGCAGAGAAGGAGAAGGCTGCGGCTGCGGCTGCAGAGAGGGAGATGGAGGAGGCAGCTGCAGAGGCTGAGAAGGAGAGAGCTGAGGCTGCAGCTGCAGAGAAGGAGAAGGCTGCAGCTGCAGAGAAGGAGGCAGCTGCAGCTGCAGAGAAGGAGAAGGCTGCGGCTGCGGCTGCAGAGAGGGAGATGGAGGAGGCAGCTGCAGAGGCTGAGAAGGAGAGAGCTGAGGCTGCAGCTGCAGAGAAGGAGAAGGCTGCAGCTGCAGAGAAGGAGGCAGCTGCAGCTGCAGAGAAGGAGAAGGCTGCGGCTGCGGCTGCAGAGAGGGAGATGGAGGAGGCAGCTGCAGAGGCTGAGAAGGAGAGAGCTGAGGCTGCAGCTGCAGAGAAGGAGAAGGCTGCAGCTGCAGAGAAGGAGGCAGCTGCAGCTGCAGAGAAGGAGAAGGCTGCGGCTGCGGCTGCAGAGAGGGAGATGGAGGAGGCAGCTGCAGAGGCTGAGAAGGAGAGAGCTGAGGCTGCAGCTGCAGAGAAGGAGAAGGCTGCAGCTGCAGAGAAGGAGGCAGCTGCAGCTGCAGAGAAGGAGAAGGCTGCGGCTGCGGCTGCAGAGAGGGAGATGGAGGAGGCAGCTGCAGAGGCTGAGAAGGAGAGAGCTGAGGCTGCAGCTGCAGAGAAGGAGAAGGCTGCAGCTGCAGAGAAGGAGGCAGCTGCAGCTGCAGAGAAGGAGAAGGCTGCGGCTGCGGCTGCAGAGAGGGAGATGGAGGAGGCAGCTGCAGAGGCTGAGAAGGAGAGAGCTGAGGCTGCAGCTGCAGAGAAGGAGAAGGCTGCAGCTGCAGAGAAGGAGGCAGCTGCAGCTGCAGAGAAGGAGAAGGCTGCGGCTGCGGCTGCAGAGAGGGAGATGGAGGAGGCAGCTGCAGAGGCTGAGAAGGAGAGAGCTGAGGCTGCAGCTGCAGAGAAGGAGAAGGCTGCAGCTGCAGAGAAGGAGGCAGCTGCAGCTGCAGAGAAGGAGAAGGCTGCGGCTGCGGCTGCAGAGAGGGAGATGGAGGAGGCAGCTGCAGAGGCTGAGAAGGAGAGAGCTGAGGCTGCAGCTGCAGAGAAGGAGAAGGCTGCAGCTGCAGAGAAGGAGGCAGCTGCAGCTGCAGAGAAGGAGAAGGCTGCGGCTGCGGCTGCAGAGAGGGAGATGGAGGAGGCAGCTGCAGAGGCTGAGAAGGAGAGAGCTGAGGCTGCAGCTGCAGAGAAGGAGAAGGCTGCAGCTGCAGAGAAGGAGGCAGCTGCAGCTGCAGAGAAGGAGAAGGCTGCGGCTGCGGCTGCAGAGAGGGAGATGGAGGAGGCAGCTGCAGAGGCTGAGAAGGAGAGAGCTGAGGCTGCAGCTGCAGAGAAGGAGAAGGCTGCAGCTGCAGAGAAGGAGGCAGCTGCAGCTGCAGAGAAGGAGAAGGCTGCGGCTGCGGCTGCAGAGAGGGAGATGGAGGAGGCAGCTGCAGAGGCTGAGAAGGAGAGAGCTGAGGCTGCAGCTGCAGAGAAGGAGAAGGCTGCAGCTGCAGAGAAGGAGGCAGCTGCAGCTGCAGAGAAGGAGAAGGCTGCGGCTGCGGCTGCAGAGAGGGAGATGGAGGAGGCAGCTGCAGAGGCTGAGAAGGAGAGAGCTGAGGCTGCAGCTGCAGAGAAGGAGAAGGCTGCAGCTGCAGAGAAGGAGGCAGCTGCAGCTGCAGAGAAGGAGAAGGCTGCGGCTGCGGCTGCAGAGAGGGAGATGGAGGAGGCAGCTGCAGAGGCTGAGAAGGAGAGAGCTGAGGCTGCAGCTGCAGAGAAGGAGAAGGCTGCAGCTGCAGAGAAGGAGGCAGCTGCAGCTGCAGAGAAGGAGAAGGCTGCGGCTGCGGCTGCAGAGAGGGAGATGGAGGAGGCAGCTGCAGAGGCTGAGAAGGAGAGAGCTGAGGCTGCAGCTGCAGAGAAGGAGAAGGCTGCAGCTGCAGAGAAGGAGGCAGCTGCAGCTGCAGAGAAGGAGAAGGCTGCGGCTGCGGCTGCAGAGAGGGAGATGGAGGAGGCAGCTGCAGAGGCTGAGAAGGAGAGAGCTGAGGCTGCAGCTGCAGAGAAGGAGAAGGCTGCAGCTGCAGAGAAGGAGGCAGCTGCAGCTGCAGAGAAGGAGAAGGCTGCGGCTGCGGCTGCAGAGAGGGAGATGGAGGAGGCAGCTGCAGAGGCTGAGAAGGAGAGAGCTGAGGCTGCAGCTGCAGAGAAGGAGAAGGCTGCAGCTGCAGAGAAGGAGGCAGCTGCAGCTGCAGAGAAGGAGAAGGCTGCGGCTGCGGCTGCAGAGAGGGAGATGGAGGAGGCAGCTGCAGAGGCTGAGAAGGAGAGAGCTGAGGCTGCAGCTGCAGAGAAGGAGAAGGCTGCAGCTGCAGAGAAGGAGGCAGCTGCAGCTGCAGAGAAGGAGAAGGCTGCGGCTGCGGCTGCAGAGAGGGAGATGGAGGAGGCAGCTGCAGAGGCTGAGAAGGAGAGAGCTGAGGCTGCAGCTGCAGAGAAGGAGAAGGCTGCAGCTGCAGAGAAGGAGGCAGCTGCAGCTGCAGAGAAGGAGAAGGCTGCGGCTGCGGCTGCAGAGAGGGAGATGGAGGAGGCAGCTGCAGAGGCTGAGAAGGAGAGAGCTGAGGCTGCAGCTGCAGAGAAGGAGAAGGCTGCAGCTGCAGAGAAGGAGGCAGCTGCAGCTGCAGAGAAGGAGAAGGCTGCGGCTGCGGCTGCAGAGAGGGAGATGGAGGAGGCAGCTGCAGAGGCTGAGAAGGAGAGAGCTGAGGCTGCAGCTGCAGAGAAGGAGAAGGCTGCAGCTGCAGAGAAGGAGGCAGCTGCAGCTGCAGAGAAGGAGAAGGCTGCGGCTGCGGCTGCAGAGAGGGAGATGGAGGAGGCAGCTGCAGAGGCTGAGAAGGAGAGAGCTGAGGCTGCAGCTGCAGAGAAGGAGAAGGCTGCAGCTGCAGAGAAGGAGGCAGCTGCAGCTGCAGAGAAGGAGAAGGCTGCGGCTGCGGCTGCAGAGAGGGAGATGGAGGAGGCAGCTGCAGAGGCTGAGAAGGAGAGAGCTGAGGCTGCAGCTGCAGAGAAGGAGAAGGCTGCAGCTGCAGAGAAGGAGGCAGCTGCAGCTGCAGAGAAGGAGAAGGCTGCGGCTGCGGCTGCAGAGAGGGAGATGGAGGAGGCAGCTGCAGAGGCTGAGAAGGAGAGAGCTGAGGCTGCAGCTGCAGAGAAGGAGAAGGCTGCAGCTGCAGAGAAGGAGGCAGCTGCAGCTGCAGAGAAGGAGAAGGCTGCGGCTGCGGCTGCAGAGAGGGAGATGGAGGAGGCAGCTGCAGAGGCTGAGAAGGAGAGAGCTGAGGCTGCAGCTGCAGAGAAGGAGAAGGCTGCAGCTGCAGAGAAGGAGGCAGCTGCAGCTGCAGAGAAGGAGAAGGCTGCGGCTGCGGCTGCAGAGAGGGAGATGGAGGAGGCAGCTGCAGAGGCTGAGAAGGAGAGAGCTGAGGCTGCAGCTGCAGAGAAGGAGAAGGCTGCAGCTGCAGAGAAGGAGGCAGCTGCAGCTGCAGAGAAGGAGAAGGCTGCGGCTGCGGCTGCAGAGAGGGAGATGGAGGAGGCAGCTGCAGAGGCTGAGAAGGAGAGAGCTGAGGCTGCAGCTGCAGAGAAGGAGAAGGCTGCAGCTGCAGAGAAGGAGGCAGCTGCAGCTGCAGAGAAGGAGAAGGCTGCGGCTGCGGCTGCAGAGAGGGAGATGGAGGAGGCAGCTGCAGAGGCTGAGAAGGAGAGAGCTGAGGCTGCAGCTGCAGAGAAGGAGAAGGCTGCAGCTGCAGAGAAGGAGGCAGCTGCAGCTGCAGAGAAGGAGAAGGCTGCGGCTGCGGCTGCAGAGAGGGAGATGGAGGAGGCAGCTGCAGAGGCTGAGAAGGAGAGAGCTGAGGCTGCAGCTGCAGAGAAGGAGAAGGCTGCAGCTGCAGAGAAGGAGGCAGCTGCAGCTGCAGAGAAGGAGAAGGCTGCGGCTGCGGCTGCAGAGAGGGAGATGGAGGAGGCAGCTGCAGAGGCTGAGAAGGAGAGAGCTGAGGCTGCAGCTGCAGAGAAGGAGAAGGCTGCAGCTGCAGAGAAGGAGGCAGCTGCAGCTGCAGAGAAGGAGAAGGCTGCGGCTGCGGCTGCAGAGAGGGAGATGGAGGAGGCAGCTGCAGAGGCTGAGAAGGAGAGAGCTGAGGCTGCAGCTGCAGAGAAGGAGAAGGCTGCAGCTGCAGAGAAGGAGGCAGCTGCAGCTGCAGAGAAGGAGAAGGCTGCGGCTGCGGCTGCAGAGAGGGAGATGGAGGAGGCAGCTGCAGAGGCTGAGAAGGAGAGAGCTGAGGCTGCAGCTGCAGAGAAGGAGAAGGCTGCAGCTGCAGAGAAGGAGGCAGCTGCAGCTGCAGAGAAGGAGAAGGCTGCGGCTGCGGCTGCAGAGAGGGAGATGGAGGAGGCAGCTGCAGAGGCTGAGAAGGAGAGAGCTGAGGCTGCAGCTGCAGAGAAGGAGAAGGCTGCAGCTGCAGAGAAGGAGGCAGCTGCAGCTGCAGAGAAGGAGAAGGCTGCGGCTGCGGCTGCAGAGAGGGAGATGGAGGAGGCAGCTGCAGAGGCTGAGAAGGAGAGAGCTGAGGCTGCAGCTGCAGAGAAGGAGAAGGCTGCAGCTGCAGAGAAGGAGGCAGCTGCAGCTGCAGAGAAGGAGAAGGCTGCGGCTGCGGCTGCAGAGAGGGAGATGGAGGAGGCAGCTGCAGAGGCTGAGAAGGAGAGAGCTGAGGCTGCAGCTGCAGAGAAGGAGAAGGCTGCAGCTGCAGAGAAGGAGGCAGCTGCAGCTGCAGAGAAGGAGAAGGCTGCGGCTGCGGCTGCAGAGAGGGAGATGGAGGAGGCAGCTGCAGAGGCTGAGAAGGAGAGAGCTGAGGCTGCAGCTGCAGAGAAGGAGAAGGCTGCAGCTGCAGAGAAGGAGGCAGCTGCAGCTGCAGAGAAGGAGAAGGCTGCGGCTGCGGCTGCAGAGAGGGAGATGGAGGAGGCAGCTGCAGAGGCTGAGAAGGAGAGAGCTGAGGCTGCAGCTGCAGAGAAGGAGAAGGCTGCAGCTGCAGAGAAGGAGGCAGCTGCAGCTGCAGAGAAGGAGAAGGCTGCGGCTGCGGCTGCAGAGAGGGAGATGGAGGAGGCAGCTGCAGAGGCTGAGAAGGAGAGAGCTGAGGCTGCAGCTGCAGAGAAGGAGAAGGCTGCAGCTGCAGAGAAGGAGGCAGCTGCAGCTGCAGAGAAGGAGAAGGCTGCGGCTGCGGCTGCAGAGAGGGAGATGGAGGAGGCAGCTGCAGAGGCTGAGAAGGAGAGAGCTGAGGCTGCAGCTGCAGAGAAGGAGAAGGCTGCAGCTGCAGAGAAGGAGGCAGCTGCAGCTGCAGAGAAGGAGAAGGCTGCGGCTGCGGCTGCAGAGAGGGAGATGGAGGAGGCAGCTGCAGAGGCTGAGAAGGAGAGAGCTGAGGCTGCAGCTGCAGAGAAGGAGAAGGCTGCAGCTGCAGAGAAGGAGGCAGCTGCAGCTGCAGAGAAGGAGAAGGCTGCGGCTGCGGCTGCAGAGAGGGAGATGGAGGAGGCAGCTGCAGAGGCTGAGAAGGAGAGAGCTGAGGCTGCAGCTGCAGAGAAGGAGAAGGCTGCAGCTGCAGAGAAGGAGGCAGCTGCAGCTGCAGAGAAGGAGAAGGCTGCGGCTGCGGCTGCAGAGAGGGAGATGGAGGAGGCAGCTGCAGAGGCTGAGAAGGAGAGAGCTGAGGCTGCAGCTGCAGAGAAGGAGAAGGCTGCAGCTGCAGAGAAGGAGGCAGCTGCAGCTGCAGAGAAGGAGAAGGCTGCGGCTGCGGCTGCAGAGAGGGAGATGGAGGAGGCAGCTGCAGAGGCTGAGAAGGAGAGAGCTGAGGCTGCAGCTGCAGAGAAGGAGAAGGCTGCAGCTGCAGAGAAGGAGGCAGCTGCAGCTGCAGAGAAGGAGAAGGCTGCGGCTGCGGCTGCAGAGAGGGAGATGGAGGAGGCAGCTGCAGAGGCTGAGAAGGAGAGAGCTGAGGCTGCAGCTGCAGAGAAGGAGAAGGCTGCAGCTGCAGAGAAGGAGGCAGCTGCAGCTGCAGAGAAGGAGAAGGCTGCGGCTGCGGCTGCAGAGAGGGAGATGGAGGAGGCAGCTGCAGAGGCTGAGAAGGAGAGAGCTGAGGCTGCAGCTGCAGAGAAGGAGAAGGCTGCAGCTGCAGAGAAGGAGGCAGCTGCAGCTGCAGAGAAGGAGAAGGCTGCGGCTGCGGCTGCAGAGAGGGAGATGGAGGAGGCAGCTGCAGAGGCTGAGAAGGAGAGAGCTGAGGCTGCAGCTGCAGAGAAGGAGAAGGCTGCAGCTGCAGAGAAGGAGGCAGCTGCAGCTGCAGAGAAGGAGAAGGCTGCGGCTGCGGCTGCAGAGAGGGAGATGGAGGAGGCAGCTGCAGAGGCTGAGAAGGAGAGAGCTGAGGCTGCAGCTGCAGAGAAGGAGAAGGCTGCAGCTGCAGAGAAGGAGGCAGCTGCAGCTGCAGAGAAGGAGAAGGCTGCGGCTGCGGCTGCAGAGAGGGAGATGGAGGAGGCAGCTGCAGAGGCTGAGAAGGAGAGAGCTGAGGCTGCAGCTGCAGAGAAGGAGAAGGCTGCAGCTGCAGAGAAGGAGGCAGCTGCAGCTGCAGAGAAGGAGAAGGCTGCGGCTGCGGCTGCAGAGAGGGAGATGGAGGAGGCAGCTGCAGAGGCTGAGAAGGAGAGAGCTGAGGCTGCAGCTGCAGAGAAGGAGAAGGCTGCAGCTGCAGAGAAGGAGGCAGCTGCAGCTGCAGAGAAGGAGAAGGCTGCGGCTGCGGCTGCAGAGAGGGAGATGGAGGAGGCAGCTGCAGAGGCTGAGAAGGAGAGAGCTGAGGCTGCAGCTGCAGAGAAGGAGAAGGCTGCAGCTGCAGAGAAGGAGGCAGCTGCAGCTGCAGAGAAGGAGAAGGCTGCGGCTGCGGCTGCAGAGAGGGAGATGGAGGAGGCAGCTGCAGAGGCTGAGAAGGAGAGAGCTGAGGCTGCAGCTGCAGAGAAGGAGAAGGCTGCAGCTGCAGAGAAGGAGGCAGCTGCAGCTGCAGAGAAGGAGAAGGCTGCGGCTGCGGCTGCAGAGAGGGAGATGGAGGAGGCAGCTGCAGAGGCTGAGAAGGAGAGAGCTGAGGCTGCAGCTGCAGAGAAGGAGAAGGCTGCAGCTGCAGAGAAGGAGGCAGCTGCAGCTGCAGAGAAGGAGAAGGCTGCGGCTGCGGCTGCAGAGAGGGAGATGGAGGAGGCAGCTGCAGAGGCTGAGAAGGAGAGAGCTGAGGCTGCAGCTGCAGAGAAGGAGAAGGCTGCAGCTGCAGAGAAGGAGGCAGCTGCAGCTGCAGAGAAGGAGAAGGCTGCGGCTGCGGCTGCAGAGAGGGAGATGGAGGAGGCAGCTGCAGAGGCTGAGAAGGAGAGAGCT
The DNA here is from genome assembly GCA_020283515.1 of Alliaria petiolata. Lineage (NCBI taxonomy): Eukaryota > Viridiplantae > Streptophyta > Magnoliopsida > Brassicales > Brassicaceae > Alliaria > Alliaria petiolata. Next base: position 37,224,594 of record JAHZTW010000001.1, read on the forward strand.
GAGGCTGCAGCTGCAGAGAAGGAGAAGGCTGCAGCTGCAGAGAAGGAGGCAGCTGCAGCTGCAGAGAAGGAGAAGGCTGCGGCTGCGGCTGCAGAGAGGGAGATGGAGGAGGCAGCTGCAGAGGCTGAGAAGGAGAGAGCTGAGGCTGCAGCTGCAGAGAAGGAGAAGGCTGCAGCTGCAGAGAAGGAGGCAGCTGCAGCTGCAGAGAAGGAGAAGGCTGCGGCTGCGGCTGCAGAGAGGGAGATGGAGGAGGCAGCTGCAGAGGCTGAGAAGGAGAGAGCTGAGGCTGCAGCTGCAGAGAAGGAGAAGGCTGCAGCTGCAGAGAAGGAGGCAGCTGCAGCTGCAGAGAAGGAGAAGGCTGCGGCTGCGGCTGCAGAGAGGGAGATGGAGGAGGCAGCTGCAGAGGCTGAGAAGGAGAGAGCTGAGGCTGCAGCTGCAGAGAAGGAGAAGGCTGCAGCTGCAGAGAAGGAGGCAGCTGCAGCTGCAGAGAAGGAGAAGGCTGCGGCTGCGGCTGCAGAGAGGGAGATGGAGGAGGCAGCTGCAGAGGCTGAGAAGGAGAGAGCTGAGGCTGCAGCTGCAGAGAAGGAGAAGGCTGCAGCTGCAGAGAAGGAGGCAGCTGCAGCTGCAGAGAAGGAGAAGGCTGCGGCTGCGGCTGCAGAGAGGGAGATGGAGGAGGCAGCTGCAGAGGCTGAGAAGGAGAGAGCTGAGGCTGCAGCTGCAGAGAAGGAGAAGGCTGCAGCTGCAGAGAAGGAGGCAGCTGCAGCTGCAGAGAAGGAGAAGGCTGCGGCTGCGGCTGCAGAGAGGGAGATGGAGGAGGCAGCTGCAGAGGCTGAGAAGGAGAGAGCTGAGGCTGCAGCTGCAGAGAAGGAGAAGGCTGCAGCTGCAGAGAAGGAGGCAGCTGCAGCTGCAGAGAAGGAGAAGGCTGCGGCTGCGGCTGCAGAGAGGGAGATGGAGGAGGCAGCTGCAGAGGCTGAGAAGGAGAGAGCTGAGGCTGCAGCTGCAGAGAAGGAGAAGGCTGCAGCTGCAGAGAAGGAGGCAGCTGCAGCTGCAGAGAAGGAGAAGGCTGCGGCTGCGGCTGCAGAGAGGGAGATGGAGGAGGCAGCTGCAGAGGCTGAGAAGGAGAGAGCTGAGGCTGCAGCTGCAGAGAAGGAGAAGGCTGCAGCTGCAGAGAAGGAGGCAGCTGCAGCTGCAGAGAAGGAGAAGGCTGCGGCTGCGGCTGCAGAGAGGGAGATGGAGGAGGCAGCTGCAGAGGCTGAGAAGGAGAGAGCTGAGGCTGCAGCTGCAGAGAAGGAGAAGGCTGCAGCTGCAGAGAAGGAGGCAGCTGCAGCTGCAGAGAAGGAGAAGGCTGCGGCTGCGGCTGCAGAGAGGGAGATGGAGGAGGCAGCTGCAGAGGCTGAGAAGGAGAGAGCTGAGGCTGCAGCTGCAGAGAAGGAGAAGGCTGCAGCTGCAGAGAAGGAGGCAGCTGCAGCTGCAGAGAAGGAGAAGGCTGCGGCTGCGGCTGCAGAGAGGGAGATGGAGGAGGCAGCTGCAGAGGCTGAGAAGGAGAGAGCTGAGGCTGCAGCTGCAGAGAAGGAGAAGGCTGCAGCTGCAGAGAAGGAGGCAGCTGCAGCTGCAGAGAAGGAGAAGGCTGCGGCTGCGGCTGCAGAGAGGGAGATGGAGGAGGCAGCTGCAGAGGCTGAGAAGGAGAGAGCTGAGGCTGCAGCTGCAGAGAAGGAGAAGGCTGCAGCTGCAGAGAAGGAGGCAGCTGCAGCTGCAGAGAAGGAGAAGGCTGCGGCTGCGGCTGCAGAGAGGGAGATGGAGGAGGCAGCTGCAGAGGCTGAGAAGGAGAGAGCTGAGGCTGCAGCTGCAGAGAAGGAGAAGGCTGCAGCTGCAGAGAAGGAGGCAGCTGCAGCTGCAGAGAAGGAGAAGGCTGCGGCTGCGGCTGCAGAGAGGGAGATGGAGGAGGCAGCTGCAGAGGCTGAGAAGGAGAGAGCTGAGGCTGCAGCTGCAGAGAAGGAGAAGGCTGCAGCTGCAGAGAAGGAGGCAGCTGCAGCTGCAGAGAAGGAGAAGGCTGCGGCTGCGGCTGCAGAGAGGGAGATGGAGGAGGCAGCTGCAGAGGCTGAGAAGGAGAGAGCTGAGGCTGCAGCTGCAGAGAAGGAGAAGGCTGCAGCTGCAGAGAAGGAGGCAGCTGCAGCTGCAGAGAAGGAGAAGGCTGCGGCTGCGGCTGCAGAGAGGGAGATGGAGGAGGCAGCTGCAGAGGCTGAGAAGGAGAGAGCTGAGGCTGCAGCTGCAGAGAAGGAGAAGGCTGCAGCTGCAGAGAAGGAGGCAGCTGCAGCTGCAGAGAAGGAGAAGGCTGCGGCTGCGGCTGCAGAGAGGGAGATGGAGGAGGCAGCTGCAGAGGCTGAGAAGGAGAGAGCTGAGGCTGCAGCTGCAGAGAAGGAGAAGGCTGCAGCTGCAGAGAAGGAGGCAGCTGCAGCTGCAGAGAAGGAGAAGGCTGCGGCTGCGGCTGCAGAGAGGGAGATGGAGGAGGCAGCTGCAGAGGCTGAGAAGGAGAGAGCTGAGGCTGCAGCTGCAGAGAAGGAGAAGGCTGCAGCTGCAGAGAAGGAGGCAGCTGCAGCTGCAGAGAAGGAGAAGGCTGCGGCTGCGGCTGCAGAGAGGGAGATGGAGGAGGCAGCTGCAGAGGCTGAGAAGGAGAGAGCTGAGGCTGCAGCTGCAGAGAAGGAGAAGGCTGCAGCTGCAGAGAAGGAGGCAGCTGCAGCTGCAGAGAAGGAGAAGGCTGCGGCTGCGGCTGCAGAGAGGGAGATGGAGGAGGCAGCTGCAGAGGCTGAGAAGGAGAGAGCTGAGGCTGCAGCTGCAGAGAAGGAGAAGGCTGCAGCTGCAGAGAAGGAGGCAGCTGCAGCTGCAGAGAAGGAGAAGGCTGCGGCTGCGGCTGCAGAGAGGGAGATGGAGGAGGCAGCTGCAGAGGCTGAGAAGGAGAGAGCTGAGGCTGCAGCTGCAGAGAAGGAGAAGGCTGCAGCTGCAGAGAAGGAGGCAGCTGCAGCTGCAGAGAAGGAGAAGGCTGCGGCTGCGGCTGCAGAGAGGGAGATGGAGGAGGCAGCTGCAGAGGCTGAGAAGGAGAGAGCTGAGGCTGCAGCTGCAGAGAAGGAGAAGGCTGCAGCTGCAGAGAAGGAGGCAGCTGCAGCTGCAGAGAAGGAGAAGGCTGCGGCTGCGGCTGCAGAGAGGGAGATGGAGGAGGCAGCTGCAGAGGCTGAGAAGGAGAGAGCTGAGGCTGCAGCTGCAGAGAAGGAGAAGGCTGCAGCTGCAGAGAAGGAGGCAGCTGCAGCTGCAGAGAAGGAGAAGGCTGCGGCTGCGGCTGCAGAGAGGGAGATGGAGGAGGCAGCTGCAGAGGCTGAGAAGGAGAGAGCTGAGGCTGCAGCTGCAGAGAAGGAGAAGGCTGCAGCTGCAGAGAAGGAGGCAGCTGCAGCTGCAGAGAAGGAGAAGGCTGCGGCTGCGGCTGCAGAGAGGGAGATGGAGGAGGCAGCTGCAGAGGCTGAGAAGGAGAGAGCTGAGGCTGCAGCTGCAGAGAAGGAGAAGGCTGCAGCTGCAGAGAAGGAGGCAGCTGCAGCTGCAGAGAAGGAGAAGGCTGCGGCTGCGGCTGCAGAGAGGGAGATGGAGGAGGCAGCTGCAGAGGCTGAGAAGGAGAGAGCTGAGGCTGCAGCTGCAGAGAAGGAGAAGGCTGCAGCTGCAGAGAAGGAGGCAGCTGCAGCTGCAGAGAAGGAGAAGGCTGCGGCTGCGGCTGCAGAGAGGGAGATGGAGGAGGCAGCTGCAGAGGCTGAGAAGGAGAGAGCTGAGGCTGCAGCTGCAGAGAAGGAGAAGGCTGCAGCTGCAGAGAAGGAGGCAGCTGCAGCTGCAGAGAAGGAGAAGGCTGCGGCTGCGGCTGCAGAGAGGGAGATGGAGGAGGCAGCTGCAGAGGCTGAGAAGGAGAGAGCTGAGGCTGCAGCTGCAGAGAAGGAGAAGGCTGCAGCTGCAGAGAAGGAGGCAGCTGCAGCTGCAGAGAAGGAGAAGGCTGCGGCTGCGGCTGCAGAGAGGGAGATGGAGGAGGCAGCTGCAGAGGCTGAGAAGGAGAGAGCTGAGGCTGCAGCTGCAGAGAAGGAGAAGGCTGCAGCTGCAGAGAAGGAGGCAGCTGCAGCTGCAGAGAAGGAGAAGGCTGCGGCTGCGGCTGCAGAGAGGGAGATGGAGGAGGCAGCTGCAGAGGCTGAGAAGGAGAGAGCTGAGGCTGCAGCTGCAGAGAAGGAGAAGGCTGCAGCTGCAGAGAAGGAGGCAGCTGCAGCTGCAGAGAAGGAGAAGGCTGCGGCTGCGGCTGCAGAGAGGGAGATGGAGGAGGCAGCTGCAGAGGCTGAGAAGGAGAGAGCTGAGGCTGCAGCTGCAGAGAAGGAGAAGGCTGCAGCTGCAGAGAAGGAGGCAGCTGCAGCTGCAGAGAAGGAGAAGGCTGCGGCTGCGGCTGCAGAGAGGGAGATGGAGGAGGCAGCTGCAGAGGCTGAGAAGGAGAGAGCTGAGGCTGCAGCTGCAGAGAAGGAGAAGGCTGCAGCTGCAGAGAAGGAGGCAGCTGCAGCTGCAGAGAAGGAGAAGGCTGCGGCTGCGGCTGCAGAGAGGGAGATGGAGGAGGCAGCTGCAGAGGCTGAGAAGGAGAGAGCTGAGGCTGCAGCTGCAGAGAAGGAGAAGGCTGCAGCTGCAGAGAAGGAGGCAGCTGCAGCTGCAGAGAAGGAGAAGGCTGCGGCTGCGGCTGCAGAGAGGGAGATGGAGGAGGCAGCTGCAGAGGCTGAGAAGGAGAGAGCTGAGGCTGCAGCTGCAGAGAAGGAGAAGGCTGCAGCTGCAGAGAAGGAGGCAGCTGCAGCTGCAGAGAAGGAGAAGGCTGCGGCTGCGGCTGCAGAGAGGGAGATGGAGGAGGCAGCTGCAGAGGCTGAGAAGGAGAGAGCTGAGGCTGCAGCTGCAGAGAAGGAGAAGGCTGCAGCTGCAGAGAAGGAGGCAGCTGCAGCTGCAGAGAAGGAGAAGGCTGCGGCTGCGGCTGCAGAGAGGGAGATGGAGGAGGCAGCTGCAGAGGCTGAGAAGGAGAGAGCTGAGGCTGCAGCTGCAGAGAAGGAGAAGGCTGCAGCTGCAGAGAAGGAGGCAGCTGCAGCTGCAGAGAAGGAGAAGGCTGCGGCTGCGGCTGCAGAGAGGGAGATGGAGGAGGCAGCTGCAGAGGCTGAGAAGGAGAGAGCTGAGGCTGCAGCTGCAGAGAAGGAGAAGGCTGCAGCTGCAGAGAAGGAGGCAGCTGCAGCTGCAGAGAAGGAGAAGGCTGCGGCTGCGGCTGCAGAGAGGGAGATGGAGGAGGCAGCTGCAGAGGCTGAGAAGGAGAGAGCTGAGGCTGCAGCTGCAGAGAAGGAGAAGGCTGCAGCTGCAGAGAAGGAGGCAGCTGCAGCTGCAGAGAAGGAGAAGGCTGCGGCTGCGGCTGCAGAGAGGGAGATGGAGGAGGCAGCTGCAGAGGCTGAGAAGGAGAGAGCTGAGGCTGCAGCTGCAGAGAAGGAGAAGGCTGCAGCTGCAGAGAAGGAGGCAGCTGCAGCTGCAGAGAAGGAGAAGGCTGCGGCTGCGGCTGCAGAGAGGGAGATGGAGGAGGCAGCTGCAGAGGCTGAGAAGGAGAGAGCTGAGGCTGCAGCTGCAGAGAAGGAGAAGGCTGCAGCTGCAGAGAAGGAGGCAGCTGCAGCTGCAGAGAAGGAGAAGGCTGCGGCTGCGGCTGCAGAGAGGGAGATGGAGGAGGCAGCTGCAGAGGCTGAGAAGGAGAGAGCTGAGGCTGCAGCTGCAGAGAAGGAGAAGGCTGCAGCTGCAGAGAAGGAGGCAGCTGCAGCTGCAGAGAAGGAGAAGGCTGCGGCTGCGGCTGCAGAGAGGGAGATGGAGGAGGCAGCTGCAGAGGCTGAGAAGGAGAGAGCTGAGGCTGCAGCTGCAGAGAAGGAGAAGGCTGCAGCTGCAGAGAAGGAGGCAGCTGCAGCTGCAGAGAAGGAGAAGGCTGCGGCTGCGGCTGCAGAGAGGGAGATGGAGGAGGCAGCTGCAGAGGCTGAGAAGGAGAGAGCTGAGGCTGCAGCTGCAGAGAAGGAGAAGGCTGCAGCTGCAGAGAAGGAGGCAGCTGCAGCTGCAGAGAAGGAGAAGGCTGCGGCTGCGGCTGCAGAGAGGGAGATGGAGGAGGCAGCTGCAGAGGCTGAGAAGGAGAGAGCTGAGGCTGCAGCTGCAGAGAAGGAGAAGGCTGCAGCTGCAGAGAAGGAGGCAGCTGCAGCTGCAGAGAAGGAGAAGGCTGCGGCTGCGGCTGCAGAGAGGGAGATGGAGGAGGCAGCTGCAGAGGCTGAGAAGGAGAGAGCTGAGGCTGCAGCTGCAGAGAAGGAGAAGGCTGCAGCTGCAGAGAAGGAGGCAGCTGCAGCTGCAGAGAAGGAGAAGGCTGCGGCTGCGGCTGCAGAGAGGGAGATGGAGGAGGCAGCTGCAGAGGCTGAGAAGGAGAGAGCTGAGGCTGCAGCTGCAGAGAAGGAGAAGGCTGCAGCTGCAGAGAAGGAGGCAGCTGCAGCTGCAGAGAAGGAGAAGGCTGCGGCTGCGGCTGCAGAGAGGGAGATGGAGGAGGCAGCTGCAGAGGCTGAGAAGGAGAGAGCTGAGGCTGCAGCTGCAGAGAAGGAGAAGGCTGCAGCTGCAGAGAAGGAGGCAGCTGCAGCTGCAGAGAAGGAGAAGGCTGCGGCTGCGGCTGCAGAGAGGGAGATGGAGGAGGCAGCTGCAGAGGCTGAGAAGGAGAGAGCTGAGGCTGCAGCTGCAGAGAAGGAGAAGGCTGCAGCTGCAGAGAAGGAGGCAGCTGCAGCTGCAGAGAAGGAGAAGGCTGCGGCTGCGGCTGCAGAGAGGGAGATGGAGGAGGCAGCTGCAGAGGCTGAGAAGGAGAGAGCTGAGGCTGCAGCTGCAGAGAAGGAGAAGGCTGCAGCTGCAGAGAAGGAGGCAGCTGCAGCTGCAGAGAAGGAGAAGGCTGCGGCTGCGGCTGCAGAGAGGGAGATGGAGGAGGCAGCTGCAGAGGCTGAGAAGGAGAGAGCTGAGGCTGCAGCTGCAGAGAAGGAGAAGGCTGCAGCTGCAGAGAAGGAGGCAGCTGCAGCTGCAGAGAAGGAGAAGGCTGCGGCTGCGGCTGCAGAGAGGGAGATGGAGGAGGCAGCTGCAGAGGCTGAGAAGGAGAGAGCTGAGGCTGCAGCTGCAGAGAAGGAGAAGGCTGCAGCTGCAGAGAAGGAGGCAGCTGCAGCTGCAGAGAAGGAGAAGGCTGCGGCTGCGGCTGCAGAGAGGGAGATGGAGGAGGCAGCTGCAGAGGCTGAGAAGGAGAGAGCTGAGGCTGCAGCTGCAGAGAAGGAGAAGGCTGCAGCTGCAGAGAAGGAGGCAGCTGCAGCTGCAGAGAAGGAGAAGGCTGCGGCTGCGGCTGCAGAGAGGGAGATGGAGGAGGCAGCTGCAGAGGCTGAGAAGGAGAGAGCTGAGGCTGCAGCTGCAGAGAAGGAGAAGGCTGCAGCTGCAGAGAAGGAGGCAGCTGCAGCTGCAGAGAAGGAGAAGGCTGCGGCTGCGGCTGCAGAGAGGGAGATGGAGGAGGCAGCTGCAGAGGCTGAGAAGGAGAGAGCTGAGGCTGCAGCTGCAGAGAAGGAGAAGGCTGCAGCTGCAGAGAAGGAGGCAGCTGCAGCTGCAGAGAAGGAGAAGGCTGCGGCTGCGGCTGCAGAGAGGGAGATGGAGGAGGCAGCTGCAGAGGCTGAGAAGGAGAGAGCTGAGGCTGCAGCTGCAGAGAAGGAGAAGGCTGCAGCTGCAGAGAAGGAGGCAGCTGCAGCTGCAGAGAAGGAGAAGGCTGCGGCTGCGGCTGCAGAGAGGGAGATGGAGGAGGCAGCTGCAGAGGCTGAGAAGGAGAGAGCTGAGGCTGCAGCTGCAGAGAAGGAGAAGGCTGCAGCTGCAGAGAAGGAGGCAGCTGCAGCTGCAGAGAAGGAGAAGGCTGCGGCTGCGGCTGCAGAGAGGGAGATGGAGGAGGCAGCTGCAGAGGCTGAGAAGGAGAGAGCTGAGGCTGCAGCTGCAGAGAAGGAGAAGGCTGCAGCTGCAGAGAAGGAGGCAGCTGCAGCTGCAGAGAAGGAGAAGGCTGCGGCTGCGGCTGCAGAGAGGGAGATGGAGGAGGCAGCTGCAGAGGCTGAGAAGGAGAGAGCTGAGGCTGCAGCTGCAGAGAAGGAGAAGGCTGCAGCTGCAGAGAAGGAGGCAGCTGCAGCTGCAGAGAAGGAGAAGGCTGCGGCTGCGGCTGCAGAGAGGGAGATGGAGGAGGCAGCTGCAGAGGCTGAGAAGGAGAGAGCTGAGGCTGCAGCTGCAGAGAAGGAGAAGGCTGCAGCTGCAGAGAAGGAGGCAGCTGCAGCTGCAGAGAAGGAGAAGGCTGCGGCTGCGGCTGCAGAGAGGGAGATGGAGGAGGCAGCTGCAGAGGCTGAGAAGGAGAGAGCTGAGGCTGCAGCTGCAGAGAAGGAGAAGGCTGCAGCTGCAGAGAAGGAGGCAGCTGCAGCTGCAGAGAAGGAGAAGGCTGCGGCTGCGGCTGCAGAGAGGGAGATGGAGGAGGCAGCTGCAGAGGCTGAGAAGGAGAGAGCTGAGGCTGCAGCTGCAGAGAAGGAGAAGGCTGCAGCTGCAGAGAAGGAGGCAGCTGCAGCTGCAGAGAAGGAGAAGGCTGCGGCTGCGGCTGCAGAGAGGGAGATGGAGGAGGCAGCTGCAGAGGCTGAGAAGGAGAGAGCTGAGGCTGCAGCTGCAGAGAAGGAGAAGGCTGCAGCTGCAGAGAAGGAGGCAGCTGCAGCTGCAGAGAAGGAGAAGGCTGCGGCTGCGGCTGCAGAGAGGGAGATGGAGGAGGCAGCTGCAGAGGCTGAGAAGGAGAGAGCTGAGGCTGCAGCTGCAGAGAAGGAGAAGGCTGCAGCTGCAGAGAAGGAGGCAGCTGCAGCTGCAGAGAAGGAGAAGGCTGCGGCTGCGGCTGCAGAGAGGGAGATGGAGGAGGCAGCTGCAGAGGCTGAGAAGGAGAGAGCTGAGGCTGCAGCTGCAGAGAAGGAGAAGGCTGCAGCTGCAGAGAAGGAGGCAGCTGCAGCTGCAGAGAAGGAGAAGGCTGCGGCTGCGGCTGCAGAGAGGGAGATGGAGGAGGCAGCTGCAGAGGCTGAGAAGGAGAGAGCTGAGGCTGCAGCTGCAGAGAAGGAGAAGGCTGCAGCTGCAGAGAAGGAGGCAGCTGCAGCTGCAGAGAAGGAGAAGGCTGCGGCTGCGGCTGCAGAGAGGGAGATGGAGGAGGCAGCTGCAGAGGCTGAGAAGGAGAGAGCTGAGGCTGCAGCTGCAGAGAAGGAGAAGGCTGCAGCTGCAGAGAAGGAGGCAGCTGCAGCTGCAGAGAAGGAGAAGGCTGCGGCTGCGGCTGCAGAGAGGGAGATGGAGGAGGCAGCTGCAGAGGCTGAGAAGGAGAGAGCTGAGGCTGCAGCTGCAGAGAAGGAGAAGGCTGCAGCTGCAGAGAAGGAGGCAGCTGCAGCTGCAGAGAAGGAGAAGGCTGCGGCTGCGGCTGCAGAGAGGGAGATGGAGGAGGCAGCTGCAGAGGCTGAGAAGGAGAGAGCTGAGGCTGCAGCTGCAGAGAAGGAGAAGGCTGCAGCTGCAGAGAAGGAGGCAGCTGCAGCTGCAGAGAAGGAGAAGGCTGCGGCTGCGGCTGCAGAGAGGGAGATGGAGGAGGCAGCTGCAGAGGCTGAGAAGGAGAGAGCTGAGGCTGCAGCTGCAGAGAAGGAGAAGGCTGCAGCTGCAGAGAAGGAGGCAGCTGCAGCTGCAGAGAAGGAGAAGGCTGCGGCTGCGGCTGCAGAGAGGGAGATGGAGGAGGCAGCTGCAGAGGCTGAGAAGGAGAGAGCTGAGGCTGCAGCTGCAGAGAAGGAGAAGGCTGCAGCTGCAGAGAAGGAGGCAGCTGCAGCTGCAGAGAAGGAGAAGGCTGCGGCTGCGGCTGCAGAGAGGGAGATGGAGGAGGCAGCTGCAGAGGCTGAGAAGGAGAGAGCTGAGGCTGCAGCTGCAGAGAAGGAGAAGGCTGCAGCTGCAGAGAAGGAGGCAGCTGCAGCTGCAGAGAAGGAGAAGGCTGCGGCTGCGGCTGCAGAGAGGGAGATGGAGGAGGCAGCTGCAGAGGCTGAGAAGGAGAGAGCTGAGGCTGCAGCTGCAGAGAAGGAGAAGGCTGCAGCTGCAGAGAAGGAGGCAGCTGCAGCTGCAGAGAAGGAGAAGGCTGCGGCTGCGGCTGCAGAGAGGGAGATGGAGGAGGCAGCTGCAGAGGCTGAGAAGGAGAGAGCTGAGGCTGCAGCTGCAGAGAAGGAGAAGGCTGCAGCTGCAGAGAAGGAGGCAGCTGCAGCTGCAGAGAAGGAGAAGGCTGCGGCTGCGGCTGCAGAGAGGGAGATGGAGGAGGCAGCTGCAGAGGCTGAGAAGGAGAGAGCTGAGGCTGCAGCTGCAGAGAAGGAGAAGGCTGCAGCTGCAGAGAAGGAGGCAGCTGCAGCTGCAGAGAAGGAGAAGGCTGCGGCTGCGGCTGCAGAGAGGGAGATGGAGGAGGCAGCTGCAGAGGCTGAGAAGGAGAGAGCTGAGGCTGCAGCTGCAGAGAAGGAGAAGGCTGCAGCTGCAGAGAAGGAGGCAGCTGCAGCTGCAGAGAAGGAGAAGGCTGCGGCTGCGGCTGCAGAGAGGGAGATGGAGGAGGCAGCTGCAGAGGCTGAGAAGGAGAGAGCTGAGGCTGCAGCTGCAGAGAAGGAGAAGGCTGCAGCTGCAGAGAAGGAAGCAGCTGCAGCTGCAGAGAAGGAGAAGGCTGCGGCTGCGGCTGCAGAGAGGGAGATGGAGGAGGCAGCTGCAGAGGCTGAGAAGGAGAGAGCTGAGGCTGCAGCTGCAGATAAGGAGGCTGCGGAGATGATGGAGGCTGCGGAGATGATGGAGGCTGCAGAGACCGTGGAGACTGTGGCGGCTGAGGCTAGGGCAGCTGCGGAGATAGCGTTAGCGGCTGTGGAGAAGGCTATGGAGAAGGCTCTAGCTGGTAAGTGGAGAATTTTTTTCAATGAGTTTTTCGATTTTTTGATATAATGAGTTTCATCTCATCGATTTTTGGTTTTTTTTGTTAGGTGGAGACGATGTCGAGACAGTCCAAACTCCTACGAAGGTGAAAATCAACAAACGACCTAGTCTTCAAGCCCAAGCAGCAAAGAAATTAATTAAGAAGCTGAAGAGGAGTAAGACTCCCAAGCGAAAACCAAAAAGGAAGTTGACTCGTTCACGTTTGGTGAATGATTGTTATTAAGTAACTTAGGGCTTTGAACTTGTGTTATGTCTGCTATGTTAGAATTTATCTTTGTGTTTTTCAGGATTTGGACATATATATTTTAATGCATGTCTTTTTTTGTGTAAAATTAAACGGTCCAACTAGCAGAACTAGACCAACTAGAAGTGAATATATAAAAATGGATAAAATATGAAGTCACGTGCGCCGTCAAAAGAGGAAACTTGCGCCGTTAAAACAAAAATTGTATAAAAATTGATCAGTTTTTTATAACATAGTTGTACCCAGTTTTTAGTTGTACCCAATTTCAAAACAAAAATTGAATCCAGCTAAAATTTTCTAATCAGTGGTACCATACTCTAAATTAATCATTTTTAGTTGTACTTGTGAAATTTAGTAAACAAACTACATTTAACATGTTTCTAATGCTATAATTTGTATAAAAATACAAACTTTCATGGTTTTCATGTTTGTGTGGTTAAGATTTCCAAAGTAACTTTAAAAGTATAAGGTAGCTTGTGTAGACATTATATTTTCATGGATCAAACATTTTCATGGATCAAATTAATATAACTATGAAATGTTCAAATATGCTTCCACATGTTCTATAGCCTATTTTATGTGGAAACATGTTTACAAATACATTTAGAAATTGTTTTATTGACATTTTTGTAGAAAGCATAGTCGTACTGATTTTCCCAGTTGGACTTGAGTACAACTAAAATGTAGTTGCACTAGTTGTACTTAAAACGAGTGGTACTAGTCGCACCAGTCGTACTCGTCATATTAAACGCGGAATATAGAGTTGTACTAGTGGTTCCTAGTCATACCTGATAGAAATAACATGCATACAAGTCTCAGTCATACAAAGTTGCACACATAGTTCACATAATTTAAAACAAAGACATATATTACTCTTCACTACCATCAATCCCAAACCATTCAGCCCAGCGTCCACCTCTTCCTCTTCCTCTTCCTCTTCTTCCTCTTCCTCTTCCACGATGTTCTCCAGCTGATGGGAATCTTTTCTGTTGCGGTTTTCCTTTCTTTACCTTATATTCCGGAGGTAAGACTTCTTCTCCTTGTATCTCTTCAGGTACAACCCATTCAGACATATGAGGAACTGGATAGATTGTCCTGGAGTATGCCAATTTCCATAGCTCTACCAAATAATATTTGGAGCAAAACTCTTGTAGATGAAGTTCCATATCTCTGCTCATATGGATTGCAGCAGCAATTGCATGCACGCATGGGTATCTGTCTATATCAAAATACTTGCAAGAACAAGTTCTCGCAGTCATATCAACCAAATAATTCTTCCCATCAAGCCCAATCACATTGTATTCATGGAGATAGCTGTTTAACTCTTGCACCATGAGTTTCTTTGCATCCACACATCTTAGATCCATTTCGTCCTCCACATAAGGCACAAGCTTCTGTGACAATGGGATTTCAGCGGCAGTCTGCCTATGGGTGTTCCACCATTCAGCCAATTTGGCAACAATTACATCAATCATTGGCAACAGCGAGTACTTTCTTGCGTTTACAAAAACGCCGTTGATAGATTCTACAGTATTGGTGGTATCTATGTTGTACCTTTCTCCTGGAAAATAGCATCTTGCCCATTTTCTCTCATCAACACTTTTGTCTAGATACTCGCCAGCAGATGGATATTTCATCCTAAAAGCACCATAGAGTTTTCCGAACTCAACCTCTGTATAAGCTTTAGCGCACTCGATGAACTTCTTCGCACATGCATCTCTGTGGGTGGCAACGTGTCCTTTCACATTCTGTGACAAATGCCTTACACAATACCCATGTTGAGACAAAGGGAACACTTCCATTATTGACTTGATCAAGCTTGGATTCCTATCCGAAATAAACACCATTCCAGGGACATCTGGTGTTACTAACTTCAACCGATTCAGAAACCACGTCCAACTTGCATCTTTCTCACCATCAACTACACCAAAAGCAATGGGATAATGATGATGATCAGGATCCTGAGCCGAAGCAACGATTAGAACTCCACCATATACGTTCTTCAGGTGGGTTCCATCTAGAATGATGACTTTCCTCATCGATAGAAACCCTTCTATGCAAGCTCCCAATGCAAAGAATAGGTACTTAAACCTATTCTGCTCATCTAATTCCACACAACTTCGTGTACCCGGATTCACTTTCTCCAGCATGTACAAATAAGAATATAGCCACCGATAACTCTCCTCAGAACTTCCCCGCACCTCATTAGCAGCTTTGTTTTTTCCTCTCAGCGCTGTCGAGTACGATACTTTCACGCCAAGCCTGCCTTGAACCATATTGATCAACGTTTTTGGATTTGGTGTGTCGAATCGACCTGGATAGTCTTCAGCCAAAACAGCTGCAACTAAGTGTGGTGTGCCTTTCCTTTTTTGTCTGATTGTACTTGTAGTAACCCGAGAGCATGTGTGCACCTTGTTGTAAGTGGCAATAGTGAAACTATTAGAGTTCATACGCACAGAAGCTCTTAAACCCCACTTGCATCCCTCTTTTGCTCCCCAACATTTTACCACGAATCGTGTGGGTTCAGACTTCTTCGTTTCATACTCAAAACCATTCTCATGTGCACCTTTCTGTAGGAGAGCTTGCAGTCCCTGCCTAGTGTCAAATTCTTGACCTTTATATATATCTAAACCGTCTTCCCATCCATGAATTACTTGCGAGTTTCCATCATAATGTCTGACTTCTGTATCATCATCATACACGAGCTCATATCTTTCTTGCATCTCATTGTCTTGCATTTCCCTGTCTGGTATTTCTAAACCATCTCTAGCGGTAGCAAAAAGCTCATCATTACTCTGACCTAGATCAACGTCAACTCCATGATCCTCTCTTGAAACATCCACGCTTCCATGACCCTCTCTTGAAACATGCACGCTTCCATGACTTTGATCAACATCCTTAATGAACTCCACATGTAGAACACTTCTACATTGATCTTCACTCATTTGTAGTAGATAACCAAAAACATTTTCGTCATTCCAAATATATGATGGTTTCTTCGTGTTCAAGATCAATGGATAGTAACTAATTTTCAGTTGAGTTGTAGACGCATCTATCAAAACCTTTCTGCAAATTCCCTCTACTAATCCAGCATAAGTGACATCCTCCAAAGATTTCCTCATCACAAAAGTGTGAATCTCATCTTCTACAGAATTCCATATAATTTTATCACCGTCTTTTGAATAGAATCCCCCATAATCAAAACATATGACTGTGCAACCACTGCTACTCATTTCCCCTGAAAAGAACAAAAAAATCGTAAGGTAATCTTATCATAGTTATACCAGTTTTACTAGTCGTATTAATTCACTTAAGATGTCCAGTTATGCTAGTAGTACCAGTAGTACCCAGAAAGTTTGGTTCATCCTAGTCGTACTAATTCACTTAATATATCCAGTTATTCTAGTTGTACCCAGTAGTACCTAGAAAGTTTGATTAATCCTACTCGTGCTAAATTCACTTAATATGTCCAGTTATGCTAGTTGTACCCAGTAGTACCCAGAAAGTTTGGTTCATCCTAGTCGTGCTAAATTCACTTAATATGTCCAGTTATGCTAGTTGTACCCAGTAGTACCCAGAAAGTTTGGTTCATCATACGAATCATCACGATTTATTACGATGCATTGCTCAGTTAACCAAGATATCCCATTTAATTAACAATATCAGTTTCTAATAGCCTTACCCAACTAGCTTAGTGACTCCAATGAGCAAAAAAAAATCAAAAATATCTTTACTATAAATTTCCCTAATTGAGAAGAAACTATGTATTAATTGATTTGGGATTGCTTTGCCTATGACATAAACTTGATAATTCAATCATGAAATCGAAAATAGCATAAAAACAGCAACAACTAACCTTCAATTTCAAGCCTCCAAATCGTCAATGGTGGAAACGTGAGAGCAAGAAGACGACGAGAGGGGATTAAATTTTGTGGTTGGTTTGGTTGGTTTAGAGAATTAATTTTAGGGATGGTTTGAATTAAAATCGGTCCATTAAATTCCTACCAGATTTCTTTTTCTTTTCCATTTTCAATTTGTTTTTTTTAATAAATGAAGGATTAAACAGTCCATTCACGAGGAGATGGGCATTTGAGATTTGGGAAGGATTTTTAGATTGTCCCTCCCGTACGGAGGGACATTTGAGATTAGAGTCCAAATAAAGTTATATTTATTATTCTTATTATATACTAATATTTTATATTTATTATTAAAATATTATTTTCTTGTAAAATTGTAATTTTTCACTAAAATCGGAAAATTGTGTTTTTCTGTCAACTACAAAATTGCGTTTTTATATCAAAACTACAAAATCACGTTTTTCAGTCAAATCCACAAAATTATGTTTTTCCACCAAAAACGCAAAATCATGTTTTCTGCCTAAAATCGCAAAATCATGTTTTCCCGACAAAACCTTAAAATCAATTTTCCCCCAAAATCGTGAAATCGCGTTTTCTCGCCAAAATCGTAAAATTACGTTTTTCCGTCAAAATCGCATAATCGCGTTTTTCTGCCAAAACCGTAAAATCATGTATTCAAGTTTTCCCGACAAAACCGCAAAATCACGTTTTCCTGCCAAAACCGCAAAATCTCGTTTTCCCGCCAAAACCGTAAAATCCCCTTTTCCCGTTAAAATCGCAAAATCACGTTTTCCCGCCAAAACCGTAAAATCACGTTTTCCCTTCAAAATCGCAAAATCGTGTTTTCTCCCCAAAACCGTAAAATTGCGTTTTCCCGCCAAAACCACAAAATCACGGTTTTTCGCCAAAACCATAAAAGCCTCTTTTCTCGACAAAACCGCAAAATCACGTTTTCCCGCCAACACCGTAAAATCACGTTTTCCGTCAAAACCGCAAAATCGCGTTTTCCCGCCAAACCCGTAAAATCGCGTTTTCCCGACAAAACCACAAAATCGCATTTTCCCGACAAAACCGCAAAATCGTGTTTTCCGTCAAAACCATAAAATCGCATTTTTCCGCCAAAACCGTAAAATTGTGTTTTCCCGCTAAAATTACAAAACCGCAAAATCTAATTGAAAAACTTAATTTCAAAAAAATTATTTAAATGTGTTAATTATTTAATTTCAAACGCTGCATCTCGATGCTGTTCTAAAATCAGAAACGAACATAATAGCTTTGAGATGCAATATCTGGATGTAAAAATCAAAATAAAAAACGAACATTATTTAAATGCAGCATCCAGATGCAACGTTTAATGCAGCATCCAGATGTAGCATCCAACTACATAAACTAGCAAGGCCTAAATTAAATGAAACTTTGATACTCTTTTAATTTTGAATATAATTTGATCAATCTAGTTTTTTTTTTTTGACGGAGCGTGATTTAGGGATAACAATATGAGAATATAAGCGATATAGAAAATCCAAAACTGTTATATAGAGAAGTTGGCAAGGAAACCAATCTTATTAAAGTTGGTAAAAATATAGACAATGCAAGTATTGTTATGAACTATTATGTGATGTCCATTATAAGCCCGTAAGCCCATTAGGTTTTACTTTGTCCCTAAGTAAAACCCTCTCTTGTACTCCTATATAAAGGACCCCCTATTCATTGGAATAACAACAACATCATTTCCTTCTATCTCTTCTCTTCTTCTCTTCTCTTTATTCACAACACGTTATCAGCACGAAACCCTAGCCGCCTGAGCTAAGAGGTATTCAATTCTAATATTTTTTTTTAGTGTTTAATATTCCAACTTTGAATCATGTTTATTATCAATTCATGGTTCATAAGATTGGATTACTTATCAATATTATGATAATCTTCTGCAGAGATTCAAATCATATATTTATTTTATTGTTATTCTCCTGCAGAGATTCAATACACATATTTATTTTATGATTTATAATATAATAAATTCTCCAGCAGAGATTTAAATCACATATTTATTATTCTTATATTTTATTACTTTGCGATATTAAGAACCATGTTTATCTATCGATTCATGGTTCATAATCTCAATCCACACAGTCACATATGATATATCGATCCAAGTTATCGAGTTAGCCACATGTTGCGCTTAATCATGAATGTGACTTGTCGATTCTTGTGTGCTCTATTTAAGTTTCTGTGATGTTTTTATTCTGCACGGATTCTGCACAAAATAATTTTCATCCGAACTTTGCACGGATTTATAATATCAGATCTGCACTATTCGAATATTGTTCATACTGTTTATGCACATAGTTTGCACGAAATTTTTTTAAATTGAATATGATCTCTTATATCGTATACTGTTTCTGAAAAAAAAAAAATTCGTTTTTCATATAATATCCGAATTTTGCACGGTTCAATTGTTAAATAAGAACTTGATTAGAACTCCCGAATTTTGTTCATTCGTACTGTTTTTGCACGAAGTCGTTTTCACACAAACTTTGCACGATTGTAATTATCAAGTTTTTTTGTTTAGATCTGCATTGGTTTTTGTTAAACCCGAATTTTGCACATAAATGACATAAACCCGGATTTTGCACAGAATTGCATAATGTTTGTTTGTTCTCTTTATCACGAAATTTGCACATGTTTATCAATATGATCACTTTTTGTGAGTTGATTTATTGTGAACCTAGTTTAATGGCATGATAGAATTAAAGTAATGAATGATAATGATTGCTTGAGTTATTCTATATGATCTTATTATCATTGTTTATATCATATTTATGTACTATCATATCTTTGATGATATTTAAGTTTTGAGTACTTAAAAGATCCATAAGTTCTTTGGAAGAAATTTAAAAGAAAGGTATGATCACCAGAAAGTGATATGGCCTAACTTATTATGGATGATTGCATCTAAGACCACATGACTTGAAGTCTATAAGTGAATATAACTGCAAGTTGATATTACATAGAGATAATATCACTGATACAGAGATGCTAGAATACATTACACAAGTATTGTATTGTTGTCTTGGAGACACAATAACATAAAGATATTTAAGAAATACTTTGAAATTATATCACCTTAAGTGATAATAAAAATGGTACATGTCATTTATATCAATTGTTTTAATTATGCTTTTATTTATATTTTATTTATACATATGTAGTTTGATAATATTTAATTTTCTACCATCATCTATATGTTGACTGTAAAAGATCAACAAGTTCTTTACATCTAAGATTACAAGACTTGAAGTCTGTATCATAAAGCTCATTATGAGTCTTTGCATCTAAGATAACAAGACTTGAAGTCTGTAAATAATCCTTAATTATGTTAAAGATTATGTGAATAAAATATAAATGATGCAAAGATGCTAGAAGGCATACTCTATTCTTTAAACAAATAATGTTGTCTTGAAGACACAATACTGTGAAATAAGTTAAGAATTATTTTGAGAAAATAATGATCTATTAAAAGTAATGAATCATGTCCAATTAGTTATGATCCATTCCTTGAAGCGAATGTGACATCATATAGTGGAATAGAAAACAATTGTGTGGATAACAATAGCCAAGGAAGTGGCTCAAGAAGTGGTCGTAAATGTGAATATAGATATGGTTAAGGTCAATGTCAAGATCAAAGAGTTTCTTTCAAGAACTAAAATTCTCATCAGAAGTGAGAAAATAAAGATGGTAACAAAGAAAAAGTATATCTCATATATGAAAATAAAATAATCGAAGTTAAGATCAAATAGTTTACTTGAAAAACTCAAATTCTCACAAGAAGTGAGAAAATAAAGATGATCCAAACAAGAGATATTTATCTTATCTAATGATAAAAGAAACTTGTGTGTGTACAAGATCTAGTAATATAAAAATTATTGAAAGCTCTCGAAGAGCATATTTATTTCCCTATGGAAATACAATTTGAAATTTGTCTCAAAAGTTAAAAGAATCAAAGATAAAATATATGGTCCAAGTTGGATATGTTATTGATTCTAGACTGGGATTCAATTCGAGATAGATGAACTTGAAGTATCATCATCTCGAGGGGGAGAATCGATGAATCCCACAATCAATAGTAAGCAGAACATCTAGAAGATTATGTTCACACTTAAAATGATCTTGATGAATCATTTATAAAGCAACTCCAATGGATTTCAAAGTTAACCAAGTTGAGACAATAAGAGAAAGAAAAGTTTAATACCTTCAAATCACGAGTATTAACCAAGGCAGTAAAAGTATTTTGGAGAAACTATATGTATTCTCTACTAGATTGTACTACAAAAAGATTAGTATACTGGAGATAAATGTTAAACCAGAAGTTTAATTTATATCATTGTTTGGCATGAGCCGGTTAGACCATAACGGTTCAAGAATGATGCAAAAAGTAATTAATGTAGACATTCATTGAAGAACTTGAAGATTCTTCCTAATGATGTTTCATGTAATGCTTACTCACAAGGCAAATATGATAATATGATTATCACTAGCCAAATTAGATTTGGATTTAACAAGATGGTTGTGTGTATTCTTGTTATAGATCTACAACCTGAAGTTTGGAAGAGTATTAGGTAATGCTAGTGAATTCACATCTTAAGCCTTTGATGATAAAAGCATCAGGATAAATATTGAAAATCCAGAAGCATTAATTCGCATTAAGCCAAATAGTAATTAAAAGTTTTCCCCATCAAAATTGGTTTTGGGTCAGAAACCAAACATTTTCCATCTAGAATATTTGGATGTGCAGTATACATCCACATTGCTCCACCACAGCGATATAAGATGGATCCTCAAGTGAGGCTGTAAGTATGTTGGATATGAATCTCCATTGATAATTAAGTATATAGAGCTATCCATGATGGATATGTTCAACTTTATTTTCCAACATTAGGGGGAGAAAATAAACAGCTGGAAAAGAAAATAAGTTGGAATGAATTATCATTGATCCTCGGACTAAAGAAAGTGAATTGAAAGTCTTAAAGATAATTCATTTACAAAGCTTAGTAAATCAAGTTGCCAGACGTATTTACAGACCCAAATAAAGTGACAAAGTCACATACCAGCTGTAAATGCTCCAAGAAAAATTAATGTCTCAGAAGGACAATATCAAGCTGCTAGTGAGTCTAAAGAACGCATGAAGCGTGATAGACTTGTTCCAAATAAAAGAATCCTCGAAAATAAAAAGGAGCAGAATTTGACAATGGTCAGATCGAGGAAACAAAGATTTTTGAATGATCTCAAGAAGAGACATTAAACATGACAAGAAAGAAATTCAGGTACCTGAGATAATGAAGAGATCGATCTCAACAAGTTATGTCATGTGTAGATTAAAATGGAACCGAAAAGCAAATCGACGTCGATAATATTTTTGCATGCAATGTAGCAGTTGATATGATGAATGAGAAAGAGGATCACGAAATCTATTGCAAAGTGTACACAAAAAATGATTGGCCAAATTATAAAGAAGCAATAGTCATAGAGTTATAATCTCTAGGAAAGAGATGAGTATTTGGACCAGTTGTCCATGCACCTAAGAGTGTAAAACCAGTGGGAGATAAATGAGATTTTATGATGAATATGAAATTGATTATGAAGAGACATGCTCTTATGTGGTGGATGCAACTACTTTCAAGTTCCTTATCAGTCTGGCAATAAGAGAAGAACTTAACTTATTCGACCCACTGGAAATGATAATTAAAGTGAAAATCTCCGAAAGATATAATCCATGAAGGATACAATCTGCAAAGGATTACAAATGTCAAAAATGATACAATCTCCGAAGGATTGATGATGTCAAAATTATATTCCCGGGAACTTAAGATATTCGATCAAGTTAAGACATATATGTTTCATGAGGTATAAGTGAATATTATAAGGTTAACCAATATACTCATGTGTATTTATAAAGGATTATGGATCAATGGGATCCTAGATTTGAATATAATCAAAACTCTTGAAGAGTTATCACAAGTTATAATTTGGAATAAAAGTCTTTGGAGAAGATGTCATTGTCTTCAAGTATTCCAAATTAAAACATTTAGCGAAAGAGATGTTATCTCAAAAGATCCTTGCATGATTACATAATGAATGCTCACCTATACTCGGCCTCGAAGGACCATACTTAAAATGCTAGTTAAGCAATGTATAGATTTCTTTTATGATTGAAAGATGTGTTTTCACATAACAAGAAAGAAAGTTAAAACAATAAAGAAGAGCATGAATAAAATGTTATGTACAAGTATGTAGAATAGAAGTTTAGAAAACTGTATGTAAGTATAAATTTGGCTTGAAGTCCAAATAGATTTAAGAAATTAAGTTTTATGTTAAAATGTTGTTATGGACAAGAAGTCCAGAAATCTAAGAGATTACAAGATAATCATACGATTTTATTCATTAAGCTTATGCTTATAATAATTCTCAAAAGATAGTACATGATTGGAATGCATCTCTTGAAGAAGATGATTCCAAGGGGAGAAATTAATGATGTGCGTGGTTGTACTCTTTTTCCTTATCAAGGTTTTTATCCCACTGGGTTTTTCCATGAAAGGTTTTAACGAGGCAACAAAGAACACGCAAATGATAGGCATCTAAAGAGAAATGCAAAATGAAAGTTTATCACCATTATAAAGTATTTTTCATACTTTAATGAGAATAAGTGAAGCAAAGAGAATGATCAAGACGAATCATTAGCAAGACTCATGCACTGCAGAAGAATGGTGATGTAAGAATTCTACAAATACATTCAAGTGAAGAGTCGACAGACATATTACCAAGGCGTTACTTTCAAGAAGTTATTTCATCATATTGGATTGCATCATCTCAAAAATTTCAAGTGATGTACCCATGAGGGGGAGTAAATGCGCGCTGCACTCTTTTTCCCTTAGCTATGGTTTTTCCCATTGGGTTTTCCTAGTAAGGTTTTTAAAGAGGCAATATCATATGTGCTTTAGGAAATATTTTTGTATAATGAACATCAAAGGGGAGTGTTATGAACTATTATGTGATGTCCATTATAAGCCCGTAAGCCCATTAGGTTTTACTTTGTCCCTAAGTAAAACCCTCTCTTGTACTCCTATATAAAGGACCCCCTATTCATTGGAATAACAACAACATCATTTCCTTCTATCTTTTCTCTTCTTCTCTTCTCTTTATTCACAACAAGTATATTATATTAGTAGGTGTTTTTTACATCAAAGAATAAATTAGTGAAAATTTAAGTCATGAACTTCAAAAAGCTTCTTTCACCTAACCTTAGTGCATTGTAACTCCATAATTTGTTTTGCAATGTATTGAAACATCACAAATGCTCGGTTGGTAAAGTTTTGTCACATTTTGTTTTACTTATAGATTATGAGCTAGTGATTCAAAAGTAGCGGTTACACATACCTCCAGCTCTTATAACGGAGGGTAGACACGTGTGATCTACCATTGGATTTTGATATTTTTATAATTCAAGAAAACTACAAATCAACGAGGATGAAATCGCTACTAGTTAGATAAGCAAAGTTGAACAACTCAAGAAAAATAAAGTAAGAACTTTTATACGCCTTTTTCATGATTAGTTTGAAAGAATAATTTGCTCCTAGGAACGCATATACTTGCATAAAAACTATAATTTATTTATATCTAGAAAACATTATTACCTAAAACATGTGACATTGTTTTTTTTTTTTTGACAGGATGATCGAATCACATCCAACATAGTTAGTCAAAAAACAAGGAGACCGAAGCAGAGGACTAACGTAAGTAGAAAAAACAATAATAAATCTTTTTACAGAAGTGGTTTCGTTAATGTTGAGGTCGGTGGCACGAACATGAAAATCTTATTCTTGTGGCTACTATTAACGTGAAGAACATTGTGCTCAAAAGATAAGGAGAAAACGGTTTATATGGCGATCGGTCGAAAGGTTTTTGTTCGATATCGAACTGACTTTGATACAGTGAGTTCTGTATTTGAGGTGAATTTTTATTTTTTGTTTCTTTCAAATAGCATTTAGATATGATAAGATGTTATTGGGAGATCTAGAAGATCTATCAAGATTATAGAAATCATGAAGAAAAATGAAAGATCTATAAGATTATAGATATTTATCAATATTTAAATTTGGATATTTATCTTTATCTTAAATGTATTATTTACATATTAGTTTAGGTAATTAGGTTGCTTCTATATCTATATAAACATATGCATCTTGTAATATTATTCTTATGATGGTACAACCACTAGGTTTAAATGAAGATCTATAAAATTATAGATATTTACCAATATTTAGATTTGGATATTTATCTTTATTTTAAATGTATTATTTACATATTAGTTTAGGCAATTAGGTTGTTTCTATCTCTATATAAACATATGCATAAGAATAATGTTACAAGATGCATATATTTATATAGAGATAGAAGCAACCTAATTGTCTAAACTAATATGTAAATAATACATTTAAGATAAAGATTAATATACAAATCTAAATATTGGTAAATATCTATAATCTTATAGATCTTCATTTATCTTCATGATTTCCATAATCTTGATGCATGTCGGCTCCTCATGTCAATTAAACCTAGTGGTTGTACCATCATTTATGTAATCAATCATAAAAATTATTGAAAATTAAGCATTATACCTTAACTAAAAAAATTATAACTTGTATAGATTTTAAAAAGTTTTAGCGCCTTTCGAACTCCGACTTTACTTTAAAACTAATATTATTTTTGTCTTTACCTAAATTTTAAAAGCTAGAGCTTATTTTCCACTCAGAAAATAAATAATCTGGTCATTACGGCAAATACATCTTTTACCTTCCGACAAGCACACAGCTCCCGACAGTGCCGGTAAAAAAACCTTCGCATCTCCTTCTCTCCAGATCAACGACTATAAATCAGCCACGTCATCACGGACTCCAACTCTCGTCTTAAATCCACCTCTTTCTCTCTCTTCAGCCACCACCACCTTTGTCTACTCCTTCGCCGAATCTGACAACACCGTCAAATCTCGTTTTCGAGATCTTCTTCTTCTTCCTCCTCCTTCACAGATCTAAAGATCTCAAGAACCGAAGAAACTAAAGCTTCCAATAACCAGACACCGTTTTGACTCCGACGAATCTTCTTCCGTAGATCTAGCGAAGAAACCTCTCGTAAAATCTCCGAACGGTAATTTCTAAAAATAGCTTTAAACCAAAATTCGAAATCGAAAACCAATTTCGCTATTCAAATGTGTTTCCCGTTGGAATCAAATTGCGTGAAAACCCAAATTCCGTCGATAGTTTTTCGAATTGACTGCTTTTTTTTTTGCAGAAATTTGAATCTTGGATTTCACGAGATGGCGCCGAGTATTCGGAAAGCGATCGGAGCGGTTAAGGATCAGACGAGCATCGGGATCGCGAAAGTAGCGAGCAACGTGGCTCCAGATCTAGAAGTAGCGATCGTGAAAGCCACGAGCCACGACGACGATCCCGCGGGGGAGAAGTACATCCGCGAGATCCTGAACCTGACCTCTCTCTCTCGCGGCTACATCCTCGCCTGCGTGACCTCCGTCTCGCGGCGGCTGGGGAAAACGCGCGACTGGGTCGTCGCTCTCAAGGCCCTGATGCTCGTTCACCGCCTCCTCAACGAAGGAGACCCTCTGTTCCAGGAAGAGATTCTCTACTCGACGAGACGAGGCACGAGGATGCTCAACATGTCCGATTTCCGCGACGAGGCGCATTCGAGTTCGTGGGATCATTCGGCTTTCGTGAGGACTTATGCTGGTTACTTGGATCAGAGGCTTGAGCTAGCTCTCTATGAGAGAAGAGGTGGTGTGAAGGTGAATAGTGGTGGTAGTAGTAGCCATCATAGCAATAACGATGATAGATACGGTAGAGGAAGGGACGATTTTCGTTCTCCGCCTCCGAGATCATATGATTATGAGAACGGTGGTGGTGGTGATTTCAGGGGAGATGGTAATGGTTATGGTGGTGTTCCTAAGAGATCTCGGTCTTACGGAGATATGACTGAGATGGGAGGAGGAGGAGGAGGAAGAGATGAGAAGAAAGCTGTGACGCCGTTAAGGGAAATGACGCCGGAGAGAATATTCGGGAAGATGGGTCATTTGCAGAGGCTTCTTGACCGGTTTTTGTCGCTGAGGCCTACGGGTTTAGCTAAGGGTAGCAGGATGATATTGATCGCGTTGTACCCGGTTGTGAGGGAGAGTTTTAAGCTGTACGCTGATATCTGTGAGGTTTTAGCTGTTTTGCTTGATAAGTTTTTCGATATGGAGTATACGGACTGCGTCAAGGCCTTTGATGCTTACGCGAGCGCGGCGAAACAGATCGATGAGCTCATCGCGTTTTATAACTGGTGCAAGGAGACGGGCGTGGCGAGATCCTCTGAGTACCCGGAAGTTCAGAGGATCACGGGGAAGTTGCTGGAGACGTTGGAGGAGTTTGTTAGAGACAGGGCGAAGAGAGGGAAGAGCCCCGAGAGGAAAGAAATCGAAGCTCCTCCTCCGCAACAAGAAGAGGAGCCTGAACCCGATATGAACGAGATCAAAGCGCTTCCTCCTCCGGAGAATTACACTCCTCCACCTCCGCCCGAACCGGAGCCTCAGCCCGCGAAACCGCAGTTCACCGAAGATTTAGTTAACTTGAGGGAAGACGCAGTCACCGCTGATGACCAAGGGAACAAGTTTGCGCTCGCACTCTTCGCCGGTCCACCCGATAGTAACGGGAAATGGGAAGCCTTCTCCTCTAACGGAGTGACTTCGGCTTGGCAGAACCCCGCCGCGGAGCCAGGGAAAGCGGATTGGGAACTGGCATTGGTCGAAACACCTAGCAACTTAGAGAAACAGACGGCAGCTTTGGGCGGCGGCTTCGATTCGTTGCTGCTCAACGGGATGTACGATCAAGGAGTGGTCAGACAACACGTGAGCACCTCGCAGTTAACCGGCGGCAGTGCGAGCAGCGTGGCTTTACCGTTACCGGGTAAAACCAACAATCAAGTACTGGCCTTACCTGCACCAGACGGAACCGTGGAGAGAGTGAACCAAGACCCGTTCGCGGCTTCGCTAACCATCCCACCGCCTTCGTACGTGCAAATGGCGGAGATGGAGAAGAAGCAGTATCTGCTGAGCCAAGAGCAGCAGCTATGGCAGCAATACCAGCGCGAAGGGATGAGAGGTCAAGCCAGTCTGGCGAAGATGAACAACGGTCCGATGCCTTATGGAATGCCACCTGTCAACGGGATGGGACCGCCACAACCGGGGTATTACTACAACAACCCTTACTGATTCATTATTTTTGTTTTTTTCATATATATATGTGTAGATGACTCGTCTTCTTCCTTCGATCTCGTGTGTGTTTTTTTTTTATTGTTATCATCGGATTGTCGTAAAACGATAAAACCTCCCATGTTGTGATATCTACTCAGGTTTGATTTATAGTTTATGTACAATTTCTTGAGAATCTTGATTCCTCTTTTGTATAACACATTTTCATATCTTCTTTGATGTTTAAACTATAAGAACATTTTTGTCGGATTTGAGAGTGTTAAGTTTGCGTTGTATTCTTACATGGCCTATTCTTTCAAGTTTTTGAACCCATTGGCTGGTTTCATTTGTAATTTATTTAGGTGAAACCGATTTGTCGCTTTCTTATTTTATTTCTTTTATTCAGGAAATATGTTTACTATAAATAAATTCATTTTTTATAGTTGAGATTGTATATAGGAAGTCTGTTAGACTTAAAAAGTAGGTGACCCAATGGGTTATATATATATATATACACATTGACAGCTAGGATGGGGCCCTGCATTACCACAAATACGTACGTATATTGATCAGTCCTTTAATTTATTTGTCTTTGGAGAACTTAAAAAATGGAAAACAAAAGTAGAAGCTAAGCTGGAGTCTATTCATGCCCAACTCATATGTAAGGGTGTATCATTTTTGTATAACCACGTCACCTTTCTTGATAAATCTTTTTGAATGTGATTGATATATATGCCTTGACTAATTTTGGGAGGTATTGGGCTGTTTTGATAAACTACATGTATCTCTCCATATTTCTATGAGTTTGAACCGTGTTCTCACTTTTTAGAATTTAACGATACATATGGCTATTATAACTTTTTAGCTTATATAAGCTTCAACGACACTATTGAGTCTCCTATTTTGGAGTCTGCCCGAAATTTATCAATAACTGTTAATACAAGTGCTCAACCAAAGTCTGTTGTCCAAGGGGATAGTAGTAGAATAGTTGAGCCTGCTTTTGGTTCTAACAAGTTTGGCTCATTGAGTTCCCGGGAAGGAGAAGAAAATTCAACGGATCTAGACGAGTTTGATTCGCTGAAGTTTTTGACACCTTTAGGAAAAAGAATCCTTCGAGAAAGACCGTTTAAACCATCAGCAAAGGCTAAGGAGATGCTTTGGCAGGTTGTGGGTCGTGGACGTGGAACCCGAGGACGGGGAAGCAAAGGTGGACGCGGCTAGAGGTACTCTGCATAAGCTTTAAAGTCAATCAAAACTCATGATCCGATTGTTTCTGAATGGTTCATTATATGTTCCTTTATCTTTCTCTCTACTTGTAATCGCTTTTAAAAAAACTGTATGGCTAAGGTCATGTAACCTCTATTTTATTAATAATATTACTAACTAAAAAAAAAAAAAAAAAAAAAAAAAAAAAAAAGGCTTCAACGAGATTTTTAGCTTACAAGGTCAATGACACCGTCTACACAGCCCTCGTTGAACTCAGATCGATCAAAGAGAATCCCAGAAGGTGTTCTAGAAGATGTTCCCCTGAAGATTGAAGGCTGCATGATTCCTACAGATTTTGTGGTTTTGAAGTACGATGAAGAGCCTGCCGACCCTCTTATTCTGGGAAGATCATTTTTGGCTTCAGCTGGTGCCATCATTGATGTGAGAAGAGGGAAAATGGAGCTTGATTTGGGTGAAGTTGTCATGAACTTTGACATGGACAAATTAAGAGGACCATCCACCATTGATGGTCAAGCTTTTTCAGTAGAGATGTCCATAGATGAAGGTCCAATCATGGAAAGTTCGGATGCCATTACTGCTAGGTATGTCAAGGAGCTTGATACTGAAAATCAAGAGGACAAGCTGGTTATTCAAGAGGCATTGGCTGAGAATTCTAAGAAAAATGTGGAGCTTGAAGATTGGAGTGGAAACAATCATATCTTCAGGACTTTGGGCGCAAATGAGGGTCTAATCAATGCTAAGTTGATGGAAGAAGACATTTTCATCATGGAGACCAAGATTACAGAGCTGAGTTGCAGAAAAGATGCAGAGATTCGGGCTGCAGAGTCGGCGTCGATCGACACCAATGGTATCGATCGACACCCTTCGCGGATGACACCAGAAACCGTTTTCAATGCTGCAACTCCACCACCAGTAATCAAACAGATGCTTCCACATCCTACAGCTCATAAACCTCGAAGTAAGCAAAGGTACGCATTCCCTGGAATGAATTCCAAACCTCCTGATCTTGTCAATAAGAATACCAAATGTTCAAAAGATGCTACACACTTATGCCAGCAACGAGATTCTCGTAGAAGGCTTGGTATTTCTTTTTATGATGCTGCAGGAAAACGAAGTGTCCCACCCGAACTCAAGGCCCACCCTGCTGCTGTTCCTCATTTCCTTGGTCGCTCTCATGCACCTAATGCTTATACACCACCATGGATGAGAAGACATTCGTCTGGGAAGCATTCGATGCCACCCTCTGATCCACCAGACGTCTGAACCCACCAAAGTCAAGCTAATGACTGAAAACGAGCGCTGAGTGGGAGGCAACCCACTGTTAGGTACGTTTTTCTTTATATTTTGTTTTGGTTTACTTAAGTCCTAGTTTCAGTCAGTTGAAAAAGGAGACATTGGGCTCAACAAAGGCCAGTGTCGATCGACACCAATAGTGTCGATCGACACCATGCGTAGACAAAGGTAAGTCTTCTATCTGATCTCTTCTGTTGTTTCTAATCCTTCTTTTAGCTAACTTCGGGCTTGATAACACTGGGGACAGTGTTGTTTAAGTCTGGGGGAGGTGATTACTGACTTTGTGTTTTGTTTTGAGAGTCTTGAGTCAAAAGTTTTCAAAATTGTTTTATTGAGTCAAAATCAGTTGGAATTTTCGGTTTTTCTAGAAACTAACCACAGGAAGTTGACACTTGAAGAACCATTGTTAAGAGAGTTGATTGCAGAACTTACTAAGTAGAAAGCTGCAAGTGGAATCAGTCTAACAGGGCGAGTTCAGATCCCCTTATAAGAACTAGGTATGCGCAGAACTTGATTCCTCTTTCAGTCCGAATAGATAGGCAATTGCAGTCTCTCCTTGATCTTCCCTTAAGAGAAAAGAAAAGAAAGAAAAAGAGTCTAAGTCTGGAATAGTGTCTTTGTCATGAGCCTGTCTCCTCACAAGGAACAATATTAGTGATGCTCTTGAACACGTCTCCTCACAAGGAACACAAGTAGAGAGTAGCACTATTCCAGAGATCCCAAAAAGAATAAGAAGAGTCAATGAAAAGATCTTAGAACACCCTGAAAATGGGCAGAAGTTGACTAAGGGAAGAGAAAACAGGGGAGCTGTATGAGAATATCTTGTTTTGGTACTAAGGAAGGGAAAAAATCAGAAAAGTTCTATGGCATTACCAATGATAGAGTTCGATTCTTTTACCATGGAAAGGATCTGGATTTGAACTGGGAGATTGCTAAACTTGTGGTAAGTACACTGAACATTTCCTAAGGTTGGCTCTATATCATGTGGATTCAAGAAGTGTTAACGAGTTGTGGCGTTCTGAAGAGGTACTCGAAGTTCCTGTTTTCAAACTTCTACTTCAGTCTAAGTTTCTGTTTTGCTTGAGGGCAAGCAAAGGCTAAGTCTGGGGGAGTTGATATATCATGGTTTTTAACCATTTTTAGACCATGATATAAGTGTTTTTATAGAGTCTTTATACTATTTTCGAGTCTATTTGAGTCTTTTACAGGTTGGACTACGTTTGGAGCAAAGTAGGAGATTCTGGAACATTTCGGAGCATTTTGGAGAAGCAACCGAAGTGATGAAGTCGGAAGAGTAGATTAACACGCAAGGTGTCGATCGACACCATCAGTGTCGATCGACACCAGACGAGCCGACCAAAGATTTCGGACTTCCATCAGAAAAAGAAAATCAGCTGAAGTTTCCATTATTTACAAGATTGCCCCTGACGCGAGTTTGCCTATAAATATAGTTTTTCAGCCATTGTTTAGGCTACCACTTTTATAATACACAATAATTTTAGAGAGAGATTTTTAGAGAGATTTTAGAGAGAAGAATTTGTCTCCTTCAGAGCAAATTTGGAACTCCTTTGTTTCTATTGATTTCTTTTATGCAAACTATTTTATTCATGATGTTTTCTTTATTCACCATGTCTGAGTAGTTTGCTTGTTAGGTTTAGGGTTTTTCAAAGGTGATTGATGAATTGTTAGGTCGAATTAAATTGTTAGGATAAAATCATTAGAGTTCTTCATCTGGATTTGTGTTTAATGCTTATTCTAGCTTCGCGACCTAGAATCTGATCTTAGGTTAATTAATAGATGCGAGAGTATTATTGATTGCCTGAACTAATGTTAGATGAGCAAAATACCTATTCGCAAAGAGATTTGGTTTAGGGTTTTGTGAACAATCGAACCTGAACTTTAATGCTTGTTTGAATTGTTAGAATTTGCAAAGAGATTTGGAATTCTAGGGTTTAGACATAGATAATCTTCGCAGCGAGAGTTGGTTGATTTTACATTAGTGATTCGAGTTCGAGAACAGATCTTCATATTTCCTAACATCCTGTCTAGACCTGCAATTTAGATCACCTGAGAATTTCCCTGAACCTAGCGTTTCGTCTCCTGAATTTACTAAGTTTTAAATTGCTTTCTGTTTCTAGTTTTCATTCTCACTTAGCCTAATTCGAAATTAGAAGTTCGCTGTGTGACTATCCCTTCTCTGTGGATTCGATCCCTAAGTACTACAACTGATCTCTTAATTTGAGAGAGTTGCTTAGGGTAAATTTGACCCATATCAGTTAACTATTTCTCATACTTTTAATGTTACTGATTTAGCTCCTTTCAATGCAGATGTACCAGTTCTGAGGTCAGAACCTTTTCAAGGGGGAGGGAATGATGAGGACATCGATCCTGACTTGACTAGAGCTGAGCAAGAAGCTGATGTACCGGTCCTGAGACAAGCCCCACAGACCAGGTCAGGAACAAAGAGTTTGAGGGAGGAGTTCAACAAGGCCGTAGAAAGCTTAATCATTCTCCTTGAGCATGAAGCCCTCAAAGAAGACCTTCTCCAGAAAGAGATAAACCAAGAAACACCTACTGGACCAGAAGAGGAGATAAGTGTAATGGACGCTCAAGAGTTGGAAATCACTCAAAGGGACATTCCCATCAAAACTACACAAGCTGGCGTGCAAGTACAAGTCAAGAATCAAGCTGCTTCTTTCTTGCCGGTGCTACAAGGGGATAAGGAGACGGTCATATTCACCATCTCTAAGCAACACTAAGTCCAGCCTTACACCAAGGTGAGTGTTTACTTCAAGATTATTTCTCATGAGTTCATTGTTTGTCTTGCAGGGATTTTTCCTTTGTTTTGAACAATTTTATAAGTAGTTTCTTTTGTTTTGGAACAATAGCTTTTCCCTTTGATTTTTATTCTGCTTTTAGTCTATGTAATAGGCGTTTTATTGCTTTACTTTTCTGGCCTAGAAGCCACAGCTGCCGAGCCATTTATAAGGTTCCCTTCAGCTTGTATTTTTTTGTCACACTTTTATCATCAATAAAGAACCTTATTTTCTTAAGCAAAGAAAACCCCAGCCGCCCCCTTGCTTCTATGTGTGCGAATCCTTAGAAGTTTGAGAGCAAAACCTTTCCGTTTCTTGTGTGAGATTCACTAGAAGCTGAGAGGAGACTTATTACAGAGTTTCCCATCCTCTGTGTGGCGTCTCACGATCCACAGAACTATTAATCCATCATTCATCCACTTGAATCCTCAAAGAGAGACCGTACGGCCAGTTGGAGATTCACCGCCCCTCTATCATTGTAGAACAAGTCCCTCTTGTTCCTCCATCAAGACATATTCAAGATGCAAGGAAACATAAACAATGGTTTCAACAAATTTCAAGACAAGTTCGATACGCTGGAAGCTGCTATGTAAATTTGTCAACTCACGTCAAGACTATCGATGCTAGAGGAAGCAACTCGGATATTTTAAGACTTGATTCCATGGTGTAGTAAATTCACAACGATGTTCAAGGGATGCTGAACACGCTAATTGAGAAGCTAGATGAAGTCTCGGTACGCGAGGACAAGCTTGAGGAGCAAGCTCACACAACTGCTGGAATGGTTGACACTCTTTCTGCTTTATGGGGAGATCCGGACAAGCCTGAAGTTGAGATGAACAAGATTGATTGGATTCCAGATAGAGAGCTGAATTTCGACTTGTCAGACTCCGAGAATGATGCACTGTTCGTTCCTAGGCGTGTAGACGAGCCAATTTCTGCACATCATTACATCAAGTTCGAGAAACAAGTAAGGAGGATTCCACCCACTTATAATTTCAAGAAGGCGTGAAAATGGTATCATATTGCATATCAATTATGGGGTTGCAACAAGTGCATGGAAGAGATCGATGAATTGTTCTATGACATAAGGAGCAAGACGAAACCGCCAATGAAGATGCTAGTTAACAAAGAAGATCCAGGTGTGTTCATGGTCTCCTTTACCATTAAAGGGCACGAATTTGATGTTGTTGTATGCAATGCAAGAGCTTATATGAGTTTTGTGTCTAGGAAAGATGCATATAGGTTGGGTCTTTACGAATTTTGACCATCAGTTACGATGATTAGCCTGGATGACGGCTCTGCTGTGAGGATCCTTGGATTTGGTCGCAATTTGAATGTTTATATTGGAAGCTGTTTCATTCCCATCGATTTTCTATTCCTGGACAACGATAAGAAACCGGAATGCTTAGTACATTTGGAAAGACCACTCTTAGCAACAGTTAGCTTAGTGATTGATGCACATAGGCACAAGATCACATTCACTTACATTGACAGAATAACCTTATACCGAGAAGACCAGGAAGCAAAGAATCCATGAAGCCATCAAGGAAGAAGAACATAAGATTACAAAGCCAAAGGAGAACAAAGTCTACTTGGATGTCACCTACAAATCATAGAAAGGCAACCAACTCGAGGTAAACAACTTAAAAAGGAACCGCTGAGTGACAAGCAACCCATTATTAAGTGTTTTTATGTTTTAGGATTTTCTTATTTTGATTTTTGTAAGAGTACTTGAGTGTTTCAGAGAAAAAAGTTCAAAAATCAGGTTTTCAGAGAGGCTGTTCGACCTAGTACACATCTAACAGCTGATCAAACAGGGTAGTGATCGATCGAACAACCTGATTTTTCCAAGAGCGTATGATAGACCGGTTTTTCGACCCAAGATAGGTCGAACACCAGGTCGGTCATATCCATCAAACGCATCCGAGAAGACATATACTACATTTTCCAATTTCTTTTCCTATTTATTTGTTTGTTTTGTTTGA
Organism: Alliaria petiolata; assembly: GCA_020283515.1. Taxonomy (NCBI): domain Eukaryota; kingdom Viridiplantae; phylum Streptophyta; class Magnoliopsida; order Brassicales; family Brassicaceae; genus Alliaria; species Alliaria petiolata. The sequence continues at coordinate 37,258,358 of JAHZTW010000001.1, forward strand.
GAACAAACAAAAGTTTAAGTATAAAGAGTTGATATACTCTAATAGTATTTTACATGTTTTTAATAAAGAAACAATGAATTTTTGGTTTAATATCAATATTTTTAGTGTTTTTTAAGTTTTGAGAGTATTTTCAGAAAATATAGAATATACATACTGTAAATCTCTTTGATCATCATGTATGTTCTATGAATTCTTTACTAGGATAACTTAATAAAAGGTCTTTGCTCTTATTCACCCAATATTTTTTTACTCTATTTGTTTTGATTATTAAAATATCTTTCACTTCCTCAACTAGATTACTACAAAGACAATGTTATTTGTTGATAATTAAAAAAATTAAAAGGGTGTAAATTAAAACATTGTACTAACAAAAAATTGCATACATAATTTGTCAAATAACCGATCACCTAAAAACATAAGTTTCATAGTAACTTCTGCAAACACTTTATTTAATTAGCCGGATAGGGTTGCCCATGTAACCCAACAGAAGAAATTTCCGTTCACTTTTGGTGACGGACTAAAAAAAATAGTAAAAATATTATAATAATAAATATAATTTATCGTATAGATAAATATTAATAAAGAAAAAAAATTTTATACCCGCAAAAATAGGAGACACTGATGAGCGAGATGAGAGAAATGCTTAAGCAATTGTGTTGAGGTGTGTATTTACAAATGAACGAAACATCTGTTTATATAGAAATGGAAATGAGTTACTGTGCATGCATAGTGATGGTGGGCTCCACAATAATTTACTATGTTTTTATTGGTAGCGTTTTTCGATGACTTTGCTCGTGGCCTTTCTTTGACATTCATAACACTTCCCCTTGGAGACCAGTGTCACGATCGCCTTTTGCTTAACGTCTTTGTTGCCTCATTAATAACCTTTCTAGGAAAACCAAGTGGGAAAAACCATAGGCAGGTAAAAAGAGTACAACCACGCAAGCTCCCCCTCGAATGAGCAGGGTGTCACCTCAAAGGTTTTGTTGGTGACGCATTCCAATGTTATGGACATGTTTCCGGAACATAGTGGTGGGTAATGATTTTGTGAAGAGGTCGGCTGCATTGTCACAAGATCAGACATATCTTACTTTAATTTCCTTATTCTTCTCGAGCTCTTGAGTGTATGAAAAAAACTTCAGAGGGATATGCTTGGTTCTATCGCTTTTGATACATACTTCCTTCGTTTGTGCAACGTATGCAGCGTTGTCTTCATACAAGATAGTTGGCCCCGTATTTATGTGAATCCCACTGCTGATCGGATGTGTTGGCTTATGGATCTCAACCATACACATTCTCTTCTTGCTTCATGGAGTGCGATGATATCAGCATGATTTGAAGAAGTGGCCACAAGCGTATGTTTCTGAGAACGCCAAGATATAGCAGTGCCTCCGATCGTGAAAATATATCCTGTTTGAGATTGGGCTTTATGTGGATCTTATAAATATCATGTTTATGCAAAACCAATCATTTGACTGTTTGAATTTTTAGGATAAAATAAACCTAAATCAGTAGTCCCTTGAAGGTAACGAAAGACATGTTTAATCCCATTCCAATGTCTACGTGTAGGGGACAAACTGAATCTTTGCAGAAGATTAACGGCAAATGATATATCAGGTCGTATACAATTTGAAAGGTACATAAGGGCTCCAATTGCACTTAGATACGGTACTTCAGGACCAAGTATCTCTTCATTTTCTTCATGTGGTCGGAATGGATCATTTTCAACCTAAAGTGATCTAACGACCATAGGAGTACTTAGAGGAGTTGTTTTATCCATATTAAAGCGTTTTAACACTCTTTTGGTATACGTGGATTGGTGCACAAATATACCTTTTTGAGAATGTTCAATTTGTAGGTCAAGACAATATTTTGTCTGTCCCAGATCTTTCATCTCAAATTCTCCTTTTAGATAATTTGATGCCTTTTATATTTCCCCTTGACTTTCGATAATATTTAGATCATCAACATATACCGCGATTATTACAAATTCGGATGTTGTTTTTTTGATGAAAACACATGGGCATATAGGATTGTTCACATATCCTTCTTTCGTTAAATGCTCACTGAGACGATTGTACCACATACGTCCAGATTGCTTTAGCCCATATAATGATCTTTGCAATTTTATTGCACATAACTCTTTGGTTTTGGAACTTAATGCTGCTGGCATCTTGAATCCATCAGGGATTCTCATATAGATATCACTATCTAATAATCCATATAAATATGCCGTAACGACATTCATAAGACGCATTTCTAGATTTTCATCATCTGTTAGACTCATCAGGAATCTAAACGTGATTGCATCCATAACAGGAGAGTATGTTTCCTCATAATCTATTCCAGATCTCTGAGAAAAACCTTGGGCAACAAGGCGAGCTTTGTATCTCATAATCTCATTTTTCTCATTTGGTTTTCGAATGAAAACCCATTTTGTATCCAACCGGTCTCACATATACAAGTGTGAGCACAATAGGTCCGAATACATCTCGTTTATTAAGCGAGTCAAGTTCGACTTGTATATCATTCATCCACTTTAACCAGTCATGTCTCTTTTGGTATTCATACATGGACTTTGGTTCTGGATCTACATTTTTCTCATTTATTTCCTTAAAAACAAGATATGAGAAAACGTCATCAACATCATCCATTTCAAGTCGATTCCATATCTTTCCATTATGGATGCAATTAATAGAGATCTCAGGATTTACTTCAGGTTCATGATGCTCAATATTGTCATTATTTTCATGACTCGTTACCTCCAAAATATTTTCGGTTATTTTGGGTATGTTTTGCATTTCAATTGCTCTTGCTTTCTAGAATTCTTATTCTTAGAACCGATTGGTCTACCACGCTTCAAGCGTGTTCTAGACTCACATGTATTATCTGCTTTTCCACGTTCTTGTGGTATTTCAATACGAGCAGGAGCATTTACAGCTGGTATATGAGATTTAGTTACAGTTTTCGTATCTGCAAATGCATCGGGTAGCTGATTTGTTATACTCTGCAAATGCATGATTCGTCGAACTTCTAGTTCAGACTGTTTAGTGGGAGGATCAAGGTGTAATAATGTTGGTACACTCCATTTTATATCCTTTCTCATTTCTTTATATTCTCCCCTAGAACCGGGAATACATTTTTATCAAAATGACAACCGACAAACCGTGCCGTAAAGATGTCACCAGTCTGCGGTTTTAGGTATCGTATAATTGAAGGAGAATCACAACCAATATATATTTCTAACCTTCTTTGTGGTCCCATCTTTGTGCGGTGTGGTGGTGCTACAAGCACATATACCACACAACCAAAAATTCTCATATGAGAAATATTGGGCTCCCGGCCAAATGCTAACTGTAGTAGGGAATACTTATGATACACACTTGATCTTATCTGAATAAGTGCTTCTGCATGCAAAATGGCATGTCCCCATACAGAGGTTGGAAGTTTTGATCTCATGATCAATGGTCTTGCAATCAATTGCAAACGCTTAATTAATGATTCAGCCAAACTATTTTGCGTATGAACATGAGCTACATAATGTTCAACTTCAATTCCCGTTACCATACAATAATCATTAAATGCTTTGGATGTGAATTCAACAGCGTTGTCCAATCTAACTCTCTTAATGGGATAATCAGAAAACTGAGCTCGCACTTTGATTATCTGAGTTAGAAATCTCGCAAATGCCATATTTCGAGATGATAATAGACAAACATGTGACCATCTACTGGATGAGTCCCTTAATACCATAAAATAGTGGAATGGTCCACATGGTGGATGAATTGAATTGGTCCATAAATATCTCCTTGAATTCGTTCAAGGAACTTTGGTGATTTTTTATTAATTTTGGTTGGCGATGGCCTTATGATCAATTTTCCGAAAAAACATGCAGCACATGTCTTTTTATTCCCCTGATAAATCTTTTGGATTTTCAGTGAATGACCATGTGAGCTCTCTATGATCTTGCGCATCATTGAGGTGCATGGGTGACCGAGGCGATCATGCCATAGTGTGAAATCATCTGGATTTCTTTTGATCACGAGATGCGATTATATTGCATCTATATAAGTATGGTGCAAACCTGAAGGGAGTTCTCGGAACTTTTTCCAAAATAAGCTTTTTGCCTGAAGTATTAGAAGTTACGTACAAATACTTCTTTCCATCCTCAGTTTCAGACTGAGTGTCATATCCTTGAAGGTATATGACTTTGAAACTCAACAAATTCTTTTTAGAATTCGAAGAATACAAAGTGTTATTTATGGAAAATTTTGTCCCATTAGGCAATGTAACGTTTGCTTTACCAGTTCCCTTCAATCAAGTCTGCAGGACCCGAGATTGTATTGACAATGATGTTTGCCGGTTTCAGATTAGAGAAAAATCTATTTTGTCTCAGAATAGTGTGCGTCGTTCCACTATCTGGTATACAAGTTTCTCGAATCATTTTTTTGGATATTGTTCCATTCGTATTGTGATCTATCTCTGTAATTAACACAAACATTAATAAATCCAAAACAAGTTTTATTCATATGAAAGAAACACACAATAATTATACATTATATTGTTGTTAAAAACAACATTATTCGTTTTAAAACTGGAAATGTAATAATTATACATGGCATTGCTGGAGACTATTCAGTACTCTCACTACAAGCATTTCAGTAGACATCGTCGAAATCATTCGCAAAGTCGGGAGACTCGAGGTACGATGTACTCTCGATATGTTTCGTGAGGTTCACTTCTTTTCCTTTGCCCTTTGTGGCCTCTTGGTATAACTTACAAAGATGTGGAGGGGCTCGGCATGTACGGGACCAATGTCCTTTACATCCACATATCCACATCTGTAACATACATCCTCACACTTCTGGGTGGTAGTTACTTGGGTTTCTTTCCCTTTGGAATTCTGTTCAGATCTTACCCATTTGTTGGACCCCCTCCCTCTTGAGTTGTATCTTCTCCCACGTCCGCGATTAAATCAACGACCACGACCTCGATATGTTTGACTATTCCGAGGATTTTTCATATCCGTTGCATTCACTTCTGGGAATGCTTTGGTTCCTGTAGGTCGGGAGTTGTGGTTTCTTGTGAGAAGTTCGTTATTCTTCTCACCCAGAATGAGTGCCACAATTAATTCAGAAAACCTTGTATATTCCATATTTCATGTATATTTGTTGCAGGACAAGGTGCTCTTTGTGGAAAGTAAGGTAAGTCTTCTCAAGCATTTATGCTTCTGTGACTGGCTTTCCACGATATTTTAATTGTGAAACTGTCCTCAGGATAGCGTAATTATATTCCTCCACTTTCTGGAAATCTTGAAACCTCAAGTTTTTCCACTCTTCTAGAGCATGAGGGAGGTTGACATCGTTCTGGTTGTCAAATCTTTCTTTTAGAGCTCGCCACAACTCTGCTGGATCTTTTATGTGTGCATAGTCATGCGACACATTCTCATCTAGGTGCTTCCTCAGGAAGATATTTGCTTTTGCCCTGTCTCGGGCAGATGATTCGTTTTCATCTTTTATCGCGTCGGATAAATTTTTTGATACTAGATAAAGCTCCACATTTGTAGCCCATGCTATGTAGTTTGCTCCAGTTATTATGAGAGCTGGGAACTTAAGCTTCTCAATGTTTGCCATTTGATTTTCTAAAAAAAATTACATAAAATATAATTAGAATGATGATATTATTGAATTTAGAATATGCGTGGTACTGGAATAAATAACGAGATTACAAGGAATACGAATGCATAAAAAATTAAAATAAAAATCATCACAAATTCTTCTTGAGAAAATTTTCCGACAAGTAAACTATAAAAAGTAGCGAGGATATAACCAAGTACAAAAACTAAAAATAGAAAAAAAAAAACATTTTCTTTTTTCTTATGAAACAAAAAATTTGTTTGGAGAAGATTTTGGAGAAAGATGAAATGTTTGAGTGAGATGGATGAGTGAAATATAAGAGTATTTATAGATGAAAAACATTGTTCACTAGGTGTTGAGTAGACGTTTGAAAAGGTGAAAATTTTTGAAAATTTTCTTTGTTACCGTTGGGTGATAAAGAGTTAAAATAAAAATTAATCTGAATTTTTAAATAATAATTAGTTAAATTTATCAAATTTCAGATGAAAGGTTTATATAGAGGTGACCGAACCTCCTTATATAACAACCATAATATAAACAGATATTTAACGGTAATATTGTGGTGACAGAATCATCCACATTTAAACAGTAATTTTATAAGGCGGATTAGCCATCTAGTATAAGGCGGCTCAGCCGTCCAGTATAAGGCGGTTCAGCCGTCCAGTATAAGGCGGCTCAGCCGTCCAGTATAAGACGGCTCAGCCGTCCAGTATAATATTAACAGTAGATAAATAATTATGGTGCTTTTAGCATCCATGATATAAAGATAAAAATATTAACGAGGCGATAATCTGCATATTATAATATTAAGCAAATAGTGGTGCGTTAAACAACCACTTTAAATATAATAAATAATTATATATGTGATATACAATAGCGTATAAATTATAAATATATATTTAGCTGTATCGTAGAGTTATCGTTCTGATAATGTGTTATAATAATGGGTTAGAATGGTAACCCAAAATTTTTACCATAAAGCTCTTTATAAGTTTTACCGTTTTAATAGTTACCAATCACAAAAACAGTACAGAAAGCGTTACCAACAGTATTACACTCTGCTTTATTGTACAGCTTTTGCTTACAGCTCTTTTCTTACAGTTTTCAACTATTTTATAAGAACTTATCACTACAGCTTACCGCTAAAAGATTCAGCTTATCGCTAAAAAAATTTGGTTACCAATCAGACCCAATAAGTATAATTTATCGTATAGATAAATATTAATAAATACAAAAAAAATTATACTCGCAAAAATAGGAGACACTGATGAGAGAGATGAGAGAGATGCTTAAGCAATTGTGTTGAGGTGTGTATTTGCAAATAAACGAAACATCCGTTTATATAGAAATAGAAATGAGTTATTTTGCGCGCATAATGACGGTGGGCTCCACAATAATTTACCTCGTGACTATTGGTAGCATTTTTTTATGACTTTACTCGTTGTCTTTCTTTTTGACATTCATAAAAAAACAATTATTTTATATTATTTGTACATGAATCTTGTATACTGTGTACATTGTATTTCTTAATCATAAATAGGAAACTAATCTAAAATCCCAGATAACTAGAAGAGATAACATCACCTTTCCATCCTTCAAATTTATGGATGAATGCTCATAAAACTTAAGATAAAAAGTTCATACACAAAATATAAATGCTTAATAGATTATATGAGAAAATGATGTACTTAAACCTCATCATTCTGCTTTGCCCTGGATTCCTTGTAAAGGAGAGAATCCGAATAAGCGATATTCACACGCTTTTGGCCTTTACGGTAATGCCTACACTTTTTTATATCCACAAACTTCTTGGCATCTTTGTTGTTACTAGTACGCTCTCTTGTCTCAACTTCTTGGGTAGATTCCAAAACCTTTACCACCTCAGACATTGTTGGTCTATATTTGGGATTTTGGCTTAGACATTTGAAAGCTAAGGCAGCAGCTGCCTGAGCCGCCTCAATTTTGTACTGGCATTCAAGCCTCGGATCGATTATCCGTTCTAGCTTTCTCTGGTCTCTCAACATGGGCCGTGCCCATTCCACTAGGCTTTGTTCCCTTCGTGCCCGAGTATTGTCCATTGACCGTTTCCCGGTTATAAGTTCTAACAAAACGACTCCAAAACTATACACATCATTCATTATCGTCAAGTGACCTATCACATAGGTAAACCATTAAAATAAACCCAAAGCATATCAGTTATATGGTATAAATTTTTTTATTAATTCTATATAAAAATGTTACCAGTCATGATATATTCAGGCGCAGCATAACCTTGTGTTCCCATCACACGAGTTGTTACATGTGTATGTTCTCCTTCAGGTCCATCTTTGGCTAGACTGAAATCAGATAATTTGGCGTTATAGTTCTGCAAAATTCGAAAAATCAATCAATTGCTAATTTCTAGTGCTTAAAATATTTATATAGGAAGAGAAAAAATTTCTCACGGAGTCTAACAGTATGTTGGAGGTTTTGAAGTCTCTGTAGATGACAGGTTTCTCTGCTTCATGGAGAAAAGCTAAACCTTTAGCGGCTCCAAGGGCTATTTTCATCCTAATTCCCCATGCCATTGCTACACTATTTCCTGTCCCAATTTAAACATATTATTAAAATATTGTTTAAATTCAAAAAAATATAAAAATTGATGTATAAATGAAACATTCAGTTAAAATTAGAGCTATGTTTTTCCTTATTTATTATTATTACGAAGATGATGACATGAAGCATGTATTCGTTTTTGTCAATATTTTTGGGCTTGCTAGGTAGATAACCAAATGAAGAGCCAAAATTGAAAAGAGAAAAAAATGCGATGGCATAATAGTAGTTAAGCTGCGTGTAAGTGTTTTTTTTTAATGTATAATTTATTATTTTATTATAAATTATGAAAATAAGTACAAATATAATTTTTCATCGGACAAACTATACGTAGTTGTCTTTTGTTGTGTTTTCTTTTAAACAAGTAACGATAATTGCCTTTTTTTAACAAACTCATGTAAGAAAGTGAATTGAATCACAATTTCACTAAGTTAGTATATGAGGTAAGAATTTAGTAGACAACCTTACTTCTAAAGAGCTGATTCTCCAAGCTACCTCGAGGCATGTACTCATAAACAAGCACTCTTTGCTCTTCTTCACAACAAAATCCTATGAGCTTAACAAGATGTTCGTTACTTAGCTGTCCCAAGAATATTATCTCCGCCTGTAAATTAAACAAAAAGGATCATTTAACGTTAATTTATATGTACAATAATCAAAGTTCATGAAAGAAAAGTCACGGGCTTCCTATTAAAATTGTAAAAAGAAGTAATCTCAATTTAAAGAAGTATAATTGTATAAATAGTCGGCACGGTCTTCCTACTTAAATTATTTTCTTCTTTTAATGGAAAAGTCTTGAATATAATCTACATAAACGCACATCGAAATAGAGAGACAAAGAGATGTTACCAGCCATTCTCTATGGCCTTGATGACCATGAAGATCAAGTGCCTTAACAGCAACCGGTTGGGCTTCTAAACCCGGTTTGACCTTATCATCAATAAACCCTTTGTAAACCGGCCCAAACCCTCCTTCTCCCAACATGTTACTTCTTGAGAAATTATGCGTAATTACTCTCAGCTCAGACAACGTGAATAAACGAAGCTTTTGAGATGTGAAGGAGTTTGAGAGATCATCCATGACCGACATGGGTGAGCTTGGATCACTTATGTCTGATAAAGACAGCCTCTTGAACGCCGGACAAGTTCTTATTTTCATTGCGTGATCCTCGTCTTCGTATCTACTCTCGTTCTTCGTCCTGTAACAACCTAAGAACATAGATGTCAATGTTGTCTTGTTCTTCTTGATTACTGCCATTTTCTTCTTCTTAAATTTCTTTGGGGGAAAAAATGGAGATAGATAGTCTTTTACTCTTTTTAATGTATCTTTTGTAGAGTGCGTAGGTTTAGAAATCAAGGATGTTTTAGTTAACCTACTTGTCTTCAAAGTCTTGTATTTATAGTAGTTGTTCTGTCATATTCGTACTGACCGACCTTGGGAATTTTCGCTTTATATATATAAAATTAGTTGCTTTTTTATTTTCGTTGTAATAGAAAAATTATTTAATTTTTGGGGGGTATTTTATTTATTGTTCTAAGTTCTACTCTGATGTATTTTTCAGGAGAATGAAGATTCATTGTTCTCGTTATTTCCCACAACAAGATAGAGATGTTCAAAAAATATAGTATATTGTTTTCACACGTTAGATTTCTAAATTCTAAGTCGAACATTACGTAAGTGGACGTATTTTCACAATAATGTTGATTTTAGGTTCTTTCTAATGTATGTACTTAGACTCATCTTACAAAAGTCTACGTACTAAAAACTATCGGGGGAATTACTAAAAATAACCTAAAACTTGATTCTTTCTTAAAAACTAGACTCTCTATTCCATGTTTGGCAAAAGTAACCCACATGAGTAGTGAAATTACAACCCTCACCCTTATGACCAAACAAAAAACGTTCGCGATAATGACGGTTTTACCCTAGAGAAGTCTACTACCAGAGAGTAGACTTTCCGCGCAAAAATTTTTATTTTTAATAGATGGAAAATTCATATGTTTTTGTTATTTATCAAAGTTATTTATAACATTAATTTTTTATAATTTTTTAAATTAATTCTAAGGAAATTATTTGAGAGAAGTCTACTCTACATTATAAGTTACATGTGATAAGTTTACTTTGGAAGTCTACTCGAGAAGTCTACTTTAGAAGAAAGTACACTTCTTGGAGAGGTCAAGAAGTCTACGCGGGAAGTCTACTAAATCACTAAATCTCACATTTTAATAATAAAAATTATAAAAAATAATTTAGAAAAAAAATTATGAACACAATTAAAACATAGACAATTGGCATATATATAAAATAAAATTTTATGAATATGAATCAATTTATAAGTTTCATGTGTATTCAATTTAAAAGGGTTAGGGTTAAGGTTTAAAGTATAGGGTATAAGAGTGTAATTGTTAGGGTAAGAAATTTTTTTATATGAATTCATAATTTATGGTTTGGTTAATGGTTTAGTGTTGATATCTTTATTATTTTAACTGTAATTTGTAAATATGTTAAGTAAATTAATGTTTTGATATAAGTTTTAATCGAAAATATTTTATTTAGGGTTTAGGGTAAGTAGACTTCTCGAGTAGACTTCTCCAGTACACTTCTCTCGAATAGAATTATATTACACAGTAGACTTCTCTAGAAGACTTCTCGAGTAAACTTCCAAAGTAGACTTCTCTCGTGTGACTTATACTGCATAATAGACTTCCGGAGTAGACTTCTCGAGTAGAATTCTCTCAAATAATTTTTTGAGGATTAATTAAAAAAATTATAAAAACTTTATTTTATAAACTTAGATAAATAACCAAAACATATACATTTTCCATCTATAAAAAATAAAATTTCAAAAAAAATGAATCAATTTAAATAAACATAGCCACATTAGGTTAGAAATGTTTTTTTATAAATTCATAATTTGTGGTTTGGTTAATGATTTAGCATTGATATCTTTATTATTTTAACTGTAATTTGTGAATATGTTAAGTAAATTAATGTTTTGATATAAGTTTTAATCAAAAATATTTTATTTAGGGTTTAGGGTAAGTAGACTTCTCGAGTAGACTTCTTCAGTAGGCTTCTCTCGAATAGAATTATACTACACAGTAGACTTCAATAGTAGACTTCCCGAGTAGACTCATAAAATACAGCGGGAAATCGAAATTATTTAACAAATTGGGCGGGAACTTTAATAAATTGGGCGGGAACTTTAACAAATTGGGCGGGAACTCAATTTTACTGGTTAAGTAGACTTCTCGAGTAGACTTCTAAAGTAGACTTCTCTCGAGTACACTTATATTACATAGTAGACTTCTCGAGTAGACTTCTCGAGTAGACTTCCAAAGTAGACTTCTCTCAAATAGACTTATTAGTCATAGCAGACTTTTTTAGCAGATTTCTCGAGTAAACTTCTCTTGAATAGACTTATACCACATAGCACACTTCTTGAGTAGACTTCTCGAGTAGACTTCTCTCGAAAATTTTCCTAAATATATAAAGAGAGTTTAACCTAATTGTGTTAAAAAATAAGGTGCCTCTCTCTCTATCTAAAATAACGCCTCCTCTCCTCTCCCTCCTCTCTGGCCATGAATCTCTTCTCCTTTATTTCTTGTTGTCATTCTCATCTCTATCACATCTATCTCACCTTCAATCTCCTCTCACTTGCTGGTTATGGTAGTGGTAAGCAAATATGTGCTTTTGTGTTCCTCTTTTTCTTTACTTTGTGTTCATATTACAAATTTGAGCTTATTATTACAGATTTTAAATTATTATTGTAGATTTGGGTTTATTGTTGCAGATCTAAACTTATTATTGTATAAATTTGGTAGATTTTGTTGCAAATCTGAATTTTATTGCAGGTATTATTTTTTCTTCTCTCTTTCTCACAACCAAAGATTCAAAGGTACTACTATCTTATCCTCAGTTTTGCGTATTTCTGAGTTTTCAGTAATTAAAATTTAAATGCTCATTAGTTATGCTAACTGTATTTTAGTTATAATTTGGGTTTGATTATTTTTTAATGTTGGATTAGGTTCAGACAGAGAAAATGGGAGAAAGAATGAAGCTGCGTCAAGATTTTGTGCCTAAAATCAGAAGAGTTTTTTACAGTATTTTTTTAATTGATAATGTTAAACGTTTTGAATGTAATTTTTTATATCTCATTGTTGTTGGATCTAAGTTCATCTTTGGTAATAAGACAAAGCTAATAATAAATGATTTTGTTTTAATATGAGCTACATTTTTGTAAACATATTAACTCTTTAGATTATAGAAATCTCCAAGAAAAACTTAAGTTTTGATTTCAGAGTAGACTTTTCGAGTAAACTTCTCGAGTATACTTCCAAATTAGACTTCTCTCGAATAAACTTATACTACAAGTAGACTTCTCGAGTAGACTTCTAAAGTAGACTTCTCTAGAATATTTTTACATATTTTTAATAAAAAATGTGAACTTTCGATAAACTAAACTCCAGAGATAAGACAGCAAAAGAAAATATCTAAGATCACAAAAGAGTAAAGAAAACCATCAGAAAATCCAATTTTGAAAACACAAATAGAGAGAAATGAGTACTTAATGTCTTAAAAGAGGTTCTTACAATCAAACTGAAACAAAAGTACTTAAACTGAAACAAAAGTACTTAAACTTCTTACTCGGGCTTTTCCAGTAGACTTCTCCAATAGTCTTCATTAGTAGACTTCTTACTCAGACTTTTTTCTTGACACCTTATTCACTTATCACCATACTTATTCCTTGACATCTTACTCAGTCATCACCATCTTTAAAAGGTGGAAACTTTTATAAATTGGGCGGGAATTTTAACAAATTGAAAAAGTAAACTTTTACACTTCATTAGAAGTCTACTACTAATAAGCTATATACCTAATAAAAGAAGAAAATTAATTAAAGCTCAACTATAAGTAATAAACATGTAAAACTCATACATAAGCAATACCAATAAATAACACAAACTGAAGAGTCAAAAAATAATTTTTATTTAACATAAATTATAGATAAATGAATATTATTAAATTTTTTTGAAAAAGTAGACTTCTAAACTTCAGTAGAAGTCTACTTACTTCTTGAAGAAATCTACTACTAATAAGCTAAATACCTAATAACACAAAAAAATTAATTAAAGCTCAATTATAAGAAACAAACATGTAAAACTCATACATAAGAAAGACTAATAAATAACACAAACTCAAGAGTCAAAAAATAATTTTTATTTTTCATAAACTACAGATTAAAGAATTTTATAAAGAAATTAAAGAAGTAGACTTCATATGAAGTCCGGAGAAGTCTACTAAGTAGACTTCTTGGAGAAGTCTACGACTAATAAGCTAAGTACCTTGTAAAACACAAAACCTGATTCCACCATCCCTATAAACTATAAACACGTATAACTGATATAGAGGCAATAACACTTACTAACACAAGCTCATGAGCAAGAAAATCTTAAAATTCATTATATATTTGATAAAAAAACGTTTTTACAAAAATATGGAAAAATAGACTTCTAAGACGATTAATGAAGTCTACTAATAGTAGACTTCTGCAAGAAAAGTAGACTTCTCCATAGAAGTCTACTCGAAAAAGTAGACTTCTTCCAGGTCAGTTTTGCAATTGTCAAAAGATGAGTAGACTTCTCCTCCAAAAGTAGACTTCTATGGAGAAGTCTACTTTCCGAGTAGACTTCTTACAGGTCATTTTTGTAATTGACCAAACTTTGACTTTTATGGAGTAGACTTCTCCGAGATAGTAGACTTCTCGGAGAAGTCTACTCCTAAAAGTAGACTTCATACAGATCACTTTTGCAATTGACCAAGTTTGACTTTTGAAGTAGACTTCTTGAACCCTGGAGAAGTCTACTATGGGTTAGTTTTGGGGTTGACCAAACATTGAATTAATTAAAAAGTAGACTTCTTCTCAGGCCAAAAGAAGTCTACTTTTTAATTCAACTTTTCGTCACCCCAAAAAAGCCTAGTAGACTTCTCCAGCTGTCTACTACAAAAAGTCAAAGATTGGTCAATTGCAAAAGTGACCTGTATGAAGTCTACTTTTAGGAGTAGACTTCTCCGAGAAGTCTACTATCTCGGAGAAGTCTACTCCATAAAAGTCAAAGTTTGGTCAATTGCAAAAATGACCTGCTTTTAAAGAAGTCTACTCGAGAAGTCTACTCCATTTTTTTTGTTCTCAAAGGAAATGGAGTAGACTTCATCTGACCTGGAGAAGTCTACTTTGTTCACGCGGTCAATTGCAAAACTAACCTTTCCGTTGACTAGTAGACTTCTTGAAGGCCAGATGAAGTCTACTTTCGCAGCAAAAATCCGGAAAACACGAAATTCTACTGAAAATTTGACTTACCACTCGTCTTTAGCTTCTTTTCCAGCTGATATCTTCGATTCTTGCCACCACCAAGAAGCCCAATCGCAATTAACGACCAATTCAGCGGATATAGCAAGATCTAAGAGCTTTAAATTTTTAATAGCTAAATTATAGAGTTTTTGGGAAGAAAATAGAGAGAAAATGGAAGAATACAAGCATAAGGCAAGAGACAATGAGCTATCCAAGCTCAAAAATGGGTTTTTGGTGCAATTAAAGCTTCAAATTGGTTGAAAATGGTGGTTGGGTGAATTGATGATGATGGCATTTTCGTGAATAAGTGAGGAAGATGAAGATTATTTGGTCAATTGGATTTCCAAAAATTAAAGAAATTAATTTGAATCAATGACAATTTCGTAAATATTTGATAAATTTGGTGGGTTAGAATTGCAATTGACCTCAATTTTTGAGTCAATTTCGCAAACCTCCCAAAACTATTTGATTATAATTGCAATGAATTTAAAGGTCTACATTCCACTAATTCCATATCTTGTACAAGACTTAGTTATTTATAATACGTTTTGTTGTTATAATACTTTTTGTAATTTTAAAATAATTTGGTACATATTTCCGGCTGGCAGTTATAGATTACGCACAAGGGAAGATATGATTCGCCTTGTTGAGAGGAGAACGAGATGATTAGGACATTATTGGATGTCCGTTGACTTTGTTTCTTTCTTGATAACAATTTAAGAGGTAAAGAAGCGAGCAAATTCATCCCATTGATTTGATGACTCTTAACATAATGGACCAATTAGTCAATTACTAACTAAGGGTTGGTACTGGTCTTCAGGTACATGACATAACTTTCTGGCACAGGTTTTATATTGCACCGTACTTGTCGTTCGAATTCATCAAAGATTGTATTTGTAAATATACAACATATATTATGTATATGTGTGGGTGTGTGTGATGCAAACTCGTGACCTTTTTATTCCAAGCAATATATTTCTTTCACCTTTAAAAAAAGCTTCTACAGTATTATAACGGGAAAACAAGCATTCAAATACTGTGCTTAAGGCCCTGTTCGTTTGTCCATCCAGATGGATCATCTGGATGGAGATGATCGATGACGAAACGAACAACACTAAATACAAAAATCAGTCAGATGGTCCATCTGAATGGATTTAAAAAAGTTGGGCTAAAATTTTAAAATCAGTTGGATGGGCCTAATTCGATCAGTTGGCTGGATCTGATTCAGTCCAAATTTGTAAATGATCAAAATAACCCTAATGAAAAAGTTTTAAATTTTTATGATATATGTAATACCAAAAAGTTTTAAATTTATATGAATTTGTTAATTACAATTACTTTATAAATGTTAAAAATAATAATTTGAATATTTAGATGTAAAATATAATAGTTAAGATCAAATTTATAAGGTTAAAATAAAAAAATATGATTAGATGAAAATAAGGGCAATATAGTCATTTTTTATTACAACCATTCAGATGGTCCATTCAATTTTAAAACCAAATGATGAAACAAACAAAGTTTCATTCAGATGAATCATTCAGATGAATGACGAAAAAATAAACGAACAACATTCGAATGGAGCATCTGGATGGAGCATCTTGATGGATCATCTGAATGGACATTCAAAATGATCATACGAACAGGGCCTAAATATTTTTACCAAAAAAAGGTCAGTCCCTTTAATAAGCCGAAAAACATACCAATTTATGTTTGATCTTGCGTTACCAATTTAGTCAACCCTAACACCAGTCTAAATGACGTTAAACTTCGTTTACTATAATCGTTAAAGAGCGACTTCGTTTCTTTTAATCAAAAAAATAAGAAATCCCTAATCTTTCTATCACGAGTTAAGTGTTTAGATTTCTCCATTTATCATGTTAAGTGTTTAGACAAACAATAAGAAAAAAGAAAAAGTGGTGTGGGTTGATGTATGCAAACCCAAATTTGAAGGTGGTCTTGGGATTAAATAGCTTAAAGAAGCCAACAAAGTCAGCCTGCTAAAGTTAATTTGAAGGATTGTATCACATTAACCATCTCTCTTTGTTGAATGGATACAACGAACTCTTATTCGACATGAATTGTTGGTACTGAGCCCAGAGGTCCACTGGTTTAGTCAGGCCCAGCATTGTACAACATAATCCAGCTTTTACGAAGAAATTAAGAAAAACAAAGAGCAAACGCTAGAGGACAATATACACAAGGCAACAATTTTCATCGAACTCGAAGAGGAAAAAATCGAGAAAACCAAGAAGTACGCTCCTCCAAAAATGTAAACCCCCAAAGAAAAGTCGAAGGAAGACTACTACAAACCACGCCAACACTTCGATGACAATTACCAAAGAAACGATAGGGGCAAGACACCTACATTCGTCGTCAACGACGCACAGTTCATCTAGCTACATAGTGGACGATTGAACATGTACATTCGGCCAAATTAAAACGATGCATCCGGCCGATCGAAACCATATTGTACGTTCCACAAATGCTATGGACACTCCGACGAAGAATGTCGTCATCTATATGTCATATCGGTACTAAAACTATGAATAAACTCTCTCTGCCCGACGACCAACAACGCGAGGAAGTAATAAGGTCAATATCGACATAAGCGATCCAAAAAGAGATGTGTCGGCATAGGAGCCGATAGGAGTGGGCGTTCGGATTACCGGATCGGATCGTGTCGGATATTTCGGGTTTCGGATATTTCGGGAGTCTAGCTTTTAATACCGATCGGGTAATATTAGATTTCAGATCAGATTCGGTTCGGTACCTTCCGGGTTCGGATCGGTTCAGATATCATATTTCGAATCCGGTTTTTTTTTGTTTCGGTTCGGGTTCAATTATTTTTATCCGAAAAGTAACCAAAATATCCAAAAGTAACCAAAATATTTCAAAGTTGTGACTTGTGAACATAAAAAAAAAAACAAAAAAGTGGAGAAACAAAATTAAACGCCAAGTAGCTTCGTGATATCATTCTTCTTCATGTGACATTTCTGCAAATTACATAAACACAATTACGATTACAAAAAGTTCGTACATTGATGTGTAATTCGCAATGCAAATGATAAGCTATGGAGTATTAGTCGGTTTACACCAAACCGAGCCTAAGGCGGTCTTCTACGAATAACAAACATAACATCACTAAAATTTGAGTGACCTAAAACATTGATTCTAACAAACATTGCTCATCTTCTATATCTGAATGTAGAGTGAGCAGATCAAAATATCAAAGATCAGAAGCAAAAACCCGAAGAGACACGAAAAGCTTATGACTTGTGAACCAATAAAAGGCATAAAAGAGTTATAATCGAAAGAAAAACAGAGGAAAAGGCATATACATGTTTCGTGAGAAATCATTCTCCTTCTCTCTTTCTCTCTTTATCTCTTTCTCTTTTTCTCTCTTTCTCTTTCTAAGTCTATAACTTGTGGATCAAATTAACTAAGCTAGTGAAACACTGAAACTTGTGAACGCTTCTCTTAAGTATATATTGTAGATCAAAATAACTAAACTACTGAAACTTGGTACAACCGAACAAACAAAAAACACAGATGAACACATGAAATCGAAATCACAAATTAGCAATAAAGTACAAAGTCAAAAACAAAGAAAATCGATATACCCGGATTGAATAGGAGAGAATTTCAGACCTGAGAGTGAGATTGATTTCTTAGGTCTCAGAGGTAAGAGAGGCTGCAACTAAATGATTAGAGGACTCCAGATTTTCGGATTCAAAATCGGGATTAGGGATTAACGGATTTTGGAAAAGTTTCTATGATCGTGGCTTCAAAATCGGGATTGAGGGGAAGTACGGATCACGGGAAATATCTGATAAAGGTAAGAGGAACTTATGCATTGGATTCTTCGGGTCTTCGGGTATTGGTTTCGGGTATCGGTTCGGTCCGGGTATTACCCGGTACCCGAAAACCAAACACAATTGCACCCGATCGGATATTAGTCAGGATCCAAACCGGCTCGGAACG
This sequence comes from Alliaria petiolata, assembly GCA_020283515.1. NCBI lineage: Eukaryota > Viridiplantae > Streptophyta > Magnoliopsida > Brassicales > Brassicaceae > Alliaria > Alliaria petiolata. The sequence goes on from JAHZTW010000001.1 coordinate 37,276,922, forward strand.
GGTAATTTCGGGTCGGATCCGGATCGGATTTTCGGATCCGGATAAAATGCCCACCCCTAGGAGCCGAATTAAACGACGATCTGAGAGATGAGCTTGTTGAATTCCTCCCTTAAAATGCCTCTACATTCGCATGGATGACCGATGATATGAAGGGGATACCTCCCGCTCTCGCTCAACATGAGCTGCACGTCGACCCAACTTTCAAACCTATCAAACAGAAGCTATGCAAGCTCGGTTCAGAACGAGCCAAGACAGTGAACGACGAAGTCGAACGACTATCAAAGTCTAGATCGATTACATAAGTTAGATACCTAGACTGGCTGGCCAACCTCGTAGTCGTTAAAAAGAAAAACGACAAGTGGTGAGTCTGCGTTTACATCACATATCTGAAAAAAGGTATGCCTCAAAGATAGGTAGCCCCTCCCACAAATTGACCGTATGGTGGAAGCCACAACGGGGGGAACGAACTCCCTTCCTTCATGGATGCCTTCTCAGGTTACAATCAGATCATAATGCATCATGACGATCGTGAAAAAAGCAATTTCATCACTGATCGGGGCGCTACAAGGTCATGCCATTCGGCCTCAAAAATGCGGGAGCAGCGTACCAACGATTGGTCAACAAGATGTTCGCCGATCAACTAGGAAATACAATGGAGGTCTACATCGATGATATGCTCGTGAAATCGTCTAACGTCGAAGACCACTTCGGCCACTTGACAACCTGTTTTCGAAGCTTGAACGAGTACGACATGAAACTGAACCTAGAAAAGTGCACTTTTACCATCAAATCAAGAGAGTTCCTCGGCTACCTCGTAACCAAAAGATGAATCAAAGCCAATCCAAAGAAGATAGCAGCATTCTCAAATGCCTTGTTTAACATACGTATATTCTTTCTATTCTCATTTATCTCACACACAAGATCTTTGTTCTTCTCTTGTTCTAACTTGACAACTTCATGCATCCTCATGACCTTATCTTCCAAGATTTTATTCTTTTCACGTTCACCACAAGTGCCTCTTGCAACTTATTGTTCTTGTCTTTCGAGGTCTGATTTTTGTAAAGAAACATCTCACTTACAACATTCACTTGATCATGCTTTAACTCTAGAATGTTCACTTTGGCTTCCAACATACTCTTATCCTTTATTAATTGAAGGTTATCAATGCTCAATTTAACCCAACTCTCATAAAAGTTTCTGATTTCAGCTTGAACATCCACATCTTCATCACTTTTTGAATCACTGCTTGACTCAACAGAATATGTGTGTGACACACGAGACACTTCATATTTATGTTCATTGCTTTCTTTTTCAAACTCCATAATTCCGTGCAAACCCACAAGATTAAGAACATCTTTGTCTTTATGTGACTCTTTATTACTACAACTTTGAACCATCTTCTTCTCCTTTGTTTGTGTGTTCACACAGTTTATTTTCTCTTGAATGATGGACAAACTAATTTGACATGTCTAATACCATGACATTTATAACACTTAACTTCACACCCTTTTTGGCTTTCTTCCTTTCTTGTCAATCTATATGTGAATGTTTCAAACCAAAAGATCCATCTTTTCTTCAAACTTTTTGATCATCAAGCGAACAACTTTTTCAGATTTCGGAATCTTGTGCTTGTCATCATCAACTGTGAAGGCAAGATCTTTTACAAGTTTTAGAGATTTAGATTCCAGTTCCATCTCCTCAGCCTTTAGCATCCATACTGCCTCAGAAAATTTGAGTTCATCAGTATTTATTGTTATTTTTATCACAGCGTTATGTACTTCAAACTTAGAAGGCAAGCATCGCAAAAGTTTCTTCACCAATTTTGCGTCTTTGTAATTTTTACCCAAATCTCGTGCTTCATTATCTATGCAGCTGAGCTTAGCACTGAATTCTCCTATCTTCTCATCATCACTTATATGTATGTTTTCAAACTGTGATGCCAGCAAGTCCAGTCTTATCCTCCTAACATTTTCAGTACCCTCGAAAGCGTTTTGTAATATATCTCATGCCTCCTTAACTGATTCACACCCTTGTATGAGTTTGAATTGCTTTCGATCCACCGAATTGAAAATTTCGCCCAACGTCTTAGCGTTAAATTTTGAAAGCTTCTTCTATATTGCAGTCCACTTTTTCTTCGGTTTAACTGTTTTCACCCATTTTCTGATATCACACATGGCTCTTCTCAACCACACGGAACAACGGTCCACACGTCTTCATCTATTCCACTTATGTTTACCCTTATTCTCACATTCCAGTGTCTGTAATTCACATCATCAACAAGGGATTATGAACAACCATTAGTTGTGAATATGTCGCCATATTCTCCTCTCAGGACCTCACCTGTATTCGAGGAAAACTCTCTCGTGTAGGTGTCTAGCTCTAATTCCAAATCTAAGAACGAAAATATGAGCACACACGAAATTAACGAGGTTCGGCAACATACCTACATCCTCAAAGTTTTCACTAGAGATTCTTTAGACAATCTTACAACAAGTCATTGCCGAAGGGAATTACTCGACACTAAAAAATCCCTTAGTTCGACACCAATAAATCCCTTAGTTCGACACCAATAAATCTCTATCACTCAACAAGACACAACCGTTTTGAATACAAACCTAAGTACTAGAAACTCTAGATTCTTCTTCCTAATTTTCTCCTTGATTTACAATCATAGTTTACAAGCAAACTGTGTTACACACGAACTTTCGTGTGTCACCGAGTACACTCATGCTCACAACCAGAGACCGAAACTTAGCTTTTTTCTCTTCCCTCAATATTTAGGTCAGCCCTAATTTGACTCATAAATTTTGTATTTATAGAGTCCAAGACGTCCAGCCTTCAATATTCATCTTCTATGCATACAGTAAACACCCTATAAATTAATAATGTTGGGACTTCAATATTTTATTAATTTATAGAGTTACAGTAAAACATCTATAAATTAATATTATTGGAACTTCAAGATTTTATTATCTTATAGAGTTATTAATTTATCTATAAATTAATTTATCGATAAATTAATAATTTATTAATTTATAGAGATATTTTTGTTTTGAACTTTTAACGTTCTCAAGAAACAATACAAAAATATTTTTGAAATTATAAAATTTATTTAGAAAATATCATATCAAAGAATTTAAAGATAAATCAACAATGTTTATAAACTTAAAACAATAATTTAATCATATTTTACTATATTACCTTAGTTATATATGTAGATATATATGCTTAGATGTATAATTATTAATTTAGCTTATTATTGGGGCCATATATTTACATAAAAGATTCAAAAAAATTATTATCTTATTATCTTATCGAATTTTGCTAATTTTTACATTGGCCCGACTCGGGACCAGCAAAATTTATTAATTTATAGTGATTATTAATTTATTGAGTATTAATTTATAAAGGTTCTACTTTATTAATCAATCGATAAATTAATAAAATATTAATTTATATAGATATTTTTCGATTCGAATTTTTAATCCTCATCAAAATTCAAAAAAAAATATATTTTCAACAATATAAAATTTATTAAAAATATCATATCAATAAATTTGGAAGATAATGCAAACAACATTTATAAACTTGAAACAAGAATATAATCATATTTACTATATTACATTAGTTATATATACCTAAATATATAATTATTAATTTATATAATTATTGGGACCATATTTTTACATAGGAGTTTCAAAAAAACTATTATCTTATTATCTTATCGAAATTTGCTAATTTTTACATTGGCCTAACTCGGGACCGGCAAAATTTATAGTGATTATTAATTTATCGAGTATTAATTTATAGAGGTTCTACTGTATATGAAAATATCTCCACTAGATATTTCATGCTTATCAAGTATTTTTTTTTCTTGATATTCTCATAAGTCTCCAATGACATGTCAACACTTCATAAACGTGTCATGCATATTATCCTTGATTTCCACGTTGCAACACATCTCTTGTGCCAGCAACAACTTCACCTACTTCCTGCAATTTTGCAGCAGCTCTGAAGTAGTTTTTATGTTCTACAACTCAGTTCATGTGTTACACGACTCTGTCATGTTCCAGCAGCCTAATATCTTTGGATTTAACAAAGAGGAGTAGAGAGTATTCACTTCTTTTCGTTGTCGCATATCCCAAGAGTTAGAAATTCAAATACAGACAAGTTAGCATAGAGTACTCAACTTTACCAACATGAAGCTAATTTTGTAAATCCGATATCATCGGTTTGAATTTCCAACCGTTTTAGATATCTACGCTGTTGAACAAAAATGAAAATATTGGTTTCAGAAATTTGTTAAAAATGAAAATGCATATGTGAAGTTGTTTTGTGTTTTTGCATTTTGTTTTTTTCAATTATGTACATTGGTTTCTACATTTTCTTATCTGCTCGTGATTCCAATTTGCAAAAAAAAAAAAAGCATTATGTGCTTTTTTGTATTACATCAATTCCTCCCAATTCTTCCAATATCACAACTATTGATTTATAAAAATTCAACCACAATCCTCACAATTCCTCAATTCCTTTGTCACCCCCTAAAAAAAAACGTCTATTACAAATGTGAAATCACCTTCGCTAGGCTTGGGCACAGACAGACCCAGTTATGGGCATGTGTCAAAGGTGAAAATCCGTAGAGTTTCATTTTTTTAACAAAATTATTTCACATTTAAGAGTCCAAATAAAATAAACTATAAATATTTATGTGTTATAAACCAGACATAAATAATCTACAAGGCCATGCCTGGAAGGTCAATGTTCCCCAAAAATGAGATTTTTTTTATGGTAAGTAATTACGTGTTGCATTTCGGTAATGGACCGTCTTCGCAGCAGAGGTATCAATTGTGAACCACAATGTGGAATATGTGGAGCGGAAAGAGAAACTATAAACCATACCCTGTTTGATTTTGCCCTGACTTTCCAAATCTGGCCATTATCGGCTATCCCAAATCCACCACACATGTTCCCAATGGATGCTTTATACATTAATATAGCACACTTATTTTGGCAACTCTCTCAAAATGATGGCATAGGAGTGTATCCATGGATATTATAGTTTATCTAGAAAGCACGAAATGATAAACTCTTTTCAAACATTGATAGGAACCCCCAAGAAGTGATCAGGAATGCGCAACCGGAGGCAACAACATGGGAGATGGCACAAGTTGATGACATGATAATAGGCCCACATAAAGGGCCCCCGGTATTGGAAACACAGAGGCACGATGACATTCCATGTCAAACAGATGGTTCTTGTAAGGAAATAGCGTCGAATGCAGGGTTGGATTAGTATTTTCAAGGCAATGGCAATGATAAAATATTAATGGAAGGAAAAAATGTACGACGAAACATTTCTCCATTACACACGGAGCAGAAAACATTGATATGGACTATGCATTGTATGATCGATGCTAGAAGATAGGCAGTGGCATTCGTCACAAACTATTCCGAGTTGATGAAGATGGTGTCTGTTAGAGATGGGTTTAGCACCCCTCTAAAAGGTCCTTCCTGAATTCAGCTCGGCCCATTAAATAATTACGGTTTCAGGCCCACTCGGATCGTCGCAACGTTGAGGTCGGCGCCGCCCTCCGAAGAGAAAGGAAACTTTCCGAGAAAGGTGGAGGTCGGCTAAGGATAAAGGAAATCTTCCTTTTCCCCGAAAAGGAAGGAGTTCGAATGACCGACTTAGGTCTGCTATAAATAGGGGAAGGATGGTCCATTCGCAAGGATCCGCAATTCTACTCTCGAGACCTAGGGCAAACTTAGCTCAGGCATTTAGTTCTAGATCTCGATTCACCGTTTAAAAGGTTTAGGTCGGCGTTCTTATTCCGACGACCTAACCACCGCTGTACTATCTCCGAGCTCCGGCTTAAATCAATAAAGACTTACTCTTTTTCCCCACAAACTCTTATTCTTTCTTTAGATCGGATATCCGTTCTCACAATTGGCGCCGTCTGTGGGGAAAAGAGAGACAAGTCTTTGAAAAGCGTAAAAGCTCGAAGATGGTCGGGACACCACCGCCAGAGGATACTACCACCGGGGCTGGAGACCAGAGCCTCCCACGGAACACATCGGGTGTCAACAACGCACCACCACCACCTCCCGATGTGATGACCTTCATGCAGACTGTCACGCTGCGCCTAAACGAGATGCAGGCTCAACAAATCGCTTACCGTGATGAGCTGGACAGTCTTCGGCAACCAGGGGCCCGTAACACCATCGGCACTCCGGAACCACAACAACCCGCTTACCAAACTAGATCGGGACTCAACAGAACGTTGATTGGAGATACCCCAACTGATCAACTTCCGGGACAGCAAAGAGACATAGCGGCATCGAATGCCGGGATTAGGCCGATCCATCCCCCGGTCATCACGACTCCGGTTTCAGCACCGAACCCCTTAGCACCCAGTCCGGATGCCAGAGCCATGGAACTCATGCAAGAGCAGATCAGCGCGATAGGATCTCAAGTTCACCGAGCCATATCGTCAGCACCCGAGCTCCACAAGATGTTGCAACTCACGCAACAGACACCCTTCGCTCCCAACATTACGAGCATCCCGCTCAGAGACCACGGAAAGCTCAAGAATCTGACTTCCTACGACGGGAAGAGCAATCCCAACAAGCACCTCACGGAGTTCGACATAGCCATGGCTCAAGCACGTTTCCACGATGAGGAACGCGACGCGAGATGCTGCCAATATTTCGTCGAAAGTTTGAGTGGAAGCGCCCTCACCTGGTTCTCCCCACTCAAGCCGCACTCCATTACGACCTACGATCAGTTGTCGCAAGCGTTTCTCAAACACTATTCCATCTACATCGAGCAAGCGACCTTCACTCTAGACCTTTGGGCCTGTGTCCAAGGCAAAAACGAAACCCTCCAGGATTTCATAACTCGCTTCCGAGACATCGTATCACGGACCAACGCGTCCGAAGATAGCGCGATCTCCGCACTGGTGCAAAACCTCCGAAAAAACCAGCTGTTTCGCGAAAGATTGAAGACCGGGAGACCGAGAACGCTGGAGGACGTGCTTCATAAAGCTACAGGGTTCATGAGTCTGGAAGAAGAAACTCTCGCAGAACAACGCGAAGAGGCCGCCAAGGACAAACGGAAGGCAGCTCGGGATAAATCCGAGGACTACCAGGAGCCGAGACAGCATTATGATCGGGAAGATAAATCTCGGAAATTGAACGTATCCGCAGTATCCCGATCACCTCGCTGGAACACATGGGATCGAAGAGATGACCGACCTCACAAAACTCCTTCGAACCCGGATTCCTTCTGCAGATGGCATGGCAGATCGGGCCATACCAAGGAAGAATGCAGAACCTTAACAGAAAGATTAATACAAAAATGGAAGAAAGGCGAAATCAACCTCGATGATCGCCCACCGAATCCTAGAGGAAATCAAAACCGACCTGAGAACGGTAACAAACAAACCGTCAAAAGGGATACCAGGCCCGAACCGCGTCAGGGCGGAGACGAGCACGCCCCGAAAAGAGCGCGCGACGATGCTGCGCCGACCCCGCCAGGTTCGCCCCGACGAGTAATCAACATGATCATGGGCGGACTCCTCACTTGCACTGAATCGATAAATTCGATTAAAAGGCACGAACGCCGAGCTGTGAACGTCAAGAACGAAACCCTGCTCTATGATGATGATATATTGATCACATTCACTGAAGATGACGCCAAAGATATAGACCGTCCTCATAACGATCCTCTCGTTATCTCACTGAGAATGGGTCAGGACGAGGTCTCCAAGATCCTCATCGATACAGGCAGCTCGGTCGACGTAATCTTTAAAACGACACTCCAGAAGATGGGTATAAAGGAGAGCGAGATCAAGATCGCACCTAGACCGCTCACAGGATTCACGGGAGACTCGATCTCTACGATCGGGACTATCCAACTACCCACCCTAGTTGGAGGGGTGATGAAGATCGTCGATTTCGATATCATTGACAGACCGGCTATCTACAACGCCATACTTGGCACCCCGTGGATAAACTCGATGCGAGCCATCCCAGCTTCGTATCACCAGTGCCTTAAATTCCCGGCCAAAAGAGGAGTTTACACACTCCGAGGTGACCAACGCGAGTCCCGCCATTGCTACATAGACAAGCAACGTGTTCACAATACTTTCACTATTGGCAGCCAGAACGATTTCGATCCTCGAGTCGTCCATCACGAGAAGCCAAAGAGCGAACTGGTGATTCAAATCAGCATCGATGAGGCCAACCCAGACCGATGTGTTGGGATTGGTACCGAGCTGCTTCCAAGTATGCGGGACGAGCTAATTGCCTTTCTGCGCCAAAACGTGGCAACTTTCCCGTGGTCGATGGAAGATATGAAAGGGATCAGCTCGGAGATAACTAGTCATGAACTTAACATCGACATCACTTTCAAACCAATCAAACAGAAGAGGCGAAAGCTCGGACCAGAACGAGCACAGGCGGTTCATGATGAGGTCGACAAACTGCTCAAGGCTGGACCTATAGCCGAGGTGAAATATCCGGATTGGTTGGCAAACCCCGTGGTGGTAAAAAAGAAAAACGGAAAGTGGAGAGTATGTGTTGATTTCACTGATCTCAATAAGGTCTGCCCAAAAGATAGTTTTCCTCTCCCTCGGATCGACCAGCTCGTCGAAGCCACCGCCGGGAATCAACTCATCTCCTTCATGGATGCATTTTCGGGCTATAATCAGATCGTCATGCACCCCGACGATCGAGAAAAGACAGCTTTTATTACAGATAGGGGTACGTACTGCTATAAAGTGATGTCGTTCGGCCTGAAAAACGCCGGCGCAACTTACCAGCGATTAGTCAACAAAATGTTCGCCAATCAGCTCGGCAGCACTATGGAAGTATATATAGACGACATGCTGGTTAAATCTGCAAAAGTTGAGGACCATATCCGACACCTAGAAGAGTGTTTCTTCATCCTTAACAAGTACGGCATGAAGCTCAACCCAACCAAGTGCACATTCGCGGTGACTTCGGGGGAATTTCTCGGCTATCTAGTTACGCAGCGCGGTATCGAAGCAAACCCGAAGCAGATCTCCGCAATCCTCGACCTGCCCTCCCCAACAAACACGAGAGAAGTCCAGAGGCTTACAGGGAGGATTTCCGCTCTGAATCGTTTCATATCACGATCAACGGATAAATGCCTCCCGTTCTATCAACTGCTTCGAGGAAACAAGCGTTTCGAATGGGACGAGAAGTGCAAGGAGGCTTTCCAACAGCTCAAGGCCTATCTATCAAAACCCCCGATCTTAGCAAAACTGGAAGACGGCAAAACTCTGTACCTTTACGTCGCCATTTCCAGCTCGGCGATCAGTGGGGTCCTCGTTCGAGAGGACCGAGGAGAACAAAAACCGATTTTCTACATCAGCAAATCTCTAGACGGGGCCGAAACCAGGTACCCGACCTTAGAAAAATTGGATTTGGCTCTAGTTGTCGCCTCGCGAAAACTCCGACCTTACTTCCAATCGCATACGATTGCCGTCCTCAAGAGTCACCCGCTTCGAACCATACTTCACAGTCCCACCCAATCCGGCAGAATGGCCAAATGGGCAATCGAGCTGTCTGAGTACGACATTGAGTACCGGACTCGGACTTGCGCGAAGGCACAAGTCCTTGCCGACTTCCTCATAGAACTACCTCCCGAGCTGACTTACGATGAAACGCCAATAGAACGTTGAACCTTGCACGTCGATGGTGCGTCTTCACGCCTCGAGTCAGGAATCGACATAAAACTCGAGTCTCCCACCGGCGAGATTTTGGAGCAATCATTTCGCCTGGAATTCCCGGCCTCCAACAACGAAGCCGAGTACGAAGCACTCTTGGCCGGCCTCCGACTTGCTCGGGGAATGCAAATCGGCCACATTCGTGCCTTTTGTGATTCCCAGCTTGTCGCAAATCAATTCAACGGCGAGTACGATGCCAAAGACGACCGAATGGACGCATATCTCAAGCTCGTTCAACTGCTGGCAAAGGAGTTTACGACCTTCGAGCTCCTGAAGATACCTCGGCAGGAGAACACGGCTGCAGACGCTCTGGCAGCCCTAGCTACCTGTATCGATCCCGATCTGCGACGTACCATCCCTGTAGCAACCATACCCCACTCCAGCATAATGCAGCCCGGAGAGATCTGCATTATGACCTATCAAGAGGATGAGTATGACGACCCGATGGAGCTTCTCAACGAACCAAGAACCGACGGCGTAGACTGGCGCGTCGAGCTTATGCTATACTTAGCAGATGGAAAAGTACCAAAGGATCGATGGGCAGCACGTCGCCTTAGAGCCCGTGGTGCAAAGTACTCGATGGTACGCGACCAACTCTGTCGATGGACCTCAACAGGCGTCTTGCTCAAATGCATCAATGGCGACGAAATCTCCCGCGTGATCAAAGAGACACACGACGGAGCCGGAGGCAACCACTCTGGCGGCCGAGCTCTCGCTCTGAAAGTAAAAAAGGCTGGCTTTTATTGGCCTTCCATGATGACGGACTGCGAGACATACGCCAAGAAGTGTGAATTCTGCCAAAGGCTTGCTCCGATGATCAATCAACCCACGGAGTTGCTTACCTCAGCAGTCCCGCCCTACCCCTTCATGCGCTGGGCAATGGATATCGTTGGCCCTCTCCCGTCATCAAGACAACGCAAGTACTTGCTCGTCATGACCGACTATTTCACAAAGTGGGTGGAGGCTAAGGCATACGTCCGGATCCAGGACAAGGAAGTGCAAAACTTCGTATGGAAATACATCATTTGCCGACACGGGCTTCCATACAAAATCGTCACCGATAACGGCTCCCAGTTCATTTACAAACTCTTCGAAGGGTTTTGCGAACGCTGGAACATCCGACTAAGTAAATCAACCCCGCGCTACCCTCAAGGCAACGGTCAAGCCGAAGCAACAAACAAAACCATCATCGACGGCCTCAAGAAACGCCTCGAAAAGAAGAAAGGCCTTTGGGCCGACGAGCTTGACGGCGTCCTCTGGTCCCATCGTACAACACCTCGCACTGCAACCGGTCAGACCCCATTCTCCTTATCTCACGGTTGCGAAGCTACGGTTCCCGCCGAAGTCAACGTTTCAAGCATTCGCCGAACTCTGATGCCCGAGAACCCCGAGGTGAATGACGCCGTACTCACTGAAAACCTCGACATCGTCGAAGAACTGCACGACTTGGCACTCCTTCGAATGCAAGTTTACCAAAACCAAGCTTCGCAGTACTACAACAAGAGGGTCCGCAACAGACACTTCGACAAAGGCGACCTCGTCCTTCGAAAGGTGTACGAAAACACGAAAGAATGGGGAGCAGGCAAGCTCAGAGCTAACTGGGAAGGCCCCTACATCATCACCAAGGTCGTGAAGCCCGCGTCTACCGCCTCGAAACAATCAAGGGCGACGAAGTCCCACGGACATGGAATTCAATGAGCCATAAGCGCTTCTACTCTTAAGCCCGACTTACCAGCTCGGCAACCTTCAGACCGGCACCTTGGCAAAAAAAAAAAAAAAAAAAAAAATCTGGGTCCAACTATAACTTAGGCAGCCGAGCAGTTCTCTGTTGTAATATGAACTACGAATGGTTTGATCCCGTTTGGGTACGTAGGCAGCCCTATTCGGGTCCAACTATAACTTAATAAAAATTTCAAATTTTCCCATTTTTGACGCTCCTGAGCTATTTACACATCAGCTTCCTGGCCAGTCGTTAGATATGCCTACAACTAAGTCTGATCAACTTAGTTCAGCACCACAAAAAGCCAAGATCCGTCTTGCATGCGTTCCTCATGGATCCCGTGGTGAAATAATCTACACATATAAGCCGAGCCTGTTCTCACACCCTTCTAAGTCATGCAAAGCACATAAGCCGGGGCCTGCTCGCACCTTTGCATTCGAACTTAGAATTTTCTAAGTCATATCGATATTAAAACGCCGACCTGATCACATATCGGTATTCGTACTTAGGAATAAGTCGTATGATCCATATAAGCCGACCTGTTTCGCATGATCATATTAGTACTTACATTTTAAAGCCAAGACCCGTCTCGCACATTCCTAAGTAGGAATGTAAACATTGAATAAGCTGAGCTGAAATAAATCTCGCACGTTTGCATTCACACTTAGGGAAATCTGAGTCATACGAACAATTTAAAGCCGATATCGCATCGCACGTTTGTATTCGAACTCCAGTTACTCGGGTATATACTAAAGCAATTTCAGATCGGACACGCCATTAAAAATTCAAAGCATTTAATAAAAGCCGAAACCGGAAAACTCGTTCTGAAGCCCTCTCGGGCAAATCAAACGAAGTATACTTACACACCCGGCTCGGGTTATCGAAGTCTACGTAAGAACAAATACAAAAGATTTTAACTAAAGGGTGATCAATCCCCGAGAACATCGATCAGCTCCTCGCCGTCTTCCAGCTTGGTCCCCTCCTTGCTTCCCTCAGCTCGAACAGGCTCATTGCCAGGATCTTCTGCTCGCTCGTCTTCCTTTGGAAGCTCTCCCTCTGGCTCAAGTCTCACGGACGAGTCAGTAGGGACAAACAGAGTCGGATCGACTGCTGTTTGAATATCAAGCTGCTCGACGCCCGTCTCTGCGGCTACGCTCTCTACCAGGGCGGTCAGCCGGAGCAATGGCGGAGCATCGGTTTGAATGATCGTTGTCGCAGTGGCCGTGCTCTTGACCTGCGGCTCAGGAGACCTAAGCTGAGAAGCTACCTCAGAGGTCACCATGGGTGCGTTTGACCCGAACTCATTGATTCATGTAGGGCGAGTGGACGGGTCATCACGAGGATAGTGCAGTGCCAGCAGAGGAGCGTCGAACTCGCCCTCTGCGAAGAAGATTTCGTTTAAGGCATTTGCCTTGGCTTCCCACTTGGCGACGTCGTCCTCAATCTTATCAATGGCCGCCTTAGGGAGATCCAATCCCAACTTCTTGGCGAGCTCCGCAACAGAGCGAGCTCCACGGGCTTGAGCCAGGGACGAAACAATCTTGTCGACCTCTTTTCGTTGCTCGAGACTTTTCTTCATTTTCTCCGTCAGGCCGGAGTAGAAGCTGATGACCTGGTTCTGGGAAAAAACGGCTATCTCGTCGCGAGATTTCCTCAACCGGGCGGCTTCCGATCTGAAGTGCTCAACCTGCTTCGACGACCTGATGAGGGCCGAAGAGAGCTCGGAATTATTAGCCTCTAACTCCCCAACTTGGGATTGAAGCTCGATGATTCGCTTTTCGAGCTGCCCTGACTTGAGCTTCTCGACTTCAAGACTAAGGCTAGCCTCGTGGAATTTCTTCTCCGCCGCAGCCCTCTCCTTCTTGGCCTCTTTGACCTTCTTCGCATCGCGACCAAGACGACCAAGCAAAGGCTAACTTCTTCGCATCGCGACCAAGACGACCAAGACGCCTATATAGAAACGTATGAGAGCCCGTTTTACAACAATAAAGAAAAATTCGATTAAAGTGAGCCTTACCCGGATTTCGTCCGCGGCCCACTGCTCATACTCGTCCCGGTAAGGAAACTCCTCCACCGGAGGACCAGCCGTCACTCTAGCTTTAAGACTCCAAACCAGCTGAGAACAGGCACGGCGATCAGTCGACAGCGGTTCCTTCCCGTGATACTCGAACTGGAAGGCGTTAGGATTCGGAGCAGAATCCGATCTGGCACGTTTGGGAGCCTGGTCGGGTGTACTCTTCGACTCGACCTCAGAAGACTTCCGCTTGCCAGCCGCCTTGGCCTTCCTTTTTACTGCCTCCTCGACAATTACCTGCATCTCAGCAGCGACCTCCTTGTTACCTCCTGCAGCCCGGCGCTCTGCGAGAGTAATGTCATCCGAGCTCAAGCTCGAAACGGATGCTTCAACGTCGCCTCGTTTAGGATCTTTTTTCTTAAATCTCTGCGAGGCCTTCGTGGCATCGCTCGTCCGTTTTGGCACGGTCTCCTTGGGACCTTTCCCCTTGTCAACGCCGGAACTTGGCGCCGCCACGGACGACTTCACGCCCGATTTCTTTATGACCTCCTCCAAACCCGTGGAGTAATCTTCGATCTCTCGGGGAGCAAGCGGCATTTTCTTCTTCTTGCAAGATGATCTCGTGAGAGAATTGGCAGTTCGGTCTATTCTGCGAATAGTGAGTTCCGGCCAATATAGATGGCTTAGTACCTGGAACGCGTCTCTACTCTCTTCGAAATCGTCGGGGAGTGGACCGATTGGAGCGTATTGACCTGTAAAAAAAAAGAAAGAAGATCGGTCATCAACTGAAATACGGAAGCTAGAAGGAAAAATAAGGAAACTAAAAATCTACCGAGCTCTGTTTTCCAACGACTCTCAACAAAAATGTTGGGGTCAGCCATCGAATATTCATCGACGTGGACAAAAAATAGTAATCTCTCCAATCGTCGATTTTACTAATGAACCCCCCGGACATGATATTATATTTTGGTCGCATACTCTCGTAGAACGATCCGTACGACTTCTTCTCAGGCATCCGCTTAAGGGTGGTCAGCTCCTCGAATACATGACAATTGAACGGAATCCCGTTCTCATAGGCCATGACCGAAAGTGCGACCAAATTCTTGATGCCACCATGTCCCATCTGGGAAACCGACATTCCCCTCGCGTTACAGAGCTCGAACAAAAGCCGCGGGAGCGGAAACCAAAGGTGACAGTGCGTGAAAAAGCACTCGTAAAGGCAGACCCAGCCCGAAGGAACGTCCCAGGGACGCTCAAAAGGAGCTGGAACTATGAACTTAACTTCGGGACCAATCCCGCGCTGTTTCTTTAGCGCAACAAAGACTCTCCCGTCGACTGGGTCGGGATCACACCCCAGCGGTTTTCCGTCTCGAAAAGGATTTTCTTTTTCTTCTTCTTGGCCCCACCTCTTTTGGTCTCGGCCTCTGGCTTAGTCCAGAGGTCAACGATCCCATACTCGCCAAACTCCATGTCGAGACAGGAACCGACAGTAGCTCGGGCTTCCATCTCCGCGACGACAGCTTCGTCCTCCGGGCATAATTCATTGCCACCATCATCATCAGACTCATCCCTTAATTGTGGGATGCTAAAAGTTTTCCGAGCTGAGGACGCTTCGGCATCGCCAGGACGGGTCACCCCGAGCTGTGCCGCTTCAAACCGCTCGACAACAGCCCGTTGATTTAGAAGCTTTAATTCGGCACGGGAGTATCCCGTTTCATCTGCAAACTCCTGATCAAATTCCTCCGAGCTATCAGGTGAGATCCGACCTGATACCTTTGGAGTCGTGTCTTCTTCTGAGCTCGGAGAAGCCAGAAGCGCCTTCACTTTGGAATTTTTTCGGATCAAACCTATTATGTTTGATGGAATCTCTTGAAGAAAATGGAAGAACACGAAGAACACGAAGAACGCGAAGAACACGAGCGGCGGATCTAAAGCAGATCGGCAAAATCACGCCGAGAAATCTAAAACTACGGCGTTTTGTTTATCTAGAGCGGAGAAATAAATTAAGAGAGGGAGAGAGAGCGAACCTTTGCTTTCTTTCGCGAGTTGGAAAAGTGAAGAAATGAGGAGAGCTCCCTCGGTTTATAGTGAATCGAGAATGGTTATCGAGAGTCATCATTACTTTGGAGACTCTTCGTATTTCCCCGAATTAAATCTATCCGGGACATTCATCATAACCGTACACGTGTTGCCCTAAAACATGAGGACTGTTTTAGCGGAAAAGATAGAATCTTTCGACCTGATCCGCCCGGAAGTAAATCTTGACGATTTTTCAAGGGTAGAATTTACCGAGCTGAATTCATGCTGAACCGTTTCTGATTCTATGAGTTCCCCGAGCTCATTATTCGCATTCGCCGAACTGGGGGGGGGACTAATTGTTAGAGATGGGTTTAGCACCCCTCTAAAAGGCCCTTCCTGAATTCAGCTCGGCCCATTAAATAATTAGGGTTTCAGGCCCACTCGGATCGTCGCAACGTTGAGGTCGGCGCCGCCCTCCGAAGAGAAAGGAAACTTTCCGAGAAAGGTGGAGGTCGGCTAAGGATAAAGGAAATCTTCCTTTTCCCCGAAAAGGAAGGAGTTCGAATGACCGACTTAGGTCTGCTATAAATAGGGGAAGGATGGTCCATTCGCAAGGATCCGCAATTCTACTCTCGAGACCTAGGGCAAATTTAGCTCCGGCATTTAGTTCTAGATCTCGATTCACCGTTTAAAAGGTTTAGGTCGGCGTTCTTATTCCGACGACCTAACCACCGCTGTACTATCTCCGAGCTCCGGCTTAAATCAATAAAGACTTACTCTTTTCCCCCACAAACTCTTATTCTTTCTTTAGATCGGATATCAGTTCTCACAGTGTCTAAACCAGAGGAATTGTCGGCTTTTGCACTACTCCTGGAGGAATACGAGAAAAGCAGGAATGAATTTTCATTCTTTTCTATCTCGCACATCCCACGCGCTTAAAACAAAAAGGCAGACATGTTGGCACAGAGTGCTCGAGAGTATCTTTATCATCTAAATTATGTACACTCAGTTCCCCTGGTTTGGATTACTAAAATGTTTTTAAAAGTTGAAGCTATCGACAAAAAAAAATTGGAAAAATGATTGCCCGCTACACGAAGAAAACGCCACCACATGGGTACACATGCAAACAAAATTATTGTATGGCTAACTTCATGAACTATATGGTTTGCATGAGTACATATATTGATTAGCACTAGTTATGTGGTTAACATCATAAGCTTCATTTTTTGCCAAAATAGTGTAACTGACGAAGGGACACGTCACCGTCCGATTAAAATTATGATAATCATTAAAAAAACCAAACCTGACCCAATTAAACCGAGACCCAAACCCGAGTAATAAAATTAAAAGAAAAATAAAATTATAAAAATCGGACTCTCTCTTCTTCGCCCCACGAACACGAGACATAACTCATCTTCTCCAAAAAAATTTCTTCGTCGAACCCAGAATCAACTCACCGAACATCAACTCACAAAGAACAACAAGATAAAATTCATTGGTTGACATTGAAGCAGGTATCGATTTTAGGTAACAAAGTCAAAATAGATATGCATATAAGTTGTTTGATGAAATGAGTAACCGAGGAAGATTTTGTAAATGTCGATTGTCCGCAAAGATTTTCACATCATGCACGGATAAAATTCCTAGTTGAAGGTTCTTCGAGTGTGAGTTGTATAAGATATGGAGAACATTAAATTTTTTTGTGATTGTTTGTAACTTATTCCTTTGTAATAAGTCTTATTTGTGTCATTAGGAGGGCGGGACTGATCACTGCAAATATTTTGGGTTGCTTGATGAAGAAGAGGTAAAAAGGTGGCCAAAAAGAACATTGATCCAAGCTCAAGATGAAATTTGCGAGAAGAGTAAAATTATCGATCAACTAACTACGATAATCGTGGAGCTTTGTAGGAATTTGGAGAAGCATGAGGTGGAGAAATGTGCAATATATGGTGAGGATCCGAAATCTAAGCTTAGATGGACGAAAAATATGTTAAAATTATTGTGTATCGACAATGCATAATCTCGTTTGTTGGTTCTTTGTCTTTGATTTATAATACCTTTGTAATTACATCTCTTTTGAACTTTTAAGTAGAACATCTCTTTTGTTGTAATGAATCTTCTCTTTTGGACATCTAACTAGCGTTCTATTCTTCTATTATGAACATAAGTCATAACACCAGAAGATCATAAACGATAGATCAATAATCAAAATAATGATAACATCCAAATGTAATGTTATACATACATATAACCGATTAAAGATTATCAAACTTTCAAATGCAACACTTAAAAGGATCACAAAATAACCATCCAAAAGATTAGACAAGTTTCTTCCAAAAACATGCAAGTACAGCACATGTTTTCCCAAAAAAAACATCCCCAAAAAGAATATCTTTACCCGAATATTTACTAACCGAAAAGGATTCACATAACCCAAAAATCACACATTTTTTCCACAAAAAACATCACACATATTTATCTTGGAGCTTCGATTAATCTCCAACAAGTAAATGAGACAATCTACTGCTTCTTTGGAGGTTTTCTTGGTTTCCTCTTTCACTTCCTCCTTCGATTCCTCCTTCACTTCCTTCTTGGCTTCCTAAGCTGCCAAATCAGCTTCCATTTGAGCTTCCTCTTGAGATTTCCTTTGTGCTTTCATTTGAGCTTGAAGTCGAGCTTCCTCATTAAGTTGTCTTCTATTTGCCCTGCTCTCTTCAGACTGCTAAAGACATAGGTTAGAAGATAGAACCATAACAAAGCAAACAAATTAAACAAGTCTTATTCACTAACCTCTTAATTTCATGCTCATAATCTTTCAATCTTGCAAATTGTTCATTAGTCTCAGCTTGCAGTTTATGACAAAACAAGTCTTCTTGCAACTTGTAACTGTGGAGGTGACATGATAAGATTGTACCTCTTTTTATTTAATCTTTGATCTCGGGATCACTCATTTCTAGATCTCTCGTAATGTCTTGTACAAGAAGATCAACTATCACATGACTCTTTATACGCTTACACCTTCCAACCGGATGACATTGATGTTCATCTTCATATGCTTTAACCATACATTTCCCAATTGGATTCTCCACTGAAAATCCGCCAGCCATAATCTTTTTGTTTACACTTAACACTAAGCTTGGTTTTTGTTCATCAATCAAACACCACATTACGCAAAGTCTTTAAGATATATCTAATCACATTCTGCTTAAACTCATTCCAACTACTAAATAGTTGTCTCAAGCTTAAGACACCATCAGGTAAATTATTGTTAACTAACCTCTCTGCTTACTCTTCTTCATCAACAGATGAGTCATCAGTTACAGAGTAGACAGTTCATCTTCATCTGGAATTTGTATTGTCGAAGATTTCTAGGTCCTCTTTAATAACCTTAACGTCATCATCTGATTATGACTTATCAGACAAATATGCTTTTGAACCTGTACTTTCATCATCTAACTCTTCATCATTATCTTCATACGATTCAAAACTTTCCTCATCTTCATCACTCTCTTCATCAGTTGCTCGTTTTTCATTCACATTCGCAACTACCACCATTGCTCTTTCAGAGTTTTCTTCAACATCAGTCATATTTTGAACTTCGGCCTTCTCACTCTCTTCTTTAGTTTCTGCCTTATCACTCTCTTCTTGGACTGTTTCCTTCTCAGGCTCTTCTACAGCTGATGCCTTCTCACTCTTCTTCAACATCAGCAACATCCCAAATTTTTTCAATGTATATGTCCATCTCCTTGTACCAACGCCCAACAGCTTGCATTCTCTGTTTTAGGCATGACCAAAATCAAATTGTAACCGTATTTCGGACCGTAACCGTACCGTTTTTCAACCATAACCGTATATATTGTAACCATTAACCGTATATATTGTAACCATTAACCGTAAAAATATATTAGTTATGGTTAAAAAAATTATTAACCGTAACGTTAATTAACCTGTAACCGAATCAAAACTGTCGGTTAACCGTAAAGTTAAAACCTTAACAGTAACCGTTTAAATATAATTAGATATACAGTTAATTAGTTTTCTATAATTAATACTCCACTTGTACTATGGAACCAGCTAAGAGACGGAGTAATTTTGTTATCATTTTTTTCTATGGTTTTTTTTTCTCTTGGTTGATGAATATTTGATTTAAAATTTTAATGAATTGACTGGTTTTAGTAGTTTTGTCATACGTGTAGTGTTTTGTACTACCCATTAACATTATTTTTACACATGTTAGTAATGAACTACCAATATTATCAAGAGATCCAATGAAATCAAATTAATTTATCCAAAAATACGAAACGGAAGATGTTGATGGAGAAATGAAAAAGATAATTACTTATTGAATAATATCATCATACATTTTTTTAGATGATCTAAACTTAAAAGGATTTAGGAAACCAAATCTTCTGCATTTCTAATACAGCTTCTTTTATTCCTTTGTAGGAATAAACTCCTTCTTCGTAGTACACTCTTCATATCGGATTTTTGAGTCTCGCTCGTTGGTTGAACATCTTCTAATTTGATTTCTTTTTGTTCCATTACTTGGTTGGGTTGATGCTCCTCTTCATCATTGTTATATGGGTTGTTTAGATCAAATTTGTGAACAACCTTGTTAATCGGTTGAAATCCTTTGAGTTACTTTCTTTTTTTCCATGTTCAGTTTCAAATTTTCTTGTGACAGTATAATGAGTTTGGAATTAAATAATTAATGAGTAAAGAAATAAAAATCGTGTCATCATGTGACGTAAAATGTGGAATACTAGTTTTCAACTAAGTCAAACTAACTATCACTCTAATTTAGTGAGAATAATTTATATTGGATACAATTTAATTAGAATTCAATTTTCATTTAATGATTTTAAGATAAGCTACATCCGTTAAGTAATTAGATTAAAACAGTACAAAAACTTTGACTTAGTATAGATACAGTATCCATTACTTTTAAATTTGCTTTAGAAAATTTCAAAGATTTTTATAGTTGGTTTCCACTCTTTTAGTAACTAAGTCTTTTATAAATAGTGTTTCATCCATCCATGTACGTAAATTTTTCTCAAAGCAAACATTATTACCATTCATCAAACACTATTATTTATTCTTATTCTATCAAATCCTGCTTTTGTTTTCTTTGATAATGTCTTCTAGTTCATTTTTTTCTAATGTTGGCACGCCAACCATCAATACTCAAGAAAGTGCAAATGCAGCAGCTCAAGAAGAAGCTAGCAGAAACTTGGAAAAAACAACGTTTGAATGCTTTCAATATCTTTCAGGTACACTTTCGAAAAGAAAAAAGTAATGGTGAAATGAAAGCATGTTGTAATTATTGCAATAAAAACTTTTTTTGGAAATCAGGTGCTTGATATGGATCATATAAATATCATTTGCAAAAAAATCATCCTGAAAATTTTGGTGGAGAAAATAACCAAACTCATAATGCTTCTTCATGTAATCTTTCATCTTTTCATTATTCAGGAAAAAGAAATCGAGAAAAACTAGCAAAATGTGTTGCAGTTGTCCATATCATTTAGTTTTGGTGAAAAATTAGGTTTCAATAATTATTGCAAAAAACTTTAAATCCTCAAGCTAAGAGAGTTCCTCGAACTACTCTTACTCGTATTCTAAAATCTCTTTATAGAAAGAAAAAAAATTTACAAATTTTTTTTTTTCTAATTTTGATAATAAAGTTTCAATAGCTGTGATATTTGGAGTGATCATTGGCAAATTCATCACTATATGAGTATTACATGTCATTAGATTGATAAAGGTTGGATTATTCAAAAAAAAATTATTGCTTTTCGAGTTTTTGATGAAAGACATATATCCGATAATATTTTCAAATTAATAAAAATTATTTTTGAAGAACATAATTTAACAACCAAAATATTTTATATTTCGTTTGACAACGCATTTGCTAATACAACTTCTATTTTATATTTAATAAATAATTGTAGTCCTATTTTAGGTGAAAAGTATTTTCATGTTCGATGTATTTGTCATATTTTAAATTTATGTGTTCAAGATGGTTTATTAGTTTCTCAAAATAATATTATTTCACCAATTAAAAATGCTTTACATTTATGACTTAATAAATTGTAGTCCCATTTTAGGTGGAAAGTATTTTCATGTTCGATGTACTTGTCATGTTTAAAATTAATGTGTTCAAGATGGTTTATTAGTTTCTCAAAATAATATTATTTCACCAATTAAAATGCTTTACATTATTTATGGGGGCATCCACAATTAATGAAACAATGATTTCAATTTTGTAAAATACATAATGTACCTCCCAAAAGGTTTTCTCGAGATGTTCTTATTCGTTGGAATTCAACTTACGATATGCTTATTGATTCAATTGGTTATAAAGATTTATTATGTAGCTTTATTCAACAAAACTGTAGTTCTTTAACATTGTGGCATATTCATTGAGATGATTGTAGTGCACTTTTAAAATTATTAAAATGTTTTAATGATGCAGCATATTTATTATCGGGTGTTTATTATTCTACTAATCATTTACTTGTGTATGAATGTGTTAATATTGCTGATGTGATGCATGAACATGAGAATAATATTGTTTTGTCATCGTGTATTGAAAGTATGAGAAAAAAACATTACAAGAAATCAAGTGTGTTGTATCATTTATTTTATTTATTAATATCATTTTTTAAATGATGCAAATTAAATGATCCTCGAAGTGGGGACTCTGATCATTTATATCAATATTATTGATTTATGCAACTATTTTTATCATTTCTATTAATTGATGTTACAATGTATCACTTGTAATAAATGATATTAATATTTGCATAAGTTAAAATATTTGAGGTAAGCATTTGCATCAGTTAATATAAATGATAGTAATATTTGTCTCGTGTTATAACAATTGATGTTATATATTTATATCATACATTTTAGTTGATACTATATAAATTATAAATAAGTGATATTAAAATTCTTGTAAATTTTAAATTTTGTGTTACTTTTCATAATATTATCAATTGAAGATAACTAATCATTTTGTATGTATCATTCTAAGGAATATATGTAAATACACATGTATGATTTAACATATAAAAAAACATGGTGTTGATCTTTTATACTATGTACAATGGGGGTGTTGAAAAGTATCAATTCAACTGTTGAATTGATACAATGAGGGTGTTGAAAATGGTGTTTAATATGATGTGGATTCAATTGTGTTTAATACAATGAGGGTGTTGAAAATCTGAAAATGGTATTTTTGTCAGCAGCCCCAACTCTTAGAATGGTTCAGATAACCAAACCGGTGGAGTTTAGTTTACATAATCCATATGTAAAATGGGTAAAATATTATCATGAAGTTCCACCTCTTAATTTGCTTGTATCTATTTTTGATCCTCGGATAAAATTCGATGGTTTATCTGATTATCTTTTTATTTTTTTGTCAGCAGCCCCAACTCTTAGAATGGTTCAGATAACCAAACCGGTTGAGTTCAGTTTACATAATCCATATGATAAAGGTAGTCTCGAGCACTCCGTGCCAACGTGTCTACCTTTGTATTTTGAGCGCGTGGGATATGCGAGATTGAGTAGAAAATAAATTCCCGTCTGCTTCTCTCGTATTCCTCCAGATGTAGTGCGAAAGCTGGCCATTCCTCTGGTTTAGACACCATCTTCACCAACTCGGAACAATCCGTGACGAAAGCCACCGCATATCTTCTTGCATCAAGCATACAGTGCATTGCCCATATCAGTGCTTCCAATTGTGTATGCAATGGAGAAATGCTCCGTCGTACATTTCTTGTCCCCATTAATGTAATGTCATTACCAAACCCTTGGCAAAACCATCCGAGCCCAGCATTTGTGGCCGTCTCCTTCCAAGAACCATCGATCTTACATATCTATCATGCTTGTCTGTGGGATTCTGATAGTTCGGATCCTTGTTGTGGACCCATTTGAATATCCTTCACTTGTGCCAAATCTCATGCTTGTGCTTCAGTTTGTGCAATCCTAAGAACTTCTCGCGAATCCCGATCTATATTTGAAAAGAGTTTGTCATTCCGTGCTTTCCAGATATACCATAGTAATCATGGAAATAATCGAATTTCATCGCACTGTAGTAACTGCCAAAATAGATGTGCCATATTAGAATACAAAGCGTCCGTTGGGAATCCATATTGCGGTGTTGGAATCGCCAATAATGCCCATACTTGAAACGCCGGTTTGATGGGGAGATTCTCGATTCTGTTATCATTGCAGGATTTTTATTATTGGTTAATCGGAGATTGATGGAAGATACTTGGTCTATGATTACGGCGGTACATTTGGAAATCAGAATGAATCTAATGGAGATCCATATTGGCGGAGATCTGCAGATCCGGCTATGGAAGGTTTCTTATGGGATCAGATCTTAAATTTGAGACTAGAGATACAGGATATCGAGTCTATAAAGAGGAATATTTGGCATTTTCTGTTCTAAGGAATTAGTATCGGAGATGGTTTTGGTTATAGCAAATAGAATCTGTAATATGATATGTAGCTACGATTCACAAGGATTATCTGATTATCTCACTACGTATTATAATTTATTATATTTGTCTGATAGCATTAATATTTCAAGCATTATTTCAAATTCCAAAAAAAGACATAGAGAATCTATATGATGAATATTATAGATTATATAAACATATGGCACCACAAGTAGATGCATCATCTCTACAAAATATGTCATCAACGTCACTGAATCTTGCGGAGAGAATGCGGCGATAAAAAAAAAACGGCGATAAAAAAGACAAGGTAATAATTCTGAACTTGAAAATATTTATTTACTAATTTTGAGTTTAGTGATGAAGACGCAGGTAATAACTTTCAAGTCATTCAATGGTGGAAGCTTCATCAATCTCATTTTCTGATTTTATCTATGATTGCAAATGATGTTCTTTCTTCACTTGTTTCTACAGTTCCTGTCGAACGTGCTTTTAGTATGGGAGGTCAAATTCTAGATGAAACTCTATCAAGAATGAGTCCATATTCTCTCGAAGCTCAATCATGTGTTGGCGTGTGGACTAGAGCTGAATATAGACAACACAAATACATTCGAGATAATGGAGAAGAGTTAGAAGATATTGATAGTGATGCATTTACAATAAGATAAGAAGATAAAGACTAAATTAATATTTAACAAATATTATTGTTATATTTTACTTTCTTTTAATTGAGATCAAATTTTATTTTGAAATATTTTCGACCAAATTAATAAAATTATTATTTTAATATATTTTATTTCTTAAAATATAAATTATTTATGAATATTTAGTTATAACTGTAACTATTAAAATAGCTAATCTTTATTGTTATTGTTTTTTATTCATCAAAGATAGATAATCTTTATTTTTATTATTTTATTTTATCAAAATATATAATTATTTAATTATAAATGTGATATTAATTATTTTATAATCATCAAATAATTATTACCGTATTTAACCGTAATCGTACTAACCAGATCTATATTTTTCTGTAACCGTTTTAACCGTGTGATACACGATTAAGGTTACAATTAAACAATTTATAACCTTAACCGCATTAAGTATCCGTGATTATGCCTACTCTGTTTATTATTATCCACATCTTCCCACAAAAGCTTCCTATCTTATTATATAAAGTAGGATGCATCAAAGTTGCTAATTAACATGATCATGACACGTGTCAAGTTAATCGATTAGATTTTGACACGTGTCAAGTTAATCGATTAGATTTTGACACGTGTTAAAAAATTCAACCAATTAGATTTTAATAAAATGTTTATATAAATCTAAAAATTAGTTTTAAAACAAAAATGGAAAATAAGTTTCCTTTCAATTTAAGAAAAAGAAAATAAAACAAAAGTAAATTAGATTAATTAGGATATATTTCAATTAAAAAAAAAAAGTTAGATGCTATTGATATGATATTAGATGATGATAAACTCAATGAGAATGATTATAGCAAAAATCATGTAGAGAGGCATTTAATGCGAGTCTTGAAAAGCATAATTTCTCTAGAGAGTAGAGATATCATATACGCGAGATGAATGTAAAGAGAATGAGAGACTTTATTTGCTTGAAAAGAGTTAATGGGGAGATCGTTAACATATTCGAAGGACTCGAATTGCATATCCAAGTTTTTAACGCAGCGGAATAGGAAAATATAGTTGATAAAGTGTGTGAAATATATGAGAAGTAAGGTTAATGTTGCTTAGGACCCGCAACAGATTCTGTGTTTTAAATATTTTAATTGAAAATAAATGAGAATTAAAATAAATAAATAATTCTTAGGTTTTTCGATACTGTTTTTCATTTATTTTTTTTAGTTGTGATCCGATTTTGTATTCTATTTTTTTTTTAATTATATTTTAACGGATTTTAAATTTTATTACTATAAACTCGCGTATACGCAAATCCTAATATAGATTTTAATTATGATAAAAGTAGGATAATTCACATGATTGTGACACATGACAAGTTAATCGATAAGATTTCAACACGTGTTTTGATTAAAATATATTATAAATAAAGAGTATACTAATCCTATAAGAAAAAGGAAAATACCACTATTTTTAAAAGACAAATAAATAAAATAAAAGGAAAAAACATATTTCAATTAAGAAAAATAAAATAAAAACAAAAGTAAATAAGATATTTCAATTTTACTAAAAAAAATAAAGGTAAAAGTTAGTTATTAATATGATTGTGACATGTGGCAAGTTAATCAATAAAATTTTGACGTATGTCTCGAAAAAATTGAATTTTTTTTTTAAAATCAAATTTATTGATTTAGATTAAAAAGTAAAATTAAATTAACTAGAATATATTTCAATTTAAGAAATGAAAATAAAACAAAAGGATCTATTTCAATCAAAAAAAATATATAAACAAAAGGTAAATTAGATTAACAATGATATATTTCAATTAAAAAATATATTCTAGATGTAATGATATGACATTAGACGATGATGAGCTCAATGTAGAGAAAGATTGCAATAATCATGTAAAGATTGTTTTGATGCGAGTTTTGAAAAACATAACTTCTCTAGAGAGCAGAGAGATCATATCTGCGAGAAGAATGTGAAGAGAGAGAGAGAAATTTTAATTGTTTGAAAAAAGTTAATGGGAGATCGTTAACATACTCGAAAAATTCGAATTGCATACCCAAGTTTTTAACGAAGGAGAAGAAAAAAAAGATAGGAGATAAAGTGTGTAAGCTATATGAGAAGTTTAATGTTGTTTAGGACCCGCAACATTATCTGTGTTTTATATGTTTTAATTAAAAATAAATAAGAATTAAAATAAATAAATAACTCTTAGATTTAGATTTTGTGTTTTTCATATAAATTTTTCAATAGCTATCCGATTTTGTTTTATATTTTTTTTTTAATTATTTTAACGGATTTTAAATTTTATTATTATAAATCTGTGTATATGTGGATCCTAATATATATTTTAATTATGAAAAATTTGGATAAATAATTCGTTAAAATTTTGAATAAATAATTATATCTATATATATATATATAAGGCATTAGAAGATGCAGCTAAATCTTCACACCACTCTTCAACGATCAACTGATTATCTGCATCAATCGATGCAAGATGTTGTGAAGACAATTACTCATCATCAACCTAACAACGACAATCCACCGCTCGACGTACACGGTGATGCTCATGGAGACAATATGTTCGCTCCAGCTCACAATAACCAACTACGTCAACTAAATCATCAACCAACCAACAAAAGATATGATAATTGCTGGGAATTAAGATTCAAAACCGACTTACCAGAATTCACAGGAAGTATTCGTGGAGAGGAATTAATTGACTGGATAGTCACGGTTGAAGAAGTATTGGATTTTAAACAAATACCATCAGATCGCCAAGTTGCTCTTGTCGCAACAAATTTCAGAGGCCAAGCAGCTTCGTGGTGGCTACAACTAGAATCAACAAGTGCTCGTGAGGGAAAATCAAAGCTTGTATAATGGGATAAATTAAAAAAGCACCTGAGAAAAACCTTTCTCCCTTACAATTTTGATCGTACCATGTATACACGATTCCAAAATCTGCGACAAGGATCTCGCACCGCTGATGAATATGCTGCAGAATTCTACTTGTTGATGACGCGCAATGAAATTCATGATAGTGAAATTCAAACCGTGTCTCGCTTTATTGGAGGATTAAGGTCTCAACCTTCAAAACGTGTTGGCTCAATTTAACCCTAACACAGTTTTAGAAGCTCATAGGCGAGCTGCTGCGTTCGAACAAGAATTCTGAAATTCGTCTAGCAACTGGAATCCTTCTTCCAAGTTGCGCAATTCTACGTTGCAGGATCAAGCCACAAGCCAAGGTTCCCAACTTACAAATCCAGATACGTCTCGTACCACAACTTCTACTCGAATAACATCACCAATAGAAGATCAAACGCTTCGTCGTTCTTCACGTCCTAATACACTACGTTGTTTTGTTTGTGGAGAAACCGGTCATATTCAAACGGCTTGTCCGAAACAGTCCAAACGTGGTCTTCTCATTGAAGAAATTGAGTCGTCCTATGATTCGTGTCATGATGATATTATGGAAGACACGCCACTCGACAATACATAACTAGAAGGTGATTCAGGTCCTCTTTTTGTGGCACATCATATCTGCTTGGCACCACAAGTATTGGAAGAACCATGGCTTCGCACAAACATCTTTCAATCCACTTGTACGGTTAAAGGCAAAGTTTGTCGATTTATAATCGATTCCAGAAGTTGCCACAATATAGTTTCCGACTATGCAGTTCGCAAGTTAGGCCTCTAAAAAGAAGCACACCCCTGCCCATATAAGCTCACGTGGTTAAAGGAAGGAACATAAGTTAGAGTTACTCATCGTGCACTAGTTTCATTCTCGATTGGCGCTGTCTATAAGGACAAGTTATATTGTGATGTTGTTCCTATGGACGTGAGTCACTTGATTTTGGAAGACCATGGCAGTATGATCGAGAAACAATTCATGATGGGAAGCAATTTATACCGGTTCGTCTTTGATAATCTGTCCATTACACTCTTACCTAAGGATCCTTCTCTCACATAACCGACGGTTCCCGCCACTAATCCTGCTCCTACCGCAGTTATTGATTCCATGCCTAAGGCGGCACTGATCTGCTCACGTAGTACTTTTGAAGAAGAATTTCGCCAGACAGGCTTTGCTTTTGCTCTACTTTCAGTCGCAAGTATTGCTTCCGTCAACAAGTCTCCTAATACAGATTTTGATCAACTTTTGGATGAATTTAAAGATGTATTTCCATCCGATTTGCCTGATGTACTACCACCATTGAGAGATATTCAACACCATATTGATTTGGTTCCGGGAGCTACACTTCCTAATTGACCACATTATCGAATGAGCACACCAGAACATGAAGAATTACGGCGACAAGTAGAAGATTTATTGTCAAAAGGACATATCCGTGAGAGTCTCAGCCCGTGCGCAGTCCCAGCCTTGTTAATCCCAAAAAGATGGCTCATGGCGTATGTGTGTTAATAGTCGCGCTATCAACAAGATTACAGTGCGTTACCGTTTTCATATTCCAAGATTAGACGACCTTCTCGATCAAATTGGTACGGCAAAGATATTCTCCAAAATTGATATCAAAAGCGGCTATCATCAGATTAGAATTCGTCCAGACGATAAATGGAAGACAGCTTTTAAGACACGAGAAGGATTGTTTGCATGGCTTGTCATGCCCTTTGAATTATCAAACACACCGAGTACGTTTATGCGAGTAATGAATCAAGCCCTTCGCCCTTTCATTGGTAAGTTTGTGGTAGTATATTTTGATGATATACTCATATTCAGCTCCACCTTAGAAGAACATCAGTCCCATCTCCGAGCAATCTTCGGCGTTTTGAGGAAAGAAAAACTATTTGCTGCCAAGCAAAAATGTCAATTTGGGACGAATCATGTCTTATTTTTGGGGTATATGATATCTAAGGATGGCTTGTCTGTTGATTTTTCCAAGGTGGAGTCCATCAAGTCTTGGCCTATTCCGCGCTCATTAACGGATGTTCGAAGTTTTCACGGGCTTGCATCTTTCTATAAACGCTTTGTTCCGCATTTCAGCAGCATTATGGCCCCTATGACAGATTGCATGCGTGAAGGAAAGTTTGAATGGACACATAATGCAAATCAAGCGTTTGAGATCATCAAGACCAAGTTAACAACAGCGCCAGTCCTTGTCTTACCCGACTTTTCAATCACTTTTGAATTGCATTGTGATGCTTCCAATTTGGGTATAGGCACGGTTCTTAGTCAACAAACCCGTCCAGTCGCATACTTTAGCGAAAAACTAGCTGGCGCGCGGAGTAGATATAGCACATATGATGTGGAGTTTTACGCAATTGTACAAGCCATAAAGCATTGGAGGCATTACCTTTGTCATTGAGACTTTGTGTTATTCGTTGATCATGATCTTCTTCGCCATCTTGATAGTCAAGCTAAAGTTTCCGCTCGACATGCATCTTGGATTGCATTTCTTCAACAATTCACATTCACCATTAAACATCAGTCAGTCAAGTTAAATCGAGTAGCTGAAGCGTTAAGCCATCGTCATTCCCTTCTCATGGCTATGCATAATTCAGTAACATGCTTTGCATCCTTTGGTGAATTATATGTGACTGATCCTTATTTTTCTCGTATTTGGACCGATGTGCAGAATTGTCATCATAAAGATTTCACATTGCAAGACGGTTTTTTTTATTCAAAGGAAATCAATTATGCATTCCCAATTGTAGTCTTCGTCTGCGGATCCTTGACGAGTTACATTCTGAGGGACATGTTGGACGTGACAGAACATTACAGCTAGTTACGACACAATATTTTTTGTCTTCTCTTTGTCGTGATGTTGAACGGTTCGTGCAACGTTGTCGCGCATGTCAACATGCTAAAGGAAAAGCTTTTAATGCTAGGTTATATCTACCACTTCCGATGCCTACGCAGCCATGGACTGGCATTAGCATGGATTTTGTTTTAGGCCTTCCTCGTACTCAACGCGGTAACGACTCTATTTTTGTTATTGTGGATCACATTTCTAAGATGGCTCATTTTATTCCTTGTAAAAGGACAACATATGAGGTACTTGTGGGCACAATTATTCTTTAGAGACCTTTACCGTCTTCACGGCCTTCTTATGTCCATCGTCTCGGATCGGGATACACGTCTCTTAAGCCATTTTTCGTTATGTTTGGAAGATGCTTCACACAAGTTTTGACATGAGCTCGGCTTATCATCCACAAACAGATGGTCAAACGGAAGTTATACAAACCGTGTCTTGGAGAATATGTTACACAGTCTAGTTGGTGACAACATTAATCTTGGGAGTCTAAGTTGCCGCAAGCCGAGTTCGCACATAATCACGCTAGCAACAGAAACTTGGGTTTCAATCCGTTTTATGTGGTTTATGGAATCAGTCCTCATGGTCCTTTGGATTTGACAACAATGCCAGACAAGTCACGACTCCATGGGCAAGCCGTGGACTTTGTCAATAATTTACGGTTAGTACATCAACAAGCTCAACACCATTTGGAGTCTTCCTCGAGTTCTTACAAACAAGCTGCGGATAAGCATCGTCGCGAAGTTAATTTTCAACAAGGGGATCTAGTATGGGTTGTCTTAACAAGGGACAGATTTCCAGCTCATGAATACAACAAGCTGATCGAAGTCTAGGAAAATTGGACCCGTGGAGATCATTCACCGTATCAATGCAAATGCATACAAATTTCGACTTTCTGATCACATTCGCACCTCCGACGTCTTTAACGTTAAGAATTTGTTTCCTTACCATGGCGACAATGAAGATCCAGATTCAGGAGACCTGATGCAGTGCATCTTAACCTTGTCGAACATGTTTTGGCTTGTACGTTTAACAAGGATTTGGCGTTTTTTATTTTTTCAGTTTTTTTTTTCTTTAGCATTTCTTTTTCTTTTAAAAGTTATGTTTCTTTAATCTAGAGGTTTGCTTATCTATATAAAGACCTCTTAGCTTTGTTAAGAGGATCATCTTGAATTGAATTAATAAGAATCATTTTCAACTTTGAGCTTTTGCAAAGTCGTGTTCTTTACAAATCTTGAAACTCTGTTTTTTGTGTAGAAAAACAGAGTATCTTCTTGTCTTCTCTCGCTTCCCGGGAACTTGAGAAACAAGTGTTTTCTTTCTTGCTTCCGCTCCATCACTTGTTGCATTGTTTTTGAAACTTCGGTATTATTGTTACCTCCATCACTTTTGAATGGATGGTTTGATGGCAAAAGTTGAGCTAATGTATTGACCTCTTATGCTTCCATCCACGTTTTGGTGTCAACCAAGGCTTTATTAATGGCATCTGGTATGGGCCATCTCTTATTTTGGAATAGGATCTCGTTACGTTGTTTCCAAATTCTCCAGCCTAATATATGAAAGGATCTCATTACTAATCTATATGAGAAATAATTGTTCAGCTGAACTCTTATATAGTTTTTGAAAAGCTCCAAAGTTCTCGTATAGATCATGTGAGAAGAGAAATTCAGAAGAGGAACTATGTAATGGTAATAATTCTCATATTTCTTTGCTACAAGTGAATAGTAGATGATTAGTAGTTTCTTTCTCTTCTCCACAAACTTGACAAATACTTTTATGTACAAAAAAATTCTGACAAGAGTTTTGTTGCACCACGAAGTGCATCATGAAGTGATTTCAGTGTGGAAATCATGCTATGGTTCACATTTGTCTTGTTACTTAGCGGTACTTGATATGTCTATATTTTGCATCATATTTCTCTCCATTTAGTGTAAGTTTGTCATCATTTAGAATCCTTATTTAACATCATTGTATTGCATTTCGACCATTTAGAGTCTAGGATCTCTTTGCATGTTCTTTTGCATGTTTTGGTGCATTTGGAGTCTTGATCAGGTAAAAAGGACACTATGGAGGCATGGATGGAGCTGGAGAAGGATTGCATAGCACTTGGAGGAGAAAGGAGTCACCAAGAAGATGAAGGAGAGGAATTCTCGCGCTGGATCGACGAGTTGGATCGACGAGCACGTCGATCCAAACTTCCAGGGGTTCGGATCGATGACACCGATCGACGTAGCTCGTCGATCCAAACTTCCAGGGGTTCGGATCGATGAAACAGATCGACGAAGTACGTCGGACCAGTTTTCCAGGGGTTCGGTTCGACGACATGGATCGACGAAGTCGTCGAACCAAACCCAAACGCCAACAAGAAGAAGCCGAGAGACAAGGATACGGATCGATGACTTGGATCGACGAAGGACATCGAACCAATTCGGCAGGGGTTCGGATCGACGAACTGGATCGATGAACACGTCGATCCGAACCCAAACTTTTTCTTTTTGTCATCTTCATGGGTCCCTCCTATAAATACTCTTTAGACCTAATTTTTAGAGAGGGAGTTTTTTTCTCTCTAGTCTTGTCAAGAACCTTTTAGCCACTTTGAGAAAAGTCTTGTATTTTGCTTTGAATCTTTTAAGTTTTATGCAATATCTACCTTGAACTTCCATTAATCTTTTCTCTAATCATGTTTAACCTTTCTCTTATCTTTGATTTGATGGGTTTAAATATGATTAGTGAGTAGTTCATTAGGAACTTGGGGATGGGTTAGATTTAGGGTTTTCTAATGGTTCAATCTTGCAATTTAGGTTAGAATCTTTCATCTCTCTTCTTATTAAGGTGTTCTTAATGCCAAATAGCTAATCTTTTGCAATTTGGATCATAAGCATTTCATACACCCACCAAGTGTTTGATGAAATGCTTGAACCAACTTAATAAGAGATTTACATACCTAGCCTAAAACATCATTAGTTGTCTAGGGTGTTTATCATGCTATTAGACTTGCTATTCATGCTTGCTAATCATTTTAATGCTAAAACATCATTAGTTCATTAGGGTGATTAGTGAAGGGATTAGTGCCACACATCATGGATTAGTCTTTAATTAGTGTTCTAGGCATAGAGATGGCTTGATTAGTTGCTTAAATGATTGCAAGATTGTCCATTTGGTTTCCCAAATCAATGATTCCATCCCTAGGTTTCGTTTTTAGTAATTTGTTAATCCTAATTAGTAGTTAATTGCGTCATTAGTACTTGATTAGTAGTAATTAAGGCTTAGTTTCATATTATTGAACTTGTAGTGTCTCTCTTAGGTTGTGTTTCTTATTTTAATTATTGCTTGTCACCTCAACCTTTTAATTTAGCTTAGCTTAAACAAAACTTTGCATTCTTATTGAATCATCTCCCAAGATGGATTGATACCTCAAATATTGCAATGATATGAGCAATTGAGGAATTGCTAGCAAGACTAAAAAGTCTTGTTTCAATTTGGCGCCGTTGCCATATTGGGATTCTTTGATCATTAAAATTTGAGTTTAGTTTGAGACTAAGTAATACTTTTGTGTTTATTGACCATTTCATTTTCTAGATTTCAGTTTCCCTTGGATGCACCTAAGATCACAAGGAGACAACAACTTCCAAGGCTTTCAAGAGATTGATCAGTTGGAAAGGGTTGCTAGGATTGCAAGAAGGGAGGCTGCAAGGTTAGAAAGGTTGAGAATGGAAGAACAACAAAGAGTTCAACACCCTCCACCAATGGCGCATGCCAACCAAGCTCATAATGGAAATGAGCAAGCTCCAAGGGGCAATGGAAACAACTTGCATGCGCCTAGACAAGGGAGAACCATAGGGGCTGGTGATGCTCCAAATATTCACCAAAATAGATATGGTATTCAACCTCCACCGGTTCACAACAACACCTTTGAAGTGAAGCCAGCTTTCATCTCCATGGTTCAACAAGACAAGTTCCATGGTTTGCCTATGGAGGATCCCCTTGATCACTTGGATAACTTTGATAGAGTTTGTGGGTTGTTCAAGATGAATGGTGTGAGTGAGGATGCTTTCAAGCTAAGACTCTTTCCCTTCTCTCTTGGGGATAGAGCAAGGCAATGGGAGAAAAACTTGCCTCAAGGTACAATCACCTCTTGGGATGAATGCAAGAAAGCTTTCCTATCTAAGTTCTTCTCCAACTCAAGGACAGCCAAGTTGAGGAATGAGATCTCTAGCTTCACTCAAAAGAACAATGAGTCTTTCAATGAAGCATGGGAAAGATTCAAGGGCTACACTATGCAATGCCCTCATCATGGCTTCACACAAGAGTCTCTCCTAAGCACCATCTATAGAGGTGTCCTTCCAAAGATTAGAATGCTTCTTGATACCGCAAGTAATGGGAACTTCTTAGGCAAAGAAGTAGAAGATGGTTTGGAGCTTGTTGAGAATCTTGCCTTGAGTGATGGTAATTACAATGAAGACTATGATAGAGCTCCAAGGGGAAGTGAGTATGAGTCTACAAAGAAAGAGATGAAATCTCTACATGACAAGATGGACAAGCTTATGTCTACAAATCAAAGGCATGTACATTTTGTGGAAGACAACCAAGAGGATTGTGAGGATCAAGTTGAGTATCAAGAGGGTCAAGAGGTGGTAAATTTCGTGGGTGGCCAAGGGGGCTACAACAACTACTCAAACAACAACTATAAGGGGAATAACAACCTCTCTTATAGAAGTACTAATGTAGCCAACCCCGGAGATCAAGTCTATCCTCCACAAGCTACTCAAAACAAACCTTTTGTGCCTTACAACAATCAACAAAAGGGTTATGCACCAAGGCCTAACTACCAAGGAGGAAACCAAGGCAACTTTGGTGGGCAAAAGTTTAACCAAGGCAATGCTCCACCGGGTTTTAATCAAACTTCACAAGGTCCTCCACAAGACAATGTTCAGCTTATGCTTCAACAAATACTTCAAGGTCAAGCCAATAGTGATGCTAACATGGGAAAGAAGATTGCTGAAATTAACACAAGGATGGATTCTTCACTTAATGAACTTGCTACTCAAATAGGAGGTCTTCAACAAAAGTTCAAGCAACTTGAGAAAGGCAAGGCTTCTAACTCAAACACTTAAGGCACTTTACCGGGAAAGTGTGAGACAAACCCCAAGGAATACATCAATGTTATTACTTTGAGAAGTGGAAAGGAGTTGCCTCCAAGGACAAGTCCTTTGATCAATGAAGACATTGAAATCCAAGATGGCGAGGATAGCTTTGAAAAAGCTCAAGATGCTATAACATTTAATGATGTGTATATTGCAAAGAGAAGCAAGGAAGTGGTAAAGGAGAAGCCAAAAGAGGATGTGTAACAAAAGGAGTCCGCCTTTGTTCCTCCACCTTACAAGCCTAAGCTTTCTTTCCCCGGGAGGTTTAAGAAACAATTGGTGGAGAAATACAAGGCTATGTTTGACAAGCAAATCAAAGACATTGAGCTCAAGATGCCTTTGGTGGATGCTTTTATGATGATTCCACAATATGCTAAGTTCTTGAAGGATACAGTGGCACAAAGAGCAAGGGACATCCAAGGAGTTATGTTGCTTACTCAAGAGTGTAGTGCAATTATTCAAAGCAATGTGATACCAAAGAAGCTTGGAGACCCCGGTTCTTTCACTATACCATGCGCCCTAGGTCCTCTTGGGTTTGAAAATTGCTTGTGTGATCTTGGAGCTAGCATCAACCTCATGCCCTATTCAATAGCTAAGAAGCTTGGTTTCACCAAGTACAAGGAGTGTGGAATCTCTCTAATACTTGCGGATAGGAGTGTGAGGATGCCTATTGGAGTTCTAGAGGATTTGCCACTCAAGGTTAGCAACTTCATCATTCCCACGGATTTCATGGTACTTAAGATGGATGAGGAGCCAAAGGATCCTTTGATTTTGGGAAGACCTTTCCTAGCTACAGCTGGTGCTATCATTGATGTGAAGCATGGGAAGATTAGTTTGCATCTTGGAAAAGGGGTTGAGTTGAAGTTTGACATAAATGAGACCTTGAGGAAGACAACCATTGATGGTCAAGCATTCTACATTGAGACTATGGATGAGTTGGCCGATGAGTTACTAGAGGAAACAGCTCAAGAAGACCATCTTAGTGTAGCTCTCACCAAGCCACATGGAGAGAATGAGTATTTGCATGAGGAAACACTAGCATACATGCAAATGCTTGATGCACGCAAGGCACTAGATGGGGAGGAAAGCTTTACAAGATTGGTAGCTTCATGTGAGGGTAAAGAAGAAGGTAACCAAGACAAGGGATCCATGAGGGTTGAGGCTTCAAGTCAAGGACGAGAGGAAAGGCTAGAGGCGCTTGAGGATGGCGAATTGGCTAAAGACCTTGATGAGGATTGGAGTGAACTCAAAGCTCCAAAAGTGGAGCTCAAACCACTCCCCATTGGATTAAGGTATGCTTTCCTAGGCCCTAACTCTTCTTATCCCATCATTGTAAATGAAAACTTGAGTGATGATGAGCTCAACTCTTTCCTTAATGAGTTGAGAAAGTATAGGAGAGCTATTGGTTACTCTTTGAGTGATATCAAGGGCATATCTCCTATACTTTGTACTCATAGGATTCACCTTGAGAATGAAAATGCTTCCTCAATTGAACACCAAAGGAGATTAAACCCAAACCTTAAGGAAGTAGTGAAAAAGGAAATCATGAAACTTTTAGAAGCTAATGTGATCTATCCTATTAGTGACAGCACTTGGGTTTCCCCGGTACATGTTATCCCTAAGAAGGGTGGAATCACTGTGATTAAGAATGAAAAGGATGAATTGATACCTACTAGAACTATCACCGGCCATAGAATGTGCATTGATTACCGTAAACTTAATGCTTCTACTAGAAAAGATCATTTTCTTCTTCCTTTTATTGACCAAATGCTTGAGAGATTGGCTAACCATCCTTTCTATTGTTTCCTTGATGGATATAGTGGGTTCTTTCAAATATCCATTCATCCTAATGATCAAGAGAAGACCACTTTCACATGCCCTTATGGTACCTTTGCATATCGAAGGATGCCATTTGGGTTATGTAATGCTCCAGCTACCTTTCAAAGGTGCATGATGAGTATCTTCTCCAATCTTATTGAGGAATTGGTAGAAGTTTTTATGGATGACTTTTCTGTGTATGGTGCCTCTTTTTCTGCATGTCTTGCTAATCTTTGCAGGGTTCTACAAAGATGTGAAGAGTCTCACTTGGTTCTTAATTTGGAGAAGTGCCACTTCATGGTCAACCAAGGGATTGTGTTGGGTCATAAGATTTCTGAAGATGGTATAGAAGTGTACAAGGCCAAGATAGATGTTATGGTCAAGATGGCGCCACCAACCAATGTGAAAGGCATAAGGAGTTTCCTTGGGCATGCGGGGTTCTATAGGAGATTCATCAAGGATTTCTCCAAGATTGCTAGGCCTATGACAAGGATTCTTTGTAAGGAGGTGGAATTTCAGTTTGATAAGGAATGCTTGCAAGCCTTTGAGACAATCAAGAAAGCCCTTGTGAGTGCTCCTATTGTGCAAGCACCGAATTGGAGTCTACCATTTGAGATCATGGCAGATGCTAGTGATTATGCAGTTGGGGCTGTGCTTGGGCAAAGGAAAGAGAAGAAGCTACATGTGATCTACTATGCTAGTAGGACACTTGATGATGCTCAAACCAAGTATGCAACAACAGAAAAAGAACTCTTGGCTGTGGTGTTTGCTTTTGAGAAATTCAGATCCTATTTGGTGGGTTCAAAGGTGATGGTCTACACCGATCATGCTGCATTGCGCCACATCTATGCTACAAAGGAGACTAAGCAAAGGCTCCTTAGATGGATCTTACTTCTTCAAGAGTTTGACATGGAGATAGTTGACAAGAAGGGTGTGGAGAACGGTGTAGCTGATAATTTGTCAAGGATGAGGATTGAAGATGCTTTGCCAATCAATGATTCCCTACCGGAGGAGCAAATTATGATGATCAAGAGCATTGCTAGTGCACATGGAGTTGGAAGGAAGCTTGAAGAGATTCAAGGTATAGAGGTCAAGGGTGAGCCTTGGTATGCTGATTTTGTTAACTACTTGGTGTGCAATGAGGAACCAACACATCTCAACAACTATCATAAGAAAAAGTTTATGAGGGATGTATCACACTTCTATTGGGATGAGCCTTATCTCTACAAAAGGTGTGCTGATGGGATCTATAGAAGGTGTGTGGCACAAGAAGAGGTTGAGAGTGTGATTTTTCATTGCCATGGGTCCAAGTATGGGGGTCATTTTGCCACTTTCAAGACAGCTACAAAGGTTCTTCAAAGCGGATTTTGGTGGCCTACATTGTTCAAGGACACTCATGAGTTCATCAAGACATGTGAACCTTGCCAAAAGAAGGGAAACATAAGCAAGAGGGATGAGATGCCCCAAAACCCTATCTTAGAAGTGGAGTTGTTTGATGTATGGGGCATAGACTTCATGGGACCTTTCCCATCTTCTTATGGAAACAAGTATATCTTGGTAGCAGTTGATTATATCTCCAAGTGGGTAGAAGCCATTGCAAGTCCTACCAATGACTCCAAGGTTGTGGTGAAGATGTTCAAGAGTATAATCTTCCCAAGGTTTGGTGTTCCAAGAGTTGTGATTAGTGATGGGGAAGCCATTTCATCAACAAGGTCTTTGAAGGGTTGTTGAGCAAACATGGTGTCAAGCATAAGGTGGCCACTCCTTACCACCCTCAAACTAGTGGTCAAGTGGAAGTCTCAAACCGTGAGATCAATGCTATTCTAGAGAAAACAGTGGGTATAACAAGGAAGGATTGGGCAATCAAGCTTGATGATGCTTTATGGGCCTATAGAACAGCTTTCAAGACACCAATAGGAAGGTCTCCTTTCAACCTTGTGTATGGGAAAACTTGCCATTTACCAGTGGAGATTGAACACAAGGCTTGGTGGGCTGTGAAGCTTCTCAACTATAACATAAAGACAGCCCAAGAGAAGAGATTGATTCAACTCCAAGAGCTTGAGGAGATTAGGCTTGAGTCTTATGAAAGCTCAAGGATCTACAAGGAGAGAACTAAGGCTTTCCATGATAAGAGGATTGTGAAGAAAGAGCTGAGTGTTGGTGACAAAGTCCTTCTCTACAATTCAAGATTGAAGTTATTCCCGGGTAAGCTCAAGTCAAGGTGGGGAGGTCCTTTTGAGATTCAAGAAGTCTTGCCTTATGGAGCTATCACTTTGATGGGGAAGAATGGGGAAAGTTTCACAGTAAATGGCCATAGGGTGAAGCCATACTTGGTGAATGAATCTAAGGAAGAGTCAAGCTCATGTCTTCTTCATGATCCCACTCTTGCCTAAAAAGGTTTGAAAAGTCGAGCTAATGACGTTAAACAAGCGCTCTTGAGAGGCATTCCCATGGTTATCCATGTATATATTTTTCATTTAGTACTATGATTATGTTTCTTTGAGTTTTTGAAAGTTTTAGGTTGAGTATGGAAGACTTTGGCTTGGAGAAAAGAGTAAGGAAGAAAGTTTTAAGACTGGATCGACGACTTGGATCGACGTAAGTCGTCGAACCAAATTTCCAGGGTGTTGGTTCGACGAGTTGGTTCGACGAACACGTCGATCCAAGTTCCCAGGGGTTGAGTTCGACGAAACGGATCGATGAACACGTCGATCCAAGTTTCCAGGGGTTCGGATCGACAAACCTGTCCGATGAGCTACGTCGATCCAGTTTTTCAGGGGTTTGGATTGACGAACCTGTCCGACGAACACGTCGATCCACTCCTAAAAACAGGTTTGCTTGACTTTTCTTCCTTCCTTTGACCGGTTTAATGTTGACTTCCTCACTTAGATTAGACCGATTTTAGGGGATTAAAAGACTCCTTCTTCCCAAAAATCACTCTCACCCACGAAATTCTAGTTTTCATAAGAACAAGAATTTGTTTTTCACTTTTCTCTCTCAATTCTTCATCAAATCCTTTGATTTCAAGTGCTATAATTTCGAAATTCTGTGCTAATCTTGATTCCTTAGTTGATTTCGGCCTTGCACTTGCGTGGAACCAAAGTTTGTCTTCTCATCCTCTCTTTTAATCTTTGACTTCTCCTTGAGAATGAATTATAGATTGGGATTGATAAGTAGACTTTGAATGGATTGATTGAGTTGGGTATAGTTGAATATTGTTATGGGTGATGATTGTTGAAGATTTCCAAGGAAATACATAGGAAAATTTTGATTTTTGAACACTTTTTCTATAGGATTTTCAAGGGTTGCGAAAATTCATGTTTATGCCTAATTGATGTTCAAATTTTCAAAATTGGTTTCTTTAACCTTGTTTTCCCATGTTGCATAAGTAATTAGGCTTGAATCCTCTTGAATTTTAATGTGTTAACACTTAGAGGATGCTTAATTTTGAAAAATTCCTTGTTGATTTCTTTGATTGATAAAAGAGATGATAAAAGAAATTAATTCTTCCTAGCAATTCTTTGTCATGGAAATTTTGATTCTTGGAACCCCCATAAAGCTTTATGAGTACATACTTGTTGCTTTCAAAAGTTTTAATTCACAATGTACTCATTCTTTTCAAAGATTTTTGAATTTATAGGTGATATGGGGAGATCAAGGAGTGAGACTAGCAAGAGACAAGGCAAGAGGCCTGTGGAGGTGGAAGAAGAAGATCCTGAGGAGAGTCCCCCGGTTATAAGGAAGTTGTCTCAAAAGAGAGACATTAGTAGAGAGAAAGCTAAGGAAAGGAGAGCCGAGAAAGCCGCGGCCTCAACTCCAACACCCTCAGCAGTGTACAAGTCCCTTATGGAGATGCCTTTCAAGGGAACTAAGTACCCGGACCATGAGCTGCTTGATGAGTTGGGTCTCTTGGAGGATGTAACTGCAATTTTCCGGAATTTGGGGTGTGAGAGATGGTTCAACCAATCATACCCAAGCTACCAAGAGGAAACTTGCCAATTCCTCTCCTCTTTGAAGGTGACAACTTCGAGTTCAGGGGGTGTTGATGCAGAAAAAGATGGCTTCGGATTCATCCAATTCCGGGTTCGCAACAAGTCTTACAAGATGGGCTTCAAGAAGCTTAGTGAGGTACTTGGATTTGATGAGGGGGAAGGTGCTGGTTCGCGTTTGGATGTTAGAAAGACTGAGTTGGAGAGGCTTTGGCAGTTGCTTGGTAATGGGAGTTACAAGACCGGGAGATGTAGGAGCAAGATGATCCGTCACCCCGCGATTCGCTATGCTCAAAAGGTGCTAGCTCACACTTTCTTTGCTAAGAAGGAGAGCGTGATTATAACTGCTGAAGAGTGGGAGATGCTAGATGTTGGGCTCAAGGGCATCATCCGTTACCTCGACAACTACGAGATGCGAGGTGATGCTACGGGAAATGGTATGGTGCAGATTTGGGTGGCTCATGCGGCAAGTTACTATGGTAAAGCTACAGCCAAGAAGAAGGATCGCTCTCATCAACTAGCCATTGGAGGCATGATCACTCCTATTCTTGAAGAAGTTGGCATCAACTTAGGACATCCCTCTGCCGAAAAGCAGTACATAGACTCCTCCTACCTCCTTAAGGGTCAGTTCTTGGTGAAGTCGGGAAATGGCTACAGGTACAAATTCAATGTGGAAAGGCTCAGGGAGGCTACAATCCGACTTCCTTGCATTCACCTCACAAGCCTTAGAGAAAAGTCAAACGCTGCCTTCACTCCATCCGACGAACATCTAGGCGACATAGAGACCTTCCCAATAGCTCCATGGGACACTGATCATGAGCCTTATCAAGCTCCTCCAGTCTATGGTAGTGATAGGTACAACTTTGAGCCTTATGAAGGAGCTAACCAAGGAGAGCCCTCTAGACAAGCTCACCAACACATCAAGCTTCTCCAAAGATGGAACAGATGGCAAGATAAGACCATTAGGAAGCTTGTGAGGACTGTCAAGGAGATGAAGAGGCAAATCAAGGACCTCACGACCAAGGGAAACAAGGCTCCCTCCTCAAGACATCAAGAAGAGCAGCATGAGGATCAAGAAGGGGACAGCCATATGGTGGAGAGGCGCCACTCTTTTCAAGGAACCCCAAGTGCACAAAGCCATGAGGATGAGCCACGCCCCTCCTCCTATGAGACAAGGAGGCGTGGGAAGAGAGTCATGCGATCCCCCACTCCTCAATCAAGCAATCCATCATACTCCATGGATTCATACTCCTCCTCCTCCATACCTTTTTGATCAAGGTACCACTCTAAAACCATTGTAAATACCACTTAGTTTTTATTTTTATTTTTATTTTTGCATCTTTGAAATCTTCTCCAAGCTTGGATTACACAAGAGACTGTGTAATTTAAGTTTGGGGGAGTATGGTATTTGACTTTGTGTTTTGTGATCTTATTTTTCTTTAGCATGCATATTTGAGTCTCATCTAAGGCATAGAAAAACCAAAAAAAAAAATGAAAAATGAAAAAAAAATTTCGAAAATTAAAAAAAAAAAATATCATTCAGTTTGCATTTGCACTTGTTAACATTTTAGGATTGAGTCTAGAATTTTTCTCATTTAGGTTGTTTGCATATGCATTGGGAGCAATGATGAGCCTATCCTTGTAGATTTTTAACTCTTGTAATCAATTCAATACCCTAGTTAGTAGTTCTTTAATGCTTGTGAATGAATTTGAAAGTAAGGAAGAACCATGCTTGGACCACCTCATTTGTCACTAGTTTTTGGTTAAAATATGGTCTTGAATTTGAAAGCCAACTCTACTTACTTAAACCGAATTTGGACATTTAATTATCATGCTTGCATTGAAAGTGAATTCATGGATTGAAAATACTTGAGCTTTCTTACTCACTTTGCCACCCTCTTGCTAGCTCAAGTAGAACTCCTACCAAACCTTACCTCCTTTGAAGCCAATTGTTTTTGTGTGACTACTTGTGAGGCCTTTATTTCGATTGAACTTAGCATAAAGTGTTAGGTTTGAAACGACAAGTATAGACTTTCATGTAGATTCTAACCTTGCATTTTGAGGTTAGCTTTAGGCTTAGGATTTGGGGGTTTAATTGGTTGTGATTATGCTTGATGAGTTGTGGAAAAGTTGGGAAGAAAGAGATGATGGTTAAAAGGGTTGGAGGAAGATAAGGGGAAGAATGGTTTGAAATGGAGAGTCTTGGGTTTTAAAAAGGAATAGCTCTAAGTAAATAAAAAGTGCT
The DNA here is from genome assembly GCA_020283515.1 of Alliaria petiolata. Lineage (NCBI taxonomy): Eukaryota > Viridiplantae > Streptophyta > Magnoliopsida > Brassicales > Brassicaceae > Alliaria > Alliaria petiolata. Next base: position 37,320,503 of record JAHZTW010000001.1, read on the forward strand.
AGGTGGTCTTAAGAAATCAAAAGAGCCAAAAGGCCAAGTAATGAAAAATATATATATGCAAGGCCACCTAGAAATCAAAAGAAGAGCTAAATTAATAAGTGTAGACTACTCCATTCACCAAAATTGCTAAGTTGAAGAAGTTCCCCCTTAAGGCTTTAAAAAGAGAAAAATGTTCCAAATTCAAAGGGTTTAGCAAGGCACAAAAGCCTTGATGAAAGGGTAGATTCTAGAGGGTTGAGTGAGCTAAAAAAAATGAATGAGAGGGGTGTAGGATCACTGATAGTATTTCGGGTAGATGATAGTCTATCCTTGTATGCATCACTTGTTTCTTACCTTTAGCATTATGCATGTAGTTCAATCCTTTTGAGTGTTACCCTTACTTAAATGCAAAACTGGATGAATTGGGATCATTTTTATCTCAAAACCCAGTCCTTAAACCAAATGAATTCACTAGCCTTGCAATGTCATGATTCATGGTTTTGATCTTAATGAATGTTAAAGAGTTGGTTTGATAGGGAGACTTGTTTTGATTAAATTCTTAGTGCACTTGAATGTTGAGATGGGCATGGCTAACTCTTTTGGAGTAGGAAGTATTCACATGCATTCTAGAATTAAGAACTTGGATATTAAGTTGATTATTATTGTTAACTATCTTGGATATTGAGCTCCCACTTTCAAACCTCTCTCCTTAGCTTGTGTTTCATTTGCTTGTGGACAAGCAAAAGACAAGTTTGGGAGAGTTGATATGTCTATATTTTGCATCATATTTCTCTCCATTTAGTGTAAGTTTGTCATCATTTCGAACCCTTATTTAGCATCATTGTATTGCATTTCGACCATTTAGAGTCTAGGATCTCTTTGCATGTTCTTTTGCATGTTTTGGTGCATTTGGAGTCTTGATCAGGTAAAAAGGACACTATGGAGGCATGGATGGAGCTGGAGAAGGATTGCATAGCACTTGGAGGAGAAAGGAGTCACCAAGAAGATGAAGGAGAAGAATTCTCGCGCTGGATCGACGAGTTGGATCGACGAGCACGTCGATCCAAACTTCCAAAGGTTCGGATCGATGAAACAGATCGACGAAGTACGTCGGACCAGTTTTCCAGGGGTTCGGTTCGACGACATGGATCGACGAAGTCGTCGAACCAAACCCAAACGCCAACAAGAAGAAGCCGAGAGACAAGGATACGGATCGATGACTTGGATCGACGAAGGACATCGAACCAATTCGGCAGGGGTTCGGATCGACGAACTGGATCGATGAACACGTCGATCCGAAACCAAACTTTTTCTTTTTGTCATCTTCATGGGTCCCTCCTATAAATACTCTTTAGACCTAATTTTTAGAGAGAAAGTTTTTTTCTCTCTAGTCTTGTCAAGAACCTTTTAGCCACTTTGAGAAAAGTCTTGTATTTTGCTTTGAATCTTTTAAGTTTTATGAAATATCTACCTTGAACTTCCATTAATCTTTTCTCTAATCATGTTTAACCTTTCTCTTATCTTTGATTTGATGGGTTTAAATATGATTAGTGAGTAGTTCATTAGGAACTTGGGGATGGGTTAGATTTAGGGTTTTCTAATGGTTCAATCTTGCAATTTAGGTTAGAATCTTTCATCTCTCTTCTTATTAAGGTGTTCTTAATGCCAAATAGCTAATCTTTTGCAATTTGGATCATAAGCATTTCATACACCCACCAAGTGTTTGATGAAATGCTTGAACCAACTTAATAAGAGATTTACATACCTAGCCTAAAACATCATTAGTTATCTAGGGTGTTTATCATGCTATTAGACTTGCTATTCATGCTTGCTAATCATTTTAATGCTAAAACATCATTAGTTCATTAGGGTGATTAGTGAAGGGATTAGTGCCACACATCATGTATTAGTCTTTAATTAGTGTTCTAGGCATAGAGATGGCTTGATTAGTTGCTTAAATGATTGCAAGATTGTCCATTTGGTTTCCCAAATCAATGATTCCATCCCTAGGTTTCGTTTTTAGTAATTTGATAATCCTAATTAGTAGTTAATTGCGTCATTAGTACTTGATTAGTAGTAATTAAGGCTTAGTTTCATATTATTGAACTTGTAGTCTCTCTCTTAGGTTGTGTTTCTTATTTTAATTGTTGTTTATCACCTTAAACCTTTTAATTTAGCTTAGCTTAAACAAAATTTTGCATTCTTATTGAATCATCTCCCAAGATGGATTGATACCTCAAATATTGCAATGATATGAGCAATTGAGGAATTGCTTACAAGATAAAAAAGTCTTGTTTCAGTACTCTTCCAAATTATTTAGGCTTCGAATGGTGACGCAGAACAAAAAATGCAGATCAAGCAGAACAAATACAGATCAAGCAAAAATACAGAACAAATGCATATCTGTAAATAATCATATTATATTAAATAGTGTAACAATATAAAATATTGCAAATCAAATATTTAAAAAGTCAAAAAGAAAAAAAATACTTATAAATACAATAAATAATACAAGTAAAATTTAAATATTATCAAACAAATTATATAAAAAATGCATAATACTAAATAGTGATTGCAAACAAATTATATAAAAAATTATTATTTATTTTAAGTATAAAGATTGTTATGTTTACTAATATTTAATTATTTGTCAAATAATTAATTAATACAAAAAATTGCACAAAATAAAGAAGGAAATATATTTAAAATTAGAGAAACTTTCAGATATAGATTTGGTTGTCAAATATGAAAGTGAGTAATAAATTGAAAAATATAGCATATATTGTTAAGAAGGAGATTAACAGAGAATGGGAAACACTAATAAAGAGAAAAAAATTATGAAATTTTTTAAAATACTAACATAATTTGTTCGAACCTAAACATCTGATGCATATTCCTAATCTTTATCAAAATCCAGCTCCAGAACTTCTTTAGCTCGAATTCTACCAACAGACAAGTAATCAATCTTAATGATATTAAAGATAATACTTTTCCAGAATTCACCATAATTAAAAAACAAACAAAAAAGTCAAACCACGAAACAGTGAATCCTCCGTTAGTACTATCTTACAATCAATCAAGATTCACAGAAACGTGTGAGATCGATTCCATTTTCTTGCTACTCTATAGAGGTTCAGATTCATCAGTATCAGAATTTGGTTTTTTTTCCATGGTATCCCGGATCAGGACGAGCTTACCTTGACGGAGCCGCAAAGCTCCGGCACCGATTTGAGATGTGCCGAGACACTCGCGGCGATGTATTTGCAATAAAAATAAAAATTAATAAAAGTATTTGTTTTGCCCATAACGTATTTAAGGAAGGCATATTAGATTGATGATTTGGGAGAATTTTGTTTTTTAACCAAATCCCTCTTTATTGGATTTAGTATTTATAAAAATTATTCAAAATCTAAGATTATTGGATTAGTCATTTGTAAAAAAAAATTCAAATCTCAGTTTATTGGGAAATAGAGATTTGAACAATAAAATATATCAAAAACAATTTGGAATGATTTGTAAGATAATTTGTAGTTAAAAAATAATAGAGAATAAATTAGGTGATTTCTAAATTATCTCAAATCATTAATCCAATAAGCCCCCCTAAGATTTTTTCCGGATTTTGCATAATGTATTTGCAATATTTTAATTGTTGTTTGTAATTTTAGTTGAATTACTATATTTGAAAATATATTTAAATCGATGTTTAAATATAAAGATTATTGTGTTTATTGTTATTTATCAAAAGAAATAAATATAAATTATAGAATATATCTTAAATTGGGGAGAATCTAGGATTTATAATTTTAATTGTCAGTAATAATCTGAGAAAAACATTTTTAACTAATTAAAGATAAAAAAAAAAAAAAATCTGAACTGCAAGGTACCTCTACTCTTGAACAGCTTTATTATTTTTAAGTGCATATCAAAAATTGAAGGTATTAGTTATTTTGCATGCAGAACATTATTTTTGTTATTATTAAATTTTTCTTCTGCATTTAAGTAACGAGGCATTAATGCAGATTGTTCTGTTTTTAAAATAATCTACGGCTTCGAATGGTGACGCAGATCAAAAAATGCAGATCAAGCAGATCATGCAGAATAAATACAGATCAAGCTGATCATGCAGATCAAATGCAGATCTACAAATAATAATATTATATTAAATAGTGTAACAATATAAAATAATGCAAATAAAATATTTTAAAAGTCAAAAATAAAAAAATACATATAAAAACAATAAAAATACATTTAAAATTTAAATATTATCAAAAAATTAATTTTGATTACAAAATTAAAAGAAAATTAAAAATTAAAAATTAATACAAAGGAATTTCATTTGTCTATATGTATTTGCAATATAAATGAAATAAATATAATTATGAGAATAAATATGTTTAAAAGTTTAACATTATTAAAAAAAATCGATTACAAAATATGTAGAAAGTTTAAAAATAAAAGTTAATATAGACTATTTTTCTCACATTTGACATAGAATCTCATTCTCCAATTTTTTCTATTTTAGTATCACATGGATGAGTCCTATTCATATTTACAATTAAAACATAATTTATAAAATAATATTTATGAATTTATTTTACTAGTTTATACTAGTTAATAATTTTTAATTTTTGAATTATTATGTTTGTAAATATATTTATAGCAATAATTATATATATTTGTAAAAACATCAACACACATAATACTAAATAGTGATTGCAAACAAATTATATAAAAATTATGAATATGTAAAGTAAAAATATATATAATTTTAGATATTTATTTTTGATATTTATAAAGAAAATAAATACAATATATATATATTAAATATCTCACTAAATAAAAATATATATTCTTAAAAAAATTATTATACAGGAAAAACGAAAATTAAAATTAAATCATATTTTTAAACTTTAGAGGATTTGTAGATTTGTTTATTGTATGGAAATGAATAAAACAAGTTATCAAACTAAAAACATTTAAGGAGAAAAAAAAATAAAACAAAACAAAATTACATGATTGGTCATCTGCATGTGTCCATCCCTTTTTCTCTCCTTTTTCTTTTTTATGTGTAGATCAGATTATTTACAAAAGTTTTGATCTGTATGCAGATTATGTAATTTTTTAATATTATTTTTTAGTTCGCAAAAAATTGTTGAATGGTAATTAAAATGCAGATCAATCTGCTTTTTTATAATCTGCATATGTTGTGCATATATTCTGCACATCCATTCAAACCCTATATTTGTTCCGTGTATTCCATTAAAGCCTTAGTCTTGTTTCAGGCCCGGCTTAGAGTATGTGTTTACAGTGTATTTGCACTCGATCCACTTAAAGTTGACAAAAAAAATTAGTTTTTAAGATCCAAATATTTTTAAAAAATTGTAAAACAAGATCCAAATTTATGTAAACATCATATAATTTTAGTTTTTGTTTGGGCTGCGCACATGATCCACTTTTTCATTAAAACGAGCCGGTCTTGTTTATATTAATAAACTCCATAGGTTACGTGGTAACTCTTCTCATCTTCACGAGACACATCTTTTCAACATTGACCAAAATAAGACCTTTCGGCGCAATTTCGTCTTTCCTTTGCTTAAAACATTTTCTTTGCTTTGACCTCTCTTTTCATTTTTTATTTTTTATTTAAATTGATTTCTTATTTCTTATGAGAGTGTGAATACAATACAATCCAAAAGACGAGAGGAACATTAAAGCGGAAAGAAGGGTAAACAATAATAGAAACAGGAGAAGCAGAAGTACTCTGCTCTCTTCTCAGAATTTGTTTTTGTACTTGTGAGCAAACTCCTCAGATTTTGTTTTGTTTTTCTTCAGGTGATTTTTATATTTCTTCCACTTTTCCCCCAAATTTGCTCTTCTGGGTTTTCGGAAAAGCTTTGTTCTTCCATACTCAGATCTCTTGTCCTAGTCCTCCTTGTCCTCTTGCTTTCGAATTGGGTTTTTGAGGATTAGGGTTTTGTAGATCAATCCGTTTCTGTTTAATTTTAAATGGGCAGTGATGGAATCTAAATGCTTTGGGACTTTTGCTGAAGAAATTGGCCAGGTTCTTTAGATTGTTAGTGATTTTGTTTTTTTCTTGGATCTCGAAATGTTTAATTTTTTTGTCATCTGATTATAGTAGCTGAAGTGGGAACCCTATATGTCACTAGATTTGTTATCACAATTTTGACTGTGTGTGGAATTTCTGAATGGTGTTAGCTTCAGAGCTACTAATCCAAGAAATTGTTTGTTTTGTGCTTTTTTAGTTGCACTCTTTTAAACATCTTTGCGTCTTTGGTGAGTGAAACTATATGTATACTTTCTTGCTATTGAACTTGCTTCAGAGCTACCAATCCAAGAAATTGTTTGTTTTGTGCTTTTTTAGTTGCATTCTTTTAAACATGTTTGCTTTTTTGGTGTGAAACTATATGTATAAGACTCTCTTGCTATTGAACTTGCTTCAGAGTACCAATCCAAGAAATTGTTTGTTTTGTGCTTTTTTTAGTTGCATTCTTTTAAACATTTTTGCTTCTTTGGTGAGTGAAACTATATGTATAAGACATTCTCCTTGATGGTTTCATTTAGTAGGTAAGCATTGTCCTGTTTTGAGAGGCAACTGTAGCAAGAAGCTGGTGAAGTGTATTTGTTTATAGCTGTGGGGGTTGATATTTTTCAGACTTCCATGCTATCTCTGGGATTATAGGAAAAAAAAATATATCATGGGGTTACTCTGCAGTAGAAGTCGACATCATACAGAAGATACCGACGAGAATGCACAGGTTGATTCGGTATATGTATAAGATTCTTGAGCATTAGTACTGATACTTTAGGCATCAAGAGTTGACTTGGTTCTTTATAAATCTACAGGCAGCTGAAATCGAAAGACGGATAGAGCAAGAAGCGAAGGCTGAAAAGCATATTAGGAAGCTTCTGCTACTTGGTATGTGGACCTTTGAATCATCAGTCTTCTTAAATGTGAACTTTTACAAATGAATCTCTTTGCTAATATACAACCAGAGACAATCTATTAGCGTGGACGCAAAAACAATGTAGATATAGTATATCTTTGTTAACTACTTGGAGAGTGATCTGATGTTGCATTAGCCTTTATTTCTAGATCTTAATTTCTTTGTAGTGTAGTCTTTACTTAAATTTATTCGTTTTCTTGTGAATTTTCTGACTGATCTTTGTAAAGGTGCGGGAGAATCTGGAAAATCTACAATCTTTAAGCAGGCAAGTCACTAGGAAAAGTTATTGTAGTGTAGTCTTTACTTAAATTTATTTACAAATTGTATTAATTGAATGTGACAAACTTGCAGATAAAACTTCTCTTTCAAACGGGATTTGATGAAGGGGAACTAAAGAGCTATGTTCCAGTCATCCATGCCAATGTTTATCAGACTATAAAAGTATGCAATACTTGGAATAGGCCTAATTTATAGACACATCATTGATCTTAGTATGTTAATATACATGTAGCTTAACAGCTACTCTCTATGGTTGAACAGTTATTGCATGAAGGAACAAAGGAGTTTGCTCAAAATGAAACAGATTCTGCAAAATATACGATATCCTCTGAAAATATGGTAAAGTAGTCACTGAGCTGTCTTTGAGTTAAGTTTCCAATCAAGTATACTATCTTACGCTAGCCACCTATTATCTAAATATCAGGCAATTGCGGAGAAGATTTCTGAAATTGGTGGTAGGTTAGACTATCCGCATCTTACCAAGGACCTCGCTGAGGGAATAGAAACACTATGGAAGGACCCTGCAATCCAGGTGTGTGTTTTCGTTAAAGCAGCATTCCAAGTCGAATACACGAGTTTGTACTTTGATTTGAATCTCGATGTTTTTATTTTGTAGGAGACATGTGCTCGTGGTAACGAGCTTCAAGTTCCTGATTGTACGAAATATCTGATGGAGAACTTGAAGAGACTGTCAGATCTGAATTATATTCCAACCAAGGTATTTGATTATTTGATGAAAACATTTGAAAATAATTATCTAAGCTGGTTAGGATTTGTTTGGAACAGCCTCAGAGAATCAAGTCATCAACAAATAGTAGCTTTTTACTTCTGTAATGTGGTCACTGGTTCATGTTTTGTAATGTTGGTGTTTCAGGAGGATGTTCTCTATGCAAGAGTTCGCACAACTGGTGTCGTGGAAATACAGTTCAGGTGCCAACCACTTTTGTATTTTACTTCTTCTTCCTGTTTAAATGGCATTTTAATGCAGCTAATGTCTTAGTTTTTCAAAAAAGATGAGAAATTGTTTGATAAATCCAAAGTTTTACTCCGGTCCACGGGCATTATGATTCGCCTAGGCAGTTTGTAGTCAATTATAGCTGTGTTGACAAGCATCGCGGCAATTATAGCTAAAGAGCTAACAGGTTAAGAGTGTGTGTGGAATTCTTGATTTGTCTAGTGTTTTCGATTTGGAACTTTTCGAGAGTGGAGGAGATTCTCTCGTTAATGAAGTCTCTCTGTGATGTGTAGTTCTTGGTAAATTAATAAAAAGTGTTTACTGGTTTGGATCCTATGATTTTCAAGCTTCTTGTTGTCATGAATGTGTTACCTTATAACAATCATTTATACTCAAAAACGGATTCACCGATGGTATATGAGAGACTAAAGCTTAATTTTTATGCAGCCCCGTGGGAGAGAATAAGAAAAGCGGTGAAGTGTACCGGTTATTTGACGTGGGTGGACAGAGAAATGAGAGGAGGAAATGGATTCATCTGTTTGAAGGTGTAACTGCTGTGATATTTTGTGCTGCCATCAGCGAGTAAGCTCATTTCCATTATAGATTAGTTTATATCCTTGTGATGTAACCATATTACCCAAATGATAACCGAGTTTTTCGATCATAGGTACGACCAAACTCTCTTTGAGGACGAGCAGAAAAACAGGATGATGGAGACCAAAGAATTATTCGACTGGGTCCTGAAACAGCCCTGTTTCGAGGTTTTTATACCTTTCTTATATACATATTATCGGTTTAAACTTCGAAGAAACTCTTGAGAATCGGGTCGTTTACTAAAAACTTGGTAATCTCCTTGCGCAGAAAACATCCTTCATGCTGTTCTTGAACAAGTTCGACATATTTGAGAAGAAGGTTCTTGATGTAAGAGCAGAAGCATGTTCTTATTTGTTTAGATATGCAAGAATGTCTGTGGTTCAAGAAAACCCTTTTTTATTTGATGCGTATAGGTTCCGTTGAACGTTTGCGAGTGGTTCAGAGATTACCAGCCAGTTTCAAGTGGGAAACAAGAGATCGAACATGCATACGAGTAAGTTTGTTTTCATATTTATTTTTTTTGGATTACCCGGAAAGCCCGTATTCCTCCAGGCGCGGGACTAGATCATGTAATATAGTCTCGTCCCAAGCGTCACTTGATCATTTGATCATGTGACATCTAAGCTTGCAAATTGTTTAATTTGACGTTGCATGTGATTTTGGATTAAAATGAAAGGTTTGTGAAGAAGAAATTCGAGGAATTATATTACCAGAACACGGCGCCGGATCGAGTGGACAGGGTATTTAAGATCTACAGGACGACGGCTTTGGATCAGAAACTGGTAAAGAAAACGTTCAAGCTTGTAGATGAGACTCTAAGAAGGAGAAATCTATTGGAGGCTGGTCTTTTATGACTTATTTTTTTTATTATTATTATCTCAAGTAAATTACCTATCTTTTTTTTTTTTTTGTCTTAATTGTTTTTTTTTTTCAAAAACTGAACGACTGTAATTGATCAGTCGGGACAAAGACTTGGTGATTCAAAATTCGATGCGTCTCGATGGCTACCGCTGTTTCTATTTTCTCATTCTCGTCAAAAATCTCAATCGTCTTCGACTTCTCAATTTTTGTACCCAAAGCATTAGGTAAAGGGCACGAAAACAAATGTTTTTTCCGAAGAAAGGAGACAATTGTCTCCTCTTATTTATTCAAACAAACTTGAACGTTTTCATTACCCGAAGGCACCGGTCTAGTCCAGATTCTCTGCGCTGCCGGGCAATCTCCTTTACATACTTGGCAGGTACACGTATCACTCAAATGCCGTTTCTGCGGCTCCACATTTGCCATGACTGCTTGGTGCGCAACTAACCATAGGAAAACTTTCACTCTTTCCGGTGCTACCATGCGGCATATACGGGGTGAAAAACTTCTGCATATTCAAATTTGCTAACCGATTCTTCGTTAGGAAAGCATAAGCTAATCGCACTGTAAAATTTTCATCTTGCGTTTCACCCCATGAAATCTTGTCTTTAGCGCCCGTTATATCATCTAGGACTACAACCGCTAGTCTTAGTTGTATGTTCATGGTTAGATAAGAAGCTAGTTGTTGGGTTTGCCAGCCCATTCCATTTCTTCAATAATCTCCGACCCGAGCCTCGGTGATGTCTGCAGGGATTTCACTTACAGCAAGCTCTGAAAGCTTCTCATTCGGGAGCCATTTATCGTTCCAAAAACGGATATGACGTCTGTCTCTAACTACCCAGCTCATCCCCGGGAAGACCACCTCTCTTAATCCCATCAACACACTCCTCCACCTAGAAGATCAGTTGCTCTTGACGCGAAGCCATAACATATTTTGTACACCCTGCACCCGGTATTTACTTCGAAACACTTGTGCCCACAAACCACTTTGATCTTAAAGCATTTGCCATCCCATCTTTGCTAGCAGTGCTGTATTCATCTCCTTCGCCATACGAACCCCTAGTCCTCCTTCCTGTTTTGGTAGGCATACCCTCTTCCAAGATATAAGGTGCTGCTTGTTTTTCTCCGCAGTACTCCCCCATATGAATGATCTCGAGATCCTATCCAGTCTTTCTAGAGTTGATTTGGGTAGGGCAATTGTGCTCATGGAATGCTCTGGGATCGAGGAGAGAACCGACTTGGTCAGTGTTTTCCTTCCTGCAAGACTCAAAAAATGACCTTTCCACCCAGCCAGCCGAGAAGAAACTTTCTCTAGAACCTCCCCAAACATCTCCTTATTAATCCTCTTCTGTAGAATCGGCATACCCAGATACTTTCCAACTCTCTAGTGGATTGAATACCACTCTCAACACTTATTAACGTTGCTAAATTCCGACTGACGTTCAGCACGAAAACAAATGATAAGATTAGGAAAATGACAAAGATGTGACATATATCAATTATATAAAAGTTGAGTGTGTCTCACAAGAAGATGACACATCAGCACCCACCGTTATGGCACATCAGCTTTTAAAAAAAAATCATTTATATGAGACTCTTAATCATTAATTGATCTTCTCTACTTTCTCTTTCCCTTTGTATTCAACCTTTTCAAGGTTCTTTCCTCGTTCACTATCTATTCATTTCAGATGGAATAGATAGTGAATCATGACTATCGTCAATATTGTCGAGACATTGGTTTTTTTTAAAATTAACAAAAAAATAATCAATTAAGTTGATGCCTCTTTGTCTCTTCTTTTAAAAATGAAATAAGGACAAAATAAAATCAATTTTTTCAACTATTCCAAAACGTTATTCATAGTTAATTTATTATTCCTTATATAGTGTTCAATCATAACTCCGCTTTTCAACCTCTCATCAACCTAAATATCTCATCAAATACTTATTTTTTTTATTTGTCCTTGCTTCCGGTGTGTTTTTTTTTTTGGTAGTTGATTCTCGACAAATAAGATATGTGGTCTTTCGTTTGACGGATGTAATGATGTGAAGAACAAAAAATCAGAAATAAAATTGCTCGATTGAATGTGTGTTAATTTTTTTTGCTTTTGATTTTGTTCGAAATGGATTTAAATGCATTTGCCATAATCATCCTTTTTCACTAGAAATATAATTTTATTATGATGTTGAAGAAGCATGTAAAACACAAAGCCGTATAAGGCAAAGTAGTGAAATGACATCATATTTTTTGCCGGAAAATGCATTTTGACGAGAAATCCGATTTTAGCAGAAAAGGGTTTTGCGAATTTTTTTTAAATGCATTTTTAGGTTTGATGCAAAAAAACGTGGATTTATGTTTTTGGGAGAAAAAAACGATTGCAATTTTGACGAAAAATGATATTTTGCGGTTTTAATCAAAAAATAATTTTCAATTATGTATGACAGGATTATCAATAATATTTTTTATTATTTATCAAATTACTAATTCATAAAATTATAAAAAATTATATAAAAAACCGCGTGTATACTATTCATCTAGTTGCTACTAAATAGTGTGTTTTTCTAAATTTGTTTGTTCCTTTTGAGATTTCTCCATAAAATTGAAATGAGTAAACTAGGTAAATTATTTTTTCTCGATTTCTTACTTTTTTGTTGTATTTTTAGAGTAAATTAGGTAAAGAGCGCAAAAAGAAATGATAAGATTAGGAAAAGGGCAAAGATGTGACATATTGCTACTAAATACTCTTTTTATTTCATAAAAAGGTTATTTGAGAGTTTTTCACAAATATTAAGAAATCTATTAAAAACTTTATTTTATTAATTTTAATATACTAAATACATTTCTCTTTCTAATACAATAAAATAATAGGTTTAAAACTAGTTTTTTTCTTCAAAATTATGTATAAAAAATATAAAATTACTCTTTGTAAAATAAGAATTAAACCTTTAAAACGACACATTTTGTGAAACGGAGCGAGTAGTGTTTTTTTTTAAAAATTTCGTTTATTTTTGTTTGAAAAATTCGTTTGTTCCTTTTAAGAGTTCTCCATAAGATTAAAATGATACCAAATTCTTTTTTGGTCGATAATGCATTTTATATGGAAGCTCAATAATGATAGTAGGCCTACGACTTTAGATAGTTCGATAGTTCGGATCTATTCGGTTCAGTTCTGCGGTTCTTCGAGAGTTCGGGTTTTGAAAATTTTGCCGAAACTAACCGAATCATAATACAGTTCGGTTCGGTTCTCGGGTAATTCGGTTCTTAAATTTTAAATCCGAAACTAACCAAACTTTTTTAATTTTTGTTTAAATTCAGTTAAATTCGGTTAAAATCGGTTAAATTTAGGTAAATTCGGATAGTTTTCGAGTAGTTCGGTTCTTTGCTTCGGTATAATTCGGTATAGTTTGTTATTGTTGGGTATAATATCGGTTAAAGAAAAACAGATAACCATTCGGTTCTCCGGTACCGAACCGATAACCGAACTAGTTTTCAAATCTGGCCGATAAGTTGTACCTAAAGAACCGAACCAGAACTAGAAACCGAAAAGTTCGGTTCAGCTTGGTTCAGTTCCTTCGGTTCGGTTATTTTCCGCAGGCCTAATTGAACATATACAAATGATACAAGGGATCTAAACTCTACCGGATCAAAAATATAACGCCCAAAACAAGAAAATCTTGAGTGATAATTAAACACCAAACTCAATAAACGTGTAATGAAACGGAGAAACAAAAACACGCGAGTTTTAGCACGTCAAAGCTTTGCAAATCTTCCACCGCTATCACCGACTCTCCACCCACCAGAAAGCTTCAAACCCTGTCAAAGATTAGAAAAAATGATAACACAAAAAAATGTTTCATTTGTTTTTTCCAATTTTGTTTTTTTTCATTTAGCTGCTACAAAATTTATAATTTTTTCTTGTTACATATTATTTTATTATGTAAGCGTTCAATTTAATTTAATTCTAATTATTACAGAATATAGCTTTAAATTATTACATTTATGATTAATTAATGACATAAATGGTACTCCATAAACGTAAAAGGTATCACATGAATCTCTAAACTATCACATAACATTATAATTGATCTCATGATTAGTTTTGAAATCTTCAACCCCAAACCTCTATTACATAATTTATAATTTCATACAAAAAAATAACATGTTAAAGAAAAAATAATAGTATGTTACTTAAAAAAACCACCGTCCTAACAAGAAATAAATCCTTAAAAAAATATATATATATAAGCCACATTATTGTGATTTTCTTAGTTTTCGTCTTATTTTTTTTATGAAATCCAATCCCTTATATATTATTTGAGAAACATTTTTAAAGAGTATCTTTGTTTTTTAAAATATTTACAGTGATGCCATTTTGCTGATGTATCACCACCATATTCATTTTCACCAACCTTGTAAAAAGACTTATTTCAATAAACTAATTACCTTATATGCTATTATCCATTTCTAGTTTTTAATAAATTTATAGTTCATTTTCTGTTATGATTCATTTCCAAAAAAAAACTCATAACCAATAATTTTATACAAAATAATTAAACGAAATCAAAATTTACAAAATTTAAAAATCATAAAAATATAATTTTTAATTTTTAATATAACCAAAAAATTATAAATTATATTCTGTTATAATTCATTTCCTAAAATTTTATACAAAATAATTAAACGAAATCAAAATTTACTATGATTTAATATTATACACATTCAATTACTACTTTGCTTAATTTTGTTTTCTCTTATCATAAAATATTTTTTTTAAACATAATATATTTTCAAAATAAAAACTTATTATATAAAAAGACTGGACTAAAATATTTTACTATAGTTTAATTTTTAAATTATACAAAACTAAATAAATAATAAATTATTCACCATACACAGAGCGCAGATTATCACCTAATTAAAAAATATAGACAAAGCTAATCTGGTGGAAGGGTGATTTCAAAGACACAGAGAACATCCTGTAATATGACAGATTGAAAAATGAACCGGAATGACAATTATTTTTCTAGAGAAGAGAACATGCAGAACAAATAAAAGAGACAAAATAGTTGTTAGTCTTTTTTTTTTTTTTGGGTCAATAGTTGTTAGTCTAAATAGTGATCTTTCATTTAAAATGCTCAATTTTATTTTTATAAATCTTTATTTTATTTGGTCAGAAATAGTAGTTATTAGTCTAACGGAGAACAAGTAGTATTATTAATTTTTTTTTCAGAATAGCTTCATTTTTAAATGCTCAAAGACATTTTCATTTCGGTTCAGTTTAGTTTTTTTTCGAATTTCGGATGTGTAGGAAAGTTTATGATATATTGTATATAGAAATCGCGAAAATTTCAGTTCGTTTTGGTTCGTTTCCAAGTATCCAAAATAAAATTTTGCTTTTAAAAAAAATTTGGTTTAATCTTTGATAAAATTTGGTTTAATGTTGCAAAAAATTTGTTTAATTTGACAGTAAGGACATTTAAAGGGTACCGTTTTAAAAATCTAATCCTCAAGCAAAGCCCTTCACTATGCTGTGGTTGGGGGTGAAACAGAACCAATTATAAATATGATGCGAAAACTTAAATCATATTAAACAATATGGGGTCCACCGAGATTTCAGAACAGTAAAAAAAAGCGAACGATGTTGATCAAATTTTTTTTGTTTTTCCTTTTCTTAAAAAATAATAAATCATTAAATGAATTTCACTACAGAACCCTGAAAATTGAATTCCCCTTAGCGACCCCATTGTTATTATTCTTCTTCGCCGTTATTGTTCTTAAAGCCAAAGCATATTCTTTCTTCCGTCTCTTTCGCCAAAAGATCCCAAAACAACAGAGAAAGAAAGAGAAAAAAAAAACACAAAAAGCTTAACGCTTTCTTCCTTCTATGTACGTCGCGTGCAATCTTCGAAACGTGAATCTAATTTGATGTCGATCGCGTCTTACATTGACTAAATACGTATTTTAAACGATCACGAAATTGGCTTTTGATTATCTGTGTATTGATTCTTGATTGTTAGAAGCTGGTTTGGATCTTTCTTGATTATGGTTTGTTTTTCCTTTGATTTTCTTGCAGAGCCTTTGGAAAAATTTGAGTCTTTCACTCTTGAAAGCTTTAAATGCCAAAAATGGATTCTAATGGTGGAAACGTATTACCAAAGAGGAGTTTTTCAACAAATGGGTTGTTTTCTCAGTTTCATATACCTGGAAGCTTCGCCTTTGAAGCATTTAGCTGCATCTCTAAGTTTACAGGAGCTTTGCTTTGTCTGTTTTCAAATGGGAACAAATTGCAAAAAAGGGAAATATCTAACTATCAATGGAGGAGCTTCAGCTGTGATGATGATTTATCGAATCATGTCAAGAGTTATCCGAACTTCTCTGTTTTCCATTTAGACTATGGAACAAGAGATTTGATATTTGGGAACGTTTCTAAATCCACTATTCAGCATTTTGTTAATGAAGCTGAGAGGCTACATTCTTGTTCTGTGCTCTCCTTGGCTGTTTCGTTGTTACCATCTTTACATAACATGTAAGTTGCTATTTATCGGATAAGTTTCTCTTTTGGGACATTTTTCTCTGATTGTAACGTTTTATTAGGACTGTGAATGGAGTTGCTCTGCCACTAGGGAGTAATGATGTTAAACTTCAGGAGAACATAGAACATAGGAGTTGTCATGTTGGTCGTGAGGAATATAGTGGTTTGAGTTTTCACAAGTTGGACTGGAAAAGACAAACTGTTGAGCCTCGAACCGGGATTGAATTCCCGATGTTGTTGAAGAAAAACGCTTCGGGATTCGCGTCTGAGGTTCCTATAGCTTCTCCTTCTCTGTTGTTCTTTTCTTTTGTCATTACATCTTATGTTAAGAGCATTTGGTCAGAGTCACACAGAGAAGAGATTTCACTTTCAGACTTTCTACAAATTGTAACGTTTTGGATTCATAATAATTTTTAAGGTGCTTGTTGCAACTGGATCTCGGACAATGCAAATTATCAGAATTAAATCTCTAAAAGTATATGCATTTGGTTTTTGTAAGTGCATTTCTAGCTTTTTGTATCTTCTTATCTTTGATGGAATCATCATCTGTCATCTTTTGCTTCTAACTTAGAACTTCTCTGCATTAGATGTTCATCCTTCCTCTGTCTGCCAGAAGCTTGGTCCCAAGTATGCCTCTGTTCCAGCTAGCAAACTCGATAAATGCGATGAATTATACAAAGACCTTCTAAGGTATTATATAGCTTTTGCTCATAGTATTACTGTCTTTTGACAGATTTGTACACTTTTTATTGGTTTGAATTGGACATTTCTTCTGAAAGTCTTTTATCTGAGTTTTTCAGGGAAGATATTGTAATGAGTGTGAGGCTTGTGGTTAACTACAATGGCTTGAAGATCAATACTGTGAGAGAGTAAGTGGAATTTATACATATTTAACATCTTGTAGTTTTGAGCTACGTTCATGAAATTGCTTGAAGATCAATGCTGAATCTGTGAGAGAGAAAGTGGAACTATGTCCGTT
Source organism: Alliaria petiolata (assembly GCA_020283515.1). Taxonomy (NCBI): domain Eukaryota; kingdom Viridiplantae; phylum Streptophyta; class Magnoliopsida; order Brassicales; family Brassicaceae; genus Alliaria; species Alliaria petiolata. Next base: position 37,337,645 of record JAHZTW010000001.1, read on the forward strand.
ATTGATTCTCAGTTTTTAGTTTCGTTTATTTTAATATGTGAACTTGCCATTTGATGATTTGAGGCAGCCTCATTTAGGTAGCATTACACTGATAGATGGAGAAAATAATCTCTTGCCTTGTTTGTCTTTTTTTCTTCAGTGCTTTTGAGAAATCTCTGCGTGCTCGTTTGGTTAAGGTAAATGACACACCAAAGCATTGAAGAATCACGCTTTGACATATCATAAAACCTTCTGCATTTTTTTTTTTGTTTCAGGCAAATCCAAAAACTAATTTCCATTGCTTGAATGATTTTGGTTCATTCTTTACACAAGACATTCCAATTCCCGCGGTACCTCCATGGCTAATGCTTACACTCACACTTTACATATAAACATAGAGGGGTAAGAATCATTTTACTGTCTCGTTGCAGGGAACAGTAATAGACTTTCGACGAACAGCTGATGGACAATTAATCACAGAGAGTGAGTGATTACTACACTAGGCAAAACTCTGAATTTTTGCTACACATTATTTTGAATTCTGTATACAAATGAAGCTTCCTTCTCTCCCCTCATTTGAATATGGTAAAACATTTGCAGTTGGTGGTAACCTGATTGGAGCTGTCCATAGCAAGGATCTTTGTCGTTAGTTCTTCTTTCTTATCGTGTTTTTTTTTTTTGTTTTTGTTCTTGCACCTGTGTGCGTACCAAAGTGCCAAGAACTGAGATATAAGAACCTTGCAGGAGCATTTTTCGGTATGTACATTGGAGATGTTCCGGTTTCCGAGCAGACAAAAGAGGAGATTGGTAGGAATGTGGTGGGAATGATAAAGAGGTGCTGAGAATTAATAAACATCCAATGGCTTCTGAGTTTTAGAAGAAGGCAATTGGGTATTTGGAATCTTGATGACTAGTGAATGAATACGGAATATTGAATACTTTAGTAAGCAACTTGGCACAAGTTGTATTAGATTTGTCTTGATTTGTTGTATGAAAGTATGATCGTTATTGTATCATTGATGAATTTGATAGCCGGAGCTGGAGAGGATATGGCTAAGGTTGTGGTTTACTCCTCTTTTGAGCCATTTTCTATCATTTTTGATGATTCAACTTGTAACAACTCTAAAGATTGTTACTCTACAGACTATAAATCCAGAAAACTAACACTACAAAACTGATTAAAAATAAAAAGGAAAAATTTCATAAAAATACTTCAACTAAATTTTAAGAATATTTTCTATATTCAATTTTTTGTTCATTCACTAGTTATTTTTTCATTATAATATCTCTATTTTTTAGGGTCCAAATGGAAAACTAACCGTGAATATACATTTTACTAGAACTTTGTGGGGGTCACATAATTGGGGGGCAAAATACTGATTCTTCTAAAATTTGTTACTCTTCAAAAGAGATATTTACGCTAAAGAGCACTTTATGAGATATGAATAACATTTTATCCACTTATTGAAACTAAGGAAAGATTGAGAGAATTTCAAAACTACCATACTCTAATTGTCAATTTTCATAAATACAATAAAGCGCTTGACATTTTCATTTTTACCATTTAATGAAACAAAAAGAAAGAGTCGTCGCCATCCGGCTATGACCAACCTGACCTTGACGAGCCTCACCAAACACCATCGAGCCATCGCCGTCCGTCTCAATCCGTCGAGCCTCACCGTCCGTCTCAATCCGTGAGCCTCGCTGTCTGTCCCAATTTCCTTCCGATCCTCTCACTTGTCGTCTCCTCGTTCTCTCCTCGCCTCCGGCCGTAACTACAGTCCCCATGCCTTTCTCGGTGACCAGTACCTTTCATGTTCCATGCCCGAGAAGCCTCTTCGTGTCGCCGTTCTCCTCAGTGGCGGCGTCGATAGCAGCGTCGCTCTCCGCCTCCTCCACGCCGCTGGCCATTCCTGTACAGCTTTCTATCTCAAAATCCGGTTCCAGGTGTGCTTCTTCTTCGCTTCGCGTTCGATCTCAAAATTCCCCATTAGTGTTCTTTGGCCCTGCCTTAGATATGGGTTATGTTCTGTAGGAAGGCTTTGAGAATTTCTGGAATCAGTTCCCATGGGAAGACGATTTGAAGTATGCAAAGCATGTTTGTGACCAGGTAGTACCCTAAACCTTGTGGTTATCTTCAAGAATTTTTGATTTTTACATCTTATACTTGACAATGAACTGTTTCTAGTGGTGCCATTATCCAGGTTGATGTACCTTTGGAGGTTGTGCATTTAACAGATGAGTATTGGGAAAGAGTTGTAAGTTCTTTCTTCAATGGCTATCTTTTTTTTTTGGTTTTAGAATGGCTAATTGTTTGGGTTTCTGATTGGATTTCCAACAAATAAAATCAGGTTTCCTACATTATTGAGGAGTACCGTTGTGGACGTACACCTAATCCGGATGTTACTAGAATCAAGTTTGGTAAGCTCTTCTACTAGAGAGTTTGTAATCAAGAGTGTGTTCTCTCATGAAAACACCATATGTTATTTTGACTAATCAGCTACAGATCGACTTTGTATTTTCAGGGGCATTCATGGATGCAATCAGTGATATGGAGTATGACTACATAGCTTCAGGTCATTATGCTAAAGTGGTCCATCATCCTCCTGACCAAAATGATTCATCGTCTCTGTTGGAACTATCACAAGACATGGTACTAACTCCTATTGAACATTCTCCACTTTTATAATCGCTTGTTGGGGTTTAAATTTTTTGCATTGTACCTAGTGTCGTTGGCTACTAATGCTTTTTAGGTGTATTGCTTTGGTTTTCAGTACCTTGAACCATTTTTAAAGTCTGTTTTTTCCTGTTTTTGTAGGTGAAGGATCAGACCTACTTCCTCTCACATCTCTTTCAAACCCAGCTTAAGCGACTGCTTTTCCCACTTGGTTGCATAAAGAAGGTACGAGTATTTTATATCGAAAGATTTTTGTCCAATACCTCTGCTCCATTTCGAAACGTATGAGAAAAGATTTTTGCCATTATTTTCTGATGTGCAGGATGAAGTTCGCAAACTAGCCACAGAATTTGATCTGCCAAACAAACACAGAAAGGATTTGCAAGGAATATGTTTCCTTGGGAAGGTATTCTCTCTAGTCTGTTCGTCTGGCTAATGACAGTTTACGTAATGCAAGTCTGAAACATTATGAATATGGGTTTCTGACAATAGATAAAGTTCAGCGGTTTCGTCGGAAGACACATAAGAGAGATGGAAGGAATTGTATTGGAAGCTGAAACTGGGGATTTTCTTGGTAACCATCGAGGATTTTGGTTTTACACAATCGGACAACGCCAAGGCTTGCGTTTACCCGGTGGACCCTGGTATGTTTCTTAACTGATGAAAATTAAAATGGTAGCTGTTTCTATCATTCGTTGTGATATGAATATATATGGACGCTTATCCGTGTGTAGGTATGTTGTTGAAAAGGACACTAAAAACAATGTAGTGTTTGTCTCAAGAAACTACTACTCAACCGAAAAGAGAAGGCGGATTTTCCGAGTTTGCTCTATAAGATGGCTTAGTGGGAAACCATCAGGCAGTGTAAACAAACTCCGTTGCAAGGTAAAGAATATGATCAATTACTATCTAGTGTACACACACTATGGTTACTTTGCACTGATATAAGTTAAGAGCGGCTTCTATAGGTACGGCATGGGCCTGGCTTCTACAGCTGCAGTTTTGACATGGAAGCAGAAGGAGATGATGTTGCAAACAAATAAATTTGTATATACAACAATTATAGTGTGGTTTATTGGTTATACAAGTTCCATGATCACTAGTTCGACTATCATTTAGGTTTTTAAAACCTTAAATGAGTAATACATATTCTTTATAAATAAATAAATTTGTATATACAACAAATTTTATAAATATTTAAAACCCTTTTTAAAAATATTTATAAATGAGTAATACATATTCTCTATAAACAAATAAATTCTTATATACAAAAATTAGAGTGTGGTTTAGTGGTTAAATGCATCTACAAGTCTCATGTTCATTAATTCAACTATCATTTATGTTTTATAAATATTGAAAAACCTCTTTTTACTAATATATATTCTCTATAAACAAATAAATTCTTATAAACAAATAAATTCTTATATACAACAATTAGAGTGTGGTTTAGTGGTTAAATGCATCTACAAATCTCATATTCACTAGTTCAACTATCATTTATGTTTCATAAATATTTAAAAACCTCATGACTAATACATATTCTCTATAAACAAATAAATTCTTACATAGAACAAAAAACTCTTTTGATTACTAATGGTACTTTTAAATCCTTATAAAACTTAATATTTTGTTTGAACTGTTGTACGTTTATAGAGAATACAAATTAGTTATTTAAAAATGATTTTAAAACACTTTTAAATCTTTATAAAAACTTTAAAAATGATTTTAAAACACTTTTAAATCTTTATAAAAACTTTAAAAATGAATTAGTCATTTTAAAATGATTTTAAATCATTTTTAGTCATTTAAAAATGATTTTAAAACATTTTAAACACTTTTAAAATACGAATTAGTCATTTAAAAATGATTTAAAAACATTTTTAAACACTTTTAAAATACGAATTAATCATTTAAAAATAATTTTAAAACACTTTTAAATCCTTATAAAAACTTTAAAAATGATTCATATTCTCTATAAACAAATAAATTCTTATATACAATAATTAGAGTATGGTTTATTGGTTAAATGCATCTTTAAGTCTCATGTTCACTAGTTCAAATATCATTTAGGTTTTATAAAGATTTAAAACCCTCTTTTTTAATCTTTATAAATGACTAATACATAATCACTATAAATATATAAATTCTTACATAAAACAGTTAGATGTAGTTTAGTAGTTATAAGTCTCTGCAATTCTCTGGAATCATTAGTATAACTATCATTTAGTTTTTATAAAGGTTTAAAACCCTCTTTTTAAATCTTTATAAATAAATAATACATCATTTTGATAAAATCCAGCAATCTTTATAAGTCCCTTAGACCTAGCTTCCTCTAGCTGCTTCTTAAGGTTGGATATTTCCAGTTCCTAGCATGTTGCTTCGTCAAGATAGTACGGAACCTAAGTGAAAAATGACAGTGAAAAGATAGACAAATGAAAAAAAAGAATGAAACTTGTAATGCATAGTATGAACATGTAGCTCCTCGCGAGTAAGAAGTTCGATCATGCTGGTATGAACAACAATAAAAGGCTTTTTACCACTTATTGCCAGTGTATACGCGTTCGGAACATGACTTTGTCGAAAATAGAGATCAGCCTCTATGTTCAAAATCTCAGCAGCCTCAACCAACAAACCGTGAAGGTCAGAAAGCTGAGACAGCAAATACAACAAACATTATGTCTCCTTGTTCGTAGACAAATATAAAATGTCCACAAGACATTGATCCCTCAGCTAACCTGATTCTTGGAGACAAGAACGGAAGTCCCAATGTTCTCAAGAAGCATGATCTGTTCTGTCATGGACCCTGCAACAGTGAAAGAATCACATATCTCATCAAAGCCTTGGTGATAAGGGACAAGAAAGAGCTACTTCTGAAACATTTACCTAAAAAAGCTTTCCCGAAGTCGTTCAACCCCGTAATGGCCCTTAGTAACAACGTGTTCTGCAGCAACAGACACTGAACTCAAGCGGCGAATCAAATTTTGGAATTTTATCAAACAGCATTTCAGATAATTTCACAAAACAAACCATGCCAAGAACAAACAAGAAGAAGACAGTGACACTCATTATGATTATACAGAATACAACACACAAGAGTCGCTTAGCAAACCAGAAATTCCATTCACATCATCAAATTTTGAATTCTATGGAGAATTAACAGCGGAATCGAAGTCATAAGATTTCCAATTACGATCGTCGAGCTGCGAAACGAAGAAGTAATCATAGTATATACACATGAGAATTAAAAACACCTGATTTCACACTAACAAAACCAACAAAGATTCCTTAAACGCGAGTGAAGAAGAGAGAGAGAGAGAGGGAACAGCTAGGATACCGCGTTGACTCGGAATCAACTCGGCCAAACACAAAGTCATACCATTTATTCTCGCATATCAGATCCATTGGCGATAATGACGATCCTCTGCAAGAGCATCGTGTTCCGTCTCTTGTTTCTCTTATCCTCCACTTTGTTCACCGTCTCCGTTGCTATCCCCTTCTCTCCGGCCGACGATTACCTCGTCGACTGTGGCTCAGTCGTTGACTCCACTGTCGACAACCGCCGCTTCATCGCCGATGTTTCATCGACAAATGGTAAGCTTTTCTCGTCGAAGGGATCGATCACTCTCCAATCGGAAGATCTAACTCGCAACCTTGCTCAGATCTACCGGACCGCAAATGTTTTCACGCGAAGGATAAATACGAATTCAACATGGTCGAGAAAGGGATCCAGATAGCCAGAACTCAGGATAGAATCCGATTTGAATTGCAAAATCCCAGTGAAAAATAGCTTCAGATCGTGGAATCAACCAAAATCGAAGAACTCTCGATCCTCAAAACATTTTCACTTGTTATTTTGTTTTAGATTAGATATAATTAAGGGTATAATAGTAAAGACAGAGATTAAAATGATGGTACGTTTGAACAAGTTTTTAGTGATGGTACTTTTGAAAATAGAGATGTCAAAAGTGGTAGTTTACAAAATTTTCCAACTTTATTTGTGGCTACTCTTTATGATGACAATTCCTATTTTAGTCTTATCTAATTTTTAACACAAAAGGGGTTAAAAGAAATAAATGGATTTTTTGTTTTCTCTCCTGTCTTTTTTTTTTTTTATAGCCACTAACTGTAATTTTATCCGTACCACTAAAAATGAGTTTAAGTCGTCGACGATCGGCTTTCGCTTTTCGAGGTCGTAAAAGTTGCAGGATTCCCTTCAATTTATCTCGATCTAAGCCGAAATGCAAAAATCGTTGGATTCCCTTCAATTTGAACCGAAACTGACTGTTGTTTCCTCGTACGTATCAGAGGTGGTGGTGGCGTCGTTCTGTTTTGATGAAATATGATTTCACCGGCGAACTATTTCAAAAATTTCGATTGCCTTTTTCGGGTATTTGAATTGACCGTAAAACATAAGCCGTCAGGGTTCTGATTCGTTATCGAAGAGTGGGGGTTTTGATTCTTGTGTTTTTGGACACTGATTATTATGTTCCTATGGTGGCTATTCTGAAATTATCGGAAAGTTTCGTCGGATTTGGCGGAGAAGATGACCATGAAATTATCCACACAATAGGAGAGGTGTACATATGGACGACTTTGTTTGGTTACGCCAAATGGGAACTGGTTTTTGGAATTTACGAACCACCATATGAATCCACAATAAACGCACTTCATGGACAATCGATTGTGGATGAAGAGGTTGAGTACACGATCAACAAGATTTTAGCAGGATTAGTTGTCTGTGGTAATCCAGATAAGTTTTTTATTTTTGCTAAGAGGTTGGAGATGGTATTATGAAGAATGTTTATTAGAGAGTTTGGAGGGATTGAAATAATGTAATGGTTCCATGATACTACAGTTGTTATTACAATGTGGCAAGAACTGTGATGGGGTCTAAATAGTAGTTCGAGATTAGAGGATTTCTTTAGGGACTCGTCGAACTTTGAATTTGTAGGACCTTAAGCTGCAAGTGCACAACGTGCGTTGTAGTACTTAGGGTATCGATCCCCATGGAGGAGGCCAACTGCAAAACAGAGAATCAGGGCAACCAAAGATGCAATGAACTGTGGTTTTGGGGTGAGTGTCACGGTTTTGCAGAAAAGAAAGAAAGCGGATTCACTATCTTATATAGAAGAGGTTGTCAATCAATCCTATAACCAACGGGAAAAGGAAAATTAACTTAAGTGCTTTGAAACAAGAGTTTTTAGGTCTTGTAAGCAATTCATCAATTGCTCATATCATTGCAATACTTGAGGTATCAATCCATCTTGAGAATTTGATTCAATAAGAATACAAAGTTCAGTTTAATCTAAGCTAAATTAAAAGTTTAGGTAGCAAGGATATATTAAAAGCAAACTACTAGCTAAGAAATATACTACAAAACTAACTATATGAGGTAAAACCTTAATTATCACTAATCAAGCACTAATCAAGCGATTAACTACTAATCAAGATTACTAATTAACTAAAAACGAAACCTAGGGATGGAATCATTGATTTGGGCATCTAAATGGACAACCTTGCAATCATTTAAGCAACTCAAACAAGCTTTCTCTATGCCTAGAACACTAATTAAGACTAATCCATGATGTGTGGTACTAATCCCTTTCCTAATCACCTTAATGAACTAATGATGTGTTAGCATTAAAATTATTAGCAAGCATTAAACATGAGTCTAAATGGCATGATAAACACCCTAGGCAACTAATGTCTTAGGCTAGGAATGTAAATCTCTTAAAAAGTGGTTCAAGCATTTCATCAAACACTTGGTGGGTGTGTGAAATGCTTATGATCCAAAATAGCAAAAGATTAGCTATTTGGCATTAAGAACTCCTTAATAAGAAGAGAGATGAAAGAATCTAACCTAGATTGCAAGATTGAACCATTAGAAAACCCTAAATCTAACCCATCCCCAAGTTCCTAAGAAACTACTCACTAATCATGGTGAAACCCACAAATCCTATGAAAGAAATACTAGTAAGCATGATTAAAGAAGAGATAGATGAAATATTAGAAGGAACAAGAATCAAATAGCATTAAACTTAAAATAAATCTCTCAAATCTCCTCAAAACCCCAAAGGGCCGTTTTTCTGTGTAAGCCCAAGAGAAGATACATAAAAATTAGGTTTTTAAGTATTTATAGGGAAGGAGGTCAAACCGGGTCAACCCGGAACAAACCGGATTTTGACCCGGAGGAGCAGTCTTGCGGAAATCGACATATCTCCCTAAACGCAGCTCCTAATGACATGAAACCACCTCCACATGAAAGCAGATTCAATTATCTACAACCTTCATGAAGGGCTCTGAGGCTGAATCGGAATGGAAAGCCTTCATCTGACCCGATCTTCCAGTCACTTCAGGCAGTCTTGCGCCGCATCGGTTTGGCAATCCGAGGTGCTCCAAACCGAGGCAATTTCTGGTGGCTTCATCTCGGTTTGGCAATCCGAGGTGGCCAAACCGATGCATTCTCTGGTCGTCTTGCATCTGTTTGTTGTCCGATGTACCTCAAACCGATGTGATCTCTGGTTGCTCTGATTCGGACAGTCTTGCAAGAATCGCCGTATCTCGTGAACCGCTGGTCGTAATGACTTGATTCCAACGGCATTAGAAAGCTCATTGAATCCTCTACAACTTTGAAGAAGGCTTCGGAGTCTGAATCTAAGTGGAAGGCCTTCGTCTGGACACATACATTTCACACCTCCAAATGCTCAACATGCTTCTAAAAGACTTCTGCTTCTCATTTAGCTGCTTCTCTTCCTCCTCTTGATTATCCATGAAACTCCATATGGTCCTCCAAGCCTCCAAAACACCTAATAAAGACTCAATATGTACAAATATGCAACAACCTAAGCTAAAACTCACTAAACTCTAATATGGATGCAAATGGGACTAAAAGTGGCTAAATGAATGCAAAAGTACATGCAAAACTATGTAAAATGAATGCTAAAATATGCTAAATTATGAGTCTATCAACTAAATTGAAACAAGAGTTTTTACTCTTGCAAGCAATTCCTCAATTGCTCATATCATTGCAATATATTGAGGTATCAATCCATCTTGGGAGATGATTCACTAAGAATACAAAGTCTAGTTTAAGCTAAGCTAAATTGACAATTCAAGTGACAAATGATAATTAAAAGCAAGGCACAAACTAAAGGAAACACTACTAGAGCAATAATATCGAATTAAGCCTTAATTACTACTAATCAAGTACTAATGATGCAATTAACTACTAATTAAGATTGACAAAATACTAAAAACGAAACTTAGGGATGGAATCATTGATTTGGGCATCTAAATGGCCAACCTTGCAATCATTTAAGCAACTCAAACAAGCTTTCTCTATGCCTAGAACACTAATTAAGACTAATCCATGATGTGTGGTACTAATCCCTTTCCTAATCACCTTAATGAACTAATGATGTGTTAGCATTAAAATTATTAGCAAGCATTAAACATGAGTCTAAATGGCATGATAAACACCCTAGGCAACTAATGTCTTAGGCTAGGAATGTAAATCTCAAAAAAAAGTGGTTCAAGCATTTCATCAAACACTTGGTGGGTGTGTGAAATGCTTATGATCCAAAATAGCAAAAGATTAGCTATTTGGCATTAAGAACTCCTTAATAAGAAGAGAGATGAAAGAATCTAACCTAGATTGCAAGATTGAACCATTAGAAAACCCTAAATCTAACCCATCCCCAAATTTCTAAGAAACTACTCACTAAACATGGATAAACCAACAAATCTCATGAATGAAATGTTAGTAAACATGATTAAATGATTAGAGAAAGAAAGATTAGAAGAAAGAAGAATCAAATTGTATTAAACATAAAAGAAATCTCAAAAATCTCCTCAAAACCCCAAAGGGGCGTTTTTCTGTTTAAGCCCAAGAGAAGATACATAAAAATTAGGTTTTTAAGTATTTATAGGGAAGGAGGTCAAACCGGGTCAACCCGAAACAAACCGGATTTTGACCCGGGGTAGCAGTCTTGCGGGAATCGCCATATCTCCCTGACCACAGCTCATAATGACATGAAACTACCTCCAAATGAAAGATGATTCAATTACCTACAACTTTCATGAAGATCTCGAAGGCTGAATCGGAACGGAAAGCCTTCGTTTGATCCGATTTGTACCCGGAAAAAAAAATGTGTGCTCGGTTCGACCAGGTTCGTCGATCCAACTGGTCGAACCGAACCCCTGGATGTTTGGTTCGACCACCTTCGTCGATCCAACTCGTCGAACCCAACCCCTGGATGTTTGGTTCGAGCAGCTCGTCGATCCAACTCGTCGATCCAACTCGTCGATCCAAACCGAAATCGATGTAACTTTCTAACCACGGGTCCGAATGACTTGATTCCAACGGCACTAGAAAGCACTCTGGATCCTCTACAACTCTTAAGAAGGCTTCGGAGTCTGAATCTCATTTCAAGGCCTTCTTCTGGACACATAAATTTCGCACCTCCAAATGCTCGATATGCTTCTAAAAGACTTCTGCTTCTCATTTGCCTGCTTCTCTTCCTCTTCTTGATCATCCATGAAACTCCATATGGTCCTCCAAGCCTCCAAAACACCTAATAAGGACTCAATATGTACAAATATGCAACAACCTAAGGTAAAACTCATTAAACTCTAATATGGATGCAAATGAGAATAAAAGTGGCTAAATGAATGCAAAAGTACATGCAAAACTATCTAAAATGAATGCTACAATATGGTAAATTATGAGTCTATCATGCTTGTAAAAAGGAAATCAGGTGAGCAGTGCAAAAAAATTAAATATTGAAGTGCGTAAATCTCGAGTTGTAAAACAGGTGGGGGAAACACGTTGAGGATCTTCTCGGGAAATCTATGGGGTTCTAACTAGAAATCAAACTCACAAAAGTTAGGCAAACGAGGCTAGGCGATTTTCCCTAAACTGATTCACTGGCTTTAACGATCTAACTCTTAACAAGCAAGATCGATCTATGAATGCAAACTTCACAGGTATACTATCGTATCCTGTGTCCTAAGCAATCACGCAATAATATCGGGACGATAAGCATTCACGACAGCTTCCTAACCACGCATAAGCATCCTAGAAATACTGCGCTCTACCCAACTAGGTTCGGATGTTAGATTCAGCGCGTTGACAGTTCTCAACAATCCTAAGTTTAGACTCTAGTTCATGACGCTAGATTCATGCAATAAGAACAAGTTTGGTAAGAAAGAAAACCCTAATCTTCATAAACCAAAGTTTTATTAGCCCCAATAATCATATGGAAATGTATTTAAATATCTTACCTTGGCCAAGTATGGTTTAATTGAAATGCTGCGTTTGGTTTGGTACAATTGAGTCGATCAATGCTGAATAAGGAAACTCTTTTCCTCTCTTGTATAACCGGCCATTCCTTGATATAACCTATGGTTTTAATACTTGGACAGTTGCTGATGTAAATGACATCTTCTTGGAGCTTCTCGCTTGAATCCTCAATGTGAATGAGACTGTGATCCTCAATGATGAGGACATCGATCTAGCCGAGACCAACGAGCTAATACCGACGGTCAAGTCTTCACCAATGACACGGTCTAAGACCAGGAGGCTTAGGGAAGGGTTCAATGTAGCTGTGGAGACCCTCCTCAACACAATGGGGCTGGGAGACACGTTCAGAAATCCATCACCACGAGCCGGCCTCAAAGATAGCTCCAACGCGCCCGATATAGACATCTTGGAGGAATTTGCAAGGCTGAGCCTCAAAAATGACCAGCCTCGACCAAACCAAGGTATGACTGATTACTTGACAGGTAATAGAGTCCAATACAACAAGAATCACGTGGAGATCACATCTCAGCCTCAAGATACCGCGGAAACAAGCCTTGAAGCCGAGAGAGAGCAAATGGAGCAAGAAGACGTTTTGAGAGCTAACAACGGGAAGGAACTTGAAGATTGCTATCAGCTTGACTTCACTGGACATCAAGAAGATGGAATCATCAAGAAGCCAGCATGGAACGGACCAGGACTAGACACAACCACCAAGGAAGCATTTCCGGACATCGNCTATCAGCTTGACTTCACTGGACATCAAGAAGATGGAATCATCAAGAAGCCAGCATGGAACGGACCAGGACTAGACACAACCACCAAGGAAGCATTTCCGGACATCGCGCGCCAAAACCAGGTATACACGTTTTATACAATTTGTCCAACTAATTTGACTTGTCCCAGCGGTTCTTAGCCCATCCAAGAGACCAAGGTTCGAGCCCCAGAAGAAGGCCACGCAGAATAGGCTTAGTTTTATTTTATTTTTAGTTTAAGAGAACTTTCCATTTTCATGTATTTTTGCCTTTTTGCGTTTTGCTTCTTTTAGTTTTTCATGTATTGTCGTTTTGCTTTATGTTTTCGGCCTTAGGGCTAGCTGACGAGCTGTTTATAAAGCTCCCCTGCAGCGTTGTATTTTTGGTTACCTTTTGATTATCAATAAAGAGACGAACTTTCTTCTAAACCTAGCGGCCGCCGCTTGCTTAGAATCGTACTTGTGTTCTTGCGTGTGTGATTCACCAAGGCCAAGTGCTTGTGCAGTATCAGAGAAACTTCACCCCTCTGTGGTGCCATTCGATCCACCTACACTTCCCCTCAGATCGTCCAACAAGAGAGAGCGTGAAAGCCAGCTTGTTCGACACCGTTCGGCTCAAGTCTTGTGCGAGCAAGCCTTGTTCTATCACCATCCATCCCCTGATCTAGAAGAGAGAGCGTGAAAGCCAGCCTCTAGATCCCATCTTCCGCCTGCCTTTAAGACTCACACCGAGTCTTACATCACTCAAGCTCGGCGTTTGATAGTGCTGCTTCTCGGGATATACTTAGCTTGTTGAGCTGAGAAGTGATGTCTTGAAGCCCTTTGTTGGTGAGGAGTGTTTCCACGGCTTGATTAAAGCTCTCGGTTAAGTCTCTAGTTCCAGACCGTGTCCTTGGTGCTTGCTTCATGACAGGGACTGAGCTAGCTGGATCGATGCTGGTATCTATGTTTGTATCATTTTTGAGTGCCCAATGGCTGTACAGACGTGGAATCTCTTCACGATCACAACGGCTCCGGGAATTTTCCCGTGTACTTCCCTGTATCGGAATATTGATTACTTATTGTCTCGTGCAAACGAATATGGGACCCCTACGACAGCTCTTGAAGCTTTCCCATGGATTATTTGGTATATCTGGAGGGCACATATTGACAAGGTTTTCAATAATAAAGACGTTCCGGCCCTGGATACTTTACAAACAGCGGTACAAGAAGCCGGGGTGTGGAAGATGGCTCAAATCGTATCAGAGGCGTGTCAGAATACATGGGAGGAGCTCCCAGAGGGGCTGCCCCAATCGGTTAGTCAAGCCAGACCTCGATGTCAGGTAGATGGGTCGTGGATAGCAGATGGAGGTGTCTTTGAAGGGGGCATGGTCCTTGAGCTTGAAGATGGGAGTAAAAGGTACGGACTGCTAGCACAAGCAAATGTCCTTTCAGCACTCCACGCGTAAGCAAATACCCGGATTTGGGCGATGAAATCGGTGATCCAACTAGGTCTACTATGAATGGTATTTGAAACACACTGTTTTCAACTCATGAAAGTTTTTGAAGAAGAAGAAGAAGAATGGCATGCGCTAGAATCAAAAATTGAGGAATTTTCTATGGTTAAATCATATTTTCATAATTTTGAGATTCATTTTCTTCCTCGTGTTTTGAATGTCCGACTACCTTGCTAAAGGTGCTCGGCTGCGAGGTGCTGTATTTTCCCATGTAGACTGTAAGGTTCCAGGATGGATGGCTCTCGAGCCAAACATCTTTGGAAGTTGAGCTTTAATATATGGTGTCTTTTGCTGTAAAAAAAAGAAAGATATACGAGCCCACCATGAACAATTCTACTTGCACCGTGCTGGATATTTTCTTTATCTGCTTGCTTCCAATAAGTTAGAGAAATTGCATCTTGTGGGAATCGAAACCCAAACCTTCTAGTGTATAAATATTAAAAAAAAATTAGTCAACCATTGGATTAAAGAGCTTCCACTGTGTATATCTACTCCATATCTTTTTTGGGTTACTTGCAAAAATGACCTAAGAATCTTGGTCAATTGCAAATCTAACCCACCAAATTTCTTATTTCAACATTAGCCAATTTCTCTCCAAACCATCCCTCTCACTTTCAATTATTTACGAAACTGCCATTGATTCAAATTAATTTCTTTAATTTTTGAAAATTCAATGGACCAAATAATCCTCATCTTTCTCACTTATTCACGAAAATGCCATCATCATCAATTCATCCAACCACCATTTTCAACCAATTTGAAACTTTAATTGCACCAAAAACCTATTTTTGAGCTTTAATAGCTCATTGTCTCTTGTCTTATTTCGTGTTTTCAGTCAAATATCGTGTTTTCCAGATCTGGGCTGCGAAAGTAGACTTCATCTGACCTAGAGAAGTCTACTAAGTCAATGCAAAGGTTAGTTTTGCAATTGACCGCGTGAACAAAGTAGACTTCTCCAGGTCAAATGAAGTCTACTCCATTTCCTTTGAGAACAAAAAAATGAAGTAGACTTCTTGAGTAGACCTTTAAAAGCAGATCATTTTTGCAATTGACCAAACTTTGACTTTTATGGAGTAGACTTCTCCGAGATAGTAGACTTCTCCGAGAAGTCTACTCGTAAAAGTAGACTTCATAGAGGTCACTTTTGCAATTGACCAATCTTTTGACTTTTTGTAGTAGACAGCTGGAGAAGTCTACTCAGCTTTTTTTCGGGTGACGAAAAGTTGAATTAAAAATAGACTTCTTTTGGCCTAGAAGAAGTCTACTTTTTAATTAATTCAATGTTTGGTCAACCCCAAAACTAACCCATAGTAGAATTCTCCAAGGTTCAAGAAGTCTACTCAAAAAGTCATAACTTGGTCAATTGCAAAAGTGACTTGTATGAAGTCTACTCCAAAAAAGTCAAAGTTTGGTCAATTGCAAAAATGACCTGTAAGAAGTCTACTCTGAAAGTAGACTTCTCCAGAGAAGTCTACTTTTGGAGGAGAAGTCTACTCATCTTTTGGCAATTGCAAAACTGACCTCGGAGAAGTCTACTTTTTCGAATAGACTTCTCTGAAGAAGTCTACTTTTAATGACGAATTCTACTATTAGTAGACTTCATTAACCGTCTTAGAGGTCTACTTTTCCATATTTTTTTAAAAACGCTTTTTATCAAATATATAATGAATTTTTAAGAATTTATTGGTCATGAGCTTATGTTAGTAAGTGTTCTTGCCTCTATATCAGTTATACATGTTTATAGTTTATAGGGATGGTGGAATCATGTTTTATGTTTTACAAGCT
>JAHZTW010000001.1:37366314-37425880 GCA_020283515.1 Alliaria petiolata
TCTGTTTTTGGCCATTGTTGAGGCCAAGCTTCTTTTACACATTTTCTCTAAGCTCTTATTACAATCTTTTACCTAAATAATCCTTTGTTCTTGTTTTAAATCCTTTGTTCTTGTTTAAAAAACTCTTTCTCCTTTTGATTCTAAATCAACTTTGTAAGATCTTTTCAAGAGTGTTTGCAATTCAAGAGTGTTTGCAATTCAAGAGTTCTTCTTCTCTAATCTCTTCTCTTTACTCTTTCTAATGCTTATTATTAAGTTTTACAAGTTTTTATTGGTTTGATCATGAACTGTGAGTAGTTCTTTAGAATCTAAGGTTGGTTAGACCTAGGGTGTTTAGGGTGTTATTCTTGATGTCTATGAGTTGATCCTTCCATATCTCTTCTTGCTTAATGCTCTTAATGCTAATTTCAACCTTGATCATGTTGAATTAGATTTCTAGGGAATTTTCTCATCCAAAAGATTAGTAAAATTTCTGGATCATTTAAGCAAGAGATTTACATACTTAGCTCATGAAAGTGATTGTCTAAGGTGTTTATTAGCAGATTAGAACTGAATCTTTATGCTTGTTGCATCTTTGATCACAAATGAAAGTTTGTTCTTGATTAGAAATGTGATGAAAAGATTAAATCCATGAAAGTGGTTTAATCTATTCTTGAAGTTCTAAGCTTGGGGATTAGCATTTATATGAGTAGAATGACATCATTGATTACACTTTTAAACACCTGAAAATCATTACCATAACCTTGGATTCATCTTTCCAAAATTTACAAAAACCTTTTAGAAACTCTGTTTTGTTTTTACTTATCTTGAAGATAGTTTGTCATTCACCTTGTTTAATGTTACTAATCACATACCAAAACCTTCACTAGACTTGCTTAGATTAAGAAGTTTTATGAATTCCTTTTGTCACGACAAACCCTTATGGATTGATCCTCAAATACTACAATGACATGTGTAGTAGGATTGAGTAATTGATTTGTAAAATCTTGCTATCAAAGAGCCACATCAATCTGTCTGTGAATTATCTGAATACGTTCTGCTGAATTAGTCCTATGCGTCCTTTTCGAATGAGCAATATCTACCCTACACTGAGTCAACTTTGTTGTTAGTTTATTAAAATGTGGACTCCTAGACTGCCAAAAGCCTCAAACTGTCTCAGCAAAATCCTCTTGATGACATAACCTCTTATCATATCTAAACAAGCCTCGCTTAACCCGTTCTCTATACTCAATATGGACAATTAAAGGCATATGGTCCGACTCTACCAAATCTAAAAACTCAGTTTCTAATACTGGAAAATTATTACTCCAAGCAGTATTCACTATCACTCGATTTAGACAACATTCTTTGATCTGTCATCCTCTATTTCCAACCCAACTAAATGGATTACATTTGAATTTGAGATCTTTCATATCACAAACTTCTAACATCTATAACTTCTTACTCTGCCTCCACCTTTTTCAGAATGAGTTAAAATCTCACTGAAATCACCACACATCAGGACAACTCTTGTAACTGCAATTCTCTACAACTTTTCCCAAAGATGATGTCTTAGATTCGGGACAGGGTTTCCATAAATGCAAGACAAGTAAAAAGTAAACGATTTATATTCTACATAAAGATCAACCAGTCTTGCATCAAAGGAAACACACTGAACTGAAATAAAACTTTTCCAATAAACAATTAAACCACCCCTTAAACCATTTAAACCTAGGAGAAACAATTTGCATTTGAACATAATCTAAGGAAACACAAACATCTCTAACATAATCGTCATTCTGCTTCGTTTTAATAAGGAACATCATGTCTGGAAGATACATTCTCTGTATCTCCTTTAGACATCGAACTGTGAGGCACGGTCCCAAGCCCCAACAGTTCCACACATCAACTCTCATGGGACTGGTGGTGGTACCGGACCCACCACGTGTAACGCCTCCTATCCGGCCTAGATCCGAGTTGACTTAGTCGACCGCCCAACAATCAAACAAGAACATGAATGACCAGCCATCAGACCCGGACAAGACCGAAGATGTTACAATGTGTACCTAAACACTCAGTCTGAGGTTTCCAAAATAAATCCAGAGACCCCTAGACCAAACGTCTGAGCACACTTACCTATCGAACATGACTCAAAGCTTTTCAACCCGAGGCATATCCGATAGTTGGTTCGTCTCGGATAAGGACTAGTACCATATGGAAGCTTAAGTATTTTCCCAAACACAATATTCATATAATACTTAGAATACAAGTGTAACCAACATACATATAGATTCAGATGGGAGCTTCTCGCTCAAAAGCTTACTATACTGATAACATGCATATTTTACCCCTTTTTGCTATCATAAGTGAGTGCTTTAATGAACATTTACTAAGGTTTTAATGCATAAACACTAGATTTCAAGTATTTGGTTGTTCAAAACTCTTTTCAGGTAAACTTAGCAAAAGACGCATATTTTGGAGCAAAATGAACATTTCCGGAAACAGTGCTCGAGGAAAAAAGTTCAACACCAAACGAAGGCCTTCCCACCACAAGATCAAGCTCATATTTGGAGACAAGGTAGCCTTATCAGCCATCTTTCACCTCGAAGTGGTTTGAGAACAATCTCATGGTTGGATCTCAAGTTATAGAAGAAGCAAGAAGGTCCGTCAAGCACCCGGAAGACCAAGCTGGCCACGCCACGACCTATCCAGAAGACCAGTGGCCGCGCCATGGCCGGTCGCTCACGCGGCCTGATCACTTGACGATTCCTGAGCCCATTTGAAGCCCAACTTAATCCCGCAGCCGTCCTATGCAAGGCAAGACCTAATCCACGACCAAGGGGACTTGAAGACCTATATATACTCGTTGTTTAGGGTTTTTTAGAGAGCATCAAGATATCACGAAATACTCTAAGTTACATAATTTTTTTGGTGGCCGCGAATCTCGTATTCGCGGTTTCCACTTTGTTCTTTGAGGGAGATTGATTTCTTCTTGAACCCTTTTTGTTTCTTATCGATTTATACAAGTTATGCATTCATCAATCACGATTTTTACTTCCTCTTTCATGTCTGAGTTGTTTACTTTCGTTGGGTGTTCTTTAAGGGGCTCTATGGAGAATTTCATTAACTGTTTTTAAACCAATCGTTTAGGCCGTAGACTAGGGTTTTCTTTCTTACCACACTTGTTCTTATTGCATGAATATAGCGTCATGAACTAGAGTCTGATCACAGGGTTTTGAGAACTGCTAACGTGATGAATCTCATATCCGGACCTAGGGGGTGGAGCGCATCATTCCTGGAACGCTTGTGCGTGGTTAGGAAGGTGTCGTGAATGTTTATTGTCCCGATCTTATTGTGTGATTGTTTAGGTCGTAGGATACGATAGTATACCTACAAAATTTGCATTCATAGATCGATCTAGCTTTGTCAGAGTTAGGTAGTTAAAACCAGTGAAGCAGTTTAGGGAAAACCGCCTAGTCTCGTTTGCTTAACTTTTGTGAGTTTGATTTCTAGTTAGAATCTCATAAATTTCCCAAGAAGATCCCCAACGTGTTTCACCCATCTGCTTTTCAATCGAGATTTACTCACTTCAATATTTACTTTTTCTGCACTGCTCACCTGATTTCCTTTTTACAAGCTTTTAAGTTATTTTCCTTTTTCCGTTGGCTATAGAAGAGATTGACAACCTCTTCTATATAAGGCATGATTACTGCTTTCTTTCTTTCTGCAAAAACCGTGACACAATCCTACAAACCCCAAACCCTTTGCGTCTTTGCTTGTCCTGATTTTTCTGTTTTGAAGTTGACCTCCTCCCTGTGGATCGATACCCTAAGTACTATAACGCACGCTGTGCACTTGTAGCTTAGGGTCCTAAAAATTCAAAGCTCGACGAGTCCCTAAAGAAATCCTCCAATCTCGGACGACTATTTAGACCCCATCATATTCATAATAAACATGTACTTGATCTTACAAAAGGCATACGAACTACACCAGCTTTACCTAAGCTCCTTCAGCCTGTAAGGTTTCTCCACTAATGGTTACCAGCAAAACAAGTCGAGTCGTGAGCAACTACTTTTCTTAGTGAGTTCGGGTTCTCCTATTCGAATAATCAATCCCCCATAAACCCCAAAATAACAAGCAGGACGCAATCACACAATCATCATATCATCATATGCAACATAAGCAATTCCATATGCATATATACACTATAAGATGCATATGAATAATACTTATATTTCATTTTACTAACCATGGCAATTCTGCACATTTAAGATTCACACCCCTCTCTGATCTCACTTATTACCCACTCGAATCATAGCCACAAAGGAAAGATAATCTGAATGTCCGGGTCTTTCTTGTCAATCATATTACCCATTCAGATCATAGCCACAAAGGCTAAATAACATGAGTGTCCTGACCAAATCTACATCGTCGTGCAGAGCACGACACTAGGCTGCAATCCCGTCTCTCTGTGCTGTCGTAACTTAACCAGCTCATTTGATACTGGTCAAACCACGATCCTCTAGGGGGGTCTCAAATGGCCTCATTCATTCTCATATACAATTCATGCATAATAAATAATCTGCGCGAATCGACTATTAGAATTTATAATTGATACTATTTTGTAATTTTCAATTATTGTAGTATGAAAACGGTAAGAATTAATTGGTAGGAAAATGGTAGAAACTATTTCGTAGAAAAACGGTAGGATATGAGTCGGAAATTTATGATCATATTTTCATCACTTTCCTACCAATATTTCCTACAACTTTTCCTACGGCACATATTTCGAAGGAAATTTCCTATGATTTTCCTACCACTAATGATTTCCGACGAGAGATAACCTACGCCATATTTTTGTAGGAAAATCGTAGTAAATAACTGTTTCCTACCACTTATCTACGATATCTTCCGTAGGAAAACGTTATGTTTTCTTGTAGTGCCGGCATCACGCATACACTATCTCAACCACGGTGACATAAATAGGTGCTAATTCACATGTCAAACGATCAACAATCAAGCAAAGCAAACAATCATACTTGCTTTGCTGTAAAACAACAAGCAACCCATACCACGATTCACCTGGGCTTTCTGAAAGATAGGATTGAAAGACTAAGGTTTCCGGCAGCAATTCGACCTCCTACTTAAAAACTTTAGTTTCATAGTGATTGGACCATACTCATAGGAAACAGATGTTAGAACTGGACTCGGGACGAAAAACTAAGCTAGACAGGATATTTTGGGCTAAATCGGCTTAAATTAAAATTTTCTCGGCTAGCCTCGCGGTGGTACTCGCGGTAGTCAGGTGGTCGGATTTTTTTATGGTGTTTGAGGACGTGATGACATTTATAGGAATGGGGCTGCTCTTTATATAGGCGAGCTCATGGTAGTGATGAATCATGCACGCGCCACCGATTTCTGCCGTGTTCTGCCATGTGCCGACGCCGGAAAGCGCTTGTTGGCGGCTGCTCATCATCAAGCTGGTGAAGCAACTCAAGCAGGTGAAACACTAAGAGCCTCCTAAGCAGGTGAAGAAGGTGAATCACGTCAAGTAGGACAGCCAAGCTGCTTAGTCACCGAGGTGCTTCTCCCGACCAATCCGACAAACCATCCGATTGTACTGAAACGATCCACTGAGATCACCGTTTGGTCCTATTGAAAAACCTATGCACTAAACTTATTTCTTAACCATTCTAACTCACTTAGTGAAGACACACTCAAGAACTCACTAAAACAAACTCAACTTCCCCGATCACTTAAACGAAACAAAACTGCCTCATAAATGCACTTGTGAAACAAACTAGAATTCTTCCAAGCAAAAATGGTTTCCCTCGACTATGAGGCTTATCATAAGTCCTTTCTTACCTTAGGAAAGCTGACTTATCATTCTTGATCACAACAAATCACAACTTGATCATTTTTGGCCACGTCTGACGAACGGATCTACGCGACTGAAATCTGCTCCATTTGATTATTTCATGCTTTTCTTCGACTACTTTCCTTTATTTTTCTTCCCTTGGGCATTCCAAACTCATAAACCCTTTGTAGATATCTTAGATACGTTTTGACCACTTTCGGCCGAAACATATGCCCAACGATCGATCCCAAGCCTGCTGCGTCTACTAAATTTGAATCCCTTTGATCTAAATTGAATTCCTTTGACTACTTAGACTTCTTTTAGTCACCCTTATAATTCCCAAGTATGAAAATAATTTTTGACCTCTTTGAAAAAGCTTCTACCATCTTTGGCCGCACATGGCCAATCGGGTCACATTATGGTCCTTCTTACGGGTTATTACATTCTCTACCTCCCCCCCCCCCTTATTATAATTCGTCCCGAATTCGTAACGGTTTCACCACTTGACTTTTAGAGATCCATCAAATGATTTTAAATAAACCATTTATACCTTATTCTCCTCTTCTCGTATGACCACTTCTCGATGCTGCTTCTGATCACCATTCGTATTTTTGAATGATCATTTCCTTTAACATCTCAATCTGTTTTGTTTCCTTTTGATATTCCTCCAGCCTTCTTTGATTTCTATCCTTATTCTTCCTCACCATTTCTGATCTTATCAACTCCATGCATGATAGCTTTAACTTCTACTTTTCTTGCTTGTCTTGTGATTCTTTCCATGGCTCTCTTCAGACTTCTGGTTATGTCGCATTTGTTGCAATGAACAAGCCCGATTCAATGAACATTATTCAATTGATGGCTTATTATCTTCTTCATCACATTATTACTCTTCTATGCTTCTTGGTGGTACTCTTCGATCACTATATCCCATTTTATGTCTAGGATAAGTAGACTTTTCGATCCTCTTTTCTTCGTATTGGATATCTCTCCCAGATTTTATTGTCCGCCGGACAATGAATTTCTCATCATACAATGCTCCTCCTTTTATTGCCATATCGTTGATTTCTCTCCATAACACTCTTCTTCTTCATCATGCTAACCTTCCCATAACTCTCGTCCTCTTAATGGTATCATTTCCATTTGATACCATTGCTCCATTCATTTTCCCTTGACTAGACCATCTATCTTCTTTACAATACTTCTTCATGCACGTTCTTTTTTTTTCTTTCCTTCACGTTCCGTCTTCATTCATCGTCAAATTCTTCGTGTTGGGATGTATTGATTAATGGCTCACTGGTTCTCTTCCTTAGAGCCCATAATTTGATCTTTCGAGATTCAACGTCAAGACTTTTATCTTCTTATTCATCTCCACATTGTTTCTCCGTATTATTCCGCTCTCCATTTCCTCATGGCATTAGTACATACTTCGCACGCCGTTTTGATCATCTTACAATGCATCTCTCCCTACCATTAATGATGAACTTGGCTTTCACTTGACCTACATAAGTACAATGGCTTCACTTCCTTCAAGTATGTGACTTTCTTCATGTATAGTCATTCATGATCTCCTTTCGGTATGTTGGACCTCCTTTCTTCTCTTTTACAATCGTCGTGGATCTCTGATAGTAGGATTTTGCGCTATCAATTACTCAATCCCACTCATGTCATTGTAGGTACTTGAGGATCAATCCAATTGGGGAAGATTGTGACAATAGGAATGCATAATACTTCTTAATATAAGCAAGTCTAGATGTTTTTGTTGTTTAACTATCAACCTAAGTGATCAAACAAAGCAAACAAACCAAACAAAATTAATTAGAACCTTAATTAAGGAAATAACAAGCTAATCAAGCAAATCAAAGACTAATTAACTACTAAATGAGATTAACAATTGACTAAAACGAATCCAAAGATGGGGTTATTAATCTAAGGTGTTCCAAGAACCAATCTATGATGTCAAACAATCACAATAAATGCTAATCCCTAAGCATAGAACTCAAAAGCAAGACTAATCCACTTTCATGGCACTAATCACTTCATTAAACATTCTAATCAAGATTAAACTTTCATTTGTGAAAAGGAAGCTAACAAGCATTATGAAACAGTTCTAAATTGCTAATAAACACCCTAGACAATCACTATCATGAGCTAGAAATGTAAATCCCTTATTTAGTTGATTGAGGAATTTCAACTAACACCTTGTGGGTGAGAAATTCCCTAAGGTCTAGTTTTAGCTTGATCATGGCTAAACTAACATTAGGATCACTAAACAAGGATGGAAATGAGAAGATCAAAGCATAGACATCAAGATTAATTCCTAAAACACCCTAAACCTAACACATTCTTAGATCCTAAGGGAACTACTCACTAATCATGATCAAACTCTCAAATCCTATGAAAGAGATGGTGGTAAACATGATTAGAGATAAAGAAGATTAAAGATTAATAAAAATAAACTCTNTCATGATCAAACTCTCAAATCCTATGAAAGAGATGGTGGTAAACATGATTAGAGATAAAGAAGATTAAAGATTAATAAAAATAAACTCTAAAATTTCATAAACTCTTAAAAAGATCTTACAAAATCACTTTGAAACCAAAAGGGGAAGGTTTTCTAAGAAAGAACATAAGGTCCTTAAGGAAAATTAGGTTTTTGATATTTATAGTGAACAGTGCGCAATCGGGTCAACCCGGAACAAACCGGGTATTGACCCCGTTCTTAGGTCGATATGCAGCTCGATATGCTACTAAAGGTTTTCTTTAATGGCTGTATCGGGCTGTGCAAGTCGATACAAATACCCGATACAGATCTTGCCTTCGCTCTGGCTGGTTCGTATCGGGCTAGGTAGCCCGATACGTTTGCCCGATATGCTCCTCCTTGTTTTTCTGGTCGGTCTGTATCGAGCTATGCAGCCCGATGCATTTGCCCGATACGCCGCTTCTTCCGTTGGTCCTTCGTCCTGTGAGCTTCATATCGAGCTGTGTAGGTTGATATGAAGCTCGATATGCCGCCAGAAGACCTCTACTCCTCATCTAGCCAATTGTGTTCCTCCCAATGATCATCCATGAAGCTCCACATGGCCCTCCTAGCCTCCAAAACACCTAATAAAGACTCCAAATGCACAAATATGCAACAAGCTAGGGTAAGACTCACTAAACTTTAATATGAATGCAAATGAGACCAAAATTGACTAAATGAACGCATAAGTGAATTCAAAACTATCCTAAATGAGTGCTAAAACATGCTAAATTATGAGTCTATCAACTCTCACAAACTTGCCTTTTGCTTGCCCTCAAGCAAACAAACATGACAAATCTAAGAGAGAGGTGTGAAAGTGGGAGCTCAAATCCAAGAATAACAACAAAAGTAATCAACTAAATATCCTAGTTCTTAATTCTAAGATGCATTTGAACTCATCGTACTCCAAAATATTTAGCCATGCTCATCTCAACAATCAAATGCACATAAACCTCAATCTAGACAAGTTTCCCTATCAAACCAACTCTTTAACATTCATTAAGTGCAAACCGTGAATCATGACAATGCAAAGCAAGTGAACTCATTTGGGTAAGGGACTAGGCTTTGAGATGAAAATGATCTCAATTCATGCGGTTTTCATTTCAAACATGGGCTTCACTCAAAAAGGATTGACCTATGCATAATGCTAAAGGTAAAAGACAAGTGGTGCATACAAGACTAGACTCTCATCTACCCGGATGCTAATAATGGTTTTAAACCCCTCTCTTTAATTCTTTTCAAGCTCACTCAACCCTCTAAAGCTACCCTTTCTTTCTCAAGGCTCTTTGTGCTTTGCCAAACCCGCAAAAATCTCATGAATCACTTCTTCTATTGAGGCTCTAAGGGGGAACTTCTTAAACCTTTTATTCATAGCGAATGGTGTGGTCTTTTAACGACTTAGCTCTTCTTTTTATTCCTAGGTAGTCTTTCTTTTCTTTGACCTTTTTGGCTCTTTTGATTTTCTTTTCTTCTTTTCTTAAGACTACCAAACACTTTTTCAAACTATGAACTATACTTTTTAATCACATAAGACCCACCATTTTAAACTATGCTCTCCTTTCTTTCCACAATGCCTTTAATTAATCATCCCTTTTTTCTACTCCTTTCCAACAACTCATCATGCTTAAATGCAAGCATACAATTTCTTTTCAAATCACCAAGTACCACCAAGACCCAAACCCCAATCCTAAGCCTACTATTAGCCCCAAAATGCGAGAGCTAGAATCTACATGAGAGCCTAAACTTGTCGTCTCAAACCTAACATTTTATGCTAAGTTCAATCAAAATAAGGCCTCACAAATATTCACACTAGAACAATTGGCTTCAAGGGAGGTAAGGTAAGGTGGGGGTAACTACTTGAGCTAGCAAGAGAGTGGTAAAGTGAGTAAGAAAGCTCAAATATGTATACAATCCATGAGTTCACTTTCAATGCAAGGCATGATAATTAGATGTACAAATTCGATTCAAGTGAGTAGAGTTGGTTATCAATTTCAAGACAATGTTTCAACCAAGATCTAAGTGACAAATGAAGTGATCCAAACATGGTTCTTCCTTACTTTCAAGATTTGTTCAAATGCATCAAAGAACTTCTAAATAGGACATTGAATTGATTTTATGAGTTTGTATCCTACAAGGAAAGGCTCATCATTGCTCCATATGCATATGAATGAAAACCTACATGAAATGCAACTAGACTCAATCCTATAATGGAAATGCAACATCTAAATGACTATTTTTTGGAAATTTTTTGAATGTATGAGACTCAAATATGCATAAAAGAAAAATAAGATCACAAAACACATGTCAAATCTCTTAACCTCTCCCCCAAACTTAGATTACACAGTCCCTTGTGTAATAAATGTCCGAGAGAGACCGCAATCAACATGACAAGATGATAAAATAAAAATATAGGAGAAATATGTACAATGTAAGAGGAAGTGATACCTCAAAAACGTGAAGAGGAGGAGGTGGTGGCCGTGTGAAGTTGTGTCGGGCTACATAGCCCGACGTGAAGCTCGATACGGTAGCAGACGATCTTTAAAAAGCCCGATGCATTTTGAGTTTTCTGGTGGAGTTGTATCGGGCTATGTAGCCCGACGCAAATGCCTGATATGCATGCCACGATTTCCCTGTGAAAGGCGTATCGGGCTGGGTAGCCCGATATGCAGCCCGATGCATTGCCATAAATTTTCTTCAAGCTCTTTGCATTGAGGATCAACCTCCTTGATCCAATCCTGCTGATCACAAAAACTCAAAACCATATTATTGAAATAAAAAGTTTGAATATATGCAAAGATAAACATGGGAATGCCTCCCAAGTGCGCTTGTTTAAAGTCACTAAGCTTGACTTTTCAAACCTGTAGGCATGGGGGAGATCAAGGAGTGGAATTGAAATTCCTCCTCCCCTCTTGATGAACATGGTGCTTGCTCCAGATTGTAGCACCTTCTTATTCTTCTTTGACTTCTTTGGTGGCTCAGTTATAGGCTCCACAACCTTGACTTCATCAAACATAGCTAGAAGGCTCTCACCATCAAAGCTTAGCCCACCATACTCATTGTGATCAAGGGCTTCATTCTCTTTCATCATCACACAAGTGAGACCCATCAGCTGCTCCCTTGTTGATCCCTCATCAACCTCCATAGTTTCACATGTGATTGTTGCACAAAGGCTCAAGACAGAAGGTTTCATAGGATAGAAGACCTTAGCATCCACATTCTTGAGAATCACCCTCTTGTTGATGAAATCAAGACTTGCACTAGCTGTGTTGAGGAAGGGTGTTCCTAAAAGAAGAGGTAGCCTTGTTGCTTGAACCATGTCCATGATTATGAAGTCAGTTGAGACTAGACATTCTCCAACTCTCAATGGGTAATCTTCTACAAGGCCTAGTGGTTGCCTTGAGGAATCATAACAAAGGTGATATGTGATGAATACTTCTTCATGGTTGTGATCCCAAGACTCTTGAACATCTCAAGGGACATCACATTGACACTTGAACCAGAATCACACAAAGATTCATCAATCTCCAAGTCCCCAAGAGAATAAGAAATCAAAATTTTCCCGGGATTACCATGTTTTGGAATACTCTTATGCTCACTCCTTGTTGTGCTTGGTGGATCTAAACTTTCCATCATCTCTTCGATCTTCTCACTATTAGCTAGCAAATCCTTTATGAACCTTATTTGACATTTGACTTGAGACAAACTCTCTACCTTGCGTAAAGGTGCACCAGCCTTCTCCATACTCCCTTTAAAGCTTGATAGCACTTTCTTTTGTACCTTAGTCAAAACCAGCTCGGGAAAAGGGAGTGGTGGCTTGTAAATAAGGAGATCACTAGCTTCTCCTTCACTTTTCACAACACTTGCTTTTGTAGATGTCATTGGCTCATCAAACACTTCTTTACCCATTGGCTTAGCAACAACCATATAGTCATTTTTCAATGACCACCTCCCCAACTTGAATCTCAATGTCCTCATTGATTGAAGATGCATCATTAGGAATTGTGAATAGTTGCTCAAATTCGTGCACCACAAGCTTATATTCATCCTCATCAATAGAGTAGATAGCATTGCAATATTCTTTTGGGTTTGGCTCGGGTTTACCGGGCATAAAAGCTTGCTGGCGTGTAGATGAAGTGGCAACACCCTTGTTGTTTTCCATTTGCTTGATCTTTGAGCTCAAAGTGTCAAACTTGGAGTTGAGGTCATTGTAAGAGCAATCCACCTTGTTGTGAATTTCTGCCATTTTCTTGTTTATTTCCATAGCCCTATTGGCTTGACCTTGGAGAATTTGTTGGAGCACACTTCTCATATCCAAATCTTGTGGAAGGGAAGTTCTTGCTTGCCCTTGTTGGGCAAAACCCGGTGGATAACCTTGCTTTTACTGAAAATTCCCTTGATTGTTGCCTTGGTTCCCTTGAAAGTTGTTCTTGGGAACATAACTCTGTTGCTGTTTGAAAGGGACAACTGATTTTTGTTGAACTCTTTGGCCTTGGTTTTGTGGGGGGGGGGTATACTTGATCTTGAGGGTTCTCCACATTGGTACTCCTATAGGAAATGTTGTTGTTATTCCTATAGTTGTTGTTATAACCTTGTTGATAACCTTGGCCACCCACATAGTTGACCTCCTCTTGACAATCTTCATTCAACTCTTGTTGAACCCGTTGACTCTCATCATAGTCACCCACAAAGTGAACTTCTTTTTGTGAGGCTTAAAGCAACTTGTCCATTTTCTCATTAAGGGACTTCAGCTCTTTCCTTCTTTGGTCCTCAAAAGCACCACCATCTTTTGAAGATCTATCATAGTCTTCACCATAATTTCCATCACTTTGGGCCAAGTTTTCCACAAGTTCAAGACCCTCATCCACATCTTTTTCCAAGAAGTTTCCATTGCTTGCTGTTTCTAGAAGCATTCTGAACTTTGGGAGAACTCCTCGGTAGAGAGTGCTCAAGAGAGTTTCCTCAGAGAAATCGTGATGCGGCATTGTGTAGTGTACCCTTTGAACCTTTCCCAAGCTTCACAAAAGCTCTCATTGTTCTTTTGGGTGAAGCTAGATAGCTCATTCCTCAACCATGCGGTTCTTGTGTTGGAGAAAAACTTTGCAAGAAAAGCCTTCTTGCATTGGTCCCATGAAGTGATTGAACCTCTTGGAAGTGTCTTCTCCCAATGATGTGCCTTGTCCCCAAGAGATAATGGAAACAACCTCAGCGTGAATTCATCTTCGGATATGCCATTGATCTTGGTCATATCACAAATCCTATCAAACTCAACCAAATGGTCTAAAGGATCCTCCATAGCCAACCCATGAAACTTGTTGTGTTGCACCATCGAAATCAACCCACTCTTGATCTCAAAATTATTGTTCTCAACTGGAGCAGGGATTGATACAAGCACGAGAGTCCACTTGGCTTATACAAATCCAGTAAGAGCGTGGCTCAATCTTCCGTCGGTATAAACCTATTCAAACGAGAAGCTCGATCCTGAATGGATCCAAACAAGTGACAAACGGGGATGGAGGCGTTGGGGGATCTATTAACTGAGAAGCTCGAAGTTAATAAACTGGGACTGGTTGAAACATCGATGGGGATGGATTTAGGTGTACCACAAGGGCTGTGAAAGGCCTTTGATAAAACACAAGGGGGTTTCTCAAGCTATGGAGGATCCGGTCTCTCAACAAAGCTTTAAAATAGATTTTAGCCGAAAATCTTAAGGATACAAGAACTGCCAGTTTATTGATAATCAAAGGTAATGATACACGGCTGTGAGAGGGAACCTTATAAACTGGTTCGAACAGCTTTTCCCTTCTAGGGGACTTGAAGCAAATTGAATGCAAAACGACAATAAGGGAAATGAAATAAACGGTGAAACATATGCCCTAACTAATGAATTAAAATGAATCAAACTTAACTAAAATAAAATAAAGAAAGTAAACAACCAACCATTAGTCCGAAATCATATGGAAAGATATCAAATGCTTACCTTGCTTAGCTTGGACGTTTAAATGTTTATAGTCGCGGTTTTGGCTTGTCTGAATGTAGACTCTTTTTAAGAATCAGGTTCTTGGCTTGAAACCGTGTAGATATTGAAATGGGCTTGGTTTGATAGCAACATCCACTCCTGATGCAAGTTTGGGCTTGTGCTTTTGGTGTCTTGAAGTTCTTCACAAAGTCAACTCCAATGGTTCCTTGTAAGCTTGTCTTGATCCGCTTCTTGAATGACTAGAGAAATAGCTTGATCAAACTTATGTTGTAAAGCTCTTGCTCTCTGTCTAGTGACTACTACAGTGTGCGTGGTTGGCAGCTGCACTCCTTGAGTATCTTGAAGTTGTGGCTCGGTCAAGTCAGACTCTACTTGGATGTCCTCATCATTCCCTCCTTCTTGACGAGGTTTTGACCTCAAAACTGGATCATCTGCAATATATGGAGCAAGATCAGAAACATTGAAAGTAGAAGATACATTAAACTCACATGGAAGTTCCAGCTTGTAGGCGTTGTTGTTGATCTTCTCCAATACTCTGAAAGGTCCATCTCCACGTGGTTTGAGCTTGGAACTCCTCTGGTTTGGAAATCTTTCTTGTCTCATGTGCAGTCAAACCCAATCTCCTGGTTCAAAGATGACTTCCTTGCGTCCTTTGTTGGCGTGCTTAACATACTGCTCTGTTTTATGCTCCAAGTTTTCTCTAGCTTTCTGATGAAGTTTCTTGATGAATTCAGCTTTATGTTCCCCATGTAGGTTCACAATCTCAGCTGGCGGCAGGGGCTTGAGATCTAGAGGTGTTGCTGGGTTGAATCCATACATAATCTCTAATGGAGACATCTTAGTTGCTGAATGCTGAGCTCTGTTGTATGCAAACTCGATGAATGGCAAGCATTCAACCCAATTCTTCATGTTCTTTCCAATGGTGGCTCTTAACAAAGCTGATAAGGTCATGTTGACTACCTCTGGTTGGCCATCGGTCTGAGGGTGACATGTTGTAGAAAACAATAATTTGGTGCCTAGCTTCTTCCACAAAGTCCTCCAGAAGTGGCTGAGGAACTTGTTATCTCTGTCTGATACTATAGTACGCGGAATACCATGTAAACGTACCACTTCCTTGAAGAAAAGGCCAGCAGTCTGAGAAGCATCATTTACCTTGGCACATGGAATGAAATGCACCATCTTGGAGAATCTGTCTACAACGACAAAAATGGAGTCCTTGTGTTGGATTTTGGGTAATCCAAGCATAAAATCCATTGAGATGTCTACCCACGGAGCTGCAGGGATCGGCAGGGGGCAAGTATAGTCTGTGTGGATGAACTCTAGACTTAGCTTTCTTGCAAGTTATGCATCTGGAACAATGAGATTCGACTGTCTTCTTCAAGTGTGGCCAATAAAAGTGTTCCTTAACCACTGCAAGCGTCTTGTCTACTCCAAAGTGACTCATAAGTCCTCCTCCATGAGCCTCTCGTACTAGCAGATCTCTGAGTGAGCATTGAGGAATGCATAGTCTCTTTTCTCTGAACAGAAATCCCTCATGAATGTAGAACTTCCCATAAGCTTCATTGCTGCTTTCGCTGAAGGCTTCTTTCAACTCTAGATCTTTTGAATACAAGTCCTTAATAAATTCAAACTCCATAACTTTGCTCTCCATTGTTGTAATAAGCGTGTGTCTTCTTGACAATGCATCAGCTACAATGTTATCTTTTCCCTTCTTGTACTTGATGATGTAGGGAAAAGTCTCTATGTACTCCATCCATCTCGCATGCCTCCTTTTGAGATGTGTCTGCCCTCTGAGATGCTTCAATGTCTCATGATCAGTATGCACTACAAACTCCCTTGACATTAGATAATGCTGCCAAGTTTCCAATGCTCGAACAAGCGCATACAGCTCCTTATCATATGTTGGGTAATTGATTGTTACTCCTCCCAACTTCTCACTGAAATAGGCCACTGGTTTCTTCTCTTGAGTTAAGACCGCTCTTATACCAATGCCTGGAGCATCATATTCAACTTCAAATGTCTTGGCAAAATCAGGCAAGACCAGAACAGGCGCATGTGTTACTCTCTCCTTTAGCAGATCAAATGCATCTTGATGTGCTTTTCCCTAAATGAAACCCTCATTCTTCTTGACTACTGCTGTAAGGGGGGCTGCTATGCTACTGAAATCCTTGACAAACCGTCGGTAGAAGCTGGCTAATCCATGGAAGCTTCTCACTTGACTGATGTTTGTAGGCTTTAGCCACTCCTTGATGGCTTTGATTTTCTCTTCATCAACCTGTAAGCTCTGTGAACTTACAACAAAGCCTAGGAAAACTATCTGATTAGTGCAGAAAGCACACTTCTGTAAGTTTGCATAGAGTCTTTCTTGCCGAAGTGTCTCTAAAACAATCTCAAGATGTGCTATGTGATCAGATAAACACTTGCTGTATATTAAAATGTCATCGAAATAAACCACAACAAACTTACTGACGTATGCTATAAGAACTTGGTTCATTAGATGCATAAACGTGCTGGGAGCATTGGTAAGGCCGAATGGCATCACCATCCATTCATAGAGTCCCTGCTTTGTCTTGAAAGCAGTCTTCCACTCGTCTCCCTCTTTCATCCTCACTTGATGATATCCGCTCTTCAGGTCTATTTTAGAAAACAGGTTAGCTCCACTTAACTGATCTAGCATATCATCTAACCTGGGAATTGGATGTCTGTATTTGATGGTGATGTTGTTGATTGCTCTACAATCTACACACATCCTCCAGGATCCATCCTTCTTGGGAACAAGTAATACTGGAACGGCGCATGGGCTGAGGCTTTCCCTTACGTATCCTCTGGCTAATAGCTCCTTTACTTGTTTCTCCAATTCCTTTGATTCTTCTGGACTCATTTTATAGGCAGGTTTGTTGGGTAGAGCAGATCCTGGTATGAAGTCGATTTGGTGCTCTATTCCCCTCAGTGGTGGCAATCCCTCTGGTAATTCTTCTGGAAACACATCTTTGAAAGCTTCAAGAAGCTTAATGATCTCTGGTGGTAAGTCTAAATCTACATAACCTGTGCTCAAAACCTCTTTAAAGACCATTAGCAACATTGTTTGTTAAGAAGCTATAGCTTTCCTGACATGACTTGGCTGAATAAGAAAATAAGACTTAGAACTAATTTCTTTTTCTTTAGCCATTTGCTTTTGCAGATCATGAACTTGAGATGGTGTAAGGGGCCCTAAGCTAACCTTACGCTTATCATGCATAAATGTATACATATTAGTCCTACCATCATGCTTAGTTTCAAATTGACAAGGTCTGCGTAATAACAAATGTCCAGCTTGCATAGGTACTACATCACAGATTATCTCATCTTGGTACTTGCCTATACTAGATGGTATTGTTACTTGAAAACTGACTTTAAGCTCAACTTTATCATCTAACCATCTTAGCCTATAGGGACGGGGGTGCTTAGTTCTTTCAAGGCCTAGTTTATCTACCATTTGAGCACTTGCAACGTTTGTACATGATCCACCATCAATGATGAGATTACAAACCTTGACTTTCACTGTGCAACGAGTGTGGAATATGTTTTCCCTTTGTATAAGCTCAGCAGGCTCTACCATTGCACTTAGCACTCGCATGGTGATGAGGACTTCTCCAGAATCAGGATATTCTATGTCACCATACTCTCCTGTGCTATCATCTTCTCCCTCATCCTAAGATTCATAATCTCCAGCTTCAGTGATGAGCATAACTCGCTGATTGGGGCAATCTCGCTGCATATGTCCTCTGCCTCTGCATTTGAAACAAGTGATGTCTCTGGCACGTTGAGAAGCAGCAACTTTGTTGGGATCAGCTCTGGTGTCTCGGCTAGGCTCAGTAGTCTTCCCTTTCTACTGAGAATCAATCTCAATTCCCTTTCCCTTGTCTAGAGGCTTGCTTGTATTTGGCGTCCAGGGAACTTGAGGCTTACTTCTGGTGGTTATTGTCTTTCTCTTGATGTGCTGCTATGCTTGAATGGCCAAGTGGAAGAGATCTTTGTAATCTTGAAAGGCTTGCCTCTCTACCTTGCGGCAGATTCTCTCTTGTAGTCCATCCAGAAACTGTGCCATGATGGATTCATCATCATCACTTAAATCCAGACGGTTTCTCAGCCTCTCGAACTCCTCATAGTACTCTTACATGACCTAGTTCCTTGCTTAAGAGCTCGAAACTTTCGCTGTAAGTCTCTGTGGAAGTGTGGAGGGACATATCTCTGCCTCAATAGATCTTTCATGTCGCACCATGAATCAATAGCTCTCAGTCTGTTCCTCTTGCGATCTGAGGCCATTCTATACCACCATATGAGAGCATTTTCAGTGAGATGTGATACTGCCAAGGCTACTCTCTTGGGTCCAGGGTGGTTTTGATAGTCGAAAATGTTGTCCATTCTCTTCTCCCACTCCAAGTAAGCTTCTGGACCAACTTTGCCAGCAAAGTGTGGTGCCGTGAGCTTGATGTTGATGTGGTTTTGTCTCTGGTTAGGTGCATAATCATCATCTTCCTCTTCATCATAGTGACGCCGAGCTACATGTCTTCTTCTCCCACAGTTCTGATGGCGAGGAGGGTCTGGATCATCCTCTTCTTGTGAATACGCATCCTCTAATGGATCATCTGCTAATGGTTCTTATATATGAACTCTATTGCGTCTGGCAGGGGCTCCATTGTGTAGAGGATCTCCATTGGCATCGAGACCTCCAACGTTTCTGACGGGTTGCAAAGGAGGACGTGGTGCTTGCTCCACACGTTTCAGCCTTCCCCCAAACTCTTCTCGGAAAGCTCTCATCTCTGCTTGCATTGCAGCCTTGAGTTGGTTAACAATCTCAGACGTGTTGCTGCTTTCTTCTCCCATGGTGGAGTTAACGTCCTGTGAACAAAAGTTTTAAACGAAATGAATGCTCGGTTTATTCAAAGATAGAAGGAAACCGATTTGCTAATCGATGAAATATGGTTGTCTCTTTTTTTTTTTAAATGAATGTAGACGTGATAACTAAGGGAGGTTCAATGACAAGATAAACAGGAAAGATATATTCGTAACTAATGCAATGAAAGAAAAACGGCAAGGGATATGCATAAATGGAAACTTGTGATGGCCTAGCAGCTTAAAATGGTAATACGGTTTGAATGACTTTCTTTTCTTTTCTTTTTTGTAATTAATGGAAACGCAAATGACGAATCAAGTTAGAAAACTAGATTAAACGACTTATGGAGATGAACACGATGAACATCAATGAATAACAGAACTAGATGCAACAGACGGTGCTCTATATGTTTTTTTTTTTGGTCTAAGATGAAAGAAATCGAAATAGGATGAACGAATCTATAAGAAACAATTGCAAAAACTGAGAAATGTAAAGAGATCAGATAGAGACAATTTGGGGTTGAAGGAACTTCGGCTCTGATACCAAAAATGATACAAGCACGAGAGTCCACTCGGCTTATACAAATCCAGTAAGAGCGTGGCTAATCTTCCGTCGGTATAGACCTATTCAAACGAGAAGCTCGAGCTTGAATGGGTCCAAACAAGTGACAAGCGGGGATGGAGGCGTTGGGGGATCTATTAACTGAGAAGCTCGAAGTTAATAACCGGGACTGGTGGAAACGTCGATGGGGATGGATTGAGGTGTACCATAAGGGCTGTGAAAGGCCTTTGATAAAACACAAGGGGGTTTCTCAAGCTATGGAGGATCCGGTCTCTCAACAAAGCTTTAGAACAGATTTTAGCCGAAAATCTTAAGGATATAAAAACTGCCAGTTTATTGATAATCAAAGGTAATGATACACGGCTGTGAGAGGGAACCTTATAAACTGGTTCGACCAGCTTTGCCCTTCTTGGAAACTTGAAGCAAATTGAATGCAAAACGACAATAAGGGAAATGAAATAAACGGCGAAACATATGCCTTAACTAATGAATCAAAATGAATCAAACTTAACTAAAATAAAACAAAGAAAGTAAACAACCAACCGTTAGTCCGAAATCATATGGAAAGATATCAAATGCTTACCTTGCTTAGCTTGGACGTTTAAATGTTTATAGTCGCGGTTTTGGCTTGTTGTCTGAATGTAGACTCTTTTTAACCATCTGTTTCTTGGCTTGAAACCGTGTAGATATTGAAATGGGCTTGATTTGATAGCAACGGCCACTCCTGATGCAAGTTTGGGCTTGTGCTTTTGGTGTCTTGAAGTTCTCCACAAAGTCCACTCCAATGGTTCCCTTTAAGCTTGTCTTGATCCGCTTCTTGAATGACTAGAGAAATAGCTTGATCAAACTTGTGTTGTAAAGCTCTTGCTCTCTGTCTAGTGACTACTCCAGTGTGCGTGGTTGGCAGCTCCACTCCTTGAGTATCTTGAAATTGTTGCTCGGTCAAGTCAGGCTCTACTTGGATGTCCTCATCAGGGATGATACCTTGGCGATTAGCATGGATGTTCAGAGCATCACCAGCCCCAATGTATCTATGTTGATGTGGAGGGTGTTGAGGCACTCTAGGTGCTTGAGCTTCATTCTCTTGAGCTCCTTGTTGTGGTCCATTACCACCCAAACCTTGAGGGTTATCCATACCCAAACGATCTATGTGAGCTAAGTGTTCTTGCTCTCTTCTTGCAATAGCTCCCCTAGTCAAGCGGTGTATGTTGTCTAGAGGTGCAACTAGGTTGTTGTGTTTACTAGATCTCAAGTTCATGCACCTATAGAGACAAAACCAAGCAAAACAGATTAATCAAAAGAAAAATAAAGCTTAGTCTCAAGTAGAATTAAAATCCTAATGTACAAAACTAAACCCCAAATGGTAACGGGCCAAATTGATAGTAGGTTTTTTCGCTATCAATTACTTAATCACACTCATGTCATTGTAGGTACTTGAGGATCAATCCAATTGGGGAAGATTGTGACAATAGGAATGCATAATACTTCTTAATCTAAGCAAGTCTAGATGGTTTTGTTGTTTAACTATCAACCTAAGTGATCAAACAAAGCAAACAAACCAAACAAAATGAACTAGAACCTTAATTAAGCAAATAACAAGCTAATCAAGCAACAATTAATTAACTACTAAATGAGATTAACAAATAAGTAAAATGAATCCAAGGATAGGGTTATTAATCTAAGGTGTTCCAAAAACCAGTCTATGATGTCAAACAATCACAATAAATGCTAATCCCTAAGCTTAGAACTCAAACAAGACAAATCCACTTTCATGGCACTAATCACTTTATTAAACATCCTAATCAAGATTAAACTTTCATTTGTGAGAAGGAAGCTAACAAGCATGATGAAACAGTTCTAAATTGCTAATAAACACCCTAGACAATCACTATCATGAGTTAGGAATTTAAATCCCTTGTTTAGTTGATTGGGGAATTTCAACACACCTTGTGGATGGGAAATTCCCTAAGGTCTAGTTTTAGCTTGATCATGGCTAAACTAGCATTAGGATCACTAAACAAGGAGGGAAATGAGAATATCAAAGCATAGACATCAAGATTAATTCCTAAAACACCTTAAACTTAACCCATCCTTAGATCCTAAGGGAACTACTCACTAATCATGATCAAACTCTCAAATCCTATGAAAGAGATGGTGGTAAACATGATTAGAGATAAAGAAGATTAAAGATTAATAAAAATAAACTCTAAAATTGCATAAATTCTTAAAAAGATCTTACAAAATCACTTATAACCCAAAAGGGGAAGGTTTTCTAAGCAAGAACAAAAGGTCATTAAGGAAAATTAGGTTTTTGATATTTATAGTGAACAGTGCGTAACCGGGTCAATCCGGAACAAACCGGATATTGACCTGGTTTTCAGCTTCGGATCGAGCACCATATCGAGCTGCTTAGGTCGATATGCAGCTCGATATGCTGCTAATGGTTTTATTCAATAGATGTATTGGGATGTGGAGGTCGATACAGATGCCCGATACAGATCTTTTCTTCGCCCTGGCTGGTTTGTATCAGGCTAGGTAGCCCGATAAGCTTTTTTGATATGCTCCTCCTTGTTTTTCTGGTCGGTTGTATCGAGCTATGCAGCCCGATGCATTTGCCTGATACGCTGCTTCTTCAGTTGGTCCTTCGCCATGTGAGCTTCATATCGAGGTGTGTAGGTCGATATGAAGCTCGATATGCCGCTAGAAGACCTCTACTCCTCATCTAGCCACTTCTCTTCCTCCCTTGATTATCCATGAAGCTCTATATGGCCCTCCTAGCCTCCAAAACATCTAATAAAGACTCCAAATGCACAAATATGCAACAAGCTAGGCTAAGACTCACTAAATTCTAATATGAATGCAAATGAGACCAAAAGTGACTAAATGAATGCATAAGTGAATGCAAAACTATCCTAATTGAGTGCTAAAACATGCTAAATTATGAGTCTATCAATCTCCATTCATCTCCTTTTTGCAAATCTTGTCCTTCGGGCACAATGATTTTTCTATTTAATAACAAGGTGCCATTCGTAGCTAGGTGATAACCATATGCACTTCTTCCTTCAGTTTCACTAAACTCATCAATGATTGTTTTCAAATTCACATCCTCTTTCTCCCCATCATACATTCTTTGCAATAGACCATCTTGAATCTAGATGTCAAAGCCTCTACATCCTTCTCCCTTGCTACAT
The DNA here is from genome assembly GCA_020283515.1 of Alliaria petiolata. Taxonomy (NCBI): domain Eukaryota; kingdom Viridiplantae; phylum Streptophyta; class Magnoliopsida; order Brassicales; family Brassicaceae; genus Alliaria; species Alliaria petiolata. The sequence goes on from JAHZTW010000001.1 coordinate 37,389,274, forward strand.
ATTCTTTACATTGACTTAAGGCATCTGCTGCAACATTGCCAATCCAAGGTGGTAAATGATTTTCAGATCATCATCCCCAATAAACTCCATCCATCATCTTTCAGAGCGTCTTTCGTCTTAAGGGCATGCTATGACAATGGTCACAACCTAAAACCGATCATTCACACTCCCATTCTTCCTTTCCTCGGTGCTTCCTTTCAACAAACTATATTGAAAATCTTCATAAAGATATGATTTGTCTGATAAATCTCTTCTTTTTATAGACTCTCATTCTCCCCTTCTTTGATTCCACACTTTGACTTGAGTTAATTAGCGTGGTTTCTTTACTCTTGAGCTTTGCACCAAACAAAAGAAGAGATTGAACACCATATCACTTCTCCATTGGTACCATTCTTGAAATGATTTAGCACGCTCTCTGACTTCACACCATTCAATGACCTTCCTCACTTCTCTCCTCCTTTAACTTTCCATATCTGAATGCCTTGCTCATGCCACCTTTCGTATTCCATCTTTCAACCTTGACAAAACTATACTCTCAAATGGTTGTAGCAATGGGGATATAGTCTCCCATATGATGGCTCTTCTTTAATCTTTGACGTTAAGATTATTACCATGTTGAACAGATGATTCTCTTCCCTCTTTTTGCAACATGATTCTGCGCTTTACACCTCACAAACTTCATTGAACCACTGTAAACGCCTTTAAATATATGTCTAACTATCACCTAGACACACACCTTTGAAAGACCAATCTGATAAAACATGCACCACTTAACAACGTATTGAAAGGTTAGCTTCCATGTTCTAAGGGATCTGCACACACTCAAACCTTTACTATCATAAAAGTTCCCTTAAACTTACCACAATCTCGGTGACAACCCCAATGTCACACCCGAGACAACAAAATGTGCGTGAGACACACCAACACGTAATGTTAAACAATCCACAATTCTTTCCATATCAATCATTATACCAATATGCTATATTCTATCATGCAAATGTAAATCATAATTCAATCAATCACCCAATGAGTTAAAACCCCACACATACATGATTCGAGACCTCGAGGAGGTCGAGAAGGTTTAGAGTTTTTTATATGTAAGGCATAAACTCCTCCCGCAACTGCTTGACGCTTAGGGGCCGGTTATATTACTGCTTGATCATTCGGTGGTTGAGTGATAATCAGATGAGCGGGAATATGTGTCCTAGGACATGTAGTGGGAACATGTTCATGCTCATCACAAGAATAACATATGACGTTGGCAGACTTAGGAACAAATGACTTTTCGTTAGGGCATAATCGTGATTTATGTCCCACTCCACACCGTTAACAATTAATGAGTGCATCCTGAGGTGGGTAGAACAATCACCTCTACCTCTTCTTAAGAATCTTCTTTTCACCGCTGGATTATCATCAGGCCCGTAATGTACACACATCTGTAATCTTTTGAACTCAGCTTCGTAGTCTCTCACGCTCCAATCTTCTTGCTTGATTTCTTGAAATTGTGGTTTCAGCCGGTCCTTGACCTTGGGTGGAAAGTCCTTCCGCTCAATTTTTTTTTTGGTTTTTTTTTTTTATCTCCATCCAAGTCGGGATCACTCCTCTATAATGCTTTACTACTCCGTTCCACCAATTGGTCGCCTCATCATCGAAATGAAACACTGCTGCATCTTTCTTGAACTACTTTGGACATATTCTCGTATACCTTAGAATCTTCCTTGATGGTTAGATGCTCATGAGGATCAAATGCATTTGATGGAAAGATAAAATCAAATTCATGTCTAAACGAGTTTATCACAAAATAGTCAACTTCATCTCCATCAATCATGTAGAACACAATATCCTCCTCCCTAAAATATATCTCAACCTTAGGGTTCCCTATCTCGTTAAAGATCCTATCAATATCAAACACATCCCATAGGTAAGATTTTTCAAGAAGATCTAGATTCCCTTGGCATTGAAAGCTTAAACTTGAGATCATGAACATTCAAAGAACATAGATAATTAATATCAAAACACATTTCATGGTAATCTTTAGCAAGCTTTTCTACTCATAAGGTATCTAGTCTTTGAGACTCACATATTAAATCATAGCATTCATCAATGAACAGGGGAGTGCAATTAGAGGAAACATCTTCAATGCAAGGCATGTAACTATCCTCATCATCATGAAACTCAAAAGTTGAGCATGTTGCACCTTCTAGTGGGCTTGGTGAAGCCCAATATACTACCTCTTTAAGTGCATGATCTATCCTTATCTCATAGGACGTGAGCTCCCTTCCTTCAAGTGTTGCTTGATGTGACATGGGGTTCAACCGAATCATAATTGCTAGGACATTCCTTGTCAACATTAAATTTTCTTTGTAAAGCTCATCCAACTCCACTTTTTGTTCCAGTGTGAGCAAACTTTCATCAAGTGGTGGCTCCACATATGGCTCATCTTGAATATAATCATCATATGTGGTATTTTCTTCTTGTGGCCAATTATTGTAATCCATGGCCATCAACTGTAAAAAAGAAAATACTAAAAGAAAAAGTTAGTGTTTTAGACTAAACTCTATTCCTAGGTTTAAAACACTTTTAAAGGATTTTGAAATAATAGGTTTTGGAAGTAAAATATGAGTGTTATCATTGATCTTGAGATCTAAAAAGCTTCGGGAATCATTGAGAAATTGTATCGATCGATCTATAGTTGCATCAATTGATCTGATTTTTTTTTTACTTTTTATACACATGTTTCATCTGCTCGTCAGAGTGAATTGTCTTCACGAAATTGGCATAACTTTTGATCGCACCGTTCGATCGACTTCAAACCACTTCCAAATGAAAGCTCACTCAAAGATCTAGTTTTTGCCCAAAACTAAGCTCGATTCATCGGTGGGAAGTGCTTCAATGAATGCCAAACTTTAGACGTCTCTGTATAGTTCTGCATCTTCATATGTTCGTTTGCACCCAAAATAATTTATTTTTCTCTTAAAGCGACTTAAAACCTGAAAGACTCGATAAAACAAAAAAAAAACTAAAAGACTCTAAAAACAAACGTTGACTCGAAAAACCATTGAAAACCTTAGTTAGAATGCATCAAAAACGCAACACATCAGATTTTCCCTCGTGTAAACTCTTTGATATATTCGGTTCTCTTAATAAACTATTATCCATCATTAGAAATGAAAATAATTATTAGAAAATCCTAATAAACTTCACACATTTTAAAAATTTAGAGAGTGTTAATGGGAATCAGATTTTTAACGATTGTTAAAAAAATTAAATTTCATTGTTATTAATTCATGGATTCTAACAATTTTACTAAAATCCACTATTATTGATTTATGGATTTTGACATTTTTAAAAAATCTACTGTTACTAGTTTTATGATTTTAAAATTATATTCAAAATATATTATTATTCAAAAAGTTTATGTATTATATCTATAATTTTATTTAAATCTAGTGTTATTGTGATATGAATTCTTGAAATTTTAACCTATTAAACACAACTTTCAAAATATTATGTGTTGGGACCAGGGGCGGACGTACGTTGACGTATATGGGGTCATGTGTCCCCAACTGAATTTTTTTCTTTCCTTAATAACTTTACTAATATGATAAAATATTGTTATTTTAATGGGCAAAAACTTTGTTTCCCCCTCGGGTGCCTCCTCCCTCGTTAAAACATTACCTTAACTTTTATTATTATAGTATTATGTCCCCGATAAAAAAAAAGGTTCTAAATCCGCCTCTGATTGGGACCAGTTTTGCGGAAACCAATCCTAAGACACGTCAACAGAAGGACCTACCAACAGGGTGCCTACCCGTAGATCTCACGCGTGATCTGACCAGCTTCGTAAATAAAAGATCCATCCTGCGAAAGGAGTGGGTCGAGCCGCACCAATCCCAAGGAGGATAGGACTACTCATTGGAAAAGAGCCAAACAATGAAGAATGAGGACCCTCCCCTATAAAAGGGAGAGAATACCCAACAAGAAATAGGTCGGTCGGTGAGGAGAAAAAAAGAGAGGGTTCACATCCATAAGCCCGAAAACCATACTGGATACTTCCCTTAGGACTGCAGAGATCACTAGTAGGAAAATGCGGACTCACCCGAGTTTATCAGAGAATCCATCTAAGCACATGACGCGCAATTCCCATCGACTCCAACTACCGAATCCTTCAACTGTGACTGAGAAAGGTTCACGATATAGTTAGTTCCTCTCCCTCATATCTGTAAGGAACCATTAATAGCTGGCCAATCGATACGGGAAGGCTCCAACCCATCCTAAATGATGTGGTTGACATGTGATATCCCCTTAAAATGACAGATAGGAGTCCCGGTCTAAGGACGAGACTCCTCATTTAACCTATACAAATAAATTTCGACTATCTATTCTTGGTTGAATATGTATTACTTGAGCGTCAGAGAACCTTCGAGAAGGAAAACCTTTTTCCCCTTTTCGGAAGTCCTTTAATGTCGTTATCTCATCAGCGCATGTTCATACATCTGGAGCGAAGCAACCCGTAAAATACTTCTCATCCCCTCAGAGAACAAGTATCCAACTCGAACTCATATATTAATGAAAAACAAACAACCCCTCCCCCTGAATGTATCCTGTAATTAGTTCCCGAACACTATGCTTGTCACTTGTTTTTAAAGTTTGCTATAATAATTTTCTTAGAATACACAAAGCTCTCTTCACATTTAACAGAGTTTCTATAAAATTCAACAAAACTTTATACAGATTTAACAAATATTACATCTTTGACCTGGAAAGTGACATTCAGACGGTCCTCAAGCACCAATTCTGAACGTTCGATGAATGGGGTATGGTTCTCGATAGATGGACAGAGATCCCTCCTACCAATTTCCTGAAATACGCGGAACTATGAATTTGTATGCATAAAATTCCTATCAACTACTTCACTGAAGATACTATGAGAGCGGTGGCTTCAGGAGTAGGATTTTGTAAGGAAATTGAATTCAATCCAGAGAAGACGCACCTTCATGATTACATAAGAGCACTAGTGGTGGTGGATCTGGAACAACCCTTGAGAGATTTCAAAATGGTGAACCTTCCGAGAGGGGCAACATCAATCGTAGAGATAAAGTATGAAAGAGCCTGGAAAAAATGCTTTCACTGCTTACGCCTCACTCATGAGAAACAAAGGTGTCCTCTGTTTTCGAATAAAAAGAATAAAAGAAGAAGATCTGGAAACAAAGGCAAAGAGATAGCATCCTCGAGAAATTACCCCCGGAAACATCACTCGAACTTAGTAGATCGCTTAATGCCTCTACTCACTCCAACTACTCCACCAGGTTTTACCCCTCCCGCAAACATGGGGCCGCCGGAGGTGTTTGAACAGATGCAAATCTATATGAACTGCAGTGATCCAACCAAAAAATCCATTAGAGAATTTAAAATGAGAAAGATTCTGGAAGAGCTCTCCAAAGACCCTTCAAATCGGCGTTCCTACTTGCGTCTGGAACCCCCTGCGGTCATATCCCGTGAACTTAACTAGAATAAAAAGCCCGGTATATGATTCTACAGAGACAATGTCCAATGAAGAGAGACTAACCTAGAGTAAGTCAATAAAGGAAACAGAGAAGGCAGCAACATATCAGCCAGTATTGGCAATGCTTATGGATATGGGGAATCGATTTGTTCCTCTGGAACAGGTAACAGATAGAGCCATCATCCCGGATAGCAATCATCCACAAGGGTTGGCTGATACGAGCGAAGGTTCAAGTAACTTCACACCAACAGTCACGCTTCCAAACTTCACGATAGGGTGTCACATCCCAAATTCTTCTGCCACAAGTACTAAAAGTGGGACCTCAAGCAAAAAGAAAGGACCCTCCTGGTCAAGACAAAAATGGAAGGAGAATCAGACGGTCACATCTCAGATCGAGACAACTCAGTCAGGACAAGACGCTCAAATCACACCAAAAACAGAGAATACCTCAAAACGTAAGGCTGTAGAGAGCTCAGTAATAGCTGCAAAGGTGTCAAAACAAAACATGGGTTTGATCGTTCACCAGAAACCATCCAGTAATCAATGAAGACAATGGAACTGTCAGTGCCTGAGGAACGACCTGATAGTTCGACGCCTAGAGGAGATGTGTCGTGAACATTTCCCAGATTTTCTGTTTCTCCTAGAGACTAAAAACTCTAGTGATCACATGATTGGTTTACAAAGATCGTTGGGTTATGACCACATTTTCTTGGTGAACCCAGTGGGTCTTAGTGGAGGTTTGGCTGTATTTTGGAAGGACACACATGAGGTGGAGATTTTGTTCTCCAACAACAGATTGATCAATACAAAAGTGAAGATTGGAGCGATCACATACTATATATTGTTTGTATATGGTGACCATGTGAGACAGAAAGGGAGAGAAGTGTGGGAGATGATCAGGAATATTGGGTTTAACAGAGATGCAGCATGGTTTCTAGTGGGTGACTTCAATGAAATCATGTATAACAATGAAAAACTGGGAGGCCCTCAACGCGATGAAGCTACTTTTTACTCATTTTGATCTCTCGCCACAAATTGACGTATCAAAGAACTGCCAAGCTCGGGTAACACCCTCTCATGGGCAGGAATGCGGGAGAATGTGGATCAGTTTGGGAACAAAGAAAGAGTATGGACTCAATGTCGTTTGGATCGCTCATTTGGCAACAATAAGTGATTTAGAATGTTCCCAAGATCCCACACAGAATATTTGGAGAGACTGGGATCAGATCAAAGACCTCTCTTAACGCAATTAGTGGCGGATATTGCAGGCCGCATAGGTAGATTCTGTTTTGACAAAAGATGGTGCACCAAACCTGAGGTAGCTGAGATCATCCGAAACACCTGGAATCGGAATCAAGGCAGAAGAATATGCACATTATCAGATCGGATTAGAGAATGCCGAAAAAAATAGCAAAATGTAAACGAAGCTCAAACAACAACTCTCAAGATATCCTACGTTAACTTCGACAGGATCTAGAAGCTGAATCTTCTAAAGCCACCCCTGATTTCCAGAAAATGTACGCCTTGAAGCGCGAGATTAGCATTGCTTTCCGTGAAGAAGAAATTTACTGGAAACAAAAGAGCAAGGAAAGATGGCTGCGAGATGGAGATCAAAACACTAGTTTTTTTTTCAGGGGAGTGTTAAATCACGCAAGCTAAGGAACTATATCTTCTCGCTTATCGACAAACACAGGATATAGCAATTCACAGAAGAGAATAAAGGACTGATTAAGGAGTATTATGAGACACTTTTCAAATCCTCTAATCCTAGGTCTGCCGAACAGCTATTTCAAGGTTTTGAACCCAGAGTGACTTCACGTATGAACAATGAACTGATTAAGGAAGTAAATGACGCTAAGATACACAGAGCAGTAAAGGCAATTAAGAGTGATAGCGCACCTGGGGCAGATGGAATGACCGGAATTTTTTTCCAAAAGTTCTAGAAGATTACAGGTCCACAGGTGGTAAAGGAAGTGAAAAAGTTCTTTGAAAATGGAAGCTTCCCGCTGTATTAGAATTTCACTCAGGTATGCTTACTCCCAAAGAAGTCTAATTTGTGTTTGATGACAGATATTCGCCCAATCCGCTTGTGCTCCCCTTCTTACAAAGTGGTGTCGAATATTCTTTGCTCCAGGCTTAAATGAATTCTGCCTCACATAGTTTCACCGACGCAGGGAGCTTTTGTAGCAGGAAGGCTTATATCGGACAATCTTTTTGATTGCACAGGAGATGATTCACGGCTTACGCACTAATCCCATATGCAAAGCAGATTTCCTAGTAATCAAAACAGACAAGTCAAAAGCGTATGATAGAGTTGAATGGGGATTCTTGGAAGAGCTTTTCAACAAGATGGATTTTGATTTAAAAAATGGACCTCTTGGGTGATGTTATGCGTCAGATCAGTCAGTTACACGGTGCTACTTAATGGACAGAGTCATGGTCATATTACTCTGGAACGTGGCATACGGCAAGGTGACCCCCTTTCCCCGTTACTCTGGTACACATCATGAATCAGGCGGAGAAAGAAAGTAGAATAACGGGGGCGAATCTAGCAGATTCATGTCCTCCTATACAACACATGTTATTCGCAGATGATAACATATTTTCTCGTATTAAACAAAGCCTTTAGCATGCTCATGTCATTGCAATACTTAAGGGTCAATCCAACTTGGGAGGTTTGAAGAGATACCAAGAATACAAGAACTTTTGGTAAATCTAAGCAGATTCGGATTAAATGGGTGAATAATTCGAAATAAATACCTGTGATGATTTACTAAACTTTAAAACTATTTTAAAATCCCGACCAAGGAGTAAAATAACTAAAAAGCTACTTCTAAGGATTTAAAAAGCACGACTACTAATTTTAGAAAATGCAAGTCTAAAGACAGACAAAACAGAAAATTGCTAACAACTTAGGATGAATTCTAAAAATTACAAATAACTATCTACTGACTCCTAACTTCTACCAGGGTGCGAAATAAGATATTAGGGAATTTCTAAAATACTAACAAGACCAAGAACGCAACTTTATGAAATTAAAAAGCCTTAATGCAAGAAATAAGCAACTAGAAGGATTTAAGCTACAAGATTGAAACTTTAAACTAAAGGAAGATGATTTTTATCTTTTCAGATGATAAGAAATGGATTCACGGTTAGGGACCTGCTTAAGGGGGTTCAAGATTTAAACTTTGGATTTTGAAAACATAGATCTACACTTTTTGTGCTTTCTCTAAGCCTTGAGATGCTTTCTCTAAGCCTTCATCCTTGGCATTTGGTATGAAGCCTTTCCTCATCCCTTCATCCTAACCCATTGATCGTGGTGGAAAGAAAGGATGAAGAACATGATGCATAGATCTCAAATCGTGGCTTAACAAATCCCCTAAGCAACCATGGCGTTTGGGAAAGGAAAGATTAGTCTCTTGGATTTGGATTTAAGGGATCTCCTAAATCTGCTTAAGACAAGGAAATCCCTGAGATCATAGATGTCTCTCTCGAGATCCTCTATGCCTTAAACGCCCAAATCCAAGAAGAGAATGGTTTTAAGAACAAGAAAAAGACCAAAGCTTAAACCTTTAAACCCCTTAATCACCCCAAACCGAAAACCCACAAAGTTACTACTCACTAAGCATGATTAAACTACTTGAAAACGTAAGAGAAGGAAAGCTAAACATGATTATAAGATTAAGCAAAGAGGTTTAAGGAAAGTACTTAAGATTGATTCAAAAGATTAAGGTTTTAAAACATGAAAAGCTTCAAAGACTAAAAATGGCGATTCTTGCCTAAAGGAGAAGAGACAAAACGTAAAAAACTAGGATAAGATGGGTCTCTTGGACCAAAAATAGGTGAAGTTGCTTTTATACAAAAGAGAAGGAAAGCTAAACATGATTAAACTATTAAGCAAAGAGGTTTAAGGAAAGTACTTAAGATTGATTCAAAAGATTAAAGTTTTAAAACATGAAAAGCTTCAAAGACTAAAAATGGCGATTCTTGCCTAAAGGAGAAGAGACAAAACATAAAAAAACTAGAGGATAAGATGGGTCTCTTGGACCAAAAATAGGTTAGGTTGCTTTTATACAATAGAGGAAGTGGTCCCTTACTAAAATCCAAAACGCATGAGCTGTCAGATAAGGTTGGAGATCGAGCTTGGTCGTCGATCTGTAACTCGATCTCGGTCCCTTTGCTTCATGCCCGAATTCCTCCAAGTATCCATGGGCTCCATTTTGATCCTCAGCGTGTCCACGCACCCTCCATAACTCCAGTGTATCCAAAACAACCTGAATATGATGCAAGAATGCAAGAAACATGCAAATGCTAATGCAAAATGCCTTATGACCTAAAATGGAACAAAAGCTACAATTTCCCTAAGTATGAATGCAATATGTATGCGATTTATGTCCTATATGCAAGATAAATGTATGAAATATATGAGTATATCAACTCCCCCAAACTTGCCTTTTGCTTGCCCTCAAGCAAACAAAATCCAAGCAAGGGAGAGAGGTTTAAAAGTGGGAGCTCAATATCCAAGGTTGCCAACAATAATGATCAACTCAATATCCTAGTTCTTAATTCTAAGATGCATGTGAATCTATCCTACTCCAAAAGAGTTAGCCATGCCCATTTCAACATTCAAATGCACTACGAATTCAATCTAAACAAGTCTCCCTATCAAGCCAACTCTTTAACATTCATTAAGTGTGAAACCGTGAATCATGACATTGCAAGGAAAACAAATTCATTTGGCTAAGGGACTGGGTTTTGAGATGAAAATGATCTCAATTCATCCGGTTTTGCATTTAAGTAAGGGTAACACTCAAAAAGGATTGAACCATATGCATAATGCTAAAGGTAAGAAACAAGTGATGCATACAAGCATAGATTTTCATCTACCCGAAATGCTATCAATGATCCTATACCCCTCTCATTTATTTTCTTTTTGCTCACTCAACCCTCTAGAGTCTACCCTTTTCCCAAGGCTATTTGTGCCTTGCTAAACCCTTTGAATTTCAACACACTTCTTCTTTTAAAAGCTCTAAGGGGAACTTCTTCAACTCATTACTCGCGGCGAATGGAGTAGCCAACTTAGCTCTTCTTCTTATCTCTAGGCGGTCTTCTTTCTTTTTTAACTTGGCCCTTTTTGGCTCTTTTGACTTTCTTTTCTTTTTCTTAAGACCACCTAGCAGAATTCTTTTATTTGCCTAGAGCTATTCCTTTTAAAACCCAAGACTCACTATTTCAAACCAAATTTCCCCTTAGTTTCACCACTCCCTTATCCAAAGCCTCATTCTTTCCAAACTTTCCACAAAATACCAAGTAGTACCACGGCCATCAAACCCTCAAATCCTAAGCCTAAAGCTAGCCCCAAGATGCAAAGCTAGAATCTACATGAAAACCTATACTTGTCGTCCCAAACCTAACACTTTATGCTAGATTCAATCGAAATAAAGGCCTCACAAACAATCACACAAGAACATTTGGCTTCAAAGGAGGTTGGTTATGGTAGGGGTGCTACTTGAGCTAGCAAAAGGGTGGCAAAGTGGATAAGAAAGTTCAAGTATTTTAATCCATAAATTTACTTTCAATGCAAGCATGATAATTAAAAGTCAAAATTCGGTTTAAGTGAGTAGAGTTGGCTATCAATTTCAAGACCCATTTCAACCAAAAACTAGTGACAAATGAGGTGGTCCAAGCATGGTTCTTCCTTACTTTCAAATCTATTCACAAGCATCAAAGAACTACTAACTAGGGTATTGAATTGATCACAAAAGTTAACAACCTACTTGGATTAGCTCATCATTGCTCTCAATGCATATGAATGCAATCCTAAATGAATAAAAATTTTAGACTCAATTCTAAAATATTTTACAAATGCAAATGCAACTACATGAATTTTTTTTTTGAAATTTTTAAAAAATTTCAGATTTTTTTGTATTTTTCTATGCAATTAAGTGAATGCATGAAGACTCAAAGATGCAAGCAGAAAATAAGATCCAAATAAAACATGTCAAAGCACACACTCTCCCCCAAACTTGAATGACAACGTCTCGGTGTCAAACAAGTCCAATAGGAGACCAAAATCCAAAGCAAAAAATAAATAGATGCATGGTATTTACAATGGTTATTGTTTGGTACCTTAGAGCGAGGCGTGACCGAAGCTTGAGGTTGCTCCAATCCTCCTGCTCCTTCTTGGAGCATCTTTTGCTATCTCTTTGCCCTTGCTCATGGCTGGTGCTTGGTGAAGAGAAAGACGTCCAGCTCGGTCACCTTCCTGTGGCTCACGGATCTCAAAGCCTCCGGTCGAGTGTCTTCTCATTGTATCTCCCCCTTGATCAATCTCTTCGCTCAAAGTCATCCCTGATGAGCTTTCTCCTTGAAGGATCTTGATCTTCTTCACTAGCTTCTTAATCATCTTCCCTTGCCACTTGTTCACCTTGCGTTGGATCTCTACAACCGAGGCAAGGAATTTTTCTGCCTTGGTGTGCGGCTCATAGTCCAACTTGGGGAGTTCGAAGCTCGGTGGCATCTCAGCATCAGTAGGAGGTGACTCTTATGGTGTATGAGTGAGCTGAGGTGGAGCTACTGTGTCTCCAAGAGGCGCAAAGCATTCTTCATCATTTGGTAGGAACTCTATTGTCCCAATGCTTTGTAGATGCGTCTCTTGCGGGTTGGGCAGAATACAAACCTTCTTCTCATTGGTATGGTTGGAGAACAAGTAGGCATAGAACCCTGGAGCTGGAGTATGACCCAAGGAATCAGTGTTGCGCATGTAGATCTCGTCCATGTAGGCACGCTCCACACAAGGCTCAAAATCAGCTAAGGGAATTCTGGCTTGTGTGAACAACGGCGTGAGGAACCCTCCAATTATAGCAGAGGTCGCCTTGCACCTCATTGCCCAAGCCTTGTACTTGACCAAAGAGGAGGCCAAAATGCAGCCGTAGTTGACGTCATTTCCAAGCTCATCCTCCAAAGGACTCTCATTCTCCTCACCGTTGCACACTATCTTTTTGACTCCTTGGAAGAGGAAGCATAGCTCGTTCCTGGTCACTATTGGGGTTGTGGATCTCCTACTGAACGTGTTGGCCAGCAGCTTGAGGGTGTACCTTAGCACAGGATTCCGCACCTTCTTGATCTTGGCGGTATTGTGCGCATAGTTTCCATCGCTCACCAAGTCCCATAGGGAATTCGCCGATTTCAGCCGTGGGAATTCCACAAGCGAGGCTTCAGCCTTGAGACCATAGGCTTGGCAAAGTTTAGAGATAGAGAGATGGTAAGCTTGCCTCCTTATCTTGAACGTGATATGCCCCTCGGATGGAGTCTTGATACTCGGATCTTCATATGTGAAATCCTAGGTGGAAAAGAAGTGGAGCGCGGCTTCGGGGTAGGATGGACAATCCATCCTTGAAAGGCAAGCCAATCCCATGTCCATGAGCAGTAGATCAAAGTCTTCCAACAACCCCACCTTTTGCAAGAGATCCCTACTTGCAAACTTTGTGGGCTCAAACCGCAACCTTCCCAAACGTTCCCTTGCGTTCTTCTCCTCCTTACTCCACTTAACCCTTTCTTCCACCACTTGTTGTGTCTCTCCTTGTGCCACATCTCTGCTTCTCTTCCTTGGTGCCATGGTACCTGAAATTCAAACCCTCAAGTAGAAAGTGAGAATAGGTGGCGAATGATATAGCAAAACAATGGTCAAGAGAAAACCCTAATGCATATAAGTCCTAGAATTTTAGGGATTGTTTCAAATATATTAGTAAATAGAAGAGGAAATTTTGTTGGGATAAGACCAAATCAATAAAATTTCCCTAATATTTAGAGATTTCTAAAAATTATTCCTAATCCCTATCAAAGAACATCTAATTCACCCAAATAAAAAGGAAATTTTGAAAATATGAATATATAATTCAAAAATTCGAAATACCTTGAAACAAGATGAAAAATAGATGCTTTTCTTCTTTGCAAAACCTAAACTCACACTCTATTTTCGAAAACTTATGTTTGTATGCAATTGTAGAGAGAGTGTGAGGTATGGCCTTATATAAAGAAAAAAAAATTTGGACTTATGCAAGCAAGTGGTTTTCGAAAATTGTGGTCAAGGCACGTTTTTCATGGTCAAAGATGCTGTCCTTGACCACAATTCAAATTCAAAATGAGAGGGAAANGACTTATGCAAGCAAGTGGTTTTCGAAAATTGTGGTCAAGGCACGTTTTTCATGGTCAAAGATGCTGTCCTTGACCACAATTCAAATTCAAAATGAGAGGGAAAGAGAAAGAAGGGGGGAAATTTAAACCAACCTTGGCATGAGATCGAGTCAAATCGGTCGATCTTGACCTCGATCTCATGCCCGTTCTATATGCAATCGCGCATCTGGGTCGATCGTTGGCTCGATCTAAATTTAGATCGAGTCTCAGATCGACTGTTCATCTCGTTCAGGATCCTTCGTGGTTGTGGTCATGCTCCTTAGATCGAGCTCCTTAGTCGATCGGGAGGTCATTCTAGCCGAGATCGAGTAAGTTGATCGATCGTCTCAGCGATCTCTGTATAGATATCTAGAAGTCTGATCGATCTTGCTATCATTCTAAGTTCGAAGATCGAGTGTGACCAGTCGATCCACACCCCGTTCGTATTTCAAACTAAACGCATGGGTGGGTCATCCTCTCGAAATCGACTGATTCACTCGATCTAATCTAGATCGAGTGGCTTGATCGATCGTCTCATCGATCTCTGGGTAGAGATCGAGAAATCTGATCGATTTGTCACTCGATCTTTTGCCTCTGCTCTCTTTTCCTTGTCTTTGGTAGGTCCAAGATCATGATCCCTGGTTTCCATCTCCTCTTTCCTATAAACAAAAACATAAAATCATAAAATAGAAAAGGAATATATACAAAGATAGTCATGGGATTGCCTCCCAAGTGCGCTTTTGTTTAACTTCGTTTAGCTCGACTTTTCTTACTCCCTTTAGCATGGAGCTCGGATGGTTGGGGTGGAAGGGGACTTGGTGGAGCTTATCCCTGGCTGGATCTCCATGGTGTAGATCGTGTTCATCACTTCCATTACCTTACCCTTGTCCTTTCCAATCAACCCCGGTGGAAGTAGAAATCTTGCTTTTGCAAACGGTTTTGCACCCCTCCTTCGCTTGACTCTGCAGAGTATGGAGTCATCCTTGAACTCCAATAGATGCAAACTCAGGACGTCGGGTTGGGGTCGATGGCTGGGTGTCTTCTTATCGGTTTCAAAAAAAATCTTGAGAGTTTTCTCCTCCCTTTTTCTTTCCCTTGGTGCTATCTCCGGGTGAGTTTCTTTTTCCTTACAGCCGAACAGGGCCAGCAATTTCTCTCCATGTGGTTCTTCTCCAGCCTTAATCTCGTCATCAAGGTGAGCTGTTTCTTTTGTTGAAACTGAGAAGCAAGAAGTCATTTCTACCGCATACTCGCCGAGTAAGGCAACGGGCTTCTCTTTCTTTCTCACCAAGTTGGCTTCCGCGTGGCCTTCCTTCTCAACATGACTCCCTTTGTTTACGAGGGCATCTCCCTCTTCTTCTGATTTCAGCTGCTCCGTGATGCTCACTTGAAAAGCTTGACCGTTGATCTTTGGCTTTCTCATGCCATCCTTAGTAGTAAACTTGAACTTTGCATCTTTGCCCAAATGTAGGGAGATTTTTCCATACTTCACGTCAATCATGGCTCCTGCAGTAGCCAAGAATGGCCTCCCAAGTACAAGGGAATTTTCATCCTCCTCATCCATCTCCAAGACAACAAAGTCAGTAGGAATGGTGACATTGTTAATCTTCAAAGGGAGGTCTTCAAGCACCCCTTTCGGCAACCGTATGCTCCTATCAGCAAGGACTAGGGATATGTTGCTATCCTTGAAATCCGTGAGACCCAGCTTCTTGGCAGTGGAGTATGGCATAAGGTTAATGCTCGCCCCCAAATCGCAAAGGCTGTCCTCAAACATCAAATTCCCTATAGTGCAAGGAAGTGTAAAAGAGCCGGGGTCACCTAGCTTCTTTGGTGGTGTCACTTTGTGAGTGATGGCGTTGCGCTCGTGACTCAATGCCATGACTTCTCCATCTTCTTTTTCCTTCTTAGCAAGAGTATCCCTCAGGAACATAGCGTACTTAGGTATCATGGCCAAACAATCGATTAATGGCAACCTTAGCTCAACGTTCTTCAAGTGCTTTTCAAACAAGGCTCTTTGTTTCTCATTCAGCTGTTTCTTGAAACGTCCAGGGAAAGGGAGCTTGGATTTGTAAGGAGGAGGCACGAAAACTTCTTTCTCCTTGCTAATGTTTTCCACTTTCTTTTCTAAAATCGCTTCACCACCTTTCTTTGGCCTTGCAATGTAGACATTGTCAAAGGTGATCTCTTGACCATTCTCCCCCTCTTGAACTACAATGTCCTCAGTGTCTTCAAGCACACACTCTGGTGGTAGCTGTTTCCCACTCCTCAAAGTTATTGCCTTGGCATACTCCTTATGGTTTATCTCACACTTCCCGGGTAAAGTACCTTGGCCGCTTGAACTAGCTTTGCCTTTCTCTAGCTCGCGAATCCTGTTGTTCAGCTGGGAGATCTGTGTTGATACCTCAGTAAGAGAAGAGTCCAGCCTATTGTTGATATCCACAAATTTCTGATTTGTAGATGCTTGCCCTTGAAGCAATTGTTGGAACATAGCTTGTACCGGATCTTAAAGTGGGGCTTGAACTTGTTGCTGCTGTGGCACGAAACCAGGAGGATAGCTCTTGTTTCCTTGCTGTTGTTGCCCTGGATAGTTGCCTTGGCTCTGCCCTTGATATCCACTGTTTTGAGTAAACCCACCTTTGTTGAAAGGAACAAAGGGTTTTCCTTGTTGTGGTGGGTATACTTGATCCTTAGGGTTTTCTACATTGGTGCTTCGGTAGGAGAGGTTGTTGTTGCCTTGAAACCTCTGGACATAGCCTTGTGGCTTATTGTAGTCTACCCAATTCGGTTCCTCAAGATCCTCTTGACATCCCTCTTCAAACACCTCTGAAGCTTCCCCCACAAAGTGTACTTGCTTTTGACTTGCAAGCATCATCTTGTCAATTTTCTCAAACTTAAGGAAAGTACTTAAGAATGATTCAAAAGATTAAGGTTTTAAAACATGAAAAGCTTCAAAGACTAAAAATGGCGATTCTTGCCTAAAGGAGAAGAGACAAAACGTAAAAAACTAGGATACGATGGGTCTCTTGGACCAAAAATAGGTTAAGTTGCTTTTATACAAAAGAGGAAGTGGTCCCTCACTAAACTCCAAAACGCATGAGCTGTTGGATAAGGTTGGAGATCGAGCTTGGTCGTCGATCTCTAACTCGATCGTGCGCGCAGAATGCCTTCCTTCGCTCGATCGCTTAGTCGTTCCAATCGGGGAGATCGGGTGACTAGGTCGATCGCCTACTCGATCTTTGTATGATCGAGTCTTGACCTCGATCAAGCTCTCGTTCTTCTTCCGCGTCCGTGCTCGCGCTCGATCATCTTGGTCGATCTCTGACCTCGATCTTCTTTCATGGAACCTGCCTAGCTCGATCCTCAACTCGATCTCGGTCCCTTTGCTTCATGCCTGAATTCCTCCAAGTATCCATGGGCTCCATTTTGATCCTCAGCGTGTCCACGCACCCTCCATAACTCCAGTGTATCCAAAACAACCTGAATATGATGCAAGAATGCAAGAAACATGCAAATGCTAATGTGAAATGCCTTAGGACCTAAATGGAACAAAAGCTACAATTTCCCTAAGTATGAATGCAATATGTATGCGATTTATGTCCTAAATGCAAGCTAAATGTATGAAATATATGAGTATATCAGCAGACGACAATTTATTCCTATGCAGAGCCACTCTAAGAGAATGTTCTGAGTTTTTATGTTGCCTGCAACTCTACACAAATGTTTCTGGTCAAGAGATAAACTTCCAAAAATCTGCAGTCTCATATGGAATAGATATTGATCCGATAATGAGAAGAGTGCTAGCTGCTAAATTAAGCATTGAAAAGGAAGGAGGAGATGGAACATACTTGGGATTACTGGAATGTTTCAGCGCGTCAAAACAAAAACTTCTAGCTTTCATTAGAGAAAAGCTAAGTAAACGGCTTAAAGGATGGTTCGCCAAAATGCTTTCCCTTGGAGGAAAGGAGGTACTCCTTAAGTCAACAATGGCTTTACCAGTGTATGATATGTATTGTTTTATACTTACCAAACACCAATGTCAGAAGATCACCAGTGCGATGACAAGCTTCTGGTGGAATGCTTGTGATAAGAAAAAGAAAATTCATTGGGTCTCATGGAAAGAAATGTGCAAATCCAAAGCAAAATGAGGTTTAAGCTTTCGAGATTTGGGTGATTTTAATCAAGCATCGCTAGCAAAACAAGCCTGGAAAATTCTCGATGAACCAACATCTATGTTATCTTGGCTGTATAAAGGGCGATATTTTGCATCCAAACCTTTCTTAGACAGTGGCGCAGGCTATAGACCATCCTATGCTTGGCGAAGTATCTTGCACGGAAGAGAATTGCTGTCTCGCGGCTTGATCAAATCAATTGGTAATGGCGAGAATACTGCAGTTTGGCTGGAAAAATGGATTTTGGACAAGCATCCGCGCAGACCTTGTAACAAGCAATACTCCATCAATCTGATGCTGCAAGTTTCATCTCTAATATCCCCAGACTTTTCATGGACAGGGGAGAAATTGAATGATATATTCCTTGCAGTTGACGTCAATCACATCTTGGGAATGCCAATTGGGAATGTTGCAGATCAACATGTATGGGCACACACTAAACACGGTGCTTACACGGTTAAAAGTGGAAGCTGGCTGTAATCCACTCTCCAATCTACTGCGACAGCGTCTTCCAACACTGCTGAGCAAAGAAGGATAGCAATAAAACAGAGAATCTGGTCACTTAAAACATTGCCCAAAATTCACCTTTTCCGGTGGAGAGTGATATTAGGAGCTTTTGCGGTATCGACAAGGCTAATTTCACGCGATATTGAAGTGGATCAGACATGTAAGCTATGTCAACAACAGGAAGAATCCATCAATCATGTGCTATTTAAATGCGACTCTGGTCAACAATTCTTTGACATAGCCAACATCACAACTCCCACGGGTGGGTTCTCAAATGCCATTGAGGAAAATCTGGAATATCTTTTAGATAAAGTGGAAAGTAATTCTACAACCGCAGACCAAAACAGATGATCCCTTGGCTTCTTTGGGGTATTTGGAAGAACAGAAATGCCATTTTATATGCCGAAAAACAGGAAGACATTCACAGTCTAGTTCAACGCCTGCGAGAAGAAGTCTCTCTTTGGGTTCAATTTAACGTTCAACCGTCACAGCAACTCCTGGCCAACAACGAAGTCTCCTTATTAAGTAATCAATGGCAAAAACCGAGGTCTGGAATTGTCAAATGCAATGTCAACGCCAACTGTAGGAATAACTTCTCACAGCGGCAGAGCCTGGATTCTGCGAAACTCTGATGGGGCTGCTCTTAATCTTGTCCGAGATGCCCTCAAAAGCTCTCCGCATAGAGTTATCGCCGAACTGAAAATCATAAAATGGGCTATGCAGAGCATTCACGATCTGCGATTTAGGGTGGTTACAATTGCTTCAGATTGTCAACAAGCCATGGAAGCAATTTTAAAACCTGCAAACTGGCCAAGATTTCGAGTTCTCACAACGGCAATAAATCGACTTCGAGCGGGTCATACAATTTGGAACTGGTAAGTAAAAAATCTAACTTTGTTGCAAGAGAAATCGCTAAAAATGTTTTCTGAGATAGGAGATTCCAATCGTACTTTGCTCGAGGTGGACCATCATGGCTCCAAGATCTCATTTTCCGAGATGCTGCTGTCTAGAAATGGAAGTCAGTCTCCAACCCAAAATTCTATTTCTCAAAAAAGCTAAAAGTCTAGTGTCTCTTCCTCCTTTCTATTAGGAGTTCGATACTAATTGTGCTTAGGTTATTTAGCTTCATCTTTTTCTATAGTGGAAAATGGTTTTTGTATTTGTTTGGACCTATTTTGTTCTTTCGAGCTTTTATCAATATCAGACGATAAAAAACAAAAAAACAAACAAGTATTTCAACCACTTTATATCCATTAACACTTTTTATAGAAAAGAATCGAAATATTTGAAAGAGTTACATGAAATATTTTAAAGAAAGCCCAATCGTTAAAAAGTCTATAAACGATTTTAAATAGGCCTACAAAGAAATCCTTAGCCCAAAGTGTCTGGAGATTACCTTTATTTATAAACACACGATTTCTCCAATCGCTGCATTGCAAACCCTAATCTGTCTTTCAAGCGGCGCCACCAAAGAAATTCGACGAGGCTTCTAATCGCAGCCTGAGGTACTTCTTCTTCCTCAACATTTCGTTACAGATTTCTCACCTATCCTCTGTTAAATTGTGCTCGTACGATAGTTTTTCCCGTCAAATTTAAGGGAAATTTTCTCATTAGCTTTACAATCGGTCGATATTTGTCGTCGCCGTTGAGATTTGAAACTGTTGTTTATTGTTTTTGTTGCAGAAACAATGTCGACAGTCGGAGAACTTGCTTGCAGCTATGCCGTTATGATCCTTGAGGACGAGAGCATTGCCATTACCGTATCCTTAAATCGAGACGTTTTATAGTCTTTTTGATCATTTCTTCGAGATTTCATTTCGTTGTTATGTATCTAATGGACTCTCGGTTAGTTGTTTAATTTAGCGTTATCATTGTGTCTTTTAATCTCTAATCATTCTCCTGAATATATGAAAACATGTTTCTTTTGGCTCATAGTTTGACTGCTATGTCAATATTCTCTGCAACTTGTTGATTTAGTGTGTTTGTGTCATGAGTATAAGAAATGTTTTTTGCTCTATTAGATAATTTTAGAGTCTGTACATGTATAAAAGCAACTATGTACAGACTCTAAAAGATAACATGTTTGTGTTATATGTATATAATCTTGTCTATATAAGAAATGTTTTGGCTCTATTAGTTAACATGTTTGTTCGATCAATGTTCTGAATTCAAAAAGTTTGTTTTGCATTTTGTTTATATCCTTAACCTTATTGTTAATAGTCTGATAAGATTGCGACTTTGGTCAAAGCTGCTGGTGTTGAGATTGAATCTTACTGGCCAATGCTATTCGCCAAGATGGCTGAGAAGCGTAGCGTCACTGACCTCATCATGAATGTTGGTGCCGGTGGAGGTGGAGGCGGTGCACCAGTTGCTGCCGCTGCGCCCGCAGCTGCTGGTGGAACTGCAGCTGCTGCTCCTGCCAAGGAGGAGAAGAAGGTACAAAATTAAGATTATTTTTGGAAGGGTTTATTTTTCTTATGATCTGTTTTGGTTATTGGTTCTCATTTTGTTTAATTGTTTTGTAGGATGAGCCAGCAGAAGAGAGTGATGGAGATCTTGGTTTTGGCTTGTTCGATTAGTTGTCCCTTTGTTTTACTCGTGCCATGTTCTGTTGCTTTAGTTAATTTCAGATTTTTCAGTTTTGCCATTTTCGAATTACTACAGTTTGGTCCATTTGTTATATCATGTATTCGAGTTAGCATTGCCTCAGGAGCTTCTCAATAGTTTACGAGAGTTATCTTATGTTTAAATACATGAGTTTCTCTTGCTGTCTCTTATACACATCTAGATGTGTATAAGAGACAGGTCTTATGTTTAAATACATGAGTTTCTCTTGTCATTTCCTAATTTGATCTTAAATTTGAAAAATCGAATAGTATGAAGAACTAAAAATCGTCTCAAGAACCTTAATGCTATGAATAGTGAGATAAATCTGTAATATGAACTACAGACGTAAGTTTACGTTTCAGTAAAACTTTGGTTTAAATTTAGTACCTTGTCTTCTCAAAGAGAACGGTGGACAAATTGAATTGAAGTCACCGATAGTTTGGTATTTGATGGTGCATAGCGATTGTTCGCCTTTGAAGTCACTGAAGTCACCCGGCCGGTTCATACTTCAACACAGTTTTACACTTACTATCTGTGCTAAAACATATGCACATCAACATAAAATTATTTTAAATTTTCTTTTCTTTTCTTTTTTTTTTGAATTGCATGTCAAATTAATTAAAAAAAAACCGATTTTACAACAAGGTGCATCTAGTTTTGAGTTTTGTAGACATAATTTAGATTACATTTGATTATAAACCTTTAAATTTTATCTAGAAGCAAACCATGCTTGCATGCCGTTTTCATAGTTGGTGTGACCCATATCCCGAATAGATGACAGTCGATTTCGTATTTGTTTGTCGATATGTTGAGAGAGACGTTGCGAGATTGTAGGAGATTCACCGTGTCTCCTATTATTCCGTTCACGCCAAATCGAGTGAATAGCAGTCTGGAAAGTGTATATGAGTAGAAATAAAATTGTTTTGTCGCTAGATTCGTCCAACAATGCCTCCATGATTCCTTCCCATTTGGTTGTGTACTTCGCTGCAAGTAGATTTCGGGTGAGCTTGACCCAAATATCCGCAGAAAACCTACAGTCGAAAAAAATGTGATTTTTTGTTTCAATCGGATACTGGCAGAAGATGTAAGATGTATCAGCTCCACTATTCCAATTGAGAACACGATCCCCAGTTGAAAGTCGATTATGTGTGGCCAACCATGAGATGAATGCGTATTTAGGTGTAGCATAGGAGAACCATATTCCCTTCCACCAAGCCCAAACCTGCTGCACCTCACGAATCAAGTTCCAAGTTGCTTTGGAGTTGAAAATCTGTTTGAAATCATCCCCTTTTCTTCGCCATAAGAAAACATCATCTTCTAGCGTAAGACCTCGTTGTCGTAGCATAGAAATGGTGTCTTCGATTCGATTTAAAATGTCCACCCTGTGACGTCTTCTTCTATGATTCCCAATGACCTGCTCAACGGATGAGTGAATTTGTATGCCCAGATCAATGCATGCTCTAGTACCCACAACGTCAACCAAACGACCCATTGGAGTCCACACGTCAAACCAGAAAGAAGTCCGAGCTCCGTTTTGAACATCAACCTTAACAAAATCCCTCGCCAGGTCTCTATATTTAAGCAACTTCTTCCAAGTCCATGAGCCTAACGATGAAGAATCTTTAACATTCCAGAACGAGCCTTTTCTAATTAGGTACCGCCGAATCCAGTTGACCCACAACGATGAATGAGATGATAAAATCCGCCATACGAGCTTCAAACAACTCACCTTGTTTGCTTCGGATATCGGTCTTAGACCCAATCCACCTTCTTCTTTAGGTTTGCATACTTCACTCCATGCAATCTTTGCTTTCTTAGAACATAAATCCGGCCCAGACCATAGAAAAGCCGAGCAGAGTTTTTCAATTTTCTGAATACAAGTTTTTGGCAAACGAAACGCAGAAATCCAGAAATTCGTGAGGCTGTGGATGACGGAGCCAATTAGTTGAAGTCTTCCTGCGAAAGAGAGATATCTCGCAGTCCAACAACTAATACGACTCCTAATTTTCTCTAGCAAAGGCATATAATCACTCACTGTCATACGTTTTGTTAAGAGAGGAAGCCCGAGATACCTGACCGGGAGAGCTCCAGAATCAAAAGGGAATTGGTGTAGGATCGTTTCTTTTACCAAGTCTGTAACTCCTGCCATGTATAATGTGGATTTTTCAAGGCTGATATTCAGACCTGAGCTGTCTCCAAATTCCTTGAAAACCCTTAGTATGCCCTCGAATGATCGTTTTGTACCATCTGTAAAAACCAACATATCGTCTGCGAAGCATAGATGAGTGAGTGGTAGGTTCTGACAGTAAGGATGATATCCTATATGACGACTCAAAGCAGCATTGTCCAGCATTTTAGACAGCACATTCATACAAATTACAAAGAGGTAAGGCGATAATGAACATCCCTGTCTCAGTCCTCTTTTACTGTAAAAAAACCCTGCTAGTTCCCCGTTGACCTGGACCGAGAACGATGTTGTAGTGATACAGAGCTTTAGCCAATGAATGAATCGCGCAGGAATGTTTAAGGCTGATAAAGTCTTGATCAAGAAAGGCCATTGCACCGAGTCGAAGGCCTTTGATATGTCGATCTTAACCGCACAGCGAGAGGTTACCGAGTCTTTATGATAGTCTTTGAGTTGATTCCCTTGGGAAGAAATCCTTTGTCGAAGAACGACTGAATTGCGATCACAAAATCCTTTCCCACAATTGACCATGCTCCTTTGTAGAATTCACATGTATACCCGTCAGGTCCTGGAGCTTTATTTCCTGGAATTTTAAAGAGCACAGTTCGCACCTCCTCTTCAGAAACGGGGTGGCATAACATATCTTTGTCGCCGGCTTCACAATCAAACTTCAAAAGAACGCGTAGAGCTTCCTCAGACAGGCCATTATAGTTGTCGTTCCTTAGTGAGAAGAGGTTGTCGAAGTACGTTGCTGCTTCTATCTTTATATCCTCCTGGTTGGTAGCAAAGGAACCATCACTCTTTTTAATTTCCCGAATCGAGTTTTGCACCTGTCTAATTTTTGCCGCTTGATGGAAGGATCTATTGTTTCCATCGCCAACTTTTAGCCAATGCAGCTTGGATATTTGTCGAAGGAAACGTTCCTCAAGACTCGCTAAATGTTGCCATTTTCCGAATGCTCGAGTTTCAATTTCCATCACCACCTCTGATGGATTGTTTAAAGTATTTGTTTGAGCTTCACATAACTCAGTATAAGCTTGTTTCGCTCTCTTGGGTAGGTCTCCCAACTGATCCTTACAAAGCGCTCGCAGTTGTGGCTTCAGAGCTTTAAGCTTCTTGGTTAGACGAAATAATGCAGAGGTTGAGTTAAATAAGACTTCCGTGTTGCTCCAGTATGAATCAATCAGAGGTACGAATCCCGGCAGACTTTTAGTTGCATTGGTGAACTTGAAAGGTCGACGAGGCTTCAATGTTTCAGTTGTAACATGTATACGACATCTCAGATGATCAGAGCAGCCTCCTGATTCAAATACGCAGTAAGAATGTGGGTAAGTATCAGACCACGCATAATTCATTAGAGTACGATCAAGTTTTTTGCAAACTAGGCCTTGCTCCCTTTTGTTTCCCCACGTGAATAAAGGGCCATGCCATTTCATATCAATCATCGAGCAATATCAAATTGTATCTTGGAAATCTCTCATTCCCGGCGGAGTTGACGGAGAGTCCAAATAACCAGAGTGTTCATCACATTCTAAAATCTCATTAAAATCACCAAAAACCAGCCAAGGTGTATCTCGAAACAAAGGTGAGTTTTGATGATTTTTGAGATCCTCCCATAGCTCTTTTCTTTCCTCTACAAAATTTGATGCATAGACGAACGAGCAGTAAAACTCCTCTTCCGAGTCTTCCAACAAAATAGAGCAAGTAATCATTTGTCCACTTTTAAAACAGGGAGTGACACGTACCTTGGAGCTCCAAACGACCCAAATCCTTCCCAATCTATTGAACTCGTAGTTTGAATAGAGTGACCAATCTTTGAAAATACTAGAAACAATCCTCAGTGCTTTATTCTCCTTTACTCTAGTCTCCAAAATGCAGCCAAATTGGAAAGTACTTTTCTTTACCCAGTCACGAACAACGGAATGTTTAGTAGTCTTGTTGAATCCACGAACATTCCAGAAAAATCCTGACATTAATTATTTTTTCTAGTGGACTTTCTGTTCAAAACGCTAGGATTTGCGTCCTTAGCCTTTTGAGTAGGAGGGTCCGAGAGAAATTTGTTGTTGTCTTTGGAGTTTCGGTGTAGAGATTGTCGTAGTGTAATGTTCTTTCCCTTCTGCTTAGCATCAGTAGGAAAATCCGCTTCCTTATTGACTACATTCATCTCGTGATTGGCTTCTTCAATAGATTCCTCTACCTCATTAGCTTCACCTTCTTCATCTTTGTTTTCCTCTAAATGCTCCTCTGTTTTCTCTTCTACTGGTTCTGCTTCGATATTGTCTGAATCACTGAGAACCAAGAATCTTGAATGGGACAAAATCGAAACTTGACCAAATTCCAAGTCTCTTGTCCTTCTATCTGGGCTACGACATGCCTTGTCAGGAGTAACCATTGACCACTCCTTCTTCTTTTTCTTCATTCGTCTGATCCTTTTCAATTGATACTTCCTGCAACACTTCATTTTCAGTAGTCTCTGCAACCTTTTCCACCACCACAATTGATGTTTCTGGATGATAAATCTTCTCCGTTAGTGGTTGTTGAATTTGTTTTGCTTTACCTTTAGTTGAATCCGCTCTTGTTAGACAAACCTTCTCCAAATGTCCCCATCTTTCACAAAGGGAGCATCATATAGGTAACCACGGGTAGATGAATTCAACCAAGGTTTCTTTACCTTCTGGAATTGTAAATTTCATCAACTTAGGAAGTTCTTTTGAGAGATCCGCTTTTACGAAAATCTTCGCTATCTTGAGATCGAGACATTGTGCCGTATCAGGATGAAGCCTAACGGGTTCTCCAGCCGCGCTCGTTACGAAACTCAGACCTTTCCATGAGAACATATTCATTGGGACGTTTTTGAGATGCACCCAAAGTGGAACCGATTTCACCTCTGGTAAAGTTTCTCCCGTTAGAGGAGACCACTTGGACATAACGACCGGGATCTCGGCCAGATTCCACATACCTCTCCTCAAGACTCTGTTTCGCGTGATAGGATTTCGAATCCTGAACTTCAAAGTTGTTGAATTGATGACAAGGACGTCGATCATCTGTGTCTTGTCTCCTAGCGCCCATATCTTGTTAACAATAGAATGGATTTTAGCTACATGAGGAGCTGTAGCCAGGAATCTCCCAATTAAGAAATCTTCCCACAGCGGAGAGGAATCTTGAAAAACTTCTTCTGGCACCATGACGGATCCAACACCATCTGTTATGGAAATTTGGAGTTCATATTTGGTAAGCATCTTCTTTGATTGAACCACGTTGGACCAAGAAACTACAGGAGCAACTGAAACATGAGGTGGTGGTTGATTCTCCGGTTGCGATGGTGCCACCGGCGAAGTCATCTCCTCCATCGGAGGTAGAAAGCAGCGGCGGCGATCCGCCTTGCAAGGGAAAGTGAATAATTTAGATCGCACTTTAGATCGCACTCAGAACACCTTTTCTCTCTCTAACTTTTTGTTGGTTTTCAACTTTTTTCATACCCAACCTAACAAAATTTGGCTAAATCATACATTAACCTCTTGTCCATTACAAAAAATTACGTGTAAATCTAGTCACTAATCTAGTCACGTAATCAAAAACACAATCTATTCTATTAAAACAAAGCCAATACATTTATTTTATTCTATTAACTTTTCAATATCTAGTTATACATTTTTTTGGATGAAATGTTAAATTTATTGATCAAAATCTGTGTTCATTTACAAATGAGAAAAAAAAATATGAAAGAATAGACTATTTCTACTTCATAGTTCCTACATCTTCATACTAATGAATCCCTATCAAAGTTGACACATTTGGAACCACATACGAAGAAGACCTTCGAACTTATGCGGAAACGAATAGCCTAGTGAAATTATCTTGTTGCAGATAGCCTTATCCACGAGTCTAGAGAGTTGTGAATGAGACGTCCAACTTTTGTGGTGCCGATGAGCATTTCTCTCTTTCCAAACAAAATATATTGCTACTATTAGAATCATCATGATGTTTCATGCTTCGTCTACTACGAGTGATTTCCTTTTCCCTCTTCCCTTTTTGACTTCTACGCAGGCCCGGCTCTGAGCCCAAGCTCATGCTTGCGGCCCTCCTTTTATAGATATAATTTCGGCCCTCATTTACAGTAATGTGTCTTTAGTCCAGTGGCTAATGGAAGTTCTGTCTCTCTTGGTTATCTCGAGTTTGACTCTCGAAGTGTAACAATTTTTTTTCTTTTCTATTTAATGTTTTTTCACTAAATAAAATCAGCCCATTTGTATTTTTAGCTTGTGGCTCTATAAAAGTCAAGGCCGGCTCTGCTTCTACGTCTCTTTTTGTTCTCCGATTCGGACTAGCTACCACTTTCCAATCCCGAACCAGGATCAGACTCTTTTCAGTCTTTTATTCTTCTCATAGATTCACGGCGACTCGCATTTTCTTCTTCGCCGGACTCCTTTCCAGTACGCTCACTTTCTCCCAGGATGATTTTCTCTTGTATTCTATGTCCTCGACATCCTACTTTGTTAACAAACATGCAGTATCAGATCGGGTTCATAAACATTCACGTCACTTCGCGGATATGCGTTAACATCCCTTGAAGCCTCGCTCGGTCAAGCTATGTCCGGTAGTAAAATTCAGCACGTTAGCAGCTCTTAACATCCTAAGATCAGACTTTAGTTCATGACGCTAGACACATGCAGTAAGAAATAACTCAAGCACGAAAGAAAATCATAATCTACGGCCTAGATAATCGATGCATCCAGTTTAAGAACAGTTAATGAAATTTCTCATAATCCCCTTAAAGAACACCCAACGAAAGTATACTACTGAGACATATAGGAGTAGAAAACGAGATTGATGAATGCATAACTTTTTTAAAATCGATAAGAAGTAAAGAGGGTTCAAGAAGAAAGCAATCTCACTCAAAGAACAAGGGTGAAAAAAGAGAGAGAGAGATTCGCGGCCACAAAGTTTGCCGTGTACCAAGTAAAAAGAAACGTGAAAAACTTGTTTATGAAACCCTTAACATCAAGTATTTATAGGTCTTCAAGTCCCCTTGGGCGTCACTTAGGTCTTGGCTTATATTTGACGGCTTCAGATTTGAGTTGGGCTACAAATGGGCTCGAGAATCGCCGAGTTGGCTGGTCGCGCGAGCGTGGGCCATGGCGCGGCTACTGGTCTTCTGGTTAGGCCGTGGCGCAGTCAACTTGCTCTTCTTGATGCTTGACGGACCTTCTTGCTTCCTTCATAACTTGAGATCCATCCATGGGATTGGACTCAAACCACTTCGAGGTAAAAGATAGCCGATAAGACTACCTGGTCTCCAAATATGAGTTTGATCTCTTGGTGGGAAGGTTTCCATCTAATGTTGAAATTATGCCCTCGAGCACTTATCCCGCAAATATCCGTTTTGCTCCAAAATATGCGTCTTTGTTAAGATTACCTGAAAACAGTCTTGAACAACCAAATACTCGAAATCTAGCGTTTATGCATTAAAACCTTAGTGAAATGCTTATTAAAGCATACACTTATAATAGTAAAAATGGGTGAAAAATGCATGTTATCATTTGGCAAGAGCGAAATAGACGACGACATCAACGGAACCCAATTCTCTTTCTGCAACTTGCTTAGATGATACACAAAGAGATACAATGTCGACTTTAATCTCTCCGATATGGCGCCTATGAAGAAGGAGATCAGATTCTACAAAGGTGGAATGACATCTGCTCTCTTAATTGATTGTTTTAAGTTTAGAAATTAGTAAAGTTTAATTTTCCTGGTTTTCCAAACTTCCGGTTTCCAAAAACCAAAAGCTGTATCTATTTCTTTTTTGTTGATTAATAAATTTCACATTTCAACCAAAAAAAAACCCTCAGTATAAGTTAATGAGATTATTGTTTCCATCGTAAAGTACCAATTAATAAATTATAATAATAATTACGTTTTTCATTGAAAACAAAATGTATTTTTTTTTAGAAAAACAGTTTCTCTAACATTCATTGATAATACAAAAATGTTTATTAGAACATTTCTCTCATGTAACATAAGTAAAAACACATATAAATATGACACGATTAAGCTTATAAAAATTCATAGTAAAATTTAAAAGAAAAAGCAACCAAAAACTAATCCAATAATATTATTGAATTTAAAAAATAAATGAAGACAATTATTTTATTTTTGACTCTTCTAGTGCTTGTTTTATCATGTAAGTTTAACTATCTCGAATAGAGATGATACCTAATATATTTTGTGGTCTTTATTAATATATTAAATTCAGAACTTAAAGTTTGTTTTGGAAATTTTATAGGTGTATCAACTATTATGGCCAAATCTAATTTGCAAGATAGTATCCATTCTTCCAATTCAGCGGCGAGTCCCCAATTTGATTTTCAAAAAAGAAATCAACTTCCTCATGAAGAAGATCGTAGACACATGGACTATGGCGACCCACTTGATTTTTGTCACGAATGTGTACGTCATTGTATGAGAAAAGATATGTATACGAAGAACTGTGCAAATTTTCGTTGTTATTGTAATTATGATAGAGGTCATATTCCTGGATAAAAGATTGTGTGTTTTTAAAAAAAAATATATATTAATGTAATAAAATTAAAAATAAATTTAATTCCCAGACAAAGTTAATATTTGTTTTCAATGGATATTATTTATCATATCAGTTACAACAACAAAACAATTATTTTTTTTTATTTCGTGCTAGCTTGATTCTTTTCGATAAATCTTATAGTGCAACTATCAATCTTTGTGGATCGATCCCTAAGTACTACAAAGTTTGTTGTGCACTTGCAGGAAAAACTTCAGGGTAAAACTCTGAGCACATCAGTCGTTAAGCTAATTCAAAATATAGAATATGGATATGTGAAGAGTAAGAAAATAGAAAATGAAAACATATTTATCTTTTAATAACTCGTCTTGCGAAAACTCAACTGTTAAGCATGTTTAAGCTGGAGCAATTACATGATGTATGACTTACTGAAATTAATTTTTGATATAGTGTGAGTGAGGGCAAAACATGGAAAAATATATTTTAGTGATTTGTAGGACAACTGAAAAAGTCTTTTAAACATCCTAAACTAACACATCGACTGTCAGACGAAGATGGGGCCCATGAGCTGAGAGAGGACTTGGGGACTCACACAAAGGATGGTTTCATGCCGTTAGTAGTGGTATAATAGCAAGACCAAGATAAATTGCACTCATGTGGGATTACACTGCCGGGGGTTACAGTGTTATTGGGTTGCAACGAGAACATTGTGCTTCATGATTTGGAGGATGATTGTATTACATAGAGTTATGGTAATAATGATGGTTCAGGAAGAAATCTAAATAAATTAAATTTGCCTATGAATAACCCCAAAGTGAAAAAAAACTTTGTAACCAAGCATGTTTCCAGTAGCATGTGAGTGAAGATAATGAATGAAGAAAATTCTATCGCAGTGGTTGTCAACAAGTTTTCAAAACATTCCTGAGTATTGTTCCGGTCGTTGGACAAGGGTATATATCACAAGCCTAGAGAGAGCTTGGGGGCCCAAATTTTTATTAGATTTTATCCATATTAAAGTTATTTGTACAACATTAATTTTTTAGCATTTGTTTGTAGATGTTTGCTTAATAACTTTCGAATAGATTTTTTCTCTTACATATATTATAGGTTATAATTTTAATTTTTTTTATAATACAGTATCAACTATTTATATTAAAAATATGAAGATATTAAAAACAAATTCATGAAAAGAAAATTTGTTTGGTGCATGAAAATTTTCTACTCCACCATGCTTATATATAGAGAAAATTTTATATAGACAAATATTAACATATTAGGTTTGTGTTCGTATATTTTATAATACTCATATATTTATTAATAAACGAATAGACTAATAAATATAATACATAGCATTGGTTACTCAAATATCTCATATTTGATGATTTTTAGTTAGATTTTCTTATTTATTCAAATTTTAAAATAATAACTTGAGTATATCAGGGTGAACTCGCAATTACGCAATCGGCTCACTAAGCTGGACTCTATGCTAGCAAAACTGGTGTTTCAGGTAACGATTTATTGGAATTGGCGAGAGCGAAATGAATGACGACATCAACGTAACCAAATTCTCTCCCTGCAACTCGCTAGTATGATACACAAAGAGATACAATGTTGACAATCTCTACGACATGGCGCCAATAAAGAAGGAGATCATATTTTACAAAGGTTGAATGCCATCTGCTTTGTTAATTGATTGTTTTAAGTTAAAAAATCAGTTTAGTTTAATTTGTTAAAAGATGTATCTATTTCTTTTTTGTTGATTAATAAATATTTCGTGCTCCAGATACTCGAATGAATGCGGAAAAACAAAAAAACTTTTTTTTGATAAAAACGATGAGCGAGAGGGCCGAGAAACTAAAAATGATTAATTGTAAAAACGTTTCACATTTTAACAAACAAAAATAACAAAATTGAGTATAAGTTAATGGGATTATTTTTTCGATCGTAAAATACTAATTAATAAATGATAATAATAATTACATTTTCTGATTATTTGAATATAAAAGGTATTATTTAAAAGAGAACAATTTTTCAGACATCCTTTATAATACAAAAATATTTATTAGAACATTTATCTCATGTAACATAAGTGAAAAGACATTTAAATATGACACAATTAAGCTTATAAAATTTCGCAATAAAATTTAAAAGAAAAAGCAACAAAATATCAATCCAAGAATATTACTGAATTTCAAAAATAAATGAGATTAATTATTTTTTTTTGACTCTTCTAGTGCTTATTTTATCATGTAATTTTCACTATCTCGAATATAGATGATACCTAAAATATTTTATGGTCTTTATTAAAATATTAAATTCAGAACTTAAAGTTTGTTTAAGAAATTTTATAGGTGTGTAAACTATTATGGCCAAATCTAATTTGCAATATAGTATTCATTCTTCCAATCGATCGGTGAGCCCCCAATTTGATTTTCAAATAAGAAATCAACTTTCTCATGATGAAGATCTTGGACACTCGGTCTATGGCCTACTGAAAATTAATTTGGAGCAAGTTCAGGATGTATGACCTACTGAAAATTAATTTTTGGTATAGTGTGAGTGAAGGCAAAACATCAGAAAATATCTTTTAGTGATTTGCACGACTGCTGAAAAAGTCTCTTCAGCATCCTAAACTAACGCATAGACCGTCACATAAAAATGGGCCCATGAACTGAGAGAGGACTTTGGGACTCACATAGGGTGGTTTTGTGTTGTTAGTAGAGGTATAATAGCCAAACCAAGATAAATGTGCACTCATTTGGGATTACAGTGTAATTGGGTTGCAACGAGAAAATTGTGCTCTGTGATTTGGAGGATGATTGTAATACATTGAGTTATGGTAATTTTGATGGTCCACGAAGAGATTTAAATAAATTTGAATTGCCTATGAATAACCCCAATGTGAAAAAACTCTTAGCCAAGCATGTTTCCATTAACATGTGAATGAGGATAATGAATGAAGAAAATTCTCGTGGTGATCGCAGTTTTTAAAATATTCCAGAGTACCGTTCCGGCCGTTCTACAAGGGTATATATCACAAGCCGAGAGAGGGCTTCGGGGCCCAAATTTTGATTGGATTTTATCTATATTTAAATTATTTATGAAAATAAATTACAGCATTGATTTATTAGCATATGTTCATAGAAGTTTGGTTAATTACTTACAAATAGATATTTTCCATTACATATATTATAGGTTAGAATTTTTATTTTTTTTTATAAAATAGTATCAACTGTTTATATTAAAAATATGAAGATATTAAAAAAAATCATGGAAAGAGAAGTTGTTTGGTCCATGGAAATGTTCTACATCACCATTCATATATATAGAGAAAATTTTATATGGACTACTATTAACATATTAAGTTTGTGTTTGTATCTTTATAATTCTCACATATGTATTAATAAAAGAATAGACTAATAAATATAACACATAGTATTGGTAAATTAAATATCTCAAATTTAATGATCTTCAGTTGGAATTTTATTATTTATTCATATCCTCATATAAAAATTTGAGTATAATTTAATGAGATTATTATTTCCATTGTAAAGTACCAATTAATAAATTATAATAATAATTACATTTTTCTGATGATTTAAAAATAAAATATATTATTTAAAAGTGAACAGTTTCTCTAACATTCATTGATAATACAAAAACGTTTATTAGAACATTTCTCTCATGTAACATAAGTGAATACACATATAAATAGGGATGTTTGCAAAATTGACTCAAGAATTGAGGTCAATTGCAAACCTAACCCACCAAATTTCTCATTTCAACATTAGCCACTTTCTCTCCAAACCATCCTTCTCACTTTCAATTATTTACGAAATTGCCATTGATTCAAATTAATTTCTTTAATTTTCGGAAATCCAATTGACCAAATAATCCTCATCTTCCTCACTTATTCACGAAAATGCCAACATCATCAATTCACCCAACCACCATTTTCAACCAATTTGAAGCTTTAATTGCACCAAAAACCCATTTTTGAGCTTGGATAGCTCATTGTCTCTTGCCTTATGCTTCTATTCTTCCATTTTCTCTCTATTTTCTTCCCAAAAACTCTATAATTTAGCTATTAAAAAATTAAAGCACTTAAGATCTTGCTATATCCGCTGAATTGGTCGTTCATTGCGACTGGGCTTCTTGGTGGTGGCAAGAATCGAAGATATAAGCTAGAAAAGAAGCTAAAGACGAGTGGCAAGTCAATTTTTCAGTAGAATTTCGTGTTTTCTAGATTTGTGCTGCGAAGGTAGACTTCACATGGCCTTCAAGAAGTCTACTAGTTAATGAAAATGTTAGTTTTGCAATTGACCGCGTGAACAAAATAGACTTCTGCAGGTCAGATGAAGTCTACTCCATTTCCTTTAAGAACAAAAAAAAATGGAGTAGACTTCTCGAGTAAACTTCTTTCAAAGCAGGTCATTTTTGCAATTTACCGAACTTTGACATTTTTGAAGTAGACTTCTCCGAGATAGTAGACTTCTCAGAGAAGTCTACTCCTAAAAGTAGACTTCATACATGTCACTTTTGCAATTGACCAAACTTTGACTTTTTGTAGTATACAGCTGGAGAAGTCTACTCGGCTTTTTTTTTGGTGACGAAAAGGTGAATTAAAAAGTAGACTTCTTTTGGTCTGAGAAGAAATCTACTTTTTAATTAATTCAATGTTTGGTCAACCCCAAAACTAACCCATAGTAGACTTCTGCAAGGTTCAAGAAGTCTACTCTCAAAGTCAAACTTGGTCAATTGCAAAAATGACATGTATGAAGTCTACTTTTTGGAGTAGACTTCCTTGAGAAGTCTACTATCTCGGAGAAGTCTACTCCAAAAAAGTCAAAGTTGGTCAACTGCAAAAATGACCTGTAAGAAGTCTACTCCGAAAGTAGACTTCTCTTGAGAAGTCTACTTTCTGAGGAGAAGTCTACTCATCTTTTGGCAATTGCAAAACTGACATGGTAGAAGTCTACTTTTTCGAGTAGACTTCTCTGAAGAAGTCTACTTTTAATGACGAAGTCTACTATTAGTAGACTTCATTAACCGTCTTAGAAGTCTCCTTTTTCATATTTAAAAAAAAAACGCTTTGTATCAAATATATAATAAATTTTTAAAGATTTTCTAGGTCATGAGCTTGTGTTAGTAAGTGTTCTTGCCTCTATATTAGTTATACGTGTTTATAGTTTATATGGATGGTGGAATCAGGTTTTATGTTTTACAAGCTACTTAGCTTATTAATCGTAGACTTCTCCAAGAAGTCTACTTAGTAGACTTCTGCGGACATCAAATGAAGTATACTGTTTTAATTCTCTTATAAAATTCTTTAATCTGTAATTTATGAAAACTAAAAATTATTCTTTGACTCTTGAGTTTGTGTTATTTATTAATATTTCTTATGTATGAGTTTTACATGTTTGTTTCTTATAATTGAGCTTTAATTAATTTTTTGTGTTACTAGGTATTTAGCTTATTAGTAGTAGACTATTTCAAGAAGTAAGTAGACTTCTACTTAGTAGACTTCTAATTAGAAGTCTACTTTTTCAAATTTTTTAAATAAAATTTATTTATCTTTAATTTATGTTAAATAAAAATTATTTTTTTGAATCTTGAGTTTGTATTATTTATTGGTATTGCTTATGTATGGGTTTTACATGTTTGTTTCTTACAGTTGAGCTTTAACTAATTTCTTCTTTTATTAAGTATTTAGCTTATTAGTAGTAGACTTCTAATGAAGTGTAGAAGACTACTTTGTCAATTTGTTAGACAGAATCAAGTTTTAGATCATTTTTAGTAATTCTCCCTATATGTTTCTCTCTTTCATCAAAAAATGTCAGATATAATTTTTTTTTTTTTGACATCGAAATGTCAGATATAAAAAATTATGCTTTATATACTTTTTTACATCCAGCATAGTTTGATAATGTTTTCTGCTTTTATCTATAGTTTTTACCAAATTTTATGATTTGAATACATTATCTACACCCCTTTCGAGTTTTCCTTTTAGGAGACGTGGGAAGCACTACATATAAGTTCTTTCTAAAGTTATTCGCTACGTATAAGTTCTTTCTAAAGTTAAGTGATGTAGCAGTAGATTTGCAGAAAGAAGGGTGTACAATAATATGTTAACAAAGTGATTTATCATCTTCGATCTTCCAAGAAATAATCCTGCTTGGGAAGCTGCAAGTAGCAATCCAACTATCTCAAAACGGCTTTAGTTGAAACTTGATATAATTTTTGGAGTTGGTTCCAGCTCTCAGATGATATTGGTTCTTTCTTATATTACAAGTGCAGTGAAAGTTAGAGTGGAAAAGCAAAATACTTTTGGGTTTCAAATTACATTCACAATCACCGTTTACAAGCATTTTCAGACCATCTTTAAGCTCAGCCACACCTTCTTCAAGAACCGCGCAAACCGGAAATATCCTCACTCCTTTCACTCTCCTCTTAAATTTTTTTCAATCTCTCCTCCGCGCCATTCTCATCGATCTTATTCGCCACGATCAAAGACGACCTGTCAGATAGCCCTTCTTCATGGAACTCGAGCTCCATCACCAGATCTCTCAGATGTTGCCACGGTGTCACTCCTTTGCAACGGTCAAGCCCCGACGCTAAATCCACAACATACGCCAAGACTTTGGTCCGTTCGATGTGGCGGAGAAAGTTATGGCCTACCCCTCGGTTCTGGTGAGCTCCTTTTATGAGTCCCGGAATATCAGCTACCGTCATGGAGAAATCTTCGTCGGTTACGTTTCCCAAATTAGGACGAAGCGTCGTGAACGCGTAATGGCCTACGCGGGGTTTAGCACGGGACAACGCACCAAGAAGGGTGCTTTTCCCGGCATTTGGCATCCCTACAAGTCCCACGTCGGCAATGCTCTTGAGTTCTAATATCAGCACAGCCTCAGAACCGAGCG
>JAHZTW010000001.1:37428556-37455085 GCA_020283515.1 Alliaria petiolata
GAAATTCTCAGGTGAATCCAAATTGCAGGTCTAGACAGAATGTTAGGAAATATGAAGAACTGTTCTTGAACTCGAAACACAACAATAAAATCAACCAACTCTCGCTGCGAAGATTATCTATCTCTAAACCTTAGAATCCTAAATCTCTTTGCAAATTCTAACAATTCAGACAAGCATTAAAGTTCAGGTTTGATTGTTCACAAAATCCCTAAACCAAATCTCTTTGCGAATAGGTATTTTTCTCATCTAACATCAGTCCAGGCAATCAATAATACTCTCGCATCTATTAATCAACTTAAGATCAGATTTTAGGTCATGAAGCTAAAATCAGCATTAAACACAAATCCAGATGAAGAACTCTAATGATTTTTTTTCCTAACAAATTTATTCAACCTAGCAATTCATCAATCACCTTTGAAAAACCCTAAACCTAACAAGAAAACTACTCAGACATGATTAATGAAACACAAATCATAACTTGAATATAAAGCATAAAAAAAATCAATAGAAACAAAGGAGTTCCAAATCTGCTCTGAAGGAGTCAAATTCTTCTCTCCAAA
Organism: Alliaria petiolata; assembly: GCA_020283515.1. NCBI lineage: Eukaryota > Viridiplantae > Streptophyta > Magnoliopsida > Brassicales > Brassicaceae > Alliaria > Alliaria petiolata. The sequence goes on from JAHZTW010000001.1 coordinate 37,429,117, forward strand.
AACTCTCTAAAAATCTCTCTCTAAAATAATTTGTGTGTGTTGCCTAAACAATGGCATAAAAACTCTATTTATAGGCCTAGGTACGAATCTTCAATTTCCTGGAAGATTAGGAAAAGTCTTGAGAATTCCCTTTTCTTCAAAATTCTGGAAACTTCACGCCTTTGGAATCGGGAAAACTTGGTGTCAATCGACACCAATGGTCTGTGTCGATCGACACTCATCCTGTAACTTCAATCCGACTGCAACACTTCGTGCCTTCACTCCATTAAGCTCCAAAATATATCCAAATCTCCAGTTTAACTCCAATTGTACCTGAACCTGCATAGACTCTATATAGACTCGAAAATAGTACTAAGACTCAATAAAAACACTTATATCATGGTCCAAAAATGGGTAAAAACCATGATATATCAACTCCCCCAGACTTAGCTTTTGCTTGCCCTCAAGCAAAACAGAAACTTAGTATAAAATCGAGGTTTGAAAACAGAAACATTCAGCTAACCTTAGGAACGCCACATTGAACCAACACCCTTGAATCCACATACCATAGAACCAACCTCAGATAGTATTTTAGTGTAATTACCACAAGCTTAGCAATCTCCCAGTTCAAGTCCAGATCCCTTCCTTCTCAAAATTTCGAACTCAAACAAACGGTATTGACCAAAGAACTTTACAGATTCTTTCCCTTCCTTAGTGCCTGAACAAGACTTTCTTGGTACAGCTCTCCTATTTTCTCTTCCCTTAGTCAACTGCTGCCCATTTTCAGGGTGTTCTAAGATCTTTTCATTGACTTTTTCTTATTCTTTTGAGGCCTTGGAATAGTGCTGCTCTTTACTTGTGTTCCTTGTGAGGAGACATGTTCATGAGCTCTCACTAATATTGTTCCTTGTGAGGAGACAGACTCATGAGGATCTTTGCACTATTCCTTGACTTAGACTCTTTTTTCCTTGGTTTCTTTTCTCAAGGGAAGATCAAGGAGAGACTGTAGTTTTCTTATCTTGTCAGTGCTGAAAGAGGAATCAAGTCCAATGCATACCAAGCTCTAAATAGGAATCTGAACTCTCTCTGTTAGATTGATCCACTTGCAGCTTTCTACCTAGTAAAATCTGCAATCAACTACTATGGGAATGGTCCTTCAAGTGTCATTATGTTGTGGTTTTGTTCCAAGAAAAACTGAAAATTTCAACTGATTTTGACTCAATAAAACTAGTTTTTGACTGACTCAATTGACTCTCAAACAATACACAATGTCAGTAATCACCTCCCCCAGACTTAAACAACACTGTCCCCAGTGTTATCAAGCCCGAAGTTGGCTAAAAGAAAGATTAGAAACAACATAAAAGACTAGTTAGAAGAATTATCTTCGTCTGCGCGTGGTGTCGATCGACACCCACAGATGGTGTCGATCGACACGGGTCTGTGTCGAGACCAATGTCTCCTTTTTTCAACTGACTGAAACTAGGACTTAGTAAAACTAAAACGAAATGTAAAGAAAAATGTACCTAACAATGGGTTGCCTCCCACTCAGCGCTCGTTTTCAGTCATTAGCTTGACTGTGTTGGGATTCAGACGTCCGGTGGATCAGAGGGTGTCATCGAATGCTTCCCAGGAGAATGTCTCCTCATCCATGGTGGTGTATAGGCGTTGGGTGCATGATAGCGACCAAGGAAGTGAGGAACAACAGCAGGGTGGGACTTGAGTTCGGGTGGGACACTTCTTTTTCCTGCAGATTCATCAAAAGAAAAACCAAGCCCTCTACGAGAATCTCGTGGCTTGCATAAGTGTGAAGCACCTTTTGAACCTTTTAAGTTCCTATTGACAAGATCGGGAGTTTTGGAATTAATTCCAGGGAATGCGTACCTTTGCTTCCTTCGAGGTTTATGGGCTGTAGAACGTGAAGGCATCTGTTTGATAACATGTGATGGAGTTGCAGCATTGGAAATAGCTTCTGGTGTGAACGCGAAGGGTGTTGATCGACACTAGGAGTGGTGTCGATCGACACCAACTCTGCAGCTCGAATCTCTGCACTCCTTCTGCAATTCAGCTCTGCAATCCTTGCCTCTATCACAAAAACGTCTTCCTCTATCAACTTGGGATTGATTAGACCTTCATCTTCGCCCGTAGTCCTGAAGAGATGATTGATTCCACTACAATCTTCAAGCTCCACGGCTTTCTCAGAATTCCCATCCAATGTCTCTTGAACAACCAGTTTGTTCACTTGCTCTTTAGAATACAGCTCTTCTCCAGCGATCACAGCAATGCAAGAGATGTGTTTGGATGTTCCAGTAGTAGGAATAGTTTTGTAGAAGACTCCTCTGTCAACATTAAAGAAGGATATTCTCTTATTCGGCATGTCTACAACTGCTCCCACTGTGGCCATGAATGGTCTTCCAAAGATGAATGGCATGATAGAATTCTTGCTCACTTCCACCACCTGAAAATCAGTAGGTACTAGACAGTTCCCCACTTTGACAAGCAAGTCTGGGATTGTACCATATGGGGTTGTGGTGTCAGAGTTGGCGATGAGAGTCATGTTTGGAGGTTGAAGATCAGTAATGCCCAAACTTTCTGCAATGTCCCTTGACATGAGGTTCACGCTAGCACCAGAATCGCAGAGAGATTGTTCAAACTCAACTCCTCCAATGGAGCATGGAACAACAAACATCCCAGGATCTTCAACCTTGAGCAGCTGCTTTATTGGCGGTGGTGTACCCCTTGCTTTGTTGAAGAGTTCTTCAATTTCTTCAAGACTCTTTCTGCAATTCTTGAAGAAAACACTCAAAGGATAATCCTCCCAGGCTTCAGCAAATGAGATCGCATTGGAGATCCTTCTCACCTTCTTGTTGAAACCAGCCCGCTCTTTTGCACTAATGGGCGGCCTTAGGTGTTTGGGTATAGGAGGATATGGAATCTTAGGCTTGTATCCCCTTTCTTCTGCAACTTTTGAAGCTTTAGGTCGATCTGGCGAAGTCTGGGAAGGGTGTCGATTTTTTGGTGTCGACCATGCTTGATTTCGGTCCGTAAGAGCTCGAAAAATCGTTTTTTACTGGTGTCGATCGACACTCAGAAGTGGTGTCGATCAACGCTAACTCTGCAACTGTAGAATCGTGTTCTTTATCTAGCTCTTCGATCTCTTCAAAGCTCAGACTCCTTTTTAGCACTGGTTGAAAGCTTCTTTTATTCTGGATCGTGATGGCATTCACATGATGCCTCGGATTCATGTCTGTCTTTCTAGGAAGGAATCCCTCTTGTCTCTTCAATGCTTCAGCAGTTTGAGCAACTTGGGTGTCCAATTTCTTCATATGAGAGTTCAAGCAATCGATCTTCCCATTCAAGTCTTGGTACAGTGAATCTATCTTTCCATTGAAATCCACTGTCATCTTCTGTTGACCATCCAATAGTTGTTCCGGCATAGACTCCACCTTATTGTCTTGTGTAGGGGGCTTTTGGTAAGAAGAAGAACCATAATTTCTCTGGAAGTTGTTGTTCTGAAAAGGCTTCTGCTAAGAAGAACCATAGCCTTGCTGGTTCCAAAATCTTTGACCTTGAAATCTAGCTCCATTGATATAGTTAACTTCTTCTTGTTCTGGCTCAAAGGTCTCCACTTCATTAGCAAAATGAACTTGCTTCTTCCCCACCAAGATGTCCAGCTTCTTGTGAACCTCAACTATTTGGCTTCCTCCATTTGTACCAGCATGTTGTTTCCTTTCAAAGTCTGCATTCTTGGTGCTGTTGCAAGAGGCCAAATTCTCTATAAGCACAATCGCGTCATCGGGATATCTGGTGTTGAAGTTGCCATTGCTTGCAGCTAAAGCCTGGTACCTCCAATCGATCCCTCGGTAGAAGATTCCGAGAAGTTGCGGCTCACTGAAACCGTGATGTGGGCAGTCCCTTTGGTAAGCTTTGAATCTTACCCAAGAAGCCTTGAATGCTTCAGTAGGGCCTTGGGAGAATGCAGTGATCTTTGTCCTCACCTCTTCGGATCTTGCATCATCAAATAAGTTGCATAAGAATGCATTATTTGTTTCTTCCCAAGTGGTCAAGGATCCTGGATCCAACTGCTTCAGCCAATATGATGCATCTCCAGCAAGCGAGTAAGGGAAAAGCTTGCAGAAAAGATAATCATAGGACACTCCGTTAGCCTTTATGCTTGATGGCAAGTCTTCAAACCTCTCAATGTGGTCCATGGGATGTTCATTGGGAAGACCATGGAAAGGATGCTGAGCTACAAGTGTGTAGTAAGCAGGCTTCAACTCGAAATCATTCCTCTGAAATGCAGGAGGACGGATCGCAGCTCTATTAGCATAGAATTGGTCTGGTCTGTTGTATTCACCAAGTGTTCTTCCGCGTCCAACGTCTGCATGTGCGGCTTGTATCGGTTGCTCGATGATAACTGCTCCATTATCGTCAAGTCTCTGGCCTTGAGCATTCCTCCAATGCCCATCTCCATCCACCAAATTACCAGCTCCGTCGCGTATCAAAACCATAAGACCTGCCATCTCTTCCTGCGAAGGGTGTCGATCGATGCTAGATGTCGTGTCGATCGACACTCGTGCAGATTTACGGTTTGTACGTTCCAGACGACCGAACTCCTGGTTGAGATCAATTAGCTCCTTTTCTTTGTTGCTTCTGGTACTGCGTATTCCCGCCTGTCACGCGGGTGACCCGGGTTCGATCTCCGGCAACGGCGCCAAAAACTTGATAGGGTCAAACTTTTACCCAAATAAAACAACACTGCAAGTGCACAGCAATGCAGTTGAAGAATAAGGGGTTATCGAATCCCAAAGGAAGTAGATGCTACGCTATGGTTTCTAGGTTCAAATTATGCTAGATCAAATCAATTAAAGTAAATAAAACTACTAAGTAAATCAGAAACGAAATCAAAAGTGGATTAAAGTTCAGGAGACTAAGGCGCTAGGCAAGGGTAATTCTCAGGTGAATCCAAATTGCAGGTCTAGACAAAATGTTNAAAACTACTAAGTAAATCAGAAACGAAATCAAAAGTGGATTAAAGTTCAGGAGACTAAGGCGCTAGGCAAGGGTAATTCTCAGGTGAATCCAAATTGCAGGTCTAGACAAAATGTTAGGAAATTATGAATTCATATAAATTTTTTTCTTACCCTAACAATTACACCCTTATACCCAATACTTTAAACCTTAACCTTAACCCTTTTAAACTGAATACTCATGAAACTTATAAATTGATTCATATTCATGAAATTTTATTTTATATAGATGCCAATTGTCTATGTTTTAATTGTGTTCATAATTTTTTTACCAAATTATTTTTTATAATTTTTATTATTAAAGTTTGAGATTTAGTGATTTGGTAGACTTCTCTAGATGTATTTGTTTCTAACATAATTTGGCTATGTTGATTTAAATTGATATATTTTTTTGAAATTTTATTTTTAATAGATGGAAAATGTATATGTTTTGGTTATTTATCAAAGTTTTTTTATAAAATTTATTTTTTATAATTTTTTATAATTATTTTTAAGGAAATTATTTGAGAGAAGTCTACTCTGCAGTATAAGTCATAGGTGAGAAGTCTACTTTGAAAGTCTACTCGAAAAGTCTACTTTAGAAGAAAGTAGACTTCATGGAGAGGCCAAGAAGTCTACTCGGGAAGTCTACTCTCTCGTAGTAGACTTCTCTAGGGTAAAACCGTCATTATCGCGAACGTTTTTGTTTGGTCACAAGGGTGAGGATTGTAATTTCACTACCCCTGTGGGTTACTTTTGCCAAACATGCAATACGGGGTCTAGTTTTGGAGAAAAAATCAAGTTTTATGTCATTTTTAGTAATTCCCCCATATAAATATGACAAGATTAAGCTTATAAATTCACAATAAAATTTAAAAGAAAAAGCAACAAAAAATCAATCCAAAAATATTACTGAATTCTCAAAAATAAATGAAGATAATTATTTTATTATTTTATTTTTGACTATTCTAGTGCTTGTTTTATCATGTAAGTTTAACTATCTCGCATAGAGATGATACCTAAAATATTTTATAATCTTTATTTAAATATTAAATTCATAATTTAAAGTTTGTTTTGGAAATTCATAAATTCATAATATAAATAGTTGATACTATTATGGCCAAATCTAATTTACATGATAATATCCATTCTTCCAATCCTGCGGCGAGCCCCCAATTTGATTTTCAAATAAGAAATCAACTTCCTCATGATCAAGATTTTGGACACTCTGTCACTAGAAACCCAATTGGTTTTTGTCAAAATTGTTTCCAGTAACATGTGATTGAGGATAATGAATGAGGAAAATTCTTGTGGGTATCGCAGTGACTGTTAACAAGTTTTCAAAACACTCCAGAGTATCGCTCCGGCCGTTGGACAAGGGTATATATCATAAGTCAATGAAGAGATCTCAACAAGTTATGTCATAAGTGGAATAAAATGAAACTGAAAGCAAATTGGATTCGATGATCGAAAGGTGTAAATCCAGTGGGACATAAATGAACCTTTGTGCCAAAGCAGAACGAATATGAAACTGATTATGAAGAGACATACTCTCATATGGTGGATGCAACTACATTCAAGCTCCTTATCAGCCTGACAATAAAAGAAGGACTTCACTTATACGACCCATTGGACATTGATACTTATATGCAAATCCCTGAAATATATAATCCATGAAGCATACAATACTGGAAAGATTGATGATATCAAAATTATGTTCCTCGTAACTTCAGCTATCCGATCGAATGAAGGCAACTATATTTCATGGAGTGTAATCACGAAAATGAATATTATAAGATTAACCAATATACCCATGTGTATTTATCAAAAGATTATGGATCAATAGGTACCTTGAGTCTTTCCATGACAAGGTTTTCACAAGGCAATAAAGCACACACAAATGATAGACATCCAAAGGAAAATGTTATAATTTCACAAATGAAGGTCTATCACTGTTGTAGCATAAACTACATCGGTCAATATTTGTAAATAGTAATAACTTGAAGGATCTGGGTCATCTTTAATTAACAAAGATGTAAAGGGCTTTATCAAGGAACTGAGCTCAAAGAATGTGTCGAACCGGATTTGGCCTAGTTTAGTGAGCAAATACACCAGAATATAGAAGTAAATAGCTTTAATATTGACGATTTGGAGTGTTTACAAGAGAAAGAGCAAAAAACTGAATTGAAATAACAAGTAGAGAAAATTGTGAGAGAGCTGTGTGTGTTTTGTATGTCCCCTTGATCTTTGCTCTTCCTCTTGTTTTATAGCTCTTGAAACCGTGTCTAACGTCTTCATTTACTCCACTTGATTCTATAATGATTGCATTTACTTATGTGGACTCTGCCATTTTTGGTCAAAGTGTTGAATTATTCTTGTTTGAATAATTTCTCAGTTCGTCATCAGAGTCAGTTTTTAGTTTCCCGTAAGTTTAAACTTTACAGCTCCGAGCTTTAGACTGAGCGAGTTTTAATGTTTGACTTCGATTCAAGCTTTTCCACGTCGGTAAGAAAGTTGAGCTCGTCGATGGGCCTTTGAATTTTACTGCTTAGTGGGCCTAAAGTTCTGGGCCAAAATTTACTTAAATCAGATTTCACTGCACTTAAGTAATTTACTCTACGATTTCCTTCGGTAAATTGGAATCCCGGCGAAAACAGTTGACTTTCCTCTTCCAACTTCTTCAAATTGTTCATCTTCTTTTGGTTCAGTTTTCTTAGCTTATGTTCATCATGCATGATGAAGGAGGGTGTTTTCAACTCGATTGGCTTTTTTACGCGACAAGCGTGGTTGGCGACACAGAGTTCTAAAGAATCGGTAGCTAAACTCTGAGTAGAATTCAGACATCCTGAGACAGTTGAGGCGATCATCCCTGCGCCTGGTCAAAATCCAGAATGGATGCCAAATCATTTTTATTGCGTATATGAACATTTATATCGCCATTGCGGCTTGCGTTTCCCCATTCCTAGAGTGTAAATCATATTGATGATAAAGTCGGGGCTTTGTCTTTCCCAGGTTTGCCATAACTTTGTTCGTCAAGTTATGTGTCTCATTGTGTTGGCGGATAGCGGGACTGACTCTTCGTTCGAGAGATTTGTACCGCTTGGGGAGAATAAGCCGGAGAACCAGGGATTGGTCGAGAAATTGTTTCTGATTAACCTTCTAATGATGGCGATTGGTGGTCTTCGTATTTCTTTTTCCGTGTTAATAAGGAATTTGTGGGACCGGATTGTCCCTTCCACCATACTGTTTGGAGACAAAATAGAGGTTTCTTTTGTCTTTGCCTGATCTTTTCACCTTGATCTGCATCCTTTATCCACTTGACATTTTTATTTCCTTTTTAATGAAAAATGAGAAATATTCTGAGTCTTCTCGGGTTGTTGTCCTCCTAGAGCGTTTCCAAGCGCGCGCCACGAATTGGAAGGGCTTCTATTGATCCGAAGTGGTTCTTTTTGGTCGAAGCGGAGTGCTTCATAATCTTTTGAATTGTGTTTTTTTCTTGTGCCCCTTTTATTGCTTTTCCTTACTGTGCTTCTCATGCTACCGCCTCCGTCTGCAGATGTAAATTCCAACAAAGAGCCTTCTGGTCTTGTGGTAAATATTTGTCAGCCTTTCTGAGGTAAACGTTTGAGTGATGACTTTGGCTTTTTGATGGGAATCCTCTGACTTATGCTTTTTATTCTAGATAAGACCGTGGTCAACTTCTTTCCGCATGACCCATCTGTTTCAAAGACTGTTCGGGAAGTGATTCACCAAGAAGCCGTTTTACCGCTTTCTCACCCGAGGTTACTAAACGAAGGTCCAGACAACATTATCATCCCGGATGGCAAGAGTCGCAGGATAGAGATCGGTACTTCGCTGAGGGCTATCAATGTTGATGTTGATGAGGATGCTCCTTCTCATGGGGACCGTGCTGACTCATGGGGGACTCTTTCATCGTACCACAACGATAGTGAGATGGGACTTCTGCCAGATGGGGCGAATGTCTTGACTCCTATGCCCGCTGCTGCAGGAAAGGATTATAGGAACATTGATTTTAATTATGCGGCCCCTTAAGATCATAGCTTTGTAACTTCCCTTAATCATGCCGAATCCGGTGTGAACGTAGCATCTTCTTCTAAAGTTGATGGGATTGCGATCTCGCATACCTTTGCTAGTTTAAGCATGAACAGAAGCAAGCTATGGTGGTGTCTCCCGAGGTCATATTTCCGCTGACAGCGACGACTATCTAATTCTTTTTCGTGGATGTGAACTCACCACTTCGCAAGTTAATGCCTTTAGTCTTTTAGAGAGGGAATCCTTACCAGATCTCTTTTGGTCTCTTTTTGAACAGGATCAAGACGCAATGATGCTAATCTTGAGTCATTTTTGTGCTGGCCCTTTGAACTTGGAAGCCCTTTGTGATGGTGGTTTTGAATATTATGAGCAAATCGGTGAATTCCTCCTCAAGGTATGTTCCGCCGCTTCTGGCTTTTTTTGGCGATAGCGAAGTCGGATATGTTTCTCGTTCTGACCTTAAAGAGCTTTGGAGTAAACACTCGGGTGAGGTTGCTTCCCGGCATGGTGAAAGAGATGAATTGATTTTCTCTGGAACTATACTCAAGGATGATCTTGCGGCTACCCAGTTACGCGCAGTTGAAATCAAACGTCGGTTGGACGACAAGTCAAAACATGCCTCCGAAGTAAACCTTGTAAAGGATGTAGGTTTTTTTATCTGGTCGTGAATATGCTGTTGGAGTCCTTAACATCGTCCTTTCTCGCACCAAGGCTCACGTTTCTGGTCTCCATGAGCTTTCTTAGAAGGTTCAGCTACTTGATCAAGCCGAGGTGAATTTTGGGTTATTGGCTCAAATTATTGATGGAAAGATTGGCGATCTGAACGAGGAGGCTTCAAAGATTCGAGAAGACGTTTTGAAATTGAGGCCGGAGTGAGGAAATTTGATGTTCGTCCTTTGGATTTTAGGGATTTAAAGCTCCCTGTTGTGGATCCTTCTTTATTGTAAATGGACATGTTTTGGTTTTTTCGTTTTTTATCTCCTTGGATAGGATCTGTTATTGAATGTTTGTTTGGGAATCTTTTACACCAGGTTATTAACCCCTTTTGTCTTCAGAAATTTTTTAACATAGAGTTTTAGACTCCTTTGATTTTGATTTCGGAAATCTTTAACATAGAGTTTTAGATCCCTTTATTTTGACTTTGGAGATCTTTAACATAGAGTTTTAAATCCCTTGATTTTGACTTTGGAGATCTTTAACATAGAGTTTCTAGATCGCCGACTGCTTTTACGGATGTACCTTTAACACTGACTTTATAGGTTCCTAGTTTTTTACTTCTGAGATTCTTTACACAAAGTTTCTAGATCTCCGACTGCTAGTGTACCTTTAACACGAAATTTCTAGGCCCCTAGTTTTTACTTCGGAGATCTTTTACACAGAGTTTCGAGATCTTCTACTGTTTTTACGAGTGTACCTTTAACATGGAGTTTCTAGGCCCCTAGTTTTTACTGCAGAGATCTTTTACACAGAGTTTCTAGATCTCTGACTATTTTTTACGAGTGTACCTTGAACATGGAGTTTATACGCCCCTAGTGTAGACTTTGGAGATCTTTTACACAAAGTTTCTCGATCCCCGATGGTTGTTTTGGCAGGAAAAATATTAATTTTCCTTCTTTGACATATTTGATTTCTGTTTTCGATAAAACCAGTCATTTATGACGTGAGCGGTTTCCCGAGACTTATCATTTCAAATTTCCTTTCTTTATTTAAAGTATGCATTTTATGGAACACACAATAACCTTCTTCTGCCTATAAAATAGGGCTTCCATACTTTTTTTTCTTTACTCATTTCTTTCCATGGCGACCCTTGGGAGAGTAATTTCTTGGTCCAAATTTTTCTTTCGAGGAAATGATAATTTACAGAGATTTGTTGATATTGAGTTACCTTTTTGGGTGACGCTTAGTGCTTTCTCTCTTCACAAAAGTGATAGATATTTCCCCGAAATATGTGTGGAAGGGAAAGGTCTTTCCCCGAAATATTACTTTCATTGTTCCAAATCTGGGTGCAAGGTGAATTGTCACCTTGCAGCTGGATCTGTTGGATGTAGCCGCGTCTTGACGGTCGAATTAAGCTTATTCTCTTTCTGCTGTTTATCCTTGCTCTTTGTAGACTCATTTCTTATCATTCCCTTCTTTCTTAGACCATCTAAAGGATTAGTGACACTCTTTTGCGAGTGAGTGTTGCTTGAATGGAATCGGAGGGTTGGCAAGAGGAGCATACAACAAAGCTTGCATCTTTTGAGTTTCGTATATGACTCCTCTGTGCCTTTGATGATCGAATCAGGAGTTCATTTGTTCTGACTTCTTTTAGGCCATGTTGCTAGAAGCGATCGACATCCATATGTTAATTTGTTAGAAAGTTTGATTTTAATCGAAGTGACTGTACATGGCGTTTGAGCCCCCTTTTGAATAATGAATAAGACTCTTTCTTCGTTTATATTGTTTGTAGTTGTACTTGACTTCACAAGTTGCCTACGTACCCATTTCGGGATCAAGCCACATCGTAGTTCAATAAACCTTCCCTTTTATGTTTTTGGTATTCACTTCCATCTTCCGTTCTTTAGTCGTTTTCGACCTAATATGTGGTTTAAATCCAGAATGAACTTGCCTTTTAAATTTAGATTTTCAACGAGTAATCCAGTTGACCTAGATCCTCTTACGACTCTGACTCCGTAAGAAGTTGGAAATTTGATGCACTGGTGATAAGTCGAGGGTATTTCCCTCATCGAGTTGATCCATGGAGTTCCCAAAATTGAGTTGTAGGGAGTTTTGGTGTCGACTACCTGCATGACTTTGTCTGCTGAGATCGGTAGTTCAGTTGTTCTGACCGCGGTTGAGGTATCACCATTGAACCCGGTAAGAGTTGATGTTGCACTTCAAATGTATTTTTCATCGATTCCCATTTACTTTAAGGTTTCCAGAAAAATGATGTTCGGAGAACTACGTGTATGAATGAAAATATGTTAAACTTCGTAATTAGCCCCAACATCAAGACTTACCATGAGAACGTTGTCGTCAAAATCGTTTAGGACGACTTTGTCTTCTTCGGGGAAGGTTATTTCCACTTTGGGAAGTATCAATTTGTTGCTAGGCTTTTTCGTGTTCGCCCGTCGCTGATGTTACTTGATCGACCATGTTGAGCCTCCGTAGAGTTTTGATCCACCAATAATAAGGTTGACCTGCTTCTTTTTATGTTCATGATCTTCTGACCTCGATCTTTTTGGAGTTTCCTTTCCTTGATTCGATGTCGTTATATCTTTGATCTTGATTTCACCAAGATTCCCTTGGGCGTATAATTCGGATAATGCTCCGCCTAGTGGATAGCAATTTTGGTTGCGTGCCCATGGATTTTGTGGTAGATGCAGTATGCTTCTGGATCACACCCCATTATTTTAAGATCGTCTTCTGACTTTGACCCTGAATCGTCATCATTTGTTTTTGGTCCTTTCCGGACCACGTAGGTGTGTGACCCGTAGTAAATTCTTGATTCCTTGTTGTCTCTTCTATCGCTCCTTTCAGCTCGCGGAGCCACTGAGTTTCTTGAAGTAGGGGGCTTAGAGTTCTTGTATCGTTTTGAACTCGCTTGCCAATTTTTTCCCATTCTGACCAAACCTGCACCTCGGTGGAGTGCGTCTTGAATCGTTGTTGGTTCGTTGACCGTAATGTCATCCTTGAATTTCAAGTCGTGCCATAACCTGGCATGTAGAGTCGCTTGAGCCGTGTCATCGCAGATGGCCGGGATTCGTGCGATGATGTCCTTGAACTTGGCGAGGTGAGAGCATAGTGAATCTCTAGGTACTTGGGTTAAGGCCCAAATTTCTGCTCCTAATGTCGTTTTCTGGATGTAGGCTGAATATTATTTTAAATAACTGACTGATAGTTGTGAAAAACTATTAATCGATCGCTCTTCCAATCGTGAAAACTAATATAAGGCGGACCCAGAGAGGTGTTCGGCGAAAATTTTGCATTGCATGGCTTCTTTCTCGTATTCGTTGAAGTAAGATATTCCAACCGCAATTCTGAATACAACCAAATATGATTTGAGATCGGTCTTCCCTTCGTAGATCGGAAGCCTTAACTTCCCTGTATCTTTTATCGGAGTGTTTTCAATCTTCTCTGAGAACGGAGTTCGCTTGGTTTCCTCTACCACGCGGTCGATCTCTGGTGCGGCGCTGATCGCATGGTGAACTCTAGAGTTCATGTTATTGGGTCCTTCCTTGTTTTCTTCAAAGGTCTAGAGGATGTATTACAGGCTTGCAGGATCAACCTCTCGTTGTAGATCGGATAGTTGAGAGGTGAACTAGGTTGGTCCACTCCCTCTTCCGGATTTCGGAGTCATATTTGTTCTCTGTGGAGTGAAGTTCTGTAGAAGAATTGTCGGGGTGAAGGATCTAAATTGATATGATTCAGTCCTCCTATAGGAAACGGTCTCGGGATGCCAATGCTTCCCTAATCGGGTACTGGTGGGTTTGGGCCCAAATTGTTGTCGTGTTCTCGGTTGATATTATCAGGGTTTCAACATCGGTAACGCCTGCATGCATTGTTGATGCTGGAGTTTGCGCTAAGTTCTGAGTTATGAAACCTGTATCTCGTGCTAAATTGGGTTGTATCGTAGCAGCCGATTGGCTTAAAGCCTTATGGTCACTGCATGTCTTTTCCATGTGTTTAGATATGGTGGCGTGAACGCCATCTATTCTCTCATTTTGTTCAGAACTGATCTTTAGTTTGATGTACTCATATATTTCATACATTTAGCTTGCATCTAGGACATAATTATATTCATATTGCACTCATACTTAGAGTTTTTGTAGCTTCTGTCCCATTTTAGGATTTAGACATGTTTGCATTAGCATTTGCATGTTTCTCGCATTCTTGCATCATATTCAGGTTGTTTTGGATGCATTAGAGCTATGGAGGGTGCGTGGACATGCTAAGGATCAAAGAGGAGCTCATGGACAATTGGAGGAACTCGGCCATGATACAAAGGAACCGAGATCGAGGTAGAGATCGAGCTAGGCAGGTCGATCAAGATGAGATCGACCAGAAGATCGAGACACTCAGGTCGTTCCAAGAAAGAAGATCGAGGTCAAGATCGACCAGGCCGATCAAGCAAGTGTACGGACATGGGACTTAAGCCCAGGAAGAACAAGAGGAAGATCGAGTTCACGACTCGATCACCAAAGGATCGACAAGACGATCGAGAGAAGCACTCGATCCATCCAACTGGATCGAGCTGACGATCGAGCAAAAGAGGACGTTCCATGCGCACGATCGAGAGAGAGATCGACTACACTGGTCGATCTCTAACCTTATCCGACAGCTCATTTTTGGCGTCTTGTGGGGGACCATTTCCTCTTTTGTATAAAAGGCCTTAGACCTATTTTTGGCCATACATCACATCCTTATCCTAGTTTTTCGTTTTGTCTCTGCTTCTTTTAGGCAAGAACGCCATTTTTATGTTTTGAAGCTTTTCATCTTTGAAAAACCTTAAGTTTGCATTTTTAATCTAAGTACTTCTCTTAATCTTGTTTATCATTAGCTTAATCTCTTTCTCAGCTCAAACCGAACATGTTGAATCTCTCAAAACCAGTGTTTATGAGTGATTCAAACATGAGGAGTGAGTAATCTCTCAATGTTTCACGGTTTGGGGTGATTAAGAGGGTTAAAAGGTTTAAGCTTTGGTCTTTTTTTGCTCTTAATACATTCTCTTCTTGGATTTGGGCGTTTAATGCCTAGAGGATCTTGAGAAAGACCTCTTTGTTCTCAGGGATTTCCTTGTCCTGGAAAGATTTAGGGAATTCCTTAAAACCAAATCCAAGATACTAATCCAACCCTTCCCAAACGCCATGGATGTGAGGGGGATTAGTAAGGCCACGTTTTGAGATCTATGCTTCATGTTCTTCACCTTTTCTTTCCACCACGAACCATGGGTTAGGAGGAAGGGGTGAAGAAAGGATTCATACCACAAACCATGGATGAATCTAGTTTAGCTTCTCAAGGCTTAGAGAAAGCACAAAATGTGTAGATCTATGTTTTTAAGAACCAAAGTTTAAATCTTGAACCTCTTAAACATGATCCCCAACCCGTGAATCCATCTTTAGCATTTGAAAACATAAAAATTACCTTTCTTTAGTTTAAAGTTTCAATCTTTAGCTTAAATACACCTAGTTGCTTATTTCTTCCTTTAAGGCTGTTATAAATTCATAAAGTTCTGCTTTTGGTCTTATTAGTATTTTATAAATTCTCTAGCATCTTATTTAGCACCCTGGTATTTAGTTTCAAGTCTTTAGAATTTTATTTCTAGTTTTTAAAATTCATCTTAGGTTATTAGCCATTTCCCCGTTTTGTCTGTCTTTAGATTTATATTTTCTAAAACTAGTAGTCGTGCTTTTTAAATCTTTACCTACCGCTTTCCAGCTGCTTAACCCCTTGGTCGGGATTTTAAAATAGTTTTCAAATTTATTAGGTCGTCACAAGTAGTTTATTTCGAATTGTTCACCCATTTATCCGTTTTACACTTAGATTTACTTATAGCTTTTGTATTCTTAGTATTCCTTCAAACTTCCCAAGTTGGATTGACTCTTAAGTATTGCAATGACATGAGCATGCTAAGGTTTTGATTAACCGAGAGAAAACTAGTTATCAAATGGCGCCGTTGCCAAATTGGGATTAGTTTGAAGTTACTAAGATTTGGAGCTTAGTAGAGCCTAAGTCTTTATTTTTACTTTGATTACTAATCTATCTACCTACCTACTTGTATCCTCAGGTACATGAATCTGCGTTCTAGAGGTGAAGACAACCTAATACCACCTCTAGACAACATTCATCAACTTGGTAGTGCAAGACTAAGAAGGCAAACCGAGCAAGCACGAGACTTTGAAGAGATTGTGCAACCGGTTATTGTTGATATTGAGGGTATGGCTGAGCAAGATCAAGCTGCTGCTCCTCCTCACTATGCTGCTGCTGGAAGGGGGAATGGAAACCCCAACCACGCCCAAAGACCACCAAGGATCATAGGTGCGGGTGATGCACCGAACACTCATCACAACCGTTTTGGCATCACCCCTCCTCATGTCCAAAATAATAACTTAGAGATCAAGACAGGCTTTGTCTCAATGGTGCAAAAAAGAAAGTTCCATGGACTAGCAATGGAGGATCCGTTGGAACACCTAGACAACTTCGAGAAAGTGTGAGGCATGATAAAGATCAACGGGATCTCGGAGGATAGTTTCAAGCTTCGGCTTTTCCCCTTTTCACTTGGGGATAAAGCTAGGCATTGGGAGAAGACTCTTCCCCAAGGCACCATCAACTCTTGGGCAGAGTGTAAAAAAGGCCTTCCTCTCAAAGTTCTTCTCAAGTACTAGAACAGCAAGGTTGAGAAGTGAAATCAGTGGGTTCACGCAACGCAATAATGAGACCTTTGCCGAGGCTATGGAAAGGTTTAAAGATTACACCATTCAGTGCCCACACCATGGTTTCAGTGAGGAATCCTTGCTAAGTACCATCTACAGGGGAGCTCTCCCTAAAATCAGAATCTTGCTAGACACGGCGAGCAAGGGTAATTTTCTTGGGCAAGAAGTGACCGAGGGAATGGAGCTCATAGAGAACTTGGCATTGAGTGATGGCAATTACTCTGAAGACTATGACCGAGCGCCAAGAGGACACGAGCTGGAATCGCACAAGAAGGAGCTGAAATCTCTCAATGAGAAGATTGATAAAATGATGCTCCAAAGCCAAAAGCATGTACATTTTGTGGGTGAAGCCGCAGAGGTGTTTGAAGAGGGAACTCAAGAAGAGTTAGAAGAAGCAAACTGGGTAGACTACAATAAGCCACAAGGGTATATCCAGAGGTTCCAAGGAAACAACAACCTCTCATACAGAAGCACCAATGTGGAAAATCAAAAGGATCAAGTCTATCCTCCACAACAAGGAAAACAGTTTGTTCCCTTCAACAAAAGTGGCTTCGTGCATAACAGTGGCTATCAAGGGCCAAGACAAGACAACTTCCAAGGCCAACATCAGCAAGGGAACAAGAGTTACCCACCAGGTTTTGTGCCACAACAGCAGCAAGTTCAAGCTCCACCCCAAGATCCGGTACATGCGATGTTCCAACAACTTCTACAAGGGCAAGCATCTAACAACCAGAAGTTTGTTGATATCAACAACAGGCTGGACTCCTCTCTCACTGAGGTCTCTACACAAATCGCCAACATCAACAACAAGCTTCGTCAGTTAGAAAAAGGAAAAGCAAGTTCAAGTGGCCAAGTTAGCTTACCAGCTACAACCATGGTCTGTGCTTGAAAATAATGAGGACATTATGGTTCAAGAGGGGGAGAATGATCAAGAGATCACTTTTGACAATGTCTACATTGAAAGACCAAGAAAAGGGAAAGAAGCGGTTTTGGAGAAAAAGGTTGAGGAAGCTAGCAAAGAGAAAGAAGCTTTCATTCCTCCACCATACAAACCCAATCTTCCCTTCCCTGGAAGTTTCAAGAAGCAGCTGATTGAGAAACAAAGAGCCTTGTTTGAGAAGCATTTGAGGAACGTTGAACTGAAACTGCCGTTGGTTGATTGTTTAGCCATGATGCCTAAGTATGCAAAGTTTTTGAAGGATACACTTGCCAAGAAAGTTAAAGAAGGTGAAGGAGAGGTCATGGTATTGAGTCAGGAATGCAGTGCCATCACTCGCAAGGTGACAGCACCAAAGAAGCTCGGTGACCCCGGCTCGTTTACACTTCCTTGCGCTATAGGGAACTTGAAGTTTGAGAAAAGCCTTTGTGACTTGGGGGCAAGCATTAACCTTATGTCATACTCCACTGCGAAGAAACTAGGCCTTGCTGATTTCAAGGATAGCCACATATCCTTAGTCCTTGCTGATAGGAGCATACGGCTGCCCAAAGGGGTGCTTGAAGACCTTCCCTTGAAGATTAACGATGTCACCGTCCCAACTGATTTTGTTGTCTTGGAGATGGATGAGGAGGATGAAGATCCCCTTGTGTTGGGAATACCATTCTTGGCTACTGCAGGAGCCATGATTGACGTGAAGCACAGGAAAATCTCCCTAAATTTGGGCAAAGGTGCAAGATTCAAGTTCACTACAAAGGAAAGCATGAGAAAGCCAACTATCAACGGCCAAGCTTTTCAAGTTGGCATCACGAGGAAGCTGAATCCAGACAAAGATGAGAACGCCCTGCTGGACAAGGGAAGTCATACTGAGAAGGTGAGCCACGCGGAAGCCAACTCGGTTAGAAAGAAAGAGCAACCCGCTACCTTGGTGGGCAAGGATGCATTAGAATTGAGCTCTTGCGTCTCGGTGTCAACAAAGGAAACAACTAGCCTTGAAGACAAGATTAAAGGGAGAGAAGAACCACATGGAGAGGGTTTGCTGGCCCTGATCGGTTGTAAGGAGAAAGAAACTCACCCAGAGATAGCACCAAGGGAAAGAAAAATAAAACGGAAAACTCTCAAGGTTCTTTTCGAGGCTGATAAGAAAGCATCCGGCTACGGTCGACCCCAACCTGGCATCCTGAGTCTACACACATTGGAGCTCAAGGATGACTCCATACTCTGTAAGGTCAAGAGAAAAGAGGGTGCAAAACCTTTCGCAAAAGCGAGATTTCTACTTCCACACGATTTGATCGGAAGAGACAAGGGTACGGTAATAGAAATGATGAACACTTCCTACACCGTGGAGATTCAGCCAGGGATAAGCTCCACCGAGTCTCTTCCCACACCAACCGTCCGAGCTCCACGCTAAAGGGAGTAAGAAAAGTCGAGCTAAACGACGTTAAACAAAAGCGCACTTGGGAGGCAATCCCATAACTATCTTTGTATATATTCTTTTTCTACTTTATTCTTTTATGTTTGTATCTTTAGGAAAGAGGAGATGGGAACCAAGAATCAAGGTCATGGATTTACCAAAGGCAAGGAAAGGAGAACAGAGGAAACGGATCGAGTGACAGATCGACATAACCAAGCTCGATCTTTTCCAGATCGGGCAAGTAAATCGAGTAAAGTCACTCGATCTAGACGAGATCGATTAAGACGATCGAATGAACTAGTCGATTGCGAGAGGATGACCCACCCATGCATTCAACTTGGGATACAAAAGGGGTGTGGATCGACTAGCCTCACTCGATCTTTGTACTTAGATCGATAGAAAAATCAATCAGATTTCTCGATCTCTATATAGAGATCGATGAAACGATCGATCACTTCACTCGATCTCGAAGAAAATGACCTCACGATCGACTTAGGAGCTCGATCCGAGACGAATAATTCCAGCCACGAAGGATCATGAATCGAGAAGAACATTCGATCTAAGGCTCGATCTAAGTCATCGAGCCTCCAATCGATCGAACCATTCAATCACGTGCAGAATAGGCATGAGATCGAGTTCAAGATCGACCAATTTGACTCGATCTCATGCCGAGGTAAGTTTTCGAATTTCCCTCTCTTTCTCTTTCCCTCCCTTTTTGAATTTGAATCATGGTCAAGGCTGACACCTTTGACCTTGGTGGGTGTGCTTTGACCACAATTTTTGAAAATTCTTGCATGCATAGATCCAAAATTCTTGTATTTATAAGATCATGCCTCACACTCTCCATTTGCTTGCATACAAACTTATTTTTTTTAAAGAGAGAGAGTGTGAGTTTCGATTTTTCAAAGCAAGAGCATCTAGCATCCTTCTTATTTTAAAGGTATTTTGAATTTTTGAATAGTATATTTGAATTTTTAAGAATTTCCTTTCCATTGAAAAAGATAGGAGTTATTTGATTTGGGGTTTATGTTTTTAATTTTTAGAAATATCTAAGATTGGGGGAAATATTCTGAAATCTTCTAAATTAATACAAAACCTCCTCTAGATCTAAAGATATCTTTTGAATTAATCCCAAAAATTTTGGAATTATTGCATAAAGTTTAAGTCCTTGATCACCTTGCTTACCTTGATCCTTTGGCAAATTGCTATGTCCTCATTCTTCTTGCGAGCTCTTTCATTTCAGGTACAATGGCATCGAGGTTTGGATACTCTCCACAAGCTGGGCTGCTGGTATGGACTGAAGAGGAAAGAAAGACTCGCATGTGGCTCAAGAATAGAAGCATTGAGCCTACAAGGTTTGCAAGCCGAACCTTCTTGGAAGAGGTCGGACTGCTTTGTTCCTTTGATGAGCTGCTTGGCAATATGGAGCTTGACATGCTAGCAACCTTGGATTGTCCAACTTATCCGGAGGTGACATTGCACTTCATATCCACAATGGAATTCTCCTACGACAATCCGAGAGCACCGACACCATCAACCGGGCGCATGACATTCAAAGTCCGGGGGAATGTGTTCAACCTGACCACGGATGACATATGCGAGGCATACCAGTTCAATGTCGAGGCCCCTCTAGCCGAGTTCCCGCAGTTTGAATCGGCAAAGGCATTGTGGGGTTTGATTGGTGAAGGCACTGTAGAGAGAGACGAGCCCAAGATTGAAGAGGCTAGGAATCCCTTGCTACGGTACACGTTGCAACTCCTTGCTAACACCATTGTGGGAAAGACATCAGATTCAACCGTGGGAGGGAACGAGCTGAGCTTTCTATTCGAAGGCTTAAAGGAAGTTTTGTGGGACGAGGGATGGCTCACGGCTAATGAGGAAGACCCGGTGGATGATAACTTTGGGGAAGATGTTAACTACGGATGCATCCTAGCTCGTGACTTGGTCAATTACAAGAGGATGGTCCGAAGATCGAGGTCATGCCCTATCTCCATAGGAGGGTTTCTAACCCCCCTCTTTGAGAAAGAGGGAGTGGACCTTACATTCTTTCAAGCATGCACGGATAGAGCTTATATGGACCACGACTACATGCTTGTGAAGGACTTCTTCGGACCCCCACCTGCCCCAAACACATTGGCTTACTACTTCAAGAATAAGCAAAACGAGCAGAAAGCTTACATTCTCCCAAACCCCTACGGTGTGTTGATCGATTGCATTGAAGGACTCGAGTTCTTGCCACCGGATGATGCGTGCTACATGGCATTTGGAAGCACAGCAACGATCCCCATCTCCATAGACTCCTCCTCACCAACCTTCTCCTCCACTTTGCAGGATTGAGGTACCAAAACAACAACCCTTGTACATATCATGCATGTTTTATTTTTTTTTGCTTTCGATTTTTGGCTCTCTCTTGGACTTGTGTGACACCGAGATGTTTTCGTTCAAGTTTGGGGGAGAGTATGCTTTGACATGTTTTATTTAAATCTTATTTTGTGTTTGCATCCTTGAGTCTTTATCTAAGTACATAGAAAAATACAAAAAAATCAGAAATTTTTTTCAAAAATTTCAAAAAAAATCATGTAGCTTGCATTTGCATCTTAAAACATTTTAGGATTGAGTCTAGAATTTTTTTCTCATTTAGGTTGTTTGCATATGCATTGGGAGAAATGATGAGCTTATCCTTGTAGATTTTAAATCTTGTAATCAATTCAATACCCTAGTTAGTAGTTCTTTGATGCTTGTGAATATATTTGAAAGTAAGGAAGAACCATGCTTGGACCACCTCATTTGTCACTGGTTTTTGGTTGAAATGTAGTCTTGAAATTGATAGCCAACTCTACTCACTTAAACCGAATTTTGACATCTAATTATCATGCTTGCATTGAAAGTAAATTCATGGATTAAAATACTTGAGCTTTTTTATCCACTTTGCCACCCTTTTGCTAGCTCAAGTAGCACCCCTACCATAACCAACTTCCTTTGAAGCCAATTGTTCTTGTGTGATTATTTGTGAGGCCTTTATTTCGATTGAACCTAGAATAAAGTGTTAGGTTTGGGACGACAAGTATAGGTTTTCATGTAGATTCTAGCCTTGCATTTTGGGGCTAGTTTTAGGCTTAGGATTTGGGGGTTTGATTGGCCGTGGTACTATTTGATCTTTGGTGGAAAAGTGTGAAAAGGAAGTGGTGTTGAATAAAGGGCTTGGTGGAAAATAAGGGGAAGAATGGTTTGAAATGGAGAGTCTTGGGTTTTAAAAGGAATAGCTCTAAGTAAATAAAAAAATTTGCTAGGTGGTCTTACTCTTAAGAAATCAAAAGAGCCAAAAGGCCAAAGAAAAAAAAATATACAAGGCTGCCTAGAGATCAAAAGAAGAGCTAAGTTGATAAGATTAGACTACTCCATTCGCCGAAAATAATTAGGTTGAAGAAGCTCCCCCTTAGATTTCATCTCAAAACCCAGCCCCTTAGCCAAATGAATTTACTCGCCTTGCAATGTCATGATTCACGGTTTCACACTTAATGAATGTTAAAGAGTTGGTTTGATAGGGAGACTTGTTTTAATTGAATTCTTAGTGCGCTTGAATGTTGAGATGGGCATGGCTAACTCTTTTGGAGTAGGAAGTATTCACATGCATTCTAAAAAAAAAAAATAGGATGTTGAGTTGATTATTATTGTTAACTATCTTGGATATTGAGCTCCCACCTTCAAATCTCTTCTCCTAATTTGTCTTTAATTTGCTTGAGGTCAAACAAAAGGCAAGTTTGGGGGAGTTGATGTACTCATATATTTCATACATTTAGCTTGCATTTAGGACATAATTATATTCATATTGCACTCATACTTAGAGTTTTTGTAGCTTTTGTCCCATTTTAGGATTTAGACATCTTTGCATTAGCATTTGCATGTTTCTTGCATTCTTGCATCATATTCAGGTTGTTTTGAATGCACTGGAGCTATGGAGGGTGCGTGGACATGCTAAGGATCAAAGAGGAGCTCATGGACACTTGGAGGAACTCGGCCATGATACAAAGGAACTGAGATCGAGGTAGAGATCGAGCTAGGCAGGTCGATCAAGATGAGATCGAGACACTCAGGTCGTTCCAAGAAAGAAGATCGAGGTCAAGATCGACCAGGCCGATCAAGCAAGTGTACGGACATGGGACTTAAGCCCAGGAAGAACGAGAGGAAGATCGAGTTCACGACTCGATCACCAAAGGATCGACAAGACGATCGAGAGAAGCACTCGATCCATCCGACTGGATCGAGCTGACGATCGAGCAAAAGAGGACGTTCCATGCGCACGATCGAGAGAGAGATCGACTACACTGGTCGATCTCTAACCTTATCCGACAGCTCATTTTTGGCGTCTTGTGGGGGACCATTTCCTCTTTTGTATAAAAGACCTTAGACCTATTTTTGGCCAGGGATCAGATCCTTATCCTAGTTTTTCGTTTCGTCCCTCTTCCTTTTAGGCAACAACACCTTTTTTATGTTTTGAAGCTTTTCATCTTTGTAAAACCTTAAGTTGCATTTTTAATCTAAGTACTTCTCTTAATCTTGTTTATCATTAGCTTAATCTCTTTCTCAGCTCAAACCGAACATGTTGAATCTCTCAAAACCAGTGTTTATGAGTGATTCAAACATGAGGAGTGAGTAATCTCTCAAGGTTTCACGGTTTGGGGTGATTAAGAGGGTTTAAAGGTTTAAACTTTGGTCTTTTCTTGCTCTTAATACATTCTCTTCTTGGATTTGGGCGTTTAATGCCTAGAGGATCTTGAGAAAGACCTCTTTGTTCTTAGGGATTTCCTTGTCCTAGAAAGATTTATGGAATCCTTTAAAAGCAAATCCAAGATACTAATCCTACCCTTCCCAAACGCCATGGATGTGAGGGGGATTAGTAAGGCCACGTTTTGAGATCCATGCTTCATGTTCTTCACCTTTTCTTTCCACCACAAACCATGGGTTAGGAGGAAGGGGTGAAGAAAGGATTCATGCCACAAACCATGGATGAATCTAGTTTAGCTTCTCAAGGCTTAGAGAAAGCACGAAATGTGTAGATCTATGTTTTTAAGAACCAAAATTTAAATCTTAAACCTCTTAAACATGATCCCCAACCCGTGAATCCATCTTTAGCATTTGAAAACATAAAAATCACCTTTCTTTAGTTTAAAGTTTCAATCTTTAGCTTAAATACACCTAGTTGCTTATTTCTTGCTTTAAGGCTGTTATAAATTCATAAAGTTGTGTTCTTGGTCTTATTAGTATTTTATAAATTCCCTAGCATCTTATTTAGCACCCTGGTAATTAGTTTCAAGTCTTTAGAATTTTATTTCTAGTTTTTAAAATTCATCTTAGGTTGTTAGCCATTTCCCCGTTTTGTCTGTCTTTAGATTTATATTTTCTAAAACTAGTAGTCGTGTTTTTTAAATCTTTATCTACCGTTTTCTAGCTGCTTAACCCCTTGGTAGAGATTTTAAAATAGTTTTTAAGTT
Organism: Alliaria petiolata; assembly: GCA_020283515.1. Lineage (NCBI taxonomy): Eukaryota > Viridiplantae > Streptophyta > Magnoliopsida > Brassicales > Brassicaceae > Alliaria > Alliaria petiolata. Next base: position 37,453,407 of record JAHZTW010000001.1, read on the forward strand.
TATTAGATCGTCACAAGTAGTTTATTTCGAATTGTTCACCCATTTATCCGGTTTTCACTTAGATTTACTTATAGCTTTTGTATTCTTAGTATTCCTTCAAACTTCCCAAGTTGGATTGACCCTTAAGTATTGCAATGACATGAGCATGCTAAAGGTTTTGTTTAACACTCCAAAAATCTGTTATCGGTTTTTTAATGAATCGGGTTTCTTGGGAAATGCCAGCCATTTTACACCTTTGTGTGGATGTTTAAACTATTCAATCTCCTCCTAGCACCAAATACACGGTCAATATTTGTAAATAGGAATAATTTGAAGGGTATGGGTCGTCTTTAATTAACAAAGATTTAAAGGGCTCAAAGAATGTGTCGAACCTGATTCTACCTAGTTTAGTGAGCAAATACACTAGAATATAGAAGTAAATGATTTTAGTATTGACGATTTGGAGTGTTTACAAGAGAAAGAAAAAATAAATGAATTAAAATAACAAGTAGAGATAATTGTGAGAGAGTTGTATGTGTTATTGTCCGTTCCCTTGATCTTTGCTCCTCCTCTTGTTTTATAGCTCTTGAAACCATGTCTAACGTCTCTATTTACTCATCTTGGTTATGTAATGATTGCATTTACTTCAGTGGAATCAGCCGTTTCTGGTCAAAACGTTATAACTATTCTGGTTTGAATAATTCACCAATTCTTCATCGAAATCAGTTTTAAGTGTTTTTCCTAGGCTTTAACTTTTACTGCTCCGAGTTTCGGATTGAACGAGTTTTAATGCTTGACTTCGATTCGAGCCATTACACTTCGGTAAGAAAGTTAACCTCGTCGATGGGCCTTTGGATTTTACTGATTAGTAGGCCTAAATTTTTGGGCCAGGATTTGTAAAGCTACAAAATCTTTGTCATACATTAAAGAGCCATTTATAGAATATTTTTGTATAATGCATATCCAAAAATAGTGTTATGAACTATTATGTGATGTCCACTGCAAGCTTACAAATCCATATTCTAAAATTCCCAAACTTTACTTGTTCGGGTCTCAAATTAAAATCTCTTATTGTATTTTCCTATATAAAGGATTCGAATAAGACAGCAATTTCTCTATCTCTCTTGTACATTCATAACAACAATTGCTTAAATCATTCAACAATTATTTTCGATACGTTAAACATTTTCTTATTATATAAAGTAGGATGCGTCAAAGTTGCTAATTAACATGATCGTGACACGTAGCAAGTTAATCGATGAGATTTTGACACATGTTTTGATTAAAATATATTATAAAGAAAAAATATATTAATCCTAAAAGAAAAAGGAAATACTACTATTTTTTTTTAAAAGGAAAGATATATATTATAAAAAAAATATACTAATCCTAAAAGAAAAAGGAAAATACTATTATTTTTAAAATAAAAATAAAAGGAAAGATATTTCAATATTAATAAAAAGAAAAAATAAACGTCAAAGTTAGTAATTAGTATGATCGTGACACGTGACAAATTAATCAATAACATTTCGACACATGTCAAGTTTATCGCTTTAGATTAATCATAAAAGAAAAAAGAAATACTACTATTTTAAAAAGAAAAATAAATAAAATAAAAGGAAAGATATATATTATAAAGAAAAAATATACTAATCCTAAAAGAAAAAGGAAAATACTATTATTTTTAAAATAAAAATAAA
>JAHZTW010000001.1:37456083-37476659 GCA_020283515.1 Alliaria petiolata
AGTAGTGATCCGGTGTTGTTTTCTATTTTCTTAAAAAAAAAATTTAACGGGTTTTAAATTTTATTATAATAAATCTGCGTATACGCGAATCCTAATCTAGATTTTAGTTATAATAAAAGTAGGATAATTAATTCGTCAAAATTATATATATATATAGATAAAGCATTAGAATTAAACATAATTCATATAAGGATATTAAAATATATATATTTGAAATATTAAAAGTAAATTTTATTTTTTCTTTACATATTATCCGATTTGTTTTCAATTTATTTTTGAAAATTTAAAATATTTTATTAAAAACCCACATATATGCGGATCCTATTCTAGTTAGATAGAAAATAGCAAGTCTAGGAGCCCGTCTTGAAATATATTCACACACTTGTATCTAATAATAAGGGCAGTGCCACAATTTTTACAAGAGTTTAATGTTCTAACAGCCTTAAGCAACAACAACAACAAAAAAAGACAATACCGTTTTGAAGATTCTCCTCTTAACCAACGTTTATAAGACCAACATTTTTTCACACACTGTTCTGAGAAATAACTTGTCCAAAACGAAGAAAGAGCTCTGCATCTGAAGCACTCATCGAAGAGCAATTGACATTGTGGGGAGTCTTGAGATTCGCATACTCATCGACATAGCACGAAGCAGCCAGCATTGTCGACGTGGCTGCTGCCACGGCTGGTGGTTGTTCCGACAACATGAAGCTGCCGAGGACACGAGTCACCTGGTGCATTGTGGGTCGATCGCTCGGCTGTCTTTTGGTGCACAGCAGTGCAAGCTGGAAAACCTTCTTCACCACCGCGAGATCCTTGCACGTTGATGTGATATCTGGATCTGCCATTTCCATCACTGCATTGTTCCCTGTCTTAGACATTATCTGAACACAAAACATACGATGGCAACATTTTTCGTTAATAAGTTGTGCATTCTTTTTCAAAATAGCATGTTATCAGATAAAATAACATGATATGTTTTTAAACCACACGCAAAATCCAAGATTGAAGTAGACATTCAACATGACTGATAACAACAATGATAACAACAATGAATAAAGTGTCACAAACTAAGTTTCTTTCTCTCAAGAGTTTGTGTTACCTTTTTTCTCTCAAGAGTTTTTGTGTTACCCTTAACAAAATACATTTTTAGCTTTCACACACAGATTAACTGCTACTCATCGTAAGCATAATTTGTAGATTGGTAAGCTAATATTTTTTAATAGATGAAATTTCTTTCTTATTGATTCATATATTTTTAGCAAACACGATTTTTTAAACGAGAAGAACGAGGATAAGAAAATTTTCCAGTTCAAGCTACCATTAAAAACTCATTGTAAGTTTATTATAGCGAAAGAATAAACTTATTTACAGCTAACTTTTGATTTATTTAGAATATTTTGCTAACTTTTAATTATTTTTTAAAGTTAGTTTTAAAACTTTTAAAAACATGGGCTAGTTTTCAAAATACATAGAATTTTGGGAATATTTTTACAAATTTCCTCTTAAAAATTTATAATATTTCTGTTTTGTAAATATTTTTATGCAAAACCAAACAAGATAAGACATAATTTCAAACAAAACCGAACAGAAAAACCAATTGACCTTTCCTTAAACAAAAAAAACAGTGGAAAGAGATGAAAGAAGAGGCAAACCAGATGGTGGAGATTGGCCTCATCATCAACAGCTTTCCTTCTGGTTAACAGCTCGAGCAGCACTATTCCATAGCTATAGACATCTGATTTCTCAGTGAGACGTGAAGTGCGTGCATATTCAGGGTCTATGTAACCAATTGTGCCCATGATGTAAGTTGAAGTATGTGTCTTTGACACACAAAGGCTTTTGGCAATTCCGAAATCTGTCAAACGAGCCTCCAAGTCCTTGTCCAAAAGAATATTTGAAGACTTCACGTCTCTGTGTATGATCCTTGGACTACAGTCATGGTGTAGATAGGCCAGTCCTTGTGCCGCACCATACGCTATCTTAAGCCGTGTGTCCCAATCAAGAGTTTTCTTCTTCGTAGGGCCTTTGTAAAACACACACACAAGCAAGATGTTAATATATAGTCAAGAATTAAATGAGTTTCTATTTTGGGATGAAGACTTACCATGAAGAAGATCCCAGAGGCTGCCATTGTCCATGTAGTCATAGAACAGAAGACACCCCAAGGGAGAAAGGGAATAGGCTTGTAGACTCACAAGATTTCTGTGTTTGATGCTACTAAGCATCTCGAGCTCGGTCTCAAACTGTTTCATCGACTGTGGGTTGTGAGAGTAGAGACGTTTAATCGCAACCGGTTTGCAGTTCTTCAAAACACATTTATATACAGTGCTTGATGCTCCATGCCCAATGATGTACTTCTCACTTAGATTCTCTGTCATTCTCATGATATCTTCGTAAACGTGTAGTGCCATGTTCATATGAAGGATGACCAGCTTCGGGGTCGAATAGGTTACTGATGTGACCAAGAAATTCCAGGAATCAGTCATTGGATTACAATAAATGAGAGGAAAAATTTCAAAAAATTGATTTAGCAAGTAGACCTGGTTTGTCAAGTGATCCATCAAGAAAAGGAGGAGGATTATGCGGCCGGCAAGCTGCTATTAGGACCATAAGAAGGATCACAAGCCCCCCAACAGCTATCCCAAGAATAGCTGCTCTAGAGATTGACACTGTGCAAACGAAATTCGTTTAGATTAATATTTCGCTAATGGAAATTTCTAGAAGAGAGATAGTCACCTCGAACTGGACGAGAAACATGACAAGGCGAGTTTAGCCAACTACCGCAAAGACCAGTATTCCCAATGAAGCTTTAAAAGAAACCAAAAGGAGATAAGCATAGCTATGGTAAAAGATTAGCCAAATAAACAAAATGCAGAATACAACCACCTGCTAAATTACCATCATACCTGTCTGGCGAAAATCTTGAGAAGTTATTGCTCTTAGGAATATCGCCTTCTAGGTGGTTGTAAGATACATTCCTATAGGAGTTAGACAAGATTGCAGGGTTTAAGTTCTTAGCAAAAGTTTCATAAAGAGAAACAAAAAAATGTTTCAGAGCCAATGGTGTCTACTTACAATAGAGTAAGACTGAGGCAGTTGGTCAATGAACCAAGATTACCAGTTAAATTATTATGTTCCAGTCTCCTGCGATTTGAAGAAACACAACATTGGATATATCACCAAACCAATATCAAAGTTGTATTACTGAGAAAGAAGAGTGTTCTGTAATCAAGCAGAAAAAAATTTCTGTAACACTCAAACAATTACTCAACAACTTGGAAGTGGTTAGAGGAAGATTGCTTACAGCAAAAACAGGCTCTGCAGTTGGTTAAGCTCTTCTGGAATTGGGCCTGAAATTTCATTATTCGAAAGATCTCTGGAACAAAAAAAAAAAAGACAAAGAACATAGATTCAGAACAGTAATGCAAAATATGGAAGAACTCTAACAAAGCAAATAGAAGATACTTCTTACATCTCCATGATGCTTCTTAGATTTCCAAAATCGGCAGGAACTACACCCGTTATATGATTTCTGCTCAAGTTCCTATAACAAGAAAGACGGATTTCAGTTTCACCAACCATTTTTATCTTTTTATCAAACAAAAGAAGGTAGTGTAGGTTTCATGGATGCTTACATCTTGAGAAGATGTTCTAAATCACCGAGAGAAGAAGGAATGATGCCATTTATCTTGTTGTTGGAAAGATCCCTTTAGATGTCGCAGAGAATAATTAATAAAGAAAGATAGGACAAGGCACATATGAAGACGTATACTTCACAGAAAACAAAAAAAAACACGCTTACAATGTATCTAAGTTACCGATGCGAGATAGCTCAACCGGGATTGGACCTCGGATATTGTTGTTGGAGAGATTACTGGTCAACACGATAAATCAAAGACAACCAAAAGTGGGTAGTTAATGACTTGAAGAAGATATCAGAAAGATTACGTAGCACTCTAACAGATTGTAAGCGTCAATACTTACAGGTAAGTCATGCTCTCAAGCTTTTGAAACGCTCGGGGTATGGTTCCGTTGAACTTGTTCCCGTGAACATTTCTGCAGTTACATTAATGAGATACAAAATCATATGAGAAGCAACAATCTTGAACATTCAAGTGTGAAGTTTCAAAGAAAGGAACGTACAAGCTGTTTAGGTTAGTACAGGAACTCAGATGATCAGGTATAGGTCCTTCCAGATCATTGTTAGCCACATTCCTATATTTCAATACATCACATCAGTATTCAAACATCAAAACATGTCAAGCATAGTGAAGTAGTTGTTACTTACAGATCAAACAAGTCAGTAAGCTTCCCAAGCTCTGGTGGTATATGACCTGTAAGACGATTTTCATTGAGCTCCCTGAAAAATATTGCACAAAATTGTTGATGATGAAACAAAAATTAAAAGTAATCGTATGGCCAAAGAGAAGTGAAGGAAAGGTTGTCTTTACAAGTAATGGAGTTTTGACATGTTTCCAAGCTCAGGTGGAATTGAACCAGTCAGCTTGTTACTATGCAAGTACCTGGAGATAAAACCAAAAATGATAAGTCACTATCATTTACATGGTATGTGAATCACATATGACTTCAAACTGAAAATTAAGCTCTATCTAATGAGTTATTAGACTTCCATATAACTTAAAATAACAATGATATGCATTGTAACTTCTCTCTAAGTAACGAAGAGACTATGAAGGTAAAGAATTACAATTTCTCTGTGAAAGTCAAATTTCCCAGAATCGGAGGGATAGGTCCACTCAACAAGTTGCCACTTAGATCTCTGCATACAAAAACAAAAACAAAAATGAAACCTTTAAGCTCATGGAAATGTTAACATTAGCTTCGTTAATTAGACGAAAAGTACTTACAACACTGCAAGGGCTTGCATGAGACCAATCACTGATGGAATCTTCCCAGAAAGCTGATTCCCTTGCAATGATCTAAGATGATAAAAATAATCTTCTTTCAAGACAATAAGGTAACAGCAGAGAAGGAAGACTAACAATGTGGCGACTTGGAGGAAGCCGATGTCGAAAGGGATCTCACCAGTTAGCTGATTGTAGGACAAGTCCCTGGTTTCATACAAAAGCAAAAATCAACTATGGAGATTTTCTCAAGTAGCCAAAACTGCAGTAAGGAAGTATAGAAGCTAGAGATAGGCACATACAGAACCTGGAAGGCAGTGCAATTTCCTATCGTCTCAGGGATACTACCTGTCAAACTGTTGTTCCTCACGTCGCTGATCGAATACAGAAAAAGATATTCAGAGGTTTTAAATCAGAAAGTGAACTCATCATAGTATTCAGATGGGCAAGAAGAGATTGATTGACTTACAAATACCATAGACCAGTCAGCTGACACAAATCCGAAGAAATGTTACCCACCAAGTTGTTTCCGCGCAATCCACTGCTCATCAGATTACAACAATTATCACCAGGCATGAAGAGAGTCGTCGAAAGAGTTTCAAGAACATGGACACTTACAGATACTGAAGAACTTCATTCCAGTAAATAAGTCTTGGTATCTCACCACTGAGTTTATTCTGTGCTAGGTCCCTAGAATTTGTCACAAGACCGAAATTTCAGGCTCGGATGGTTATATAGCTAAAAAAAGCAGAGATGTATAAGTATATCAGAGGAACATACAGAATCTTCAGGTTTGGAATCTGGGAAAGCGTTGAAGGGATTGGTCCTATCAATTGATTGTTCTTCAGAATCCTGGAAAAAAGTGGAATTTATATTCCACAATGTGAGGACATATACTTACATATAAAGACTGGCTACAGGATAACTAGAAACTTACAGTTGCTCAAGTTGCTTGAGCTTCGAGATCGAAAATGGTATGTCGCCACTTAATTCATTAAAAGACAAGTCCCTGAATAAACAACATGAACACACTTCAACCACTAAGCTCCTAAAGAGACTGTTAACACTTATCAACTATTTTTTTATTATTTAAAGGTTCTTACAAGTTTTGCAAAGAAGAACAGTCACCAATCTCATCAGGGATTTGTCCAGACAGACGATTACCTCGTAGATCACTGATTAACAAAATCCAAACGATAAAAGTAATCAGCACTAAGCCACACACACCAGAGAATTCAAACAAAAAGGTAGAAACTTTATCTCATGCTACAGTCATTCTTTTTAAACAGTTACATGGATAAGAGGCTCTTGAGATCTCCAATAGCAGGTGAGATTTCTCCATCAAGATTCAAATCTGACAAATTACTACACAGCATAGAAAAGACACAAAAAAAAATTAGAACTTTTCCACGAGAAGATTAAACCTAACCAAACCAAAAAAATATGATGAAACTTACAGGGCAACAACATTGAAGGTGACATTATCACAAGTCACACCTCTCCAGACACAATAGTCCGAAGAAGGTGAACCTGTCCAGTCATAAAGAACATTGTTCACATCTTTGAATGACTTCTTAATCTCCAGCAACGTTGCTCCTTTTTTTTAAAGATATTTTATTAACACACGCACATAAACAAAAACAAAACAAAAGAACATTTGTCAGTTCTTGATTAAAAAAGAAAAGTACTTAAAAACTTCAACTTCCAAGAAAATTAAAAACTCAAACCCTAATTTAATCATCTTCTTTAGATAATAGCAAGTACCCAGATCTCATTTTCACCACAAACCCCCTTAGGAAACTTCAAAACTTCAAAATCAAATAAAAATCTCATTTTTTTGGATTCTTTCACTTTAAAAGACAAAAGTTTGAGGCTTTATCAGAATTTGAACTTAAAGAAGCATGCACTTACCATTGTCCGAATTAACAGTAGTCCCAAAGCTTAAACAGATGAGAAAACCCAGAAGGACTACTACTTCTCTAAGCAGAGCCATTTCCACATGCGTAGAAGCCAAAAACGACTGCGTTTTTGCGTTTTTGCTTAACCCAATATACAGTACTAAAAAAATAAAAAAAGGAAGCTTTAACTCTCCATTAAGAAGAAGAACAAACAGAGGATAGAGAAGAGAACCGTATGAACCGACATTAGATTTTTTATGATTCAGAAAGAGACTCTACCCAAATTGTTGTTGTTTTCTTTTAATTTTTAATTTTTCTTTTTTTTTTACTTTTACCGAGAGGAAAAAGTCTTGATTTTTATCGTTCCATCACATCCTTCTGCCGTTGTTTACAGTGTTTCATTGAGTGCTCAGACGACAGAAACACAGACTGAGATAGAGATGGAGAGAGAGAGAGAGAGTGAGAGACACATAAATGTGTGTTAAAGAGAGAAAATGTACAACTGTAGGGACTGTGTGGGAGAGACGAAGAGGAATTATTTGGAGGATAAAGTTAAAAACCCCATCATCTTTTTTTCTGCCAGAGTTCTGAAGCTTTGCAGAGGAGAGAGATAGAGAGAGAGTCGTCCTTGCTTCAGTTGTTTCTTCACATTTTCTCTCTCCTTTTCTTTGAGGGTAAAACGATCATTAATGAACATGGTCATGGCAATGAATAAAGGAAGTCGCTTTCGATGCCAATCGTTTTTGGGTATTTGCCTCTCTCTCTCTATGGCTTTCACAGGATGATCCATATCAATAAATTTATAAATGGGTAGTTATGGAAAAAGAATTTTTAATTTAGTGTCAACTAGCTTACATTACATATTTATAATGTACTCCTAATTGCATCGATTAGCTATATTGAAATTCGATTGCTAAAATTAAAATATGAGTTTCTATAAACTATTATGTGATGTGCATTATAAATTCATAAGCCCATTAGATTTTACTTGTACTCCTATATAAAGGATCTTTTATTCATTTGAATAACATCATCAACATCAATTCCTTTCTTCTCTTCTCTTTATTCACAACACGTTATCAGCACGAAACTTTAGCCGCCTGAACTAAGTGGTATTCAATTCTAAATTTTTTTTTAAGTGTTTAATATTCCAACTTTGAATCATGTTTATTATCAATTCATGGTTCATAAGAATGGATTACTTATCAATATTATGATAATTTCCTGCACAGATTCAAATCATATATTTATTTTATTGTTATTTGTTTTTACACAATCAATATATTATGATGAATTCTCCTGCAGAGATTCAATACACATATTTATTTTTATGATTTATGTTATGATAAATTTTCCAGCAGAGATTTAAATCACATATTTATCTTTTTATTTCTCCTATAGAGAACGCATGTTTATTTTTAATTTATGCTCTATTTATGCACGTATTTTATTTATATTTTATTTATGCACATATTTTATTTATGATCTATTTTTAAACAAATTCGATTTATGTTTTATTTATGCACGGATTTTTATTTATGCTCTATTTTTGCACAAATTCGATTTATGTTTTATTTATGCACGGATTTTTATTTATGCTCTATTTTTGCACATATTTTATTATATCAGATATCCATCGTTTTTGCATAATTCGTAAAATGAATCTTATTTCATTAAATCGAATACTGTACATATTTTGCACGATATTCATGAAAGTGTTCTTATTCATTAAATCGAATAGTGTTTATGCACATAGTTTGCACGAAATTTCTGAAACTGAATCTGATCTATTTAATCGATTATGGTTTCATACTGTTTATGCACATATTTTACACGAAATTTCTTAAACTGAATCTGATCTATTATATCAAATACTGTTTCTGCACAAATTCGTATTTCATATAAAACCCTGATTTTTGTACAGACATGATTATGATCCGAATTTTGCACTGAACAGTTTATCTTGAAACTCAGATTTTGCACAGAACTATTGCATCATGCTTGTTTGTTTAATACTGTTTAATCCGAATTTTGAACAGACATGCTTACAATCCGAATTTTGCATAAAACAGTTTAGGCTTGAATTTCTGTGTTTATACATGCATTGGTTTTTGTTAAACCCGAATTTTGCACAGATATGACAAAAACCCGAATTTTGCACATATATGATATAAACCCGGATTTTGCACAGAACTATTGCATCATGCTTGTCTGTTCTCTTTATCACGAAATTTGCACATGTTTATCAATCTGATATTTTTTGTGAGCTGATTTATTGACAATCTAGTTTAATGGCATGATAGAATTAAACTAATGAATGATATGATTGATTGAGTTATTTTTATATGATCTTATTATCATTATTTATATTATATGTAAATCATATTTAGGATCATATTTATGTGTCATCACCTCTTTGATGATATTTAAGCCTTGAGTACTTAAAAGTTCCATAAGTTCTTTTAGAACAAAAAGAAAGGTATGATCACCAGAATGTGATATGACCTAAAACTCTTTATGATTCTAACTAAGACTACATGACTTGAAGTATAAGTGATACAGAGATGCTAGAATACATCAAACAATTATTGTTGTCTTGAAGACACAATAACATAAAGATATTTGAGAAATACTTTGAAATTATATCTTATCTCTTTGTGCTTCTTTTAAAACTCAAATTATCACCCGAAGTGAGAATAAAGATGGTACATGTCATTTATATTAGTTGTTTTAATTATGCTTTTATTTATATATATGTAGTTTTATAGTATTTATCTTCTATATGAATATTGTGTACTTGACCATAAAAGATCACAAATTCTTTACAAAAGTCTAAAGAAAAGTATGATCACTATAATGTGACATTACCAAAAGCTCATTATGAGTCTTTGAATCTAAGATTACAAGACTTGAAGTCTGTAAATAATTTTTAGTGAAGAGAATATCAATGATGCATAGATGCTAGAAGGCATACTCTACTCCTTAGAAAAATATTGTTGTCTTGGAGACACAATACCATTAAAAGAAGTTTAAGAATCATTTTGAGAAAATGATGAGCTATTGATGAAAGGTCAAGAATCACATCCAATTGGTTATGATCCATTCTCTGAAGTGAATGTTATATCATATATTGTGAAAGAAAAGAACCATACCAATAACTTTGGCCAAGTACGTAGTTATAGATGTGGTCATGGACGAGAATATGAATATGAATATAGATATAGTCAAGGTCAAGGTCAAGGTCAAGGTCAATGAGTTTTTTTTTTTTAAGAACTCAAATCCTCATCAGAAGTGAGAAAATAAAGATGGTAACAAAGAAAATATATATCTCTTATATGAAGATAAAATAATCGAGGTCAAAGAGTTTATTTGAAGAACTCAAATTCTCACAAGAAGTGAGAAAATAAAGATTGTACAAACAAGAGATATTTATCATCTAATGATGAAAGAAACTTGTGTGTGTACAAGATCTAATAATATAAAGATTATTGAAAACTCTAGAAGAGCAGATTTATTTGCCTATGGAAACGAAATTTGTAATCATTGATGCATTATAGTCTCCAAAGTCTCAAAAGAATCAAAGGTAGAATACATGATCCAAGTTGGGTATGTTATTCATTCTAAATTGGGATTCAATTCGAGATAGATGAACCTGAAGTGTCATCATCTCGAGGGGGAGAATTTATGAATCCCATAATCAATAGTAAGTGAAACACCTAGAAGATTATGTTCACACTCAAGATGAACTTGATGAATCATTGATAAAGGAGAATCGAAGAATCTCACAATTCATAGTAAGTAAAACATCTAGAAGATTATGGTCACACTTAAAATGATCTTGATGAATCATTTATAAAGTAACTTCAATGAATTTCAAAATTAATCAAGTTGAGACAATAAGAGAAGGAAAAGTTTAATACTTTCAAATCACGAGGCAATAAAAAAAAATTTTGGTGAGACTATATGCATTATATACTAGATTGTACTACAAAAAGATTAGTATAATGGAGATAAATGTTAAACCAGAAGTTTAATTTATATCATTGTTTGGCATAAATTGGTTAGACCATAACGGTTCAAGAATGATGCGAAAAATAATTTATGTAGACATTCATTGAAGAACATGAAGATTTTTCCTAATGATGTTTCATGTAATGCGTACTCAAAAGGCAAATATGATAATATGATTATCACTAGTCTTATTAGATTTGGATTTAACAAGATGATTGTATGTATCCTTCTTATGGATCTACAACCTGAAGTTTGCAAGAGTACTTGGTAATGCTAGTGAATTTACATCTTAAGACTTTGATGATAAAAGCATAAGGATAAATGTTGAAAATCCAGAAGCATTAATTCACATTAAGCCAACGAGTAATCAAAGGTTCTCCCATCAAAATTGGTTTTGGGTCAGACCAAATTTTTCCATCTAAAGGATTTGGATGTGCAATATACATCCGCATTGCTCCACTACAGCGGTATAAGATGGATCCTCAAATGAGGTTGAGAATATATGTTGGATATGAATCTCCATTGATAATTAAGTATGTAGAGCCATCCATGAAAGATTTATTTAAGGCTTGATTTGTAAACTGCCATTTTAATATGTCAGTGTTTCCAACATTAGGGGGAGAAAATAAACAGCTGGAAAAGAAAATAAGTTGGAATGAATTATCATTGATCCTCGAAAAGTGAATTGAAAGTCTAAAAGATAATTCATTTACAAAATTGCCAGACGTATTTAAAGACACAAATAAAGTGACAAAGTAACATATACCAACTGTAAATGCTCCAAGAAAAATTAATGTATCAGAAGAACAATATCAAGCTGCTAGTGAGTCTAAAGAACGCATGAAGCGTGATAGACTTGTTCCAAATAAAAGAATCCTCAAAAATAAGAAGGAGCAGAATTTGACAATGGTCAGATCGAGGAAACAAAATTTTTTGAATGATCTCAAGAAGAGACATTAAACATGACAAGAAAGAAATTCAGGTACCTGGGAATGTCCAGCTTTCATGCTCTTACTGCTGAAATCGCGAGGTTCTCTTTTCCTAATTTGATATTATATTCTGTGTTTTTCGTGTTTGGTTCTTTGTGGCATTTTCGATTTTTTTCTCAGTTTGGCGTATTCAATTGTGTGGAATGTATGCTTTAGCCCATACTCGTTTGTTGATTGCTCTATGTCGTGATGAGTTTCATATGCATTGAAAAGCCGAGTTTTTTGGGTGTTGTTTACTTGCAGTCTCCTTAGATAGGGTTCTGCTCTTGCTGTAAGCTTGAGACGCTAGATCGTAATTTCAATTTCTGTGTTTCTTCTACCTCGAGTCAAAATAAGAATCTAAGGATTTGCCATTGATTGTGCTCTCTCCTCCTTGTCCATCTTCGATTGGTGAATCACATTCAAAGACAATTTTTCAGAAAGTACAGTAGCTAGCTTAGTGTTGAATTTCATCTCTAATACGAAAAATCAAGCTTCCTCCATAAAAGTGAGGTTTTTGGTGACTTTGGGTGTTGCAGGATCACTATTAAGTCCTTGAATTGAACTGCGACGCCTCAGATAATGAATTTCACTCCAAATTTATCCGCTTTGCTCTGGTTTCCTTCTCTTTTTTTTTTTCTTTTTTCCCATTCTCGCCAATTTTGTTGTTTTTTTTTCCCATTTCGGACAAACTCTTGGTTGTTTGCAGAAGTGGCATCAGGATAAACTTAAAGAAGGAGATTCTGCTACGTCTAGGTTTCAAGAAATCAACGAGGCTTATCAAGGTTTGGTTCTCTTTATCTCTCACCTCTTATCCGATAACATGTTGATGTACATTGTTCCTTAAGAGTGAGTTCGTTAATTACTTCTTCTTTTTTAATTAACGTCCCTATGTTATATTGCCTCCATTTGGCCTTAATATCTCTTCTCCAAGCAGAGGTTTCTCGGCAGCTTGATGAAGGAAATCATCTAAAACATTTAATATAATCAGATTATCGGAGCTAAAAAGATGCAATTGACAGACTTGAGAGAAGAAGCAATTGTTTACATCAATGGAACCTGTTCATACCCTCAAGCATGTGGGGATAACCGGTGCAGTGGTATGCCTCAAATCACAACTTTAATAATAACGCAAGTTTCAAATGCGGTTTTATTGATATGTATCTTTAATGCAGGTAGAAAGCACAGAAACACGTCTACAAGAAGATATATTGTCTGAGGTTAGAGAAGCTGGAGGTTGAATGCTATTGCATCGTGAACAATATAGCGCTGCATCAAATCAGTCTCTGCTCTAAACCAAGTAAGAAATGTAAACTTGTTTTGAAAGCTATAGGATATTGGGAGAATATTCAATCAGAAATCGTGAAGACACATGCAGAAGTATATGATGCTCTGAAAAATGATGATTACAACCATTAACTAGAGAAAGAGATGCAATCCAGTATTGTAAAGATGAGTAAGTATCACTCATCTGTTTTTGCATAGATATCTTAAAAAATCAAATAAAATGGGAGTATTTACTAAGCCTGTTCCCTTTTAACTAATTGACACATTTTCAACAGTTCCGCTGGTAGTTACTTGTTTATATCGCACACCGGTTTTGGAGGAGTTTCTTATGCAATGGCCATTACTTATCTCCTACTTAAGCCTGGTCAGAACTTTACAGCTACACCAAACACAGAGTGCTTTCTCATGGTCCTCAAAGCAAATCAGACGTAGATAAAAAATAATGGAACTATATGTAAAATCAAAATCAATCAAGATCTTTTATGATATATTTTTCACTAATAATTAACTACATCCGCCCATGACTTGGTTGTCTTGTTTGGAATCTTTATAGGTGTGCTGGTGCAGGACATTTGAGAGAAAACGTTACTTACTACACCAAAGAACTCAAGAAGCTTCCAAATACAAAAGATGAAAACCGTTCATACATCATGGACATGGTCACATGGGTGTTAAGCCTCAAGGTTAGCCACATAACTCTAGTCCGGGTTTAACCGAGCCAAACCAATCTGAAAGCTGAATCGGCTCCTTTCAATTTCTTTCCATATACAAAATAATAATTTTCTTTTCTTGGGTTTGTATGAGCAGGCGCTACTTTTATCTGATAACATTCAGATCATACCTCTATTGCACGTCACCGGAAGAAATGAAATTCTTGGATTGGATGCGGTCGCAGCCGGAACTTGGATATCTTTGTCATAGACTCATAATATTAAGATTTACAAATGATTAAGTGTTTTTAAGTTTCAGTTTCAGGTTCATAAATATATAAATGTAGGCGAGTTATATGTTGTTTGTTTTTTTATAGGTGTAGTGTATAAAAAAATTGTACAACTTTCTCTAACGACATATGAGAAATAAAATAGCTAAGGACATACATTGTTTATTCAGATTAAAAACATACAAATACAAAATTTACGGTAAACCAAAAAATTAAATATAATATTAATTTATAATATAAAAACAGTTATAGTATAATTTTTTTTTTAAATGTCCCGCAGCGTACAAGACACATTGAAGTTGTCATTTTTCAAACACATTTTGCGATCACTTGAATTTTTGTTTTCTAGATAAGATATTTGCTGAAACGTTTGGGGTGTTGTTGTGTGGTTTTAGGTTCTGCGATTACTGAACCGATCGGGAAAGAGTGTGCGGATCTCTGGCCAAGGATTGTAAGTGCTGCTATTGCCATCTTCTAATCATTTTGCTGGTTATCTTATTAAACAAAACTCGAATGTAGTTTGAAACGAATCTTTGATGTTTTGGGTGTTTTCCAAAATATATAATAATAAACATAAACCCGTGTGTCCCATCACCTAGTTTTCTTTAAAAAATAAAAAGAGTCTATTGAAACAATGATTGCTTCCGATTTAAATCTTTCTACCAAAACACTTTCTTTTTTTAGCTTTCAAGGAGCTTACAAAAGGTTTTATTAAAAGGTACGAAACAACAAAAATATGGTTTTTTATGTGTTTCGAACTGCTTATCATCATTTCAAATTTACTAGGAAATCTATTATCATCATTTCAAATTTACTAGGAAATCTATTTGCTCATCACCAATTGAATATTTAATCAACAATATTCTGTTTTAACACAATTTTTTCTAGTCAACTACAATCCAAGCCTTTATAGTAATATGCTATGATAAAGATAACCTAAAGGCCAGTGTAGTCTACAAGATTAAAAATGTATTGGTCATTAACAACAAGACAAACTATAGGGTGACTACTCACACATTTTTGATCCATTTTACTCAAAAAAGAACATTGGTTCAGGCCGATGATGGTGGGCTGGGTGCCATACTATTGAAAGACAAAAGATTAGGATTTGTACTTATACCAAATTTTATGAAGAAATCAACATAACATATAAAACTAAAATGTCTCCGACGAATTCTATTAAAATAAAATATTGAGAGAGCAATGTTTAAAGCATGGATGGAAAAAATAGAAAATCTGAAAAAGCTCGCCAACAACGAGGATGCATGATAAGAAGAATAGTCAACATCCATTCATCAACAAATCAAGAGGACCACATAGTTTTGACAAAATTCGAAACTATCGATGGAGAAGCAAGAAGTTGTCTTGCACGATCATTGCAAATTTCCAATAAAGCTTTATGATGCCTTTCATTGTTCACAATATCTCACTCATCTTCTTCGATTATCTCAAATACAGTTGTACGAATCGCAGTCTGTATATTAGCAACTGAACGATCAGTCCTCTCTGTGTTATCAGAGTTATCATGTCTTTAACAAAAAATAAGAAAATATGTTGAAATATACGATATAAGCATATATTAAAAATATATTTTCGAGTTTTTTAAAATGTCAAACAATTCACCTTTATTTTTATTTTTACATACATGACATATAACCAAAAAGTATTGAAAAAAATATAAGTATTTTAGATAAATTAAATATTTAATTAGATAAAAGTAAATTAATTTATTATTATTTTAATTAGCAAAATTTATAATCTTATAAAGAAATACAAATAGGAGAAAACGATAGATCATAATTTAAATGCATTTTAATAAAAAAATGTTTTATAAATTTATTATGCGTTCAATAGTTTAAAAATTACTAACCAAAATAAAATTAAACCAAATTATTATCACAGATCCACCCATAATGCGGATAAGAATCCTAGTTAATAATAAAATAACACATTCTTCCTATAACATAACTAAAATTTATCCAATCGGTCCTTCTTTTACAATACCCGACCCGAACCAGATTCCCAACTTTAATGTCTCTCTGCAAGATCCCAATCTCCTGAAGACACTCAAAGTCCAACTGCAACTGATCGGAGCACCAATGCAAGAAAAAAGTGTAGTTGCGACGCTACACCACCAGATTTTCTATCAGATCCAAGATCATGCCCTAGATCTCGTGCTACCTTCCTCTGACGATGCACTATACCTAGAAGTCACATCAGCATCACAAGCGCCCAACTCTATCCAAATTCCTCGCCAAATTACCCGTGAAGAACTACTACAACGTCTACCCGAATCATGGGTTACGAGTTATGAGAAGATGCACCAAGCGTCTCAAGCGCCAGTACAAATATCTGAGGTCAGTTTCCATTCTCGAAACGATGGAACAACTGAAATCAAATTCGAAAAGCCAAGATCATCATCGTTCCGACGACAACTGTTCACTCAGTTTACTATACAAATCGACGAAAACGACGTTTTTGGGCGACCAACAAGTTCAATGACGCTCCAGCCAATCTCTTTTGGCCAAGATGGATCAGTCCTATATCCATTCAGAGACGAAAACGGACATCAATATCTTGATGTTCGTTCATGCACTGCTTGTCTAGACGCAGAGTACGAATCAGACGACGATATTCGACGAAGACGGAGAAAAAAAGAAGGATCCTCTTTACAAAAGGTACCTCGAAGGAGATCCTACTGTCGGACCGCTTGGTGACGACAAATACGACTTCATAGTCCAATAATCGGAAAGAAAAGAGGAGCCTCAACAACTCATGATGATGCAGCCAGATGATTTTCCTCCTCCGGAAGATTTCACAAAAGACAACATCGCCCACAGTCCGAAAATCCTTACAAGAGCGATAAGCCTTGAAAGCATGATAAAAAATCACAACAAGACAGATCCGTACTTCCATCCTTTCGGAAATATGTCATCCAGCATTCCTATGTATCAAGAATCCTACTCGCCAGGATTTCTCGCCGGTTATCAAAGTCAAAGACCCAAAAATCCTCTCCCTGGATTTTTATTATCCGATGAAGCCTTCACGTCCCGTTACGGTACAACTACGACCAGCTACTCCAAAGTAAAGCCAACACGGGCAAAGCCAAGACGACAAAAGGAGTCAGATTTCCCTGCTAATCCTACTAAGAAGCAGACTCTCGACTCTTCATACAGTCACGAATCCGTTGAAGAATTAAGGCAAAAGGGTCCCGATATTGGGATTATTGAGTTTTCAATGACCAGTTTACTAGATACTTTGGGCAACAACAATGAATCGACATCACCAATCCCAGCAATTCAACACTCGCAGCCGATAACGATGATAAACCATTTCAAGAGCTCAAGCGCAAGTAGCTATGAATCAAGCTCCGACGAAGAGTCTTAACCAAAGCAGTTCGTTATAGGGGAACCTTCCACAATTGCAAAGGAAGAACCAAACATAAATGAAGTTTACTCTAGTGATGAGGAGATGAGATACACAGCCCCGAAACACCAGGAGACACCAAAAAAACAATATGCTGCAAAAATCATGACGTTCACGTTCGATGACATTCCTTTCGAAAAATGGAATGATAAACTTGACGAGTTCCACGCGTGGATGAATTCAGAAGCAAACACATCTCCGATAGAGCTTGTAATACAACAATTCACAGCACGGCTATCCGGAGCACTCAAGGAATGGTGGACTTCACTCGGTGATTATAGACAACAACAAGTCTATCAAAAAACAAAACCGTTGCTCCTAGGCGAAATCCACCGAGAATTCATAGGCACCCCAAATCATCTGAAAGAACAACTACAAGAAGAATTCTTCTCAGCAAAATGTTGCTCTTTAAAAAAGCGAGATCTGGCAAAACACTTCGAACCACAAACTCGGAGATACTATGCTCTCAATGGTCTCAACAATCCCAGCCTAAAACACGTATATCTTTCCTCCATTGACGAATATCTCGGACAACAAACTAAGCTGTATATGAGGGACCAAAGCCAAACAATCGAAGACATCTCCATTGGACAAATCCAACAATATGTCTTCAGAACGCTTGACAAACTCTGCAAGCAAAAGGAGTTTTGGACGAAGTTCAAGGATAAATCAAAGAAGCTATCCAAAATATGTGACAGACCAGATTTATCCATCAAGTGCTCAAAAACCAAAGACTATTGCACCTGCAAATCACGAAGCAAGCCCGAGAATTTCAGAAGACCGTTTCAGAAACGCTTCAACAACAGATTCAAACACAAGCGATTTTTCCGAAAAAAGCAGAGCTTCCGAAAAACATCAAGATGTTTTCGGTGCCGGAAAGAAGGACATTTCGCAAAGAACTGCCCAAACCAATCAAAGAAGAAAAGGCAATATCTCATCAACTCGATAGCCAAGATCGCACCAGACATTAACCTCGACAATCATGATCTAGAGTCGGTACTATCATACGATAGCGACGACAAAGATGCCATCTATGGTTACTCAGATTACGACAATTCATCTGAGTCATCATACAACGAAGGAGAAGATGAATGTTGTTTCAAAATCACCCAGATGCCACGACAAGATGAGATACAAACTCCACATTTACCACTGACAATCTTCGATCCCTCGAAAAAGGAAGATCCAGTTCATGCTATCGCATTTATCGACACAGGAGCTTACACAACGATCCTAAATCCCAAGATTCTTCCGCCCTCTATGTGGCTCCCACATCAGCAAGAGTTTCGAGTGGCGAATTCTAGCTCATTGACGGTTAAGCTCAAATCCAAACCGATTACGATAGAAATCTTCCCAGGGTGCCAAGTAACAACAGAAGTCCTTGGTTCGTCTGCACCTGGAAAAGACTTAATTCTGGGATGGGACACTTATCATACTCTGAAGAAAAATTTCGATATCTCAATCAAAACAAGAGGAGTAAAATGGAAAACCCTCTTCAAAGCCTTCACGACGATACCGCGTCTATTCGCAATCGAAGGAGCTTTGTCCCCAATATTCGACAAGATCAAGGAAGAAATAACGATAGTTTCATGTGCGGACTCACACACGGATTTTCTAAGGAAATGCAACACTCCACTATGGCTCAACTCGGAGTTTTTCGTATCTTTACCCTTCAAGGAAAACGTTCACACTACTCCAACAAAGGCAAGTCATGCTGGAATGCCGCCTACTCTATTGCAACAAGCCAACGAGGAATGTGACCAGCTTGTCGGTCAAGGAATTATAGAATCAACAAACTCACCATGGGCATGCAAGGCATTTTAATGTAAACTATCGAGCAGAACAAGCAAGAGGAAAACTCAGACTAGTCATTGACTACAAACCGCTCAATCAATACCTGCAAGACGTCAAATTTCCTCTACCAAACAAAAGGGCGCTTCTCCAACATCTCCAAGGTGCAACAATATTCTCAAAATTCGACTTAAAATCGGGATTTTGGCAAATAGGCGTACGCCCAGAAGAAAGGTATAAAACAGCATTCTGTCTCCCAAATCGCCATCTACAATGGAAGGTTCTGCCGTTCGGTCTCAAGACAGCACCGTCGCTATTTCAACAAGCCATGTTACGAATATTCAAGCCACTTCTCCACACGGCTTTGATATACATAGATGACATCCTCCAATTTTCATCTAATGAAGAAGAGCATATCCAATCTCTCAGGCAACTTCAGAAAATTGTTAAAGAATACGGAATAATGCTCCCGGCCCGAAAGATGATCATAGCCCAGCACAACATCGACTTTCTTGGGATGCAAATAAAAGATGGCCAATTTGCACCACAAGCCCATCTTGCCACAACACTTGTTGAATTTCCGGATGAAAATCTCACAAAGCGACTAGTCCAACAATTCCTTGGAGTAATCAATTACATATAGGCGACTTTATACCGCAACTTTCGCAGCTGACAAGACCACTCCAAAAAATGCTGACGAAGAATCCACCCCAATGGACAAAAAGACAAACCGACGCGGTCAAAAGCCTAAAGCTAGAAGTACAGAAGCTACCACCTCTAAAGATTCCCACTTCAGGGATACGTATCCTCCAGACAAACGCAAGCGACAAATATTGGGGAGCCATATTATTTGAAGAGATAGAAAGCAAACGTCAAATCTGTGGATAAAAAAGTGGACGTTTTAAAGATTCGGAGATGCATTATCATTCCACGTTCAAAGAAATCTTAGCGGTCAAGAAAGCCATCGAGAAGTTCGAGTTCCATCTGATAGGACACAAATTTTGCATAGAAATGGATATATCTTCTTTTCCGAAGATGTTACAATTCAAGCAAAAAATGGTCCCATATCAGCAGTTACTACGATGGAGTGAATGGTTCACAAAGTACGATTTTGAGTACTTCTATTTAAAGGGCACGAAAAATACACTCGCTGAAATGCTCAGTAGAAGCACGCCAAAGGAAATCAACATGATGGCAAGCTCCTCTTCAGAAAAGAGCTACTACGACTTCAAAGCCAACATGCCCGAAGATGCACATCAGCTCATCAACGAAATGACTCTACATGAACATCTCAACGTAAGAATTTTCATGTATCAATCCATCATCCTGTCCAAGAACGGAATCAACTGTCACTACTTAGCGCCAATGGGAATCCACCCAGACTACC
>JAHZTW010000001.1:37489418-37518490 GCA_020283515.1 Alliaria petiolata
TGACAGAAACAGTTTTCGTGATTGTTCTTAAAAGCCAAAAACTGCATCGTGTAAAAACATAACGTTTGCGGAAAATATAAAAAAACTAAACAACACCTAAATTTTACAATTCACTTATTTTTAACTCATACTTACATGCATAAATATACGTATTTATTTCTTTTTAAAATTCAACATACATTATAAAAATATATATTACAAAATATATAGTTTGTTATTTTTTTAACACATTCAGTTTTTCCAAAAATATCCATTCTGATATAAATATTAATTTTGCAAAAGTCAAAGTTGCATGCGAAATTGTTTTGCATTGCATGCGTTTTGTTAACCTCGATTATAGTCTAATTTTAATTTTAGTTAAACAATTTTTTTTTTAATCTCTATATGTTCTAAGAGCGGTGGTTGGTACGCACGAATGTGCAGACTAACCATCTACCCACTCTTAAGATAAGTAAAAATCGTAAAACTCATTTTGTTTTAACTAGCAATATATATGTCAATAAAAAATATATACTTAATATATATATATATATATATATATTGGCAAGATTATATTGTGTCAGCAGAAAAGAAAGTAAAGTATTTATAATATTCAAGTCATATCATTAGAATTTAATTATTTTTTAATATAACTTTTATATTTGTAATTATATGTCATTGTAAACGGTAGAAAAAAAATAAAAAGTTTTAAAGTAAATCTGTTTTAAATGACACAAAACGATATGAAATGTTTGTGCGATTGTTGTTAAATACTAAAACTGTATATTTATAAAATTATAACGTTTACATAATATATAAAAAATTAATCAATACTTAAATATTACAACTATTTATGTATATAAAACAATTATATACGTATATGTGTGAAGGCCAAACATAAAAATTAAATATATTATTATAAGTTTTAATATTTTTTACTTTATTTAATTATAATATTTACACTTTTTATCTAAAGAAATATTTAGAAATCTTGGATAATGACTTTTTTATCTTCAATTTCTATTTAAATATATAACATTTTTTATTTGATTTATCGTTATTTTTTATTATTAAATATTCATATAATGTTATTATTAATACATAATTAGTATGTACGAATCGATCAACTTTAATTAGATTAGTCAGACTAGTTGTACTATTCGGATTAGTTAACTATTATGAATACGAAAAATCTGCACATATAATTAGATTTAAGTTTGGGCCAGATTTATATTTAGATTTGGGTCAAAACCCAATAACTATTATTTGGTTGGTTTGTAATTTAGAGAATTTCGGATACCCTTAGTTGTCTTTTCACATGTTTTCCTTTAAAAAATAAATCAAAAAGAAAATAAAGGTTATAAGAGGGGCATATCAGATTTCTTTGTTGTACGGAGGGACATTTCAGATTAAAGTCCGTTTCTAAGTTGTTTATAAATAATATTGTACCTCCAAATTTGAAGTTGAATCGGACGTGGACCAGTTTCCCTTTTCAGCTTCTGATGTTATCAAGTTTCCGTCTTCGTTTAAAACAGGTAACCCTCTCCCTGCAAGAACAATACCAATACAATACTATTGTAAGTTGAAGTAGTGTTATGCATAACAAGCTAAAAATATTTAGGCCTATCTCACCATCTTCTCTTACACTACTTTCTAGAGAAATTTTAACTGTGATGCCAATTTAAACCATAATTTATTGAAAAATTAACAATCTAGTGTCAAAATCTAGGAATTTCTAGATCATTTACATTCATAATCGAGGACATGAAAGCCATACCTCCTGAAGTTTGATAAGATCCTATAGACGCCTGCTGAACTGAGCTTGTGATAGATGACAAATTACTCCGACGCAAGCCCTCGGCAGCAAGGATGCACAATTGGATTAGAAGGAAAACCCCGAGAATTTGGTATCTGCTCAACAAGACTTAAGGGACTTCAGTTACTCCGTGATAGTAAAAGCCAACAGTTGCAGGTGGAAGAAGAAAGAAAAAATGATTACCTAGGTCTATGATTTAGTTGCTTTCCTATGAAAACATAACGAACCCCGGATGCACGTTTCGATATATGATAATACAGACCTGAAAGAAATGAAGATCACTAATAAAGAACATTACAAAAACCGTCTGCACCACACGCGTTATATATTTTCTAACGAATCTCACCTTCAAAGTAGAAGAGCATCAAATTGGCACGGAGAACCAGTTGTAAGATTTCACGGGCAACAGGAAGAACCTGAAAAGAAGACGCACTCAAAACATTCGCTACGCAGAAAATAACTGAACCATGAGAACTAAAACCCGAGAAGTATACAATACCACAGGCCATCTCCGAATAGCTCGGTGCCACAATCTCTTAACTCTATCTTTTAACCTAGATACAGCAGAATCTGAAGTTTCCACTTGAGATGATGATGGAATATCAGTCATTCTTGGTGACTGGATATGACTGTCACCGTAAAACTCATCAGACTCATCAAAAGTAACCGCTCGCGTGGCAGCTCTAGAGCTGTATACAAAGTACATAACATTAAAACCACTCTCTTAGAGATATTACACAGCAAGATTCAAATCTATTATTGTAAAACAACAATAAGAAAAGGCGGTGAGAACCTGATTCTCTCTGCTATATACGGAACTGCAGTTTGACACAATATGAACAAAGCACGTCTAGCTGGTGTAGGAGAGAGTCCATAAGGTCCTGCAACCTAAAATTAGAAAAAACACCAATATTTCAACCTAAATCGCACAATATAGAAAAATAGCCTCAAAAACGCAAAATGGGGTTGTGTTGAGTAAAGCATAAAACCTGTATAATGTCACAATATTCCTCTCCTAAAGTTTGTTGCCCTGAACCTGTCGTCAGAACAAAGTAAAGCATTTGCCCAAGAAGCTTCATCTGCCGAAAATTCAAAAACGTCACAAAGCTGTGTAATCGAAAGAATCTCATGGAAGCTATACACACAAACACTCGTACCTCTTTCTGGTAAGCTAGTGCGACTCTAGTACCTAACAGTAGAAGCCGAGAGTTGATTCAAATTAGAGCGTAATTTGGAGAAATCAATGAAATTTCGGGAGTGACGAAACAAAATTTCGGGAATTTGGTACCGAATAGGTGTCGGAAGGCATCGCGGCAGGCTTCGTGAATGAAAGAAGCGTACTGATCGTCTTTCTCGGCTGCTCTCATAATCTCCGGCTGAGCTGCGAGCGAGAATTGCCGGATTCCGCCGTGAAACCCGCTCGAACCGGGTTCATCGGAATTCACGTCGTTCCTAAGCCTCATCTCTCCCTGACTCTTGGTGGTGGTTTTGTGGATCGATTGGAGTGCCGATGATGTTTATCGATGAAGATGATGATGTCAGCGAGTTGGAAGAACCAGTAAAACCCGGTTTATTCGGGTTTGATTGTACCAACTCAAGTTCATATGACAATTACTTTTTTTTTTTTTTAAAGCAAATGACAATCACTTTCTATTATATAAACTAGGAGCAAATTACACTCTGATTTTTCAACTATTGTTTAATGCAAAGTAGATGTTAAAAAAAAAAAAAAAACTAGGAGAAATTCCGGTATAGGTGTAGGTATAAAAATCCTGCCCATAAATTCAAGCATGTTAAAGAGTGAAATCCATGATGCGGTGTGAAGTAAACAACTTTACCGAAGTAGAGGTTTCAAAATTAGTCATTCATTAGAGTCGGTCCAATTTGAAGTGAAACATAAGTGGTGATACTCAAAGTCGACTTGGCGGACAGACTAAAGAATTATTCGAAAACAGTAATTCAATATTTTTACTAGAAACGGCTAAATCAATTAAATTGCAATTATTACACAATCAAGTGGAGTAAAAGTTTGATTGGTTTTTTAGTTAGCACCCTCAAATGTAGTTTTTAATGATGATAGCAGTTGTTGAAGTTTGACAACACCATGTAAAATGCTTTTTACCGCTTTGTACCGCTTAGATTTCCGAAAATCTAAAGCTCTTTCTCACGAGCATTTGCGGTTGCGGACGGATGCAGATGGCAAATTAAAAAATCAAAAATTCACAAATTTATTAAAAATCCGAATATATATAATAATTTTGTTAAAAAAATAAGATTTGAATATTGTTTAGGAGATTTTTCGGTCTTTCGAGGGCAAGTCTTTTGCTAAATAGAAGACGGCGTCAGAGCCTCAGAAAACACGATGGTGTGGTGTTTTCCGATGAGTCAGGGACGTTCAAGTTAAGAAACAGTAAAGAAAGACCACATAGTGGTTCGTCAAAAAATGGAAAGAACATCGAAAAACAGGGAAAGAAATGGTGCCGAAATCGCTTCAACGTGTTCTTTGACCCCAATTTTTTTATATTACTCGAAAGCCATTAATTTCTTTGTTACCGTTAAAGACAACTCATATCTTAAAAGTTATTTATATTTAATTTTTTTTACTCGTGTAGTTTCTGCTACAACAATAACAAATTTTAATCGAAATATATATCACATTTTGGAAATATGGCGTGATGTAACTTTTTGGACAACAGTTATTTGCGGGTCGAACAACAAAATTTTTTAATCCGTTGGAGTTCGGATGAAATAACTTTCAAAAATTAGTTGCATATTTAAACTAATTTTAATTGCATAGTTGATGATGTTTCCATGTACCTTAAAACCTATGATTTTGTTTATGCAATTGAACAATATGCAATATGAAATATTTTAAATTAATTATGATAATAAAATCTCAAATAGTCATATTATATTATGTACTAGATTCACGGGCGGGAATTTTTTTTTGTTTTTTTTAAAAAAGATTTTTAAAATTAAGGAAGTTTTTTATTGTTCAGTTTGAAAATGAGAAAGATTATATGATCTTTTGGATAAGTTATATATCTGTTTAGACCGTATATAAGAAATATGAGATAAAATAATATATTTGTTTTGTTTGTAAAATATAAAGTTGGTATTTGGTAAAGTTTGTTGATGTGTACATGTAAAATCATCTTTTAGACCTAACCTGAACCCGGGATTGAACCGGTAAAATCGGTGCCCCTCATATATATGACTGTTCAATATGGGTATTAGTTCGATTTTCTCAGTTTTTCGTTTTTTGGTTAGTAAAAAATAACTACCATTCTAAAACCTTATCTATTACGTCTTGGATTCGATTTGGATATCTTAAGTTTTCGATTTATTTGGTTTTTAACCAACAACCAAAAGTTTTGTTTGGTATAATGTGGATTTTGATTTTTCATACAAAATTATAATATAATAATTTTTAACATAATCAAAGAAAGAATTAAACTTAAAATCAAACTAGAATTGAATGAAAGCAAAGTTCGAGTTTTTTATATTTGCTATCAATAAGAGAAATATTATTTTAAGGTGACAGCTGCTTTTACAGAAAAAGCAAAGAGTATACTGCTTTTATCTAGTTTTTTAATTGTTAACAACATAATATTAAATTGATTAAATTGTTTTATATTAAATTTTGTTTAGACATTAAGTTTATGATATTGCATAATTTACATATATTTGGTGTATAATACATACTTTATACTATTATATTATAATTAAAGTTAATTGTTTTAACTGATTTAATCAGTTTAATCAGTTTATATCAAAAACATATCCAAATATTACGGTTTTGAAATTATTATATCTATACGGTTAATATGGTATATCCAAAATTCAATCATATGTTCTATTTCAGTTCGGTTTGGTTTGTGTCTCCTCAAATAATATAGTTCGGCTTTAGCGCTAATATCAGCTACTTGAAAACCCGCTAAAACCAAGAGAAACTGCTATCAACCCGTGATCCGGTTACTGATTCAACCGGTGTGTGACAATAATAAATGTTTGTTTATGAGTTTGTGAGTAAAATATGATCTTCTAAATTTTAAGTTTTAACTTTTTAGTTTCTATATCGTTCGTCTCACCAATTCAAACAAATGAAACGTAGATTTAATAAAGATTTTACTATGCCAACCGAAGAATGTGACTAAATTCTAAAATTGTAATGTTTATTTTTGTTTATTTTGAATGTAATAGAATGTTAACTTTATGATTATTATTATGTTAGACATCTACATCTTTATTGATCCTTTATTTTGTTATTGTTTTAAATTTGTAGCAAAAGTTGAATTGTAAATTTTTATATATCGATAATCAAACTTATATATCAAAATTAATTAATATATTGGCTCGTGGTTGAACTACAGTCGAGCCAGTGATCCGATCACTTGAGAAATAGTCTGGTTTTTTTATTCTGACCCGCCCGTGAAAAATATTGGGTAACAGATTTACTTTAAATTAAGTTATATAATGCTTATAAGTTTAAACAAAATAATTAGATGAAATAATTTTCTTCAAAAAAAATCTTTAATTATATTAATTTTTTTTAAAGTATAAACATCACAAACCAAATATAAGTTGTATTTTCTTATTGAGCATGTTTTAATATTTTTCCAATTTTGATATGAGAGAGAGGTAAAACTATTTAAAGTGAAATATATATATATATATAATTATTTTTTATTTGTTTTGACAATTTTTATTTATTAATACGATAAACAATATTTAGAGAGATACCTATATATTAAAAATATTTTCAAAGATAACCAACTAAATAAGGGAGGTTTACAAAATTGACTCAAGAATTGAGGTCAATTGCAAATCTAACCCACCAAATTTCTCATTTCAACATTAACCACTTTCTCTCCAAACCATCATTCTCACTTTCAAATATTTACGAAATTGCCAATGATTCAAATTAATTTCTTTAATTTTTGGAAATCCAATTGACCAAATAATCCTCATCTTCCTCACTTATTCACGAAAATGCCATCATCATCAATTCATCCAACCACCATTTTCAACCAATTTGAAGCTTTAATTGCACCAAAAACCCATTTTTTAGCTTGAAAAATGCTAAAAACAGGTGATAAGTCATTTTTTCAGTCAAATTTCGTGTTTTTCAGATCTGAGCTGCGAAAGTAGACTTCATCTCACCTGGAGAAGTCTACTAAGTCAACGCAAAGATTAGTTTTGCAATTGACCGCGTGAACAAAGTAGACTTCTCCAGGTCAGATGAAGTCTACTCCATTTCCTTTGAGAACAAAAAAAATGGAGTAGACTTCTCGAGTAGACTTCTTTAAAGGCAGGTCATTTTTGCAATTGACCAAACTTTAACTTTTTCAGAGTAGACTTCTATGAGATAGTAGACTTCTCCGAGAAGTCTACTCCTAAAAGTAGACTTCATACGGGTCACTTTTGCAATTGACCAATCTTTGACTTTTTGTAATATACAGCTGGAGAAGTCTACTAGGCTTTTTTTTTGGTGACGAAAAGTTGAATTAAAAAGTAGACTTCTTTTGGCCTGAGAAGAAGTCTACTTTTTAATTAATTCAATGTTTGGTCAACCCAAAACTAACGCATAGTAGACTTCTCCAGGGTTCAAGAAGTCTACTCCAAAAGTCAAACTTGGTCAATTGCAAAAGTGACTTGTATGAAGTCTACTCCAAAAAAGTCAAAGTTTGGTCAATTACAAAAATGACCTGTAAGAAGTCTACTCCGAAATCTACTCATCTTTTGGCAATTGCAAAACTGACCTGGGAGAAGTCTACTTTTTCGAGTAGACTTCTCTTAAGAAGTCTACTTTTCTTGACGAAGTCTACTACTAGTAGACTTCATTAAACATCTTAGAAGTCGACTTTTCTATATTTTTTAAAAAACGCTTTTTATCAAATATATAATGAATTTTTAAGATTTTCTAGGTCATGAGCTTGTGTTAGTTAGTGTTCTTGCCTCTATATCAGTTATACATGTTTATAGTTTATAGGGATGGTGGAATCAGGTTTTGTGTTTTACAAGGTACTTAGCTTATTAGTCGTAGACTTCTCCAAGAAGTCTACTTAGTAAACTTCTCCGGACTTCATATGAAGTCTACTTCTTTAATTTATTTATAAAGTTCTTTAATCTGTAGTTTATGAAAAATAAAAATTATTTTTTGACTCTTGAGTTTGTGTTATTTATTAGTCTTTCTTATGTATGAGTTTTACATGTTTGTTTCTTATAATTGAACTTTAATTATTTTTTTGTGTTATTAGGTATTTAGCTTATTAGTAGTAGACTTCTTCAAGAAGTAAGTAGACTTCTTCAAGAAGTAAGTAGACTTCTACTTAGTAGACTTCTACTGAAGTTTAGAAGTCTACTTTTTTAATTTTTTTTAATAATATTCATTTATCTGTAATTTATGTTAAATAAAAATTATTTTTTGACTCTTGAGTTTGTGTTATTTATTGGTATTGCTTATGTATGAGTTTTACATGTTTGTTTCTTATAGTTGAGCTTTAATTAAATTTCTTCTTTTATTAGGTATATAGCTTATTAGTAGTAGACTTCTAATGAAGTGTAAAAGTTTACTTTTTCAATTTGTTAAAATTTCTGCCCAATTTATTAAAGTTTCCACCTTTTAAAGATGGTGATGACTGAGTAAGATGTCAAGGAATAAGTATGGTGATAAGTGAATAAGGTGTCAAGAAAAAAGTCTGAGTAAGAAGTCTACTAATGAAGACTATTGGAGAAGTCTACTGAAAAAGTCTGAGTAAGAAGTTTAAGTACTTTTGTTTCAGTTTAAGTACTTTTGTTTCAGTTTGATTGTAAGAACCTCTTTTAAGACATTAAGTACTCATTTCTCTCTATATGTGTTTACAAAATTGGGTTTTCTGATGGTTTTCTTTACTCTTTTGTGATCTTAGATATTTTCTTTTGATGTCTTATCTCTGGAGTTTAGTTTATCGAAAGTTCACACTTTTTATTAAAAATATGTAAATGAGTTAAATTATCGAGAGAAGTCTACTCGAGAAGTCTACTCAAGAAGTTTACTATGTAGTATAAGTCTATTCTAGAGAAGTCTACTCGAGAAGTCTACTTTAGAAGTCTACTCGAGAAGTCTACTTTAGAAGTCTACTCGAGAAGTCTACTTGTAGTATAAGTCTATTCGAGAGAAGTCTACTTTGAAAGTCTACTCGAGAAGTTTACTCGAAAAGTCTACTCTGAAATCAAAACTTAAGTTTTTCTTGGAGATTTCTACAATCTAAAGAGTTAATATGTTTACAAAAATGTAGCTCATATTAAAACAAAATCATTTATTATTAGCTTTGTCTTATTACCAAAGATGAACTTAGATCCAACAACAATGAGATATAAAAAATTACATTCAAAACGTTTAACATTATCAATTAAAAAAATACTGTAAAAAACTCTTCTGATTTTAGGCAAAAAATCTTGACGCAGCTTCATTCTTTCTCCCATTTTCTCTGTATGAACCTAATCCACCATTAAAAAAATAATCAAACCCAAATTATAACTAAAATACAGTTAGCATAACTAATGAGCATTTAAATTTTAATTACTGAAAACTCAGAAATATGCAAAACTGAGGATAAGATAGTAGTACCTTTGAATCTTTGATTGTGAGAAAGAGAGAAGAACAAAATAATACCTGCAATAAAATTCAGATCTACAACAAAATCTACCAAATTTATACAATAATAAGTTTAGATCTAAAACAATAAACCCAAATCTAGAATAATAATTTAAAATCTGTAATAATAAGCTCAAATTTGTAATATGAACACAAAGCAAAGAAAAAGAAGAACACAAAAGCACATATTTGCTTACCACTACCATAACCAGCAAGTGAGAGGAGATTGAAGGTGAGATAGATATGATAGAGATGAGAATGACAACAAGAAACAAAGGAGAAGAGATTCATGGCCAGAGAGGAGGGAGGGGAGAGGAGGCGTTATTTTAGATAGAGAGAGAGGCACTTTATTTTTAACACAATTAGGTTAAACTCTCTTTATATATTTAGGAAAATTTTCGAGAGAAGTCTACGCGAGAAGTCTACTCAAGAAGTCTGCTATGTGGTATAAGTCTATTCGAGAGAAGTCTACTCGAGAAGTCCTTTATTTTTAACACAATTAGGTTAAACTCTCTTTATATATTTAGGAAAATTTTCGAGAGAAGTCTACGCGAGAAGTCTACTCAAGAAGTCTGCTATGTGGTATAAGTCTATTCGAGAGAAGTCTACTCGAGAAGTCTGCTATGACTAATAAGTCTATTTGAGAGAAGTCTACTTTGGAAGTCTACTCGAGAAGTCTACTATGTAATATAAGTGTACTCGAGAGAAGTCTACTTTAGGAGTCTACTCGAGAAATCTACTTAACCAGTAAAATTGAGTTCCCGCCCAATTTGTTAAATTTTCGCCCAATTTATTAAAGTTCCCGCCCAATTTGTTAAATAATTTCGATTTCCCGCTGTATTTTATGAAGTCTACTCGAGAAGTCTACTCGAGAAGTCTACTAGAGAAGTCTACTATTGAAGTCTACTGTGTAGTATAATTCTATTCGAGAGAAGTCTACTGGAGAAGTCTACTCGAGAAGTCTACTTACCCTAAACCCTAAATAAAATATTTTTGATTAAAACTTATATCAAAACATTAATTTACTTAACATATTCACAAATTACAGTTAAAATAATAGAATCATTAACCAAACCACACATTATGAATTTATAAAAAAAACATTTCTAACCTAATTTGGCTATGTTTATTTAAATTGATTCATTTTTTTGAAATTTTATTTTTTTATAAATGGAAAATGTATATGTTTTGGTTATTTATCTAAGTTTATAAAATAAAGTTTTTATAATTTTTTAATTAATCCTCAAAAAATTATTTGAGAGAATTCTACTCGAGAAGTCTACTCCAGAAGTCTATTATGCAGTATAAGTCACACGAGAGAAGTCTACTTTGGAAGTTTACTCGAGAAGTCTACTAGAGAAGTCTATTGTGTAGTATAATTCTATTCGAGAGAACTCTACTGGAGAAGTCTACTCGAGAAGTCTACTTACCCTAAACCCTAAATAAAATATTTTCGATTAAAACTTATATCAAAACATTAATTTACTTAAGATATTTACAAATTACAGTTAAAATAATAAAGATATCAACGCTAAACCATTAACCAAACCATAAATTATGAATTCATATAAAAAAATTTCTTACCCTAACAATTACACCCTTATACCCTATACTTTAAACCTTAACCCTAACCCTTTTAAATTGAATACACATGAAACTTATAAATTGATTCATATTCATGAAATTTTATTTTATATATATGCCAATTGTCTATGTTTTAATTGTGTTCATAATATTTTTTACCAAATTATTTTTTATAATTTTTATTATTAAAATTTGAAATTTAGTGATTTGAGATTAGATTATTTTTAGTAATTCTCCCACTAAATAATTGGATATTCTGATTTTATTCAGAACAAAATTTTGTTTATAATGTTAGTTCCATAAATGTAGGAACCTAATCAGTTAAAAAATGTTTTATTTCAAAACGAATTCTGCGTATTAATAAAGATTTGCCTAAATTTATGTTGATTAAATTTTTCTTTTATATTTGTAAATAATTAAGAATTCCAAAACTAAATGTCATTTGAAAAAATTATAAAAATTTAATATCCCAAAACAAAAACAAAATCTGTTTGTTTTAGGAGGGGTTATTGGTTCTTATATTTTGATGGATTTGGAAATCCTCTTTGGATTTAAAAAATTCTCAAATCCAATCAAATATCAAGGTTAAATCAAGTATTTGGGTCTTTGTATTTTAGTCATAAAAATACTTCAAAATTCATTCAAATCCAATAAAAAATCAAGTCTTTATAATATTTGGATTTTAGAATCATAAAACCAATAACACTGGATTTTAATATAGATTTTAAAATCATAGAACCAATAACACTGGATTTCAATATAGATTTTAAAATCATAGAACCAATAACACTGGATTTTAATATAGATTTTAAAATCATAGAACCAATAACACTGGATTTCAATATAGATTTTAAAATCATAGAACCAATCACACTGGATTTGGTTTGGATTTCTAAATTCATTAAAATATAAAAACTAATAACACCCCTTAATTGAATCGGGTCAAATAATAGATCAGCGTGTCATTATGACAAAATAACCTTTAATGAGCTATTTTTCTTTAGTTATTATAAAATTAAATCTGTAATAGTATATCAAATGTAAATTGTGTAAAAGATAAAATACTCTTTAAATAGTATAGAGTATAGACTAAGGACTTTGAAATCACCGAAAAATTTCTGAATTATTTTAGGAGGCTATTGAGAAGAAAAAAAAATCTCTGAAAAATAGCGTTCTTATCAAAATTGCTCTGGAAAATATATTTAGACCCAAATTGCTCTATGCATTTTCACACCAAAGCGAAACGGAAATAAAAATGGATGTCAAGAAATTTTATATGAGTGTTTCAATCTCAGGTTTTAATCAAAATCTTAGAAAAAAAATTAAAATAATATAATTTAAAATTAAATAATGTTCTTATCAAACCAAAGTCTAACATAGAGACTGCCATGGATGCGTGAAGATCTGCTCCAATAGGGAAGAACTTCTTCATCAAAAAAGAGGAAGCTGACCAGCGCCTAGAGTCTTATTCTTTATAAGAAGCGTGAAAATAGCCTTACTCTCATCCCATTGTCATCGGAAAAACATGATATAATACTTTCCGTTCATCGCTTCTGCTTCTCTTCCATGCTCGTGTCTTTTTCACTATTGGATGAAGTAACGACTCATTCTCTTTGAATTTTACGTCTGATTTGCATCATCCGTATATTGTGCATCTGAAATCTGCATAATCATCAAGAAACGTTTTACATCAAATTAGGAACCAACAACTTTTTCCAAACCATAATTTCAGGTATCAAAATTTTCACTTAGAAACCGAACAAAAACAAAATGTAGTCTAGCCAACCTGAACTTACAAATAAATTTGATTATTAACCCAAGTAATACAAAAATACCAGAAAACTATATATGAATAACAAAATCAAGATTGTGAAGCAAAAATGGTGATACCTCTTTGGTTTCATCTTTGAATGAATATCGTTTTGAGCATTAGACTAATGTATCCAACCGTAACAACCTGAGAAACATTAAAAACACTGATTTTCGCTTATTCTGTCACGCTTCTGATTCATCAAACGCAATGAATAAAAGTATAAAACAAACTTACACCAGCAGAAGAAAACACAAGAACGGTTCTGGATCTAGAGCCGATACCACCAGATAAGATTAATTGAAAGATGTGCACGCTGAGAATCCATCTAAAACGTCTAGAATAATAGTTTTTAGCATTTCATAATCACCTGCAAAATAAAATCAGATTCTGATTGTTGCTACTGGGCTTCAAGCCCATCACATTGGCCCGGTCCAAATCGTTATTTCCGTGAAGAGCCCGAAAACGAGACCCGTGAGGCCTATTCCCGTCAAAAACTGTCAACAACATTTTTCTATAAATACGGCACTAAGCTGATGAGAAGAGGATCCAGATTTTCCAGAGAGACCTCGAGATTCTCGATTTCTGCACTTCTCACAAGTTCGATAATTCGGGCGATTTTTCTTTTATTCTCGGCAACTCGAGAATCCTCATTTCGAGGACTTGTCATTTTTAACTTAGAGAATTTCTTCTCTTACGATTGTGTTTTACGATTTATATTTTCAACGATTTCCTTTGTAATCGTCGATTTTGGCCTCAGTATCAACATTTGGCGCCGACTGTGGGGAGAGGGAGTCTTCTACACGTAAAAAAAAATATGACGAAAGAAACTAATCCCGCGCCAACAAGACCGACCTCTTCGACTTCGGCCGCGACGACCACCACGGCCTCGGGGACGACGATCTTCGGAACATCGGCGAGGCCAACCCCCACCGGGTCAGAGATGCCGATCTCGTCATTATCGGCGATGCCAATCTACGGGAAATCAGAAGCACCGACTCCAGCGACAACGAGGCCGACATCGATGGCCTCGGCATATCGAACTTACACACCACCGACGGGATCGACTTTCCTAACCACAACGAGGACATCCCTCTCCTTTCCACCGATGGTGGACAGGACGACTGCAAATCTGACAAGTGCCACAAGGACGGAAGGACCCGCAAACAAGACGTCGCCACGATCCGACATCTCGACTTTACTCTAGACGCTCATTACCCAGATAAACGATAATACGCGCGGGACTAACGAACGACTGGACGAACTAGCCACGGCTCAGCACGTATGTCATAGCCGAATTGACGACCTCCACAACGCTAACGGCAGAGACCAGATACTAAGGCAAACCAACTACACCTCGCGCCTACAACGAGTTCTATTCGGGGACCAGACTGCCGACGCAAATGACCAGGGCGAAATACCTCTCCCGATAGACAACCAAGAGCGAAGGGATCAGAAACGAGCGGAGAACAACGACCACCAACGCCAAGAGCACACGGATCGGCAAAACGATGACCCTTATCGTCGAAATCAAAACAGCGAACTTGAGGGAATAAAGAGGCAGCTTCGGCTGATGACTTCCCGATTCCACCACGCAACAAGCTCGACACTAGAAATCGATCGAGTGCTCAGAGAAGCGCAAAAACCCCCTTCACGACCAGGATAACTACCTCGCCAGCTCGACATCCGTGAAAGATCAAGATCACAGCCTACGACGGAACAACGAATCCTATGCTTTTCATAACGGCCATCAGCATCGCAATGTGTCGAACACAATTTCCTCCCGAAGAGCGTGATGCGGGTTACTGCCAAATGTTTGTAGAAAATATAACCGGCTCGGCTCTAAGTTGGTTCTCCAAGCTCGAAGCGAACTTGATCGATAGCTACGACGACCTGTCAAAAGCTTTCGTCAAACACTATTCTATGTACATAGAGCAAGGGGCGAGTAAAGTCGACCTATATACGCTAAGACAAAGCCAGAAGGAGTCACTACGGTCTTACATCAACAAGTTTAAGAACATCGTTTCGAAAGTATCAGTTTCTAACGATGCGGCAATCCCAGCATTGCGTTACGGACTATGGTACGAATCAAGCTTTTACGAAGAGATGAAGAAAAACAAACCACATACTTTGGAAGACGCACTCCACAGGGCAACAATTTTTATCGAGATGTAGAAGGAAAGAATCGAGAAGGCTAAGAAATATGCCGCCCCAAAAGCGTTGACCCCAAAGGAGAAGTCGAAGGAAGACTACTACGAACCGCGTCAACACCTCGACAGTAACTACCAAAGAATCGACAGAGGAAGCAGATCGTCTACTTTCGTCATCGAGAACCCAAAATTCAACCAACAAGGCGGGCGCTCGAACAAGTATATTCGGCCAAATCAACACGACGCATCCGGCGGATCAAAACCTTATTGTACTTTCCATAAGCGCTACGGACATTCCGATGAAGAATGCCAACATCTACAAAACAATTTGTTGGCACTATATAAGAGAGATCTCAAAGAGTCAGGTGCCAACCAAACACCGAGACTGAACGAAAGACGAGAAGCCCCGCAACCGCAACCGAGAAACGAAGCATAATGATTCTGACTCGCGCAGGAAGAAGCCAGGCGATGACCCGCATTCATTTTACCGAATCCACCGATTGACCCATCAACGTCAACATGGCACCTCCAAAACGCGAACTCGACGACCAAGGACAAGGCAATGCCCCGGCTCCGGCAATACGAAGAATCAACATGATAATGGGAGGACTTCCAACGTGTAACGACTCGGTCCGATCAATCAAAAGCTACGAAAGAAGAACAATTGCAGCTAAACCATGGAAGCGCAATGCCGACCTGGCTAAATGCGATGAATGCAGTCCCGTCAATCTGTCACCAATGCATAAAATTCCCGACCTCGAGCGGCATCTTCACGGTTAGAGGAAACCAACGAATGGCAAGAACTTGCTTCATCACCGAGCACAAACTGCGAAAAGCGGGGCAAACGTGTCTGATCGCAACCCAAGGACCAAGCGAACTCCCACCCCCGGACGATCAACAGCGCGAAGAAGTTGTCACAACCAATATCGACATACAAGATCCGGAAAGATGTGTTGGCATTGGAGCAGAACTAAACGACGACCTCAGCGACAAGCTCATCGATTTCCTATGGCAAAACTTTTCCCCGTTCGCATGGAAAACCGATGACATGAAAGGGATTCCTCCCGACCTCGTTTAACATGAAATTTAAGTCGATCCAACCGTCAAACCAATCAGGCAAAAGCAACGCAAGCTCGGCCCAAAGTATGCTAAGCTAGTGAATGACGAGGTCGAGCGGTTATCGAAGGCCGGCTCGATTACGGAAGTCTGATACCCTGACTGGTTGGCCAACCTGGTGGTCGTCAAAAAGAAAAACGGCAAGTGGCGAGTGTGCATCGACTTCACAGATCTAAACAAGGCATGCCCCAAAGACAGCTTTCCACTTCCGCATATCGATCGTTTGGTAGAGGCAACTCCGGGAAACGAGCTCTTGTCCTTCATGGACGCTTTTTTCGGGCTATAATCAAATAATGATGCATCTTGTCGACCGTGAGAAAACTTCTTTCATCACCGATCGAGGAACGTACTGCTATAAAGTCATGCCCTTTGGCTTAAAAACGCAGGAGCAACGTACTAACGCTTGGTAAACAAGATGTTC
Organism: Alliaria petiolata; assembly: GCA_020283515.1. Lineage (NCBI taxonomy): Eukaryota > Viridiplantae > Streptophyta > Magnoliopsida > Brassicales > Brassicaceae > Alliaria > Alliaria petiolata. Next base: position 37,505,934 of record JAHZTW010000001.1, read on the forward strand.
GCCGACCAGCTCGGAAAAACGATGGAAGTTTATATCGATGATATGCTCGTAAAATCAATCAATGCTGAGGACCACGTCGAGCACTTGCGAACCTGCTTCAAGAGTTTAAACGAATACGGCATAAAGCTAAATCCAGATAAATGCACCTTCGCCGTCAAATCGGGAGAGTTCCTGGGGTATCTTGTGACTAAAAGAGGAATCGAAGCCAATCCAAAAAAGATAGCCGCAATCCTCGACATGCCATCCCCGAAGAATACCCGCGAAGTTCAAGGGCTCACGGGACGAATTGTCACGCTGAATAGGTTCATCGCCCGATCCACAAACAGGTGCCACCCTTTTTACCAACTCCTGCGCGGAAACAAACATTTCGAATGCGACGACAAGTGCGAAAAAGCTTTCGGACAGCTCAAAGAATATCTATCAACACCGCCGGTGTTAGCGAAACCTGACCTCGGCGAAACTTTATACCTTTATGTGGTTGTCTCGTACTCTGCCGTTAGCGGTGTCCTCATCAAGGAAGATCGCGGCGAACAAAAACCAATATTCTACGTGAGCAAGTCGCTCGATGGTCTTGAAAGCAGGTATCCAACGATGGAAAAGCTCGCACTAGCCGTAGTCACCTCGGCACGAAAGCTACGACCATACTTTCAATCGTACTCGATCACCGTTTTCACGAATCAGCCTCTGCGGACGGTTCTCCACAGCCCAACTCAATCCGGATGAATGAAAAAGTGGGCGGTCGAACTAAGCGAATACGACATCGACTACAAAAACATGACTTGTGCAAAATCCCAGGTGCTCGCAGACTTCCTCGTAGAATTACCCCCGGATTCTGCTAAAAACAGACTCCTTCTCGAAGAAAAATGGTCTTTGTACGTCGACGGCTCCTCATCGCGCAACGGTTCAGGAGTCGGAATTCGGTTAATATCGCCAACCGGCGAAATCCTCGAACAATCTTTCCGACTCGAATTTACCGCATCAAACAACGAGGCAGAGTACGAAGCACTCATCGCCGGCCTAAGGTTAGCAAAAGCGATCAAGGCAAAACAAATACAAGCGTTCTGCGATTTGCAACTCGTCGCCAGCCAGTTCAACGGAGAGTATGAGGCTAAAAACGACCGCATGGACGCCTACCTCAAGGTCGTCAAAAATCTCGCTGAAGGCTTCGACAGTTTCGTCCTCACCAAAATCCGGCGAAGATAAAACTCCACCCGGCGCGACACTTCCTCCACGCGACTCGGCGAGATCGGGCTCCACCCGGAGCGACGCCTCCTCCACGCGAGCCGGCGAGACCGAGAGCCTTCAGCCGACACCTCCACGCGACCCGGCGAAGATCAAACTCCACCCGGTGCGACACCTCCTCCACGCGTCCCGGCGAGATTGAGCTCCACCCGGCACGGCGACTCCTCCACACGGCCACGACGAGGATCCAGCGAGGTCGAGCCTCCACCCGGCGACGTAACTTCATCCACCCGGCGACGTAACTTCATCCACCCGGCGAAATCAAATCCCCCACTCGGCGAACCCGGCAAAATCGAATCCTACACTCGGCGAACCCGACGAAATCAAATCCTCCACTCGGCGAACCCAGCGAAATCAACTCCTCCGACCCGGCGACTCGCGAGGACTAAGATTCATCCACCCGGCGAGAGTTTCGCACGACGATACGGACGAGACACGTCGCCAACTCGGCGAGAACGACTAGACGACCCGGCGAGAGTGATTCGACGACCCGGCAAGACACATCGGCAACTCGGCGAGAAGTCCGCACGGTGACTCGGCCTCGGGATTCCGGCGAGACGCCTCAGCGATCCGACAATAATCGCACGGCAAAAGTGAGTCAGCGAGGGTGACCCAGCTATCTCGTACACGGACACGGCCTCACCAACTCCTCTCCTCGCGCAAGCTCCCACACGACTCGTCGACTACACAAGCACGGCGAGACATCCGGCTCGGCAAACTCAATCCCGACACGAACAACAACAAAAAAAGAAAAAAAAAAGAAAAAAAAAAACAACAATATAAAAACAAGGAAAAAAAAAAGTACCTAATTTGCAATGTCTTGCAAGTGGAAGAGAGAATGTGGAAAAATAAAAACAAAAGGAGAAGATATTTATAGAAAAAAATATCTTCTTGGTGACTCATTTTGACTTTAGGTATCTCGGGATTCCGCGTAACAGCCCGGGATTCGTTGATTGAGCTGAACTCCTATTTATGCCGGATCAACAAATTCGAAGAATTCGTCAAAATTCATATAACGTTTACATTTTAACGGACTGGGGGGGGACTTACTGTTGGTACTGGGCTTGAAGCCCATAACCTTAGCCCGGCCCAAATCGTTATTTCCGTCAAGAGCCCGAAAATGAGACACGTGAGGCCCATTCCCGTCAAAAACCGTCAACAACATTTTTTCATAAATATGACACTAAGCTGATGAGAAGAGGATCCAGATTTTCCAGAGAGACCTCGTTCGATAATTCGTGCGATTTTTTTTTTTATTCTCGGCAACTCGAGAATCCTCATTTCGAGGACTTGTCACTTTTAACTTAGAGAATTTATTCTCTTTCGATTGTGTTTTACGATTTAATCTTTCGACGATTTCTTTTGTAATTGTCGATTTTGATAATTCGTATAAGAAAGTTTTCGAACCCAACTTTTCACATATTTACGATTAACCGGATTTCAGTATAACACTGACTAAGTTTAGAATCTTCAAAATTGGAAAACAAATAACTACTAAGTAACATAAATAATATTCAAAATGCGTACCTTGATTTGGTGTTTTTTTTTATTGAAATGCTTCGCTGACCCATGAAGCATAGCAACATGAGTATCTTGACAATAAGCATGCATCTCTCCATCTACCTTACACATCGATTCCCACTCAACTAATTCCTTTTTTTCCACGCAAGTCAAAGTCCATCAATATTTCAAATTAATTAGTCAAAATAATCTAAAGAAATCGAGGAGAAAATTTAAGTTTCTGATTAGATTTAAAAACCTAATTTAGAAGTGCGTCCATGACGACTGAGTCCAAAAACGGGTTCGAACCGGATCCGATCCAACCAACGATCGCTAGTCTTCGCCACAGGCCACTTATGCTTCACTCCGAGCGTGTCAAGCCAGCTCATCTCATTCAAACTTGAACCATCATCTGAAAAATAAAATAAAAATCATATTAAAATTAATGAAATCGGTTAGTTGTAAAAAATGTGTCGGAAACCTTTTTCTCTGAAAGAGAAAGATTCAAAAACAGGTTTTTGAAGTGCGTCCATGTCGATAGTTTCTATGTAAATAGAAGTGTATCGTTTCCAAAATGTATGATCCAAATATTCAAACTGGTTTCAAATATGAACGTCTGCAATGATACCATGAGAAAATTAAAATTAGAAAATTGGGAAACACCAACTATGGCTGGAAAAAGTGAATGAAAATGTTGAACTTCACGCACTTTTTATATAGGGCGTTGGTTGGTTAGGGTTCTCTAGATATTTTCTCCTTTTTCAGTATCAAAATTCCGCAAATAAGTTAAAACTTTAAATAAAATCAGAAAATATTATAAATATCTTGCAAAATCTTTGTGCAACTTGGAAAAACAAATATGTAAATATAGAATATCTATTGAATATCATGTATATTAGGCAACTAATGAATTATAATTCCGCAAATAAAGTAAAATTTTAAATAAAAGCAGAAAATATTAAAATAGATATCTTTCAAAATCTTTGTGCAACTTGGAAAACAAATATGTAAATATAGAATATCTATTGAATATCATGTACATATTAGGCAACTGATGAATTACAATTCCGCAATAAAGATAAAACTTTAAATAAAAGCAGAAAATATTATAAATATCTTTCAAAATTTTTGTGCAACTGATGAATTACAAAATTTTAAAACAATTAATTATGTCAATCAACCATATATTTTATACCATATTGAGATTTTTATGTTTTTTAAAAATTAAATAAAAAATTAATGGTAATAAATAAATATGATCCTAAATATATGGAAATTAAATGGATGATGATAAATAATAAGATTTAAAAATGGGCAATTCTCAAATATACCACCAAATCAAGTTTTTGGGACAAAAATAACACACGCGCTTAAAAATGTCCAACCTTAACATTTTTAATGTTGATTAGCCGATTTTGCCCCTCAAAAAAAAAAGAAACCTCGCTCACTTAAAAAAAAAAAAAAGAAACCTCGCGACGGCGACGGCGACAGCAACTTTAACCCTAATTTCCCGACGAACGTCTTCGGCGACCATCTCCGACGACGACGGTGGCAGCGATTAGGTAAGTGGCAAAATCGCTGTTCTTCATCCCATCAAATAAATAACTGTTCTTCATCCCATCAAATCGGGAAACAGAAGGAAAGTCTCTTCGTATCGGGTTGTTTTGTTTTTTTGGAGGATTTTTGATCGGGTTTAGTTCCTATTGTAGGGTTTTAACATAGATTCTGTATACTAAAACTTCAGTTTCAATTTCGATAGAAGAATTTTCAATTTTGGGTTTTCGGGATTTTGAGCAATTTCTCAACAACAATGAGTTTTCTGTTTTAAAAATGGTGATTTTAGTTACAGATTCTTGCCTTAGCATGTGACTGTAGAATCATTTTGTCGATGTTGCTCTAATTGGTTTTGTTTTCAGTAGCATTACTTTCTATTTCCTTGAACTATTGCTAAGCATTTTGAATCATTTGGGAACGTTTGGGAACATGGACTTTCTTTCAATGCATCTTTGAGTTGAAAACTCTATAAAGTTTGATTTTTGTAAGGCATGTCAGAATAGCAAATTTTACCGAACTCATAAAAATTCTCGAGTTTGAGTTTAGGAAAGCCTTCCCAGAATATCAAATTTTAAAGATCTGATTGTTGCTCTTTAGATTGTAGATCGTTTGTACAAGGACTTTATGGGTTAAGCATACTTTCGTTTTCCTTGAACTTTTGACAAAGATTTGTAATTGTATAGGATGGTCACCCTAATTTTTATCTTCTCTGAGTTATTCGTTTGTTTCAGGTTGGATATCTTTGAATCTTTTTGGTTTACATATCTGAAAAATCTTTCGACCATCAATAGGTAAAGTCATATGATTTTCCTATCTTTAGTGTTTGTGTATCAATAGGTAATCTTTCGGTATGTCTCATTGGTTTTCCTATCTGTATGGTTTGTGTAGTGTTTCAAATTGTTTTGCTTTTCATTTGTGCGTCTTTAATCCCAGCCTCGAACTAGAGACTTCAAAAATGGGAGCAATTTTGGGAAGCATCCGTAGCGTTTTAGGAAGGATTTGTCAATGTTGATATAACTGTCCTCTTCAAGGAACAAGAAACTACATTTGGGAAGCATCCGTAGCGGTTTAGAAAGGATTTGTCAATGTTTAGGTTGGTCATCCTAAATTCAAGAATCGTTTAGGAAGGTCATCTTCCATGTTATATACAGCACATGATTCTTTTTTAGAGCATTTTCAAAACACACATAGTTTTTTCGTCTAGTTTCTAAAGATAAGAAAAGATTTTCAACTTGAAATAATTTCTGATCAATGTTAATGTGTTTGTGTATGTTTTCTAAACCGGATATTTTATTTCTTGATCTCTAACAGGTGAAAATGGATGGCATCATGCTGCCTAAGCTACGTTACAAAATGGGGGAAGAACCACTAGAAGGTTTCAAAGTCATAGACAAGTTTTCTGATAACACCTACATCAAGCAAGTTAAGGAGATACTCGGGCCTGTCCAGTTTAAAAGGATAGAAGAATCTTTTCTAGGTCTTGTTTTGAAGCTCTCTACAAGGAATTTGGTAATGTCTGGAAAGATGATACACACTGTTCTGACAAAGAACTTGATGACGCAAAAAGACAACGAGCTCTGGTTCCACTTCGGTGGACAGCCTATGAGATTCTCAATTAGAGAATTTCATATGGTGACAGGATTAAGATGCGCTGCATGGGTTCCAGAAACCGATGAAGAGAGAGACCAATATGAATGGGGCGAATGGGAGGATGGTCATTCGGCAGACGACTTGGTTGAGCTTATGCTCGATGCTGATAGGGATGCTCACGATGAGAAGTTCTGTTTAGGTATGCTGCTCCTTATAGAGACAATCTTTCTTCACAAGCACTCAAAGGCTAGGTTCCCAACAGAAAACCTAATGAAGGCTCAAAGTATGGATGTTTTGCTGAATCATCCGTGGGGCATAGATGCATACGAGCTGCTCCTAGAAACAGTGAAGAAGACTGTTGACAGTAAGTTGGAGAAGAAGAAGTATTATCTGAATGGGTTCCCGTTTGCCCTGCACCTATGGATCTAGGAATCCATACCAAAGCTACAATCAGCCATCTCCACGATCGACATGTCCGTACCAATCACAGCATATTTGTGCGAGAAGTACCTGCGCACATCATCACCGAGCATTAAAGATGTTTTAAACATCGAAGGGGATCAAAATGTAAGTTCATTCCTAGTTTTTTTACTTATGTTCTATAATAAGGTTTCAGGAAGGATTCATAGTATTTAAGGAACGTCTCCCTAAATGTTCATAATATGTTCTCAGGAAGGATTCGTAGTATTAAAGGAACGTCTTCCTAATTTTTTTACTTATCTCCTATAATCGGTTTTCAGGAAGGATTCGTAGTATTTAAAGAGCGTCTTCCTAGTTTTTTTTAATGATGATGATTTAACATTTCTTCGCTGTTGGTGCAGCTGACAGTGATACCTGTCCTGCCAAAGATACCGGGTGATCTTGAAGACGATGTAGGTGTGCTAGACAAAGAAGACGAAAATCTGAATTCTTTACTAGATCTATTGGAGAAGGGTTTGAAATTGACATATGATCACTGGACGAGTGGGTTTCTAGATAGAAACGAGGCTTTGGAAGAAATTGCGTCGAAGTCATTTCGGTATCCCCAATCGGAAAGAAGTAGACCATCTCCTACGGGTCTAGAGACAGCAGAGCATTCTTCTTCAGGGGATTCGCTAGACTTGAAGTTGTCCAGACTTGTGAAGGTACTTGTAGATGGACAGAGAAAAGTCTTTGCTCGATTATCAAAGATCGAGCAAAAGTTGGGGATATATGATCCTGAAAATACAAATGACGAGGTGAAAAAAACTTATAGAAGATTTCATTATTTTAGAGATTGTTTAGGAAATGTATCCTAACAACTACATGGTTTCCTGTTTTTGTTGAAGGATTTTTTCTTTGATTTTTTCTTCGTCCCACCACCACAGCAATCTCCGCCTAGGCAACGATCCAGAGTTTCAACTGATGGGACACCGCCAATGGGGGTTGACATAATGGAAGATGAAACACTAACAAATTATGTGGTAAATGTTTTTGATTTTTTTTTTGTGTTTATATGTTAGGAATGTATTCCTAAACTTTGTTAAATGATCCTAACAACAAAAATGTTGTACTTTCAGAAAACATTGATAGCCGAAAAAGCGACTGCGGTAAAAGATTTCTGGATTTTTCTTTTTGTGTTTTTATATTTAAGGAATGTATTTAGAAATCTTGTAAAAATGTACCTAACAGAAAATTTGTTGAACTTTCAGAAAACAAAGAGAGCCAAAAAAGCGACTGCGGCTCCAACGAAACCTTCTACTTCCACAGAACCAGCACTTGCCGATAAAGACAGAGCTGGTGTGAGCAAAACACAGAAGCCGCCTGCGGTAAAAAAATTTCTGTTTTTTTCTTTTTGTGTTTTGAAGTTTTTTGAATGTATTCCTCAATCATGTTAAATGTTCCTGACACAAAATAAATGTTGTACTTTCAGAAAACAGAGAGAGCCAAAAGAGCGACTGCGGATCCAAAGGAACCGGCTACTTCCACCGATCAACCTGCTGATAAAGAGAGAGATTGTGGGAGCAAAACGCAGGAGCCGCAATTGGTAAAAGATTTCTGGTTTTGATATTTTAGGAATGTATCCATAAATCATGTTAAATGTCCCTAACAGAAAAAATGTTGTACTTTCAAGGAGTTACCGCGCCTGTGGCACCAATAGAACCGAGTACTTCCACAAATCCACTTGGTTATAAAGAGACAGCTGATGATAGACAAACACAGGAACTGCCTGCGGTAATGATTTATGGATTTTTTTTTGTGTTTTGAAATTTTAGGGATGTGTTCCTTAATATTTGTTAATCGTTCCTAACAAAAACTGTTGTGCTTTCAGGGAGATATCGCGCATGTTGCTCCAATGGAATCGGCTACTTCCACAAATCCTCTGGGCGATAAAGAGGCATATCCTGAACCTCACTTACAGGTGGGCGCTGCTGTCGAGATATCAGGTCCAGATGGCAAATGGTACCCTGGTACGGTGATAGAGCAGGGAGCAAAGATACATTTTGTGCGTATGTTCTGTGTGGAGTACTCGACCTTGAAAATTAACAAAGAGGCTCAGCTAATGGAGTGTGTCAGAGAGGAGCGGCTCCGTCCTCCACCGCCTCCATTGCATCAGTCAAAACCTGGCGAATCCGTTTTAAGTCTGTTGCAAGACGTAGATGCCTTCCATATAGACCACTATTGCAGAGGATTCGCACTACAAGAAAACATGATGTTTGCCACGATTTTTTGCGAGGAAAATAAATCGTAGTAAATTAGCATTGAATTAACGAGGAATTTACGAGGAAAATTATAAACGTCGGCAATTCGTCGGAAAGAGCGACGAAAATTAATCGTTGTCAAATCGTCATAAATTCCAATGAATTAACGAGGAATTAACGACGAACATATATTTCGTCGCTAATTCGTCGTTAAATTAGGACGATTTAGCGACGAAACATGTTTGACGTGGATTCCTCGGAATTTCGTCGTTAATTTCCGACGAATTACCGAGAAAGTAATTCGAAGTAAATTAACGACGTATTAGAGAGGGAAATAAGTTAGATGAAAACGTGTTTTACTGGTTTTTTTGGCACGAAAATATTCCTTGTTAATTCGTTGAAAATTCGTTGAAAATTCGTTGGTAATTCGATGTAAAAAAAAAAAACCTATATATAGAGGCAACACTTCATTATCAAAACTACAAAAACAAAAACAAACTCTCTCTTCACCTAAAAAAAACTCTTCACAAAAAAAAACACTTCTTAAACACTTTTTCAATATATTCTTTTTTCCAAAAAAAAAAATCTCTTATATACCAAAAAAAAAAAAAATTATGTCAATATACGAAATACGAAGTTGGATGTATAATCGTAAAGATTCGGAGGGATCGCTGACGAGGGAGTTTCAAGATGGGCTAGAAGGATTCATGTATCAGGCGGGAAGTTTGCAAAATACCGTTGAAAGTGGTATGATGTACTGTCCTTGTCAAAAATGCATGAATTGAAAATTTATTCGTATCTCAAAAGTGTGATCGCATCTATTAAATAGAGGGTTTTTTCCGCACTATTATATTTGGTATAACCATGGAGAAGGGCATGGGGGAAATGCTGCTAGTAGTAGCGGTAATAATCAAGCAGTTAATGATGCTGAGTCAAATAATGTGCATCAAGTTGATGATCATGGTGAATATGGTGATCATGATAGGATTCATGAGATGGTTACAGATGCATTTCATGAAAACACGGGTACATTTCTAGCTGCTGGTCATGATAGTAATATATACGACGAGGAACCCAATTTAGATGCCAAAAGATTTTATGATATGTTAGATGCTGAAAATCAGGTACACGAGTACGTTTACAAATGGTAAATTATTAATTACTTTCATAAATTCATTTTCTATTTTGTAAAATTTTTACTAACAAAATAATTTACAAAAAATGTAGGCATCCGAGAACGGAGGTGTTTTGCCTCCGATGACGGAAGTTTTTGCGAAGACACATCGCAAGAAGGCGTCGGGGCTCTTTGTCTCTGACAAGGCTGAGAGGATCTACAACGACGTCACAGCGAGGATTGCCGAGCGAGAGTCACAGATGTCTCAGACATCACCTTGCGGTTCTTCAGTGCAATCCGGGGGATTGACCACTCCCGACATCGATCGGATCTACGAGGAGGTATGTATAATAATATATCTATTATTATTATATTTTTTTTATCAAATCATAATTTGTTTCTTTTTTAAAATTCTAGGTTGCCCCTAAGAGAAAGGGGAAAGTCGTAGGGATGGGATCTATTCATCATGTCCCATCTGCTTCGTCTTATGCCCCTCAGCGGTCTCCCGAAGATGATCCGGTCGTCCTACGTGCCAAGATAGCGACTCTCCAACAAAATCAAACCGAATATCAAGAACAAGTTAAGGCTGAGCTTTCGGAGTACGACGCTATTTTCGAGATAATGGCAGTGGGAAATCCCCAGATCGCCGCACTCTTGCAAGAGAAGCGGAGACGATGAGCGGCAACAACACATGCCGGGCCCAGCCATTCGACAGAGAAAGATTTGACCGAGCAACAACGCGAAGCACGCCGCCTTGCGGCTCAAGCTACCGAAGAAGCTCGGATTATCCCGGATTTCGATTATGTCGTAGACACTACAAGAAAACAATCAAATTCTGACGGACAAATCCGTCGGTTCTAGATCGTCGGAAATTAAAATTCCGCCAGAAATCCGTCGGAAATTTTTGACGGACACTATTTCCGTCGCAAATCTGTCAGAAAATTTCTGACGGATTTCTGACGGAAGTTTTTCTGACGGATTTCTGACGGAGCAAAAATTCCGACGGACCAAAAATTCTGACGGATTTCCGACGGACTATAAATTATTTTAAAAAAAAATATTTTAATTTAAATTCGATATATTAAACAAAAGACATAAATATTAAACATAAAACAACAATTTTTACATAGAAATACATACAAAATTTAAATAAGAAACTTATAGTCAACTTTATTTTTATTAAAATCATTAGGCCAATAAATTCTAAATATATCTATTAACATTTTTTGAATTTCTTTATTTGGATAAAGCTCTCCATCTTCATAATAAAATGTCTTGTTTAGATTAAATGCGTGTTTAACTTTTTCCACTTTCTTCGTTCTTTGAGCTTTTTGTACATCTTCCTTCTTTTGAAGATTTTCCAATTCAATTGCTTCTTCTTTCATTTCTTCTATATAAAATAAACAAAAGACAATTTCAGTAGAAATTATGTAAAAAAATATCAATCATAAATCTAATAAACTAACTATAATCTTAACTAACCACAAAAATCTAAATGAACTACAATTCTAAATCTAACAAACCACCTATATATAAATTAAATACATTTCTAAATCTAACAAACTAATTATAAACCTAACTAACCTCCTAATTATAAATCTAACAAACTAATTAAAAACATTTAAAACTTCAAAATATATGAAAACTAACCTTTTTTAGGGTTAGAGAGAGATAATGGCCGAATTTTTTAGGAAGAGAACGAAACTTGAACTTGTGAAAAATGAAAAGAAAAGATTATATTTATAGAAAAAAATTGTGACGGAATTTTCTGTCAGAATTCCATCGGAATTCTTGTATAGGCGGGAGTTTAAAATTTATTTAAAACGTTTGGCCGTCAAATTTTGGTTTTTCGCGGTCAAAATTTGAAAGCCGTCGGAATTCTTGTATAAGCGGGAGTTCGAATTTTGTTTTAAACTTTTGGCGGTCAATTTTAGCGGCCAAAAATTGGTTTTTTGGTCGAAATTTCCGACGGATAATTTAAAACTGAAAATATTAAATTCCGTCGGAAATCCGTCAGAAATTTCTGACGGATTTCCGACGGCTTTTTATTATTGAAATTTTTTAATTCTTTTTATTATTTGCTGTCGGAAATCCTACGGAATTCCGGCAGATAATTTAAAACTGAAAATAATAATTTCCGTCGGAAATCCGTTATAAATTTCCGACGGATTTCCGACGTAAATTATTAAAAAGAATTAAAAAATTTCCAAAATACAAATGCCGTCGCAAATCCGTTAGAAATTTCTGACGGATTTCCGACGGATATTATCTGAATGCAAATGCCGTCGCAAATCCGTTAGAAATTTCTGACGGATTTCCGACGGATATTATCTGAATGCAAATGCCGTCGCAAATCCGTTAGAAATTTCTGACGGATTTCCGACGGATATATCATGGTTTTTACCCATTTTTGGACCATGATATAAGTGTTTTTATAGAGTCTTTTGGTCTTTTTAGAGTCCTATTAGAGTCTTTACAGGTTCATGTACGTTTTGAGCATAATTGGAGATTTTGGAGCATTTTGGAGCATTGTGGAAGAAGCTGCTGAAAAGATGAAGTTGAATTGAAGAATTGGATGAACAGTGTCGATCGACACTGTTGGTGTCGATCGACACTGTTGGTGTCGATCGACACCAAATATTTTCAGAAGAAAAAGCGATTTCTACAAGTTTTGAAGAAAAGGAAACTGCCCAAAAAGATTTCCTTATTTGCAAGAGTGCCCAATTCGTGTTTTGGACCTCATATATAGTTGTCAAAGCCATTGTTTATGCAGAATCTCATACTTGAAGAATCATAGAAGTTTAGGGTTTTTGGAGAGAAAAATCAGACTCTTTTAGAGCTGATTTGGAACTCCTTTATTTTCTTCTATTGATTTCTTTTATGCTTTCTATTCAAAT
>JAHZTW010000001.1:37520049-37614004 GCA_020283515.1 Alliaria petiolata
CTTTTCTCGTAAGGTATACAATTTTTAAGATAATTCAGGAAACCTTGCGTATAATTAGGAATGTATTCCTAAAAATCATATTTAATCATGATCCCTGATGTAATCTTTTGTATTGTTTCAGAGATGATGCCTGCCCTCGTCTCTATTGTTGAGGGCATAAATCCAGTGAGAAATCTCAAACCATTCGAGGTGGTGCACAACTTTGAAGCAGCGGTTCCAAATTTAAGCACAATGAGCGGTTTTAAAGTTAAGCAGTGTGGATTGTTAGTCCTCAAGATGATCGAGTGTCACTCCTTGGGGATCGAGGACTTCTCTAAGATCATTGACATGGGCCTTGAAGATATAAGGCGCAAGCTTGTATTGGATATCTTTGGGCAGTTTGTGAACAAATAGGATATAGGATTCTATTGTTCCCTTTGATTAGCATTTTGGACATGGTTGAAAAGGTTTGTAACTGTTCTTTTTGGTTCGTGTGTTTTTAAAATACACGGTATGTAACCTTCTTGATTTTAAAATGCAACTTATCATTTAGGAATCTGTTATAAATATTATGGAAGGGCTCCCTAAAAAAGAACAAATAACTAACAAAAAGAACCACTATTGCAAAAAATGCTGGTGACCTTGGTATCTACCGTTAGGTTAGTACTTCAAAAGACTATGATTTATTATGGTTTGGGAATCAGTTGGATCTATTTCGGAAGGGCTTCACTAAACTATCTTGATTATATGTGTATAACTGAATAATTGAAAAAATAATAAAAAATTGTACTAATCGGCACTCGAACTGTCGACCTCGTCTATTGTGGAGTAGAGACTACACCGCTAAAGCCGTGTTAGTTATTTGGTAAATGTAAAAACATATGTCCTTATAAATGTATTATTAAATGATTAGAAAATGATAAAAAAATGCTAGGACGTTTTCTATTGACCATTCTACCCCATTCGTCACAAAAGCTGTGCATTTCCAATCCGCAATACCAGCGATATCTACGACGGCGATTTTCAGAAACCAACAGATCAATAACGACGGCGACAGACAATTCCATCACTTACTTAGGTAAAGTCTTCAGAAATCCCTAATTTTCATCACGTCTCTATGTGTTCTTACGATCGGGATTTTTGTTTAACTTTAGGATATATGGCTCCGAAATCTAATTTTTTTATGATAGCTTTAAAATCAGTAGTGATTTTGGAAGGATTTGGGGGAGATTAGTACTAATTTATGATCGTCATCCTATGGATTTTGGGATAAACATGTTTTTATGGATTTTGGGAGCATTTCCAAAAAATGCGGTAAACATGTTTGATTAAATTCCTGAATGAAACTTAACCCACCATTGTTGTAACTTCTAAGTGTCACTATGATACTGTAAAAAGTCTGATGGGGTTGTAGAGTCTTTGAGAAATCATTTTGAAGCAAAAATTAAGTTGAGCTGGTTTAGTGAATGCTATCTTACTGTTTTAAGTTATGGGAACAACAACTTAATATAACCATAAACTTAGGAAGGCTTTCCTGTATTTGATAAGATTCGTAGTATCTTTAATGTTTTTGATCTTCTCGTAGATGATATAATGGTAATGTTTTCGTTTATTGCAGGTTCACACAATTGAAAACTTTTTGTTTACAAGTCTCAGATCTTTTGAAGAGTCAACCATCAATAGGTAAAAAACTGTGATTTCCTCACTATCAATTGTAGTTTTATATATTGTTTGGAATAGATTTGCACTTGAGATTTCAAAAAATTGGGACCAAAAACAGAATTTGGGAAGGATCTGCTGTATTTTAGGAAGGATTTGGATGGTCATTCTAATTCATCATAATTCATTGATTTTGTTTCTTAATCTCTATCAGGTGAAAATGGGCGATTCATTCCCAAGTGGTGAAATCACAATGCATGGTCTGCGTTATAGAATGGGGAAAGAACCACTAGAAGGTTTTAAGTCCATAGACAGGTATTCACATTACAACTACATTGAGTAGGTGAAAGAGATTATCGGGACTGTTCAGTTTAGGAGGATAGAGGAATCTTTTCTTGGTCCTGTTTTGAAATTATGCTCAAGAGATTTGTTGATGTCTGGCAAGATGATCCATACAATTCTGACCAAGAGCTTGATAACTCAAAAGAACAAAGAGCTCTGGTTCCACTTCGGTGGACAGCCTATGCGATTCTCAATTAGAGAATTTCATATGGTGACAGGATTAAGATGCGCTGCATGGGTTCCACAGAGAGAAGTACAAAAAAACCAGTATGAATGGGGTAGATGGAAGGATGGTCATACACCAGACGATCTACTAAGCCTCATGGTCTTGGCTGATAAGGATGCTCACGATGAGAAGTTCTGTNTTTCACCCCAAGGTTGGATTGATATCCTAAAGTACTTCAATGACATAGACAAGCTTTAGGTTTTGTTAACCTGTGAAAAAGCTAGTTATCACTCCTCTTGTTTTGTAGCTCTTGAAACCGTGTCGAACGACTTCATTTACTCCACTTGATTCTATAATGATTGCATTTACTTACGTGGACTCTGCCGTTTTTGGTCAAAGTGTTGAATTATTCTTGTTTGAATAATTTCTCAGTTCGTCATCGGAGTCAGTTTATAGTGTTTCCCGTAAGTTTAAACTTTTACAGCTCCGAGCTTTAGACTGAACGAGTTTTAATGTTTGACTTTGATTCAAGCTCTTCCACTTCGGTAAGAAAGTTGAGCTCGTCGATGGGCCTTTGAATTTTACTGCTTAGTGGGCCTAAAATTTTGGGCCAGAATTTATATGCCAACAATTGAGCCCCCAAGTCCTCAAATCAGATTTCACTGCACTTAAGTAATTTACTCTGCGGTTTTCTTCGGTAAATTGGAATCCCGGCGAAAATAATTGACTTTCCTCTTCGAACTTCTTCAAATTGTTCATCTTCTTTTGCTTCAGTTTTCTTAGCTTTTGTGCATCCTGCATGATGAAGGAGGGTGTTTTCAACTCGATTGGATTTTTTACGCGACATGCGTGGTTCGCGACACAGAGTTCTAACGAATCGGTAGCTATCTCTGAGTAGAATTCAGACTTTCTGAGACAGTTGAGGTGGTCATCCATGCGCCTGAACATTTATATCGCCATTGCGGCTTGCGTTTCCCCATTCCTAGAGCGTAAATCATATTCATGACGAAGTCGGGGCTTTGTCTTTCCCAGGTTTGCCCTAACTTTGTTTGTCAAGTTAAGTTTCTCATTGTGTAGGCGGATAGCGGGACTGACTCTTCGTTCGAGGGATTTGTACCGCTTGGGGAGAATAAGCCAGAAAACCATGGGTTGGTCGAGAAATTGTTTCTGATTAACCTTCCAATGATGGCGATTGGTGGTCTTCGTAATTCTTTTTCTGTGTTAATAAGGAATTTGTAGGACCGGATTGTCCCTTTCACCATACTGTTTGGAGGCAAAACAGAGGTTTCTTTTGTCTTTGCATGATCTTTTCACCTTGATCTGCATCCTTTCTCCACTTGACATTTTTATTTCCTTTTTAATAAAAAAATGAGAAATATTCTGAGTCTTCTCGGTTTGGTGTGCTCCTAGAGCGTTTCCAAGCGCACACCACGAATTGGAAGGGCTTCGATTGGTCTGAAGTGGTTTGTCTTGGTCGAAGTGGAGTGCTCTCGTGCCCCTTTTATTGCTTTTTTTTATTGTGCTTCTCACGCTACCGCCTCCGTCTGCAGATGTAACTTCCAACAAAGAGCCCTCTAGTCTTGTGGTAAAAATTTGCCAGCCTTTCTGGGAATCCTCTGACTTATGCTTTTTATTCTAGATTAGACCGTGGTCACCTTCTTTCCTCGTGACCCATATGTTCCAAAGACTGTTCGGGAAGTGATTCACCCAGAAACCGTTTTACCGCTTTCTCACCTGAGGTTACTAAACGAAGGTCCAAACAATATTATCATCCCGGATAGCAAGAGTCGCAGGATAGAGATCGGTACTCCGCTGAGGGCTATCAATGTTGATGTTGATGAGGATGCTCCTTCTCATGGGGACCATGCTGACTCATGGGGACCGTGCTGACTCATGGGGGACTCTTTGATCGTACCACATCGATAGTGACATGGAACATCTGCCAGATGGGGCAAATGTCTTGACTCCTATGCCCACTGCTGCTGGATGCGGCCCCTTCAGATCATAGCTTTGTAACTTCTCTTAATCATGTCGAATCCGGTGTGCACGTAGCGTCTTCTTCTGAAGTTGATGGGATTGCGATCTCGCATACCTTTGCTAGTTTAAGCATGAACATAAGTAAGCTATGGTGGTGTCTCCCGAGGTCATATTTCCTCTTACAGCGGCGACTATCTAATTCCTTTTCGTAGATGTGAACTCAGCACTTCGCAAGTTAATTCATTTAGTCTTTTAGAGAGGGAATCCTTACCATATCTCTTTTGGTCTCTTTTTGAACGGGATCAAGACGCAATGATGCTAATCTTGAGTCATTTTTGTGCTGACCCTTTGAACTTGGAAGCCCTTTGTGATGGTGGTTTTGAATGTTATGAGCAAATCGGTGAATTCCTCCTCAAGGTATGTTCCTCCGCTTCTGACTTTTTGGCGATAGCGAAGTCAGATATGTTCCTCGTTCCGACCTTAAGGAGCTTTGAGTAAACACTCGGGTGAGGTTGCTTCTCGGCGTGGTGAAAGAGATGAATTGATTTTCTCTGGATGATCTTGCGGCTACCCAGTTACGCGCAGTTGAAATCAAACGTCGGTTGGAGGAGGCCAAGTCAAAACATGCCTCCGAAGTGAACCTTGTAAAGGATGCAGGTTTTTTATCTGGTCGTGAATCCGCTGTTGGAGTCCTTAACATTGTCCTTTCTCGCACCAAGGCTCACGTTTCTGGTCTCCATGAGCTTTTTTAGAAGGTTCAGCTACTTGATCAAGCCGAGGTGAATTTTGGGTTATTGGCTCAAGTTGTTGATGGAAAGATTGGCGATCTGAACGAGGAGGCTTCAAAGATTCGAGAAGTCGTTTTGAAATTGAGGCCGAAGTGAGGAAATTTGATGTTCCTCCTTTGGACTTTAGGGATTTAAAGCTCCCTGGTGTGGATCCTTCTTTATTGTAAATGGACATGTTTTGTTGTTTTCGTTTTTTATCTCCTTGGATAGGATCTGTTATTGAATGATTGTTTGGGAATCTTTTTCACCGAGTTATTAACCCCTTTTGTCTTCAGAAATCTTTTAACATAGAGTTTTAGACCCCTTTGATTTTGACTTCGGGAATCTTTAACATAAAGTTTTAGACCCCTTTATTTTGACTTCGGAGATCTTTAACATAGAGTTTTAGATCCCTTGATTTTGACTTTGGAGATCTTTAACACAGAGTTTCTAGATCTCTGACTACTTTTACGCGTGTACCTTTAACACTGACTTTCTAGGTCCCTAGGTTTTCACTTCTGAGATTCTTTACACAGAGTTTCTAGATCTCCAACTGCTAGTGTAGCTTTAACACGAAGTTTCTAGGCCCCTAGTTTTTACTTCGAAGATTCTTTTACACAGAGTTTCAAGATCTGCGACTGTTTTTATGAGTGTACCTTTAACACGGAAGTTTCTAGGCCCCTAGTTTTTACTGCGGATATCTTTTACACAGAGTTTCTAGATCTCCGACTATTTTTTTCGAGTGTACCTTGAACATGGAGTTTATATACCCCTAGTGTAGACTTTGGAGATCTTTTACACAAAGTTTCTCGATCCCCGACGGTTGTTTTGGCAGGAAAAAATATTAATTTTCCTTCTTTGACATATTTGATTTCTGTTTTCGATAAGACTAGTCATTTATGACGTGAGCAGTTTCCCGAGACTTATCGTTTCAAATTTTCCTTTCTTTATTTAAAGTATGCATTTTATGGAACACGCGAGAACCTTCTTCTGCCTATAAAATAGGGCTTCCATACTTTTTTTCTTTACTCATTTCTTTCCATGGCGACCCTTGGGAGAGTATTTTCTTGGTCCAAATTTTTCTTTCGAGAAAATTATAATTTAGAGTTTTGTTGTTATTGAGTTACCTTTTTGGGTGACGCTTAGTGTTTTCTCTCTTCACAAAAGTGATATATATTTCCCCGAAATCTGTGTGGAAGGGAAATGTCTTTCCTCGAAAGATTACTTTCATTGTCACCTTGCAGCTGGATCTGTTGGATGTAGCCGCACCTTGACGGTCGAATTAAGCTTGTCCTCTTTCTTTGGTTTATCCTTGTGCTTTGTAGACTCATTTCTTATCATTCCCTTCTTTTTCAGACCATCTAAAGGATTAGTGTCACTCTTTTGCGAGTGAGTGTTGCTTGAATGGAATCGGAGGGTTGGCAAGAGGAGCATACAACAAAGCTTGCATCTTTTGAGTTTAGTCTATGACTCCTCTGTGGCTGTGATGATTGAATCAGGAGTTCATTTGTTCTGACTTCTTTTAGGCCATGTTGCTAGAAGCGATCGGCATCCATATGTTCATTTGTTAGAATGTTTGATTTTAATCGAAGTGATTGTACCTGGCGTTTGAGCCCCCTTTTGAATAATGAATAAAACTCGTTCTTCTTTTATATTGTTTGTAGTTGTACTTGACTTCACAAGTTGCCTACGTACCCATTTCGGGATCAAGCCACATCGTAGTTCAATAAACCTTCCTCTTTATGCTTTTGGTATTTACTTCGATCTTCCGTTCTTTAGTCGTTTTCGACCTAATATGTGGTTTAGATCCAGAATGAACTTGCCTTTTTAAATTTAGATTTTCAACGAGTAATCCAGTTGACCTAGATCCTTTTACGTCTCTGACTCCGTAAGAAGTTGGAAATTTGTTGCATTGGTGATAAGTCGAGGGTATTGCCCTCATCGAGTTGATCCATGAAGTTCCCAAAATTGCGTTGTAGGGAGTTTTGGTGTCGACTACCTTCATTACTCTGTCTGCTGAGATCGGTAGTTCAATTGTTCTGACCGCGGTTGAGGTATCACCGTTGAACCCGGTAAGAGTTGACGTCGCACTTTAGATGTATTTTTCATCGATTCCCATTTACTTTAAGGTTTCCAGAAAAATGATGTTCGGAGAACTACGTGTATGAATGAAAATATGTTAAACTTTGCAATTAGCCCCAACAACATCGAGACTTACCATGAGAACGTTGTCATCAAAATCGTTTAGGAAGACTTTGTCTTTTTCGGAGAAGGTTATTTCCACTTCGGGAAGTATCGATTTGTTGCTAGGCTTTTTCATGTTCGCCCGTCGCTGATGTCACTTGATCGGCCATGTTGAGTCTCCGTAGAGTTTTGATCCACCAATAATAAGGTTGACCTGCTTCTTTTTATGTTCGCGATCTTGTGACCTCGATCTTTCTGGAGTTTCCTTTCCTTGATTCGATGTCGTTGGATCTTTGATCTTGATTTCGCCAAGATTCCCTTGAGCGTATAATTCGGATAATACTCCGCCTAGTTGATAGCAATTTTGGTTGCGTGCCCGTGGAATTTGTGGTAGATGCAGTATGCTTCTGGATCATACCCCATTATTTTAAGATCGTCTTCTGACTTTGACCCTGAATCGTCGTCATTTGTTTTTGGTCCTTTCGGACCACGTAGGTGTGCGACTCAGAGTAAATTCTTGATTCCTTGTTGTCTCTTCTGTCGCTCCTTTCAGTTCGCGGAGCTGCTGGGTTGCTTGAAGTAGGGGGGCTTAGAGTTCTTGTATCGTTTTGAACTCGCTTGCCGATTTTTTTTCACTCTGACCAAACCTGCACCTCGGTGGAGTGCGTCTTGAATCGTTGTTGGTTCGTTGACCGTAATGTCATCCTTGAATTTCAAGTCGTGTCATAACCCGGCATGTAGAGTCGCTTGAGCCGTGTAATCGCGGATGACCGGCATTCGTGCGATGATCTCCTTGAACTTGGCGAGGTGAGAGCAGAGTGAATCTTTAGGTACTTGGGTTAAGGCCCAAAGTTCTGCTCCTGGTGTCATTTTCTTGATGTAGACTGAATATTATTTTAAATAATTGACTGATAGTTGTGAAAAACTATTAATCGATCGTTCTTTTAATCGTGAAAACCAATCCAGGGCGGACCCGGAGAGGTGTTCGACGAAAAATTTGCATTTCCCAGCTTCTTTCTCGTATTCGTTGAAGTAAGTTATTCCAACCGCAATTCTGAATACAACCAAATATGATTTGAAATCGGTCTTCCATTCCTAGATCGGAAGCCTTAATCTTCTCTGAGAACGAAGTTCGCTTGGTTTCCTCTACCACGCGGTCGATCTCTGCTGCGACGCTGATCGCATGGTGAACTCTAGAGTTCATGTTATTGGGTCCTTCCTTGTTTTCTTCAAAGGTCTAGAGGATGTATTACAGGCTTGCAGGATCAACCTCTCATTGTAGATCAGATAGTTGAGAGGTGGACTAGGTTGGTCCACTCCCTCTTCCGGATTTCGGTGTCATATTTGTTCTCTGTGGAGTGAAGTTCTGTAGAAGAATTGTCGGGGGTAAAGGATCTAAATTGATATGATTCAGTCCTCCTATAGGAAACTGTGTCGGGATGCCAGTGCTTCCATGATCGGGTACTGGTGGGTTTGGGCCCAAATTGTTGTCGTGTTCCCGGTTGATATTATCGGGGTTTCAACATCGGTAACGCCCGCATGCATTGTTGATGTTGGAGTTTGCGCTAAGTTCTGAGTTATGAAACTTGTCACTCGTGCTAAATCGGGTTGTATCGCAGCAGCCGATTGGCTTAAAGCCTTATGGTCACTGGATGTCTTTTCCATGTGTTTAGTTATGGTGGCATGAACGCCATCCATTCTCTCATTTTGATCAGAACTGATCTTTATTTGTTTTTCAATGAACCGGGTATGAGTTTCTTGGGAAATGCCAGCCATTTTACACCTTTGTGTGGATGTTTAAACTATTCAATCCCCTCCTAGCGCCAAACTGTTGTAGCAGAAACTACACGGCCAATATTTGTAAATAGGAATAATTTGAAGGGTATGGGTCGTCTTTAATTAACAAAGATTTAAAAGGCTCAAAAAATGTGTCGAACTTGATTCGACCTAGTTTAGTGAGCAAATACACTAGAATATAGAAGTAAATGGCTTGAGTATTGACGATTTGCAGTATTTCCAAGAGAAAGAAAAAATAAATGAATTAAAATAAGTAGAGATCATTGTGAGAGAATTGTGTGTGTTTTTGTCTGTCCCCTTGATCTTTGCTCCTCCTCTTGTTTTATAGCTCTTGAAACCATGTCTAACGTCTCCATTTACTCATCTTGGTTTTGTAATGACTGCATTTCCTTCAGTGGATTCAGCCGTTTCTGGTCAAAGCGTTGAACTATTCTTGTTTGAATAATTCACTAATTCTTCATCGAAGTCAGTTTTAAGTGTTTTTCGTAGGTTTTAACTATTACTGCTCCGAGTTTCGGACAGAACCAGTTTTAATGGTTGACTTCGATTCGAGCCATTACACTTCGGTAAGAAAGTTAACCTCATCGATGGGCCTTTGAATTTTACTGATTAGTAGGCCTAAATTTTTGGGCCGGGATTTGTGAAGCTACAAAATCTTTGTCATGCATTAATGAGATCAAGAGAATCAAAGAGAATGATCAAGATTAATTATCAGAAAATTCACTCAAGTAAAGATTTGGTAGACATATTTACCAAGGCTTTTCTTTCAAGAAGTTATTTCATTATATTAGACTAGGAGAGAACCTGCTCGCACGGGTTTTATTTTAATTTGAGTTTTGAATAATATGTTTTAGATTTATATTTTGACTATTGATTTTATATTGCTTTTTAAAAAAATATTATTTTCTTTTTTTTTTTTTGATAATGTGTGTAATCTATTTCATACATTATTTCACGAACCTTTATTTATTCTTCAATTTTCATACTCTTTTCGTTTGTCTAAATCCTAATATTATAATAATTTTTAATTTTTTCAATTTCATTGAATCCATGTATTTTTCCATGTTTTCAAATTTTGTATATTTTTGTATCCATTTTTATTTTTTTTTATTTTTTACTTATTCTCTATATTTTTTATATAATTTGTTATTTTCTCAATTTTTATTGAATATATTGTTTTGTCTTACGATATTATAGGTCGGAGTTAACTTTTTAATTTATTCAATATCATAAAAAAAAAATAGTTTTGTGGTCGCGTAGATAGCGGTCGCGACCAAGCGGTCATAGGTGCAATGCCTTCTTATTGAAGAGTCAAATAAGAATTTTTGCATCTTCTAACAAACTTGATTTTTATTAAAAAAATTCAAATTTAATGATTATGTATAATTAATTGTACTTATGTTAATATTTATTTTTGTTAGTTGATTTTTAAAAAAAAATTAATTAATTGCTTTTATCAATTTTTCATTTTAGGGATTTTATATATATATATTTTATCATATAAGGTTGGATGCGTTTAAATTAGTAATTAACATGATCGCGACAATTGGTAAGTGAATCTGTCAGATTTTGACACGTGTCGCGATTAGAATATATTAAATAGGTAAAATTTTAATATATGAATAGTTAGATTTTAATAAATAAATTAGTGTTTGTATGTTATCAATTAAGAAAAAGAAAATCAAAACAAAAGTAAATGAAATTAACTCCAATTTAAGAAAAGATAAGCTGAAACACTAATCCTAAAAAAAAATTATCTTAAATCTTTTTTTTTGGTTTTAGATTTTGTGATTAAGATTTAATTTGTCATTAATTACAATAGATGTTGTATGTTATTTTAAAAAAAAATGTAGTGTGTATTAGATATAGTATAGTTTTTATGTCTTTTATTATTACTATAGTAAACTTCGTAAATTTTGTCAAGGAGCACACATGGCATAATGGATAAGCCTGGTGAGTTTTATTAAGAGGATTGTGGGTTTCACTCCCCCTGGAAGAAAAAATATTTTGTTTGGTTCGCATTTAATGCAAGTAAAACAAAATTTTATAAATTAAATAATGAAGACGCGTATCACCTCTGTAGGTGCTGATGTGACAGAAGCAGGAGAGAGTCATTCTGCTTTCATATAGTAGATTGCGTTGCAATCTTTTTCTTAACTATAATTTTTTCTATTGGGTTTTCCTTGTAAAAAAAACAAAGAGGCAGTTATAGAATATTTTTGTATAATGCATAGCCAAGAAGAGTGTTATGAACTATTATGTGATGTCCACTATAAGCTTATAAATCCATATTCTAAAATTCCCAAACTTTACTTGTTCGGGTCTCAAATTAAAATCTCATTAAAATCTCTTATTGTATTCCTATATAAAGGATTCGAATAAGACACAGCAATTTCTCTATCTCTCTTGTATATTCATAACAACAATTGCTTAAATCATTCAACAATTATTTTCGAAACGATAGACATTAGATAGAAATAGCAAGTCTACGGAGCCCGTCTTGGAATATATTCACACACTTGTATCTAATAATAAGGGCAGGGGCCACAATTTTTACAAGAGATTAATGTTCTAACAGCCTTAAGCCAAAAAAAAAAAAAAAAGACCATACCGTTTTGAAGATACTCCTCTTAAAACAACGTTTATAAGACCAACATTTTTTTCAGACACTGTTCTGAGAAATAACTTGTCCAAAACGAAGAAAGAGCTCCGCATCTGAAGCACTCATCGAAGAGCAATTGACATTGTGGGGAGTCTTGAGATTCGCATACTCATCGACGTAGCACGAAGCAGCCAGCATTGTCGACGTGGCTGCTGCCGCGGCTGGTGGTTGTTCCGACAACATGAAGCTGCCGAGGACACGAGTCACCTGGTGCATTGTGGGTCGATCGCTCGGCTGTCTTTTGGTGCACAGCAGTGCAAGCTGGAAAACCTTCTTCACCACTGCGAGATCCTTGCACGTTGATGTGATATCTGGATCTGCCATTTCCATCACTGCATTGTTCCCTGTCTTAGACATTATCTGAACACAAAACATACGATGGCAACATTTTTCGTTAATATGTGCATTCGTTTTCAAAATAGCATGTCATCAGATAAAATAACATGATATGTTTTCAAACCACACGCAAAATCCAAGATTGAAGTAGACACTCAACATGACTGATAACAACAATGAATAAAGTGTCACAAACTATGTTTTTTTCTCTCAAGAGTTTATGTGTTACCCTTAACAAAATACATTTTTAGCTTTCACACGCAGATTAACTGCTACTCATCGTTAGCATAATTTGTAGTTTGGTATGCTAATATTTTTTAATAGATGAAATTTCTTTCTTATTGATACATATAAGGTTTTTCTTTGTTTTCAGTTTTTACCTAACACGATATTTTAAACGAAAAGAATGAGGATAAGAAAGTTTGTTCAAGCTACCATTAAAAACTCAATGTAAGTTTATTATAGCGAAAGAACAGACTCATTTACAGCTAATTCTTGATTTATTTGCAATATGTTGCTAACTTTTAACTATTTTTCAAAGTTGGTTTTAAAACTTTTAGAAACATGGGTTTTTCAAAATATATAATATTTCTGTTTTGTAAATATTTTTATGCAAAACCAAACAAGATTAGAGATAAAAATTTGAAAAAAAAACGAACAGAAAAACCAATTGACCTTTCCTTAAACAAAAAACGGTTAAAAGAGATGAAAGAAGAGACAAACCAGATGGTGGAGATTGGCCTCATCATCAACAGCTTTCCTTCTGGTCAACAGCTCGAGCAGCACTATTCCATAACTGTAGACATCTGATTTCTCAGTGAGACGTGAAGTGCGTGCATATTCAGGGTCTATGTAACCAATTGTGCCCATGATGTAAGTTGAAGTATGTGTCTTTGACACACAAAGGCTTTTGGCAATTCCGAAATCTGTCAAACGAGCCTCCAAGTCCTTGTCCAAAAGAATATTTGAAGACTTCACGTCTCTGTGTATGATCCTTGGACTACAGTCATGGTGTAGATAGGCAAGTCCTTGTGCCGCACCATACGCTATCTTAAGCCGTGTGTCCCAATCAAGAGTTTTCTTCTTCGTAGGGCCTTTGTAAAACACACACACAAGCAAGATGTTAATATATAGTCAAGAATAAAATGAGTTTCTATTTTGGGATGAAGACTTACCATGAAGAAGATCCCAGAGGCTGCCATTGTCCATGTAGTCATAGAACAGAAGACACCCCAAGGGAGAAAGGGAATAGGCTTGTAGACTCACAAGATTTCTATGTTTGATGCTACTAAGCATCTCGAGCTCGGTCTCAAACTGTTTCATCGACTGTGGGTTGTGAGAGTAGAGACGTTTAATCGCAACCGGTTTGCAGTTCTTCAAAACACATTTATATACAGTGCTTGATGCTCCATGCCCAATGATGTACTTCTCACTTAGATTCTCTGTCATTCTCATGATATCTTCGTAAACGTGTAGTGCCATGTTCATATGAAGGATGACCAGCTTCGGGGTCGAATAGGTTACTGATGTGACCAAGAAATTCCAGGAATCAGTCATTGGATTACAATAAATGAGAGGAAAAATTTCAAAAAATTGATTTAGCAAGTAGACCTGGTTTGTCAAGTGATCCATCAAGAAAAGGAGGAGGATTATGCGGCCGGCAAGCTGCTATTAGGACCATAAGAAGGATCACAAGCCCCCCAACAGCTATCCCAAGAATAGCTGCTCTAGAGATTGACACTGTGCAAACGAAGGAAGGTTCGTTTAGATTCAGATTTCGCTAATGGAAGTTTCTAGAAGACAGAGATAGTCACCTCGAACAGTTGGACGAGAAACATGACAAGGCGAGTTTAGCCAACTACCGCAAAGACCAGTATTCCCAATGAAGCTTTAAAAGAAACCAAAAGGAGATAAGCATAGCTATGGTAAAAGATTAGCCAAATGAACAAAATGCAGAATACAACCACCAGCTAAATTACCATACCTGTCTGGCGAAAATCTAGAGAAGTTATTGCTCTTAGGAATATCGCCTTCTAGGTGGTTGTAAGATACATTCCTATTGCAGGGTTAAGTTCTTAGCACAAGTGTCATACAGAGAAACAAAAAAAATGTTTCAGAACCAATGGTGTCTACTTACAATAGAGTAAGACTGAGGCAGTTG
This sequence comes from Alliaria petiolata, assembly GCA_020283515.1. Lineage (NCBI taxonomy): Eukaryota > Viridiplantae > Streptophyta > Magnoliopsida > Brassicales > Brassicaceae > Alliaria > Alliaria petiolata. Next base: position 37,534,080 of record JAHZTW010000001.1, read on the forward strand.
GCCAATGGACCAACATTACCAGTTAAATTATTATGTTCCAGTCTCCTGCGATTTAAAGAAACACAACATTGGATATATCACCAAACCAATATCAAAGTTGTATAACTGAGAAAGAAGTGTGTTCTGTAATCAAGCAGAAAAAAAATTCTCTAACACTGAAACAATTACTCAACAACTTGGAAGTGGTTAGAGGAAGATTGCTTACAGCAAAAACAGGCTCTGCAGTTGGTTAAGCTCTTCTGGAATTGGGCCTGAAATTTCATTATTCGAAAGATCTCTGGAACAAAAAAAAAAAAGACAAAGAACATAGATTCAGAACAGTAATGCAAAATATGGAAGAACTCTAACAAAGCAAATAGAAGATACTTCTTACATCTCCATGATGCTTCTTAGATTTCCAAAATCGGCAGGAACTACACCCGTTATATGATTTCTGCTCAAGTTCCTATAACAAGAAAGACGGATTTCAGTTTCACCAACCATTTTTATCTTTTTATCAAACAAAAGAAGGTAGTGTAGGTTTCATGGATGCTTACATCTTGAGAAGATGTTCTAAATCACCGAGAGAAGAAGGAATGATGCCATTTATCTTGTTGTTGGAAAGATCCCTTTAGATGTCACAGAGGATAATTAATAAAGAAAGATAGGACAAGGCACATATGAAGACGTATNGGAGATTTTCTCAAGCAACCAAAACTGCAGTAAGGATGTATAGAAGCTAGAGATAGGCACATACAGAACCTGGAAGGCAGTGCAATTCCCTATCGTCTCAGGGATACTACCTGTCAAACTGTTGTTCCTCACGTCGCTGATCGAATACAGAAAAAGATAGTCAGAGGTTTTAAATCAGAAAGTGAACTCATCATAGTATTCAGATGGGCAAGAAGAGATTGATTGACTTACAAATACCATAGACCAGTCAGCTGACACAAATCCGTAGAAATGTTACCCACCAAGTTGTTTCCGCGCAATCCGCTGATCATCAAATTACAACAATTATCACCAGGCACTGTCTCTTATACACATCTAGATGTGTATAAGAGACAGGTCATGCTCTCAAGCTTTTGAAACGCTCGGGGTATGGTTCCGTTGAACTTGTTCCCGTGAACATTTCTGCAGTTACATTAATGAGATACAAAATCATATGAGAAGCAACAATCTGGAACATTCAAGTGTTACATTTCAAAGAAAGAGACGTACAAGCTGTTTAGGTTAGTACAGGAACTCAGATGATCAGGTATAGGTCCTTCCAGATCATTATTAGCCACATTCCTATATTCCAATACATCACATCAGTATTCAAACATCAAAACATGCCAGGCAGTAGTTGTTACTTACAGATCAAACAAGTCAGTAAGCTTCCCAAGCTCTGGTGGTATATGACCTGTAAGACGATTTTCATTGAGCTCCCTGCAAAATATTGTACAAAATTGTTGATGATGAAACAAAAATAAATAGTAATCGTATGGCCAAAGAGAAGTGAAGGAAAGGTTGTTTTTACAAGTAATGGAGTTTTGACATGTTTCCAAGCTCAGGTGGAATTGAACCAGTCAGCTTGTTACTGTGCAAGTACCTGGAGATAAGACCAAAAATGATAATCACTATCATTTACATGGTATGTGAATCACATATGACTTCAAACTGAAAATTAAGCTCTATCTAATGAGTTATTAGAATTCCATATAACTTAAAATAACAATGATATGGAAGCCTAATGCATTGTAACTTCTCTCTAAGTAACTAAGAGTCTATGAAGGTAAAGAATTATACAATTTCTCTGTGAAAGTCAGATTTCCCAGAATCGGAGGGATAGGTCCACTCAACAAGTTGCCACTTAGATCTCTGCATACAAAAACAAAAAAAGCGAAACCTTTAAGCTCATGGAAATGTTAACATTAGCATCGTTAATTAGAAGAAAAGTGTACTTACAACACTGCAAGGGCTTGCATGAGACCAATCACTGATGGAATCTTCCCAGAAAGCTGATTCCCTTGCAATGATCTAAGATGATAAAAATAATTTTCTTTCAAGATAAAACAAAGGCTAACAAAGATTAGGACAATAAGGTAAACAGCAGAGAAGGAAGACTAACAATGTGGCGACTTGGAGGAAGCCGATGTCGAAAGGGATCTCACCAGTTAGCTGATTGTAGGACAAGTCCCTGGTTTCATCATAAGCAAAAATCACCTATGGAGATTTTCTCAAGCAACCAAAACTGCAGTAAGGATGTGTAGAAGCTAGAGATAGGCACATACAGAACCTGGAAGGCAGTGCAATTTCCTATCGTCTCAGGGATACTACCTGTCAAACTGTTGTTCCTCACGTCGCTGATCGAATACAGAAAAAGATAGTCAGAGGTTTTAAATCAGAAAGTGAACTCATCATAGTATTCAGATGGGCAAGAAGAGATTGATTGACTTACAAATACCATAGACCAGTCAGCTGACACAAATCCGTAGAAATGTTACCCACCAAGTTGTTTCCGCGCAATCCGCTGATCATCAAATTACAACAATTATCACCAGGCATGAAGAGAGCCGTCGAAAGAGCTTCAAAACATGGACACTTACAGATACTGAAGAACTTCATTCCAGTAAATAAGTCTTGGTATCTCACCACTGAGTTTATTCTGTGCCAGGTCCCTAGTATTTTGTCACAGCAAACCGAAATTTCAGGCTCTGATCAATCTATATAGCTCAAAATGAAGCAGGAGATGTATAAGTATCAGAGGAACATACAGAATCTTCATGTTTGGAATCTGGGAAAGCGTTGAAGGGATTGGTCCTATCAATTGATTGTTCTTCAGAATCCTGGAAAAAAGTGGAATTTATATTCCACAATGTGAGGACATATACTTGCATAAAAAGACTGGCTACAGGATAACTAGAAACTTACAGTTGCTCAAGTTGCTTTAGCTTCGAAATCGAAAACGGTATGTCGCCACTTAATTCATTAAAAGACAAGTCCCTGAATAAACAACATGAACACACTTCAACCACTAAGCTCCTAAAGAGACTGTTAACACTAATCAACTATTTTTTTGATTAATTTAAAGGTTCTTACAAGTTTTGCAAAGAAGAACAGTCACCAATCTCATCAGGGATTTGTCCAGACAGACGATTACCTCGTAGATCACTGATTAACAAAATCCAAACGATAACAGTAATCAGCACTAAGCCACACACACCAGAGAATTCAAACAAAAAGGTAGAAACTTTATCTCATGCTACAGTCATTCTTTTTAAACAGTTACATGGATAAGAGGCTCTTGAGATCTCCAATAGCAGGTGAGATTTCTCCATCAAGATTCAAATCTGACAAATTACTACACAGCATAGAAAAGACACAAAAAAAAATTAGAACTTTTCCACGAGAAGATTAAACCTAACCAAACCAAAAAAATATGATGAAACTTACAGGGCAACAACATTGAAGGTGACATTATCACAAGTCACACCTCTCCAGACACAATAGTCCGAAGAAGGTGAACCTGTCCAGTCATAAAGAACATTGTTCACATCTTTGAATGACTTCTTAATCTCCAGCAACGTTGCTCCTTTTTTTTTAGGATATTTTATTAACACACGCAAATAAACAAAAACAAAACAAAAGAACATTTGTCAGTTCTTGATTAAAAAAGAAAAGTACTTAAAAACTTCAACTTCCAAGAAAATTAAAAACTCAAACCCTAATTTAATCATCTTCTTTAGATAATAGAGAAGACCCAAGAAGTCAAAAAAGGAAATAAAAAGAAAATGGCAAGTACCCAGATCTCATTTTCACCCCAAAACCCCTTAGGAAACTTCAAAACTTCAAAATTAAATAAAAATCTCATTTTTTTGGATTCTTTCACTTTAAAAGACAAAAGTTTGAGGCTTTATGAGAATTTGAGCTCGAAGAAGCATGCACTTACCATTGTCCGAATTTACAGTAGTCCCAAAGCTTAAACAGATGAGAAAACCAAGAAGGACTACTACTTCTCTAAGCAGAGCCATTTCCACATGCGTAGAAGCCAAAAACGACTGCGTTTTTGCGTTTTTGCGTTTTTGCTTAACCCAATATACTAAAAAAAAACAAGCTTTAACTCTCCATGAAGAAGAAGAAGAAACAGAGGATAGAGAAGAGAACCGTATGAACCGACATTAGATTTTTTATGATTCAGAAAGAGACTCTACCCAAATTGTTGTTGTTTTCTTTTAATTTTTAATTTTTCTTTTTTTTTTACTTTTACCGAGAGGAAAAAGTCTTGATTTTTATCGTTCCATCACATCCTTCTGCCGTTGTTTACAGTGTTTCATTGAGTGCTCAGACGACAGAAACACAGACTGAGATAGAGATGGAGAGAGAGAGAGAGAGTGAGAGACACATAAATGTGTGTTAAAGAGAGAAAATGTACAACTGTAGGGACTGTGTGGGAGAGACGAAGAGGAATTATTTGGAGGATAAAGTTAAAAACCCCATCATCTTTTTTTCTGCCAGAGTTCTGAAGCTTTGCAGAGGAGAGAGATAGAGAGAGAGAGTCGTCCTTGCTTCAGTTGTTTCTTCACATTTTCTCTCTCCTTTTCCTTGAGGGTAAAACGGTCATTAATGAACATGGTCATGGCAATGAATAAAGGAAGTCGCTTTCGATGCCAATCGTTTTTGGGTATTTGCCTCTCTCTCTCTATGGCCGTTTCACAAGATGACCCATATCAATAAATTTATAAATGGGTAGTTATGGAAAAGGCATTTTTAATTTAGTGTCAACTAGCTTACATATTTATGATGTACTCCTAATTGTATAGATTAGCTATATTAAAATTCGATTGCTAAAATTAAAATCTGAGTTTCCCAAAATGTTTGATTTTCTGTATTATTATTTTAGTGATTCTCATCTTTTTATAGGTTTGATTGTTATTATTGTATCAACATTTAAACCGTTCAAAATTTATAAATTTAAATAATTTGGGTCGTGTTTAATTAATAAATGAAGAGATTTATCGAGCAATTAAAAAAAAACTGATTTCAAATAATGTGTCAGACTTGTTCTAATATAATCAGAGAGTAAGATAAAACAAGAATTAAAGTAAATGACTTTAATATTGATGATTTAGAAAGTTTACAAAAGAAAAAACAGATAAATGAGTAGAAATAACAAGTACGTATAAATGTTTAGTGTAGATTATGAAACTAGGATTCAATCATCTACTCTCTTCTCATCCATCTGTTTTTATAGCTCTAAAATTGTGTTTAACATCTTCATAAACTCCGCTTGATTATGTGATAATTGCATTTACGATAGCAGATTTGGCCGTTTCTTGTCAAAGTATTGAGTTACTCTTGTTCGAATAATTCTCGAGTTCGTCATCTAAGTCGACTCTTAATTTGACCTGTAGGTTTAATTTTCATCGTTTCTACTCTGACTAAACGTGTTTTAACGCGCGACTTCGATCCGAACTCTTTCACTTCGATAAGAAAACTGACTTCGTTGATGGGCCTTGAATTTTATTGCTTAGTGTGCCTAAAATTCTGAGACGGGATTTGTATGCTAACAATTAGCCCCCAATTCCTTAGATCGGATTTTAATCCATTTAAGGATTTTACTTGCGGTTTCTTCGGATTTTCTATCCCGGCAGTTTTGGTGAAGTTTCTAGCGAAAACGGAGCTTGGCCTCTCTCAACTTTTTCCTAACTTCGTCTGCCAGGTTATTTTTCTTATTGTCCTTGCGGATGATGCGGGACTGGCCCTTCGTGTGAGAGACTTGTATCATTTAGGGAAAATTCAGCCGAGCAATTCCTGTTATGGGATCTTGTCTTTCATCCCAGGTGTTGGTCGGCAAATCGTCTATGACCTTCTTTTCGACGATGGTGTCTGGTGGACTTCATATTTCTTCTTTCGTGTTAGCGAGGCATCTTTAGGATGCAATTGTCCCTCTCCTCTCACCGAGTGGAAGCAAAAAAAGATTTCCTTTTTACCTTGGTTTCTTTGCTTTGATCTCATTTGATTAATGTCCCCTTTTTACTTACTTGATAGTAAAAATGAGAACTTCTTCGAATCTCCTCGGTTTCACATCCTCCTAAAGCGCCTCCATGCACGTGCTCAGAGTTAAGAGAATTTTTATTGGACGGATGTGGTTTACCTCGGGCGAGACGAGGTTACTCGAGATCTTTTACATGGTTATGGATCTTCTATACTCTTCCTATTTACTTCGCTCATCCCCTGCTCATCGTGTTGCTTACGTTGTTGCCCTTATACACATATGTCTCTTTCGAAGAAGAATCTTTTGGTCCCGTAGTTAAAATCTGCCAGCCTTCTCGAGGTAGTTTTTGCTACTCTAACTTTACCTTGTTGGAAAATCTTCTGATTTATTTTACTATTCTTTAAGATAAAACTGTGATTGCTTTTCTTCCGAACGACCATTTCGCTCTGAAGATCATTCGAAAGTTTATTCATCAGGAAGAAGTTTTGTCATTCCCTCAATCGAGGTCTTCTGAGGTTGATTTGGACGACGCTACTGTCTTCGGGAATAAGCGTCGGAGGTTGGAGGATGATAGTTCGTTTGACAAAGGTCTTCATGAGATTCCTGCCTTATCAATTGCTAACGACGCTATTAGCACGAGTCACGCTAAATCGTCTAAATGGGGGTGTAATCCGTCGTACCATAATGAAGATGACTCTAAACGAGGGGCCTTGTCCGACGAGGTACATATTGCGGATATTTTGGCTGATGATATTGAGAGGATTCGGGGGACCACTACTTTTGGTACATGCGTTGTTACCCTTCAACTCATGAAATCGGTGGTTTTTCTCATTCGCTTATCCTTGAGGAGAATAATACATTTCCTTATCTGGGTGGAGGGAGCGCGGCTTTAGAGGCCTTTAATACATCAGCAGGACATGGTGGCTTATGCTCGATGTTGGATCCCTCCAAATGATTATGACAGTCCGATCTTCCTTCATGAGTTCCAAGTGTGTGTTTTTCGAGTATTGAGTCCGTACATCCTTGACTCTTCGAAAATGATGATTTTGTGCAATTTATTTAAGTCGTCTCTTGGGCGGGATCGTGACGCATTGATGTTGATACTAAGTCATTTTAGGACTGATCCTTTTACCCCTATGAACCATGCGGATCTTTGCGATGGGGGTTTCAAATGTTATGAGGGTTCTAGTGAAGCCTTTCTCAATGTTTTCTTACCTCCCCTTTCCCTTTTGCCTTTTGGATTCCATGGTATTTGTGTTTTTCTTTAATGCTTTGCTTATTATAGCTATGCTCCGCCGTATCCGATTTTTTTGGTGATCAAAAACTCGAATATGTCCCTTTATTGGAGCGTGAAGAAATATGGAACAAGAATTTGAGCGAGGTTACCGCTCTTTGCGAAAAAAAAGAAGCATTAATTTCTTCTGAGGTCAAGCTTAAGGATGATCTTCTAAATGGCCAAATACGCGTAGCCGAGCTAACTAAATAGAAATCAATAGCAAAAAAATTAATTAAAAAAAGGAAAAATCATGTAAAAGGAAAATAATTTGATATCTAGGTTAATTTTTTAAAAGTCATATAAAAGATTAACTTGATATTGATATTTATGCTAAGTTTTTCGAAAATCAACATAAAAAACCAAAGTAACAAAAAATAAAAAATAAATGATGTCTTAAAAAATGTCGATACCTCCAAATAATAGTATATGTCAAAATAAAATAGAAATAAATATTAAAAATAAAAATATGAAGATCGTATTTCTCAAAATAAAATAAAAATCATTATAAACAAAGCTAAATATAAAAGGAAAAAATCATCTAAACTGAAATTAACTTGATATTTAAACTAATTTTTTGGAAAATTAACTACTAAGAAAATAAAAGAGAAATTATATCTTACAGGATGTCAATACCTGCAAAGAATAATATATGTCAAAATAAAATAGAAAATTAATACTAAAAGGTCTAAACTAACAAAAAATATTTTAAAAAATTATTTTGAAATTTAGTCTAGAATTTTTTTTTTCTAATGACTATAAATAACCATCTAAAGTTGCAATAGGTTATACGAGTTTTTTCCAGTCAACTACAATCCAAGCCTTTATAGTAATATGCTATGATGAGGATAACCTAAAAGCCAGTGTAGTCTACACGATTAAAAATGTATTGGTCATTAACAACAAGACAAACTATAGGGTGACTTCACACAAATTTTTGATCCATTTTACTCAAAAAAGAACATTGGTTCAGGCCGATGATGGTGGGCTGGGTGCCATACTATTGAAAGACAAAAGATTAGGATTTGTACTTATACCAAATAAAACAATCAACATAACATATAAAACTAAAGATGTCTTAGACGAGTTCTATTAAAAGAAAATATTGAGAGAGCAATGTTTAAAGCATGTATGGAAAAAATAAAAAAATCTGAAAAAGCTCGCCAACAACGAGGATGAATGATAAGAAGAATAGTCAACATCCATTCATCAACAGAAAAATATACTATCTAAGTATACTAATCAACAAATCAAGAGGACTACATAGTTTTGACAAAATTCGAAACTATCGATGGAGAAGCAAGAAGTTGTCTTGCACGATCATTGCAATTTTCCAACAAAGCTATATGCAACCTTTCATTGTTCGCGATATCTCACTCATCTTCTTCGATTATCTCAAATACACTTGTACGAATATCAGTCTGCATATTAGCAACTAAACGATCAGTCCTCTCTGTGTTATCAGAGTTATCATGTTTTTAACAAAAAATAAGAAAATATGTTGAAATATACGATATAAACATATATTAAAAATGTATTTTCCAGTTTTCTAAAATGTCAAACAATTCTTTTTTATTTTTATTTCTACATACATGGCATATAACCAAAAAGTGTTGAAAAAAATATTAGTATTTTAGATAAATTAAATATTTAATTAGATAAAAATAAATTAATTTATTATTATTTTAATTAGCAAAATTTATAATCTTATAAAGATATACAAATAGAAGAAAACGATAGATCATAATTTAAATGCATTTAAATAAAAAAAATGTTTTATAAATTTATTATGCGTTCTATAATTTAAAAATTACTAACCAAAATAAAATTAAACCAAATTATTATCATAGATCCACCCATAATGCGGATAAAAATCCTAGTTAATAATAAAATAACACATTCTTCCTATAACATAACCATAATTTGTCCAATCGGTCCTTTTACAATACCCGAACAGAACCAGATTTTTTCCATTTGGTTTAATAAATTCGGTTCCCCTATTTATCGAACTACCCGAACTAAATCCAACCATTATATGTGGCAATTAGGCCATAGTAATATTTGTCCAATCGATAAGATGCCTCTGGTGTTATCCCGAATGTCATCACTTAACGCTACTGTGAGCCTCCCATTTTCGAACCACCGCTTAAAGCTAACGTGCGCAGCATTGTTGCCCCCGGTATGGAAGCAGAGCCGGCGAGTGATCTCCGTCTCCGTCTCCGTCTTCCTCTCCCGCTTCCTCCTCCTCCCTAACGGTATAACATATTTCTCCTCAATCTTTCACCAATTCGATTCCCAATTTTACGAATATATTCAATTGAAAAATTCATTGATTCGAGCTTTTGCTCTTCTTGTATTTGAAATTTGTATGTCGAATCAGAGGCCATAGCTGGTAGCTTCGTTGATAAGTACGTCAAGAGGTAATAAATTGAAATTTGACCTCAAAATCGTCTCTTAATCCGAATTTATCTACGAATTTCAGTCCAATGCTTGGTGAAATCTCTATAACTTTACACGTCCGACTTGAAAAAAAATCATCTCCTTTGACAAAAATCTCAATGTAATTTTTTCTGATTTCTTTCAAAAAATTGATTTTTTTTTGTTTGTATATAACTTTACATTCAATTCAAATAATATTCAGTCTATATAGATTTTGTTTGTGTGCTCTTTTGTATAACATCCATAATGTATTATTTGTTTCTTTTCTTTGTTGGCAGGAAAACGGGATTTTGCATTTTTGGCGAAAAATGGTGAAACGCGCTTTTAGCAGAAAATAACACAGTTTTGGTGTGGAATTGTAAAATGTGTTTTTTTGGAAAACAAAAAACGCATATTTTTAACACATATTTTTTATAATTAAATAATATGTTTATAAATTTTGAACTATATTGTATTTACAAATATTTTTAACATTAAATTTTAATTTATATGATATATATTAATGTAAAAAAGCATAAATATATAAAGATAAACAATAATAAGATCAATGTCTATTTTAGTAAATTTGTTTTATAATCGCTTTTAAATCGTTTTTGAAATGTATTGATATGATTCTGGTCAGTCTCGACAAGAATCTTTCCAAGACCTTTCACTCCAAGAGGTAACTTGTTAATCCTAAGCTTTTTAAAGCTCGTGTAGACCCAACAAAAGGTATATTAAACATGTGTTTGATGCTATCTTAAAACGATATTGAGGACGATCGGCGGTGAAACCTCCAAGTGAAGATTGTGTATAACCAATAGCAAGTATATTAAACTCACCAACTGATTTATTTCAACACAAGCCAACACTTTTTGGTTGATAGAATGGCCACACAAGAGATTGCGGAATGACTCTTGATAAACCGGGTCGATCAATGGATATTACACACCATGATCGAAAAGTTCACAAGGAACTCAAAATGAGAGTTACTCTCAAGTTTTCCAAAAATATAAAGAAATCTCCAATTTATCAAATGTGATTACAACAGTATTTATAAGAAATACTTGTGGTAAAACCTAGACAATAAATTGCCTTGAAAATAGAATAAAACTAAAATTAAATGAAAAGAAATAACTAGAGTTGAATAACTCTTGGCCTCCTCTTGACTCTTATTTCGTCACTTATTTTGCCCAGCAAATCAAGCAATTATTTTGGGCTCTTCTTAGACTTGTAATAGCTTAAAAATGGGTTGGACTTGATAGATAACATCATAGATGGATTTTTGAGTGCTCACCATGTCTAGAACTTCATAAATCAGTCCATTATTCTCATGTTTGAATGATGAAGATGCAATTTTGCCTTTGATCCAGTTGATTTGAGTTATGTCTCTTCTTCATTGCCTTTGCCGCTGTCCATGTTCGCATCATTATTGTCATTCAAGAATATAGGATAATTGCATTGCAGTTTAATCGTATCTCCATTCACAGTTTCATCAAATCGCATAATCTAATCGTTGATGCATTCAAATCGTTGTCACACCCAAATCGTAATGCCATTCGGTGACTAAATCATCAATTTGACGTTGACTTAGTAAATTTAGACATGAGAAAAGGCAATGTTAACTAAGAAAATATAGACGTTATCGTTATTTTATGTCTGAGTCCAATTTTGCAAAGTCAACATAAGTTCAAATGTCAGCTTAAAAGTTTGAGAATTAATGTGCACAATTACAAAAACTTTGAGAATTAAATGATCATTTTGATGAATTATCTTGTAAAAGATGTTAAATTTGGAAAAGAAAATCAAATCAACTATATATAGCTTTATAAATAACGAGGAATTTTTTACCTCCACTCGTTATGCCTTTCACAACCGCAAAAAGAGCGTGGTCGGGAATTTGACGACTGGTCAGTGGAGCAGGTTGACGACGAAAAGAGACATCGTAGATTCCCAGCGAAAAAATTATGTAAGGAAGTGAATTATTACTTAAGCAAGAAAAAATATTATCTTACCTTTTCAACTTATATAAACTCTAAGGTTATCTTCAAAAATAATACCAAAGGGATCGTGCTCGATCACTGAGTAGACAAAATCAGTTGTAGCTTTTGTTTCCTCATGGAAACGTCCATAAACTTTGAATCCTCTCTCCCCGGTCTGAAAAAAAATATATAGAAAATTATAAAATAAACTAGTGTAAAATAAACTATTGTTAAATATATATATATTTTCCCATCCAACTCTTTCAGGACTCCATGCTCATTGATATAGTCATAGGCATGATTAAGATTGCTTAATGGCTTCTTACGTTTTTTTTTCAAAAGATATTCCTCCATATCTCTAATGGAGAATTGATGATGTGAAGAAACAGGCTTGCCTTTGTTGTGCAGCGACTACAGTAGCCGGCTGAATACAACAGAGGCACAAGCATCTATATAAAAAGTGTAAATGAAAAAAAAAAATCAGTTGGAAAAAAATCAGAATAAGTAAAGAGAAGATCTCGGAAATCGGATACAATTAATTGATATAATTAACTACTTTTACGAGCATACATTTGGTGATTCCAACAAACCTTTAGCTTACTCTCATTTGTGGGATTGCACAAAAAGTGTAATTTACTTTCTCAATTATCTTTATAAAGTATTCACTTTTATATATTGTGAAACTGCATTCACGTTTCTAATATATGTTGGATCGCGAACGGTACGTAGTGAAGAACCTCTTTGAGTTTATGTTTCTGATAAAGTACTTTGAGAGTTTCCAAGGTATTTCCCTTTTGTAAAAACTGTTTTGATGTGTCTTCACAAAATATGGGGTTTTCTATGCCTCAAGATGTTGATCAAAAAATAAAAAAATCTATGCCTCAAGATATTCTTGGTATCATCATCAAGTGTTTGGTGAATAAGTGTTTGAATCTTCTATATGAGATTTCAGCTGATGATGACAACTTCGGGAATCTGTTTGGGGCTTATGTTCTGAAAGGCTTACAACAAGATCCAAGAAGAGCTCTCTCTTCTCCTCAGCTTTTTGTCTTCACAGAGTGGCACAAGATTGATTTCTCTGGATCAGTATCTTGAGAAGATGAAGACTGATCAGAGATTCATCTAATATTGGGTGCTTCCTCTGTATGCTAATGATGAGAAGAGCCTCATCAACAAATTCCACAAAGATCAAATTGAAGTTATGTTGCTTGAAGTCTAGAGGTCATAGGATCAAGTGACGCTTGGGACGAAACTAATATTACATGCTGTGGTTTCGGACTTGGGAGATGTACGGGTTTCGACCCAAAACCTCCTAGTAATTCAAAAAAAAAAAAGAAGTTATGTTGCTTAAAGAAAATATATAGAGGCTTATGTGATGCAGCCAAGGGAAAGCTCATAGGATGGCTACCGAGAAGAACCGTTCTATGTATATATTAAGATAGAATTCTATGTATTAAGATAGAGAATTTTATGTGTATTAAGATAGAATTCTATGTATGTATTACAGAATTCTATCTTAATATACATAGAATTATATGATATCTCAATACACATAGAAATATAGAATTCTATCTTAGTACATATAATTCTATTTTAATAACACAGAGAATTATATTTTAACTAGAATAGGACACGCATATATGCGAGTTTTAAATAAAATATTTTAAACCGGTAAAAACTTATTTAAAAAAAAACATCCAATCACTTGTGAATGAAAAGTAAAATTAAAAAAGAAGTATAAAATTTATTTTTTTATTTTATTTTTATTTTTTGTAATTAAATTTTATTACTATTTCTAGATAGGATTTGATATAATAAATTAAATATTTATTTTGTTGTGAAAAATACAAATATTTATTTTACAAATGATCGTGATTTATGAAAATGATTATAATTTTCTAAATAAAAAATGATAATTTAATTCCCTAAGTTTTTGTAAATGTGCAGATTATTTCTCAAACTTTTAAGTCGACGAATTAATTCCTCAAGTTTGCGTTGACTTTGCAAAACTAGACTGAAAAAGTCAATGTTAACGAGTCAATAGGAAGTTGGAAATTTAATTTTTATTTTAACCCTAACTTATTAATCTATTACAAATTATGAGAACTGTTATATCGACGATTCTACAACGGTTATGAAGATCCACGACTAACAGCTCTACTTGCACCATGCTTACCATCATATGAAGATCTACGTCTGACGGTTCTAGTTGGAAATTTAATTTGCATACATGATAGTTAGAAAATAAGCTTGCGGATTGTAAATACTTAAAATTTTAAATGCTACTTTTTTTCTTTTTCATTTTTCAAATTTCATTTTGTTTATTTTTTTCTTTCATTCCAATAGTTTATTAAAGAGTCACCAATCCAAGGCTATGAGATTATCTTGTCTTGAAATAGATCTCATATTAATTATAGGTAACATAGAATGTTAAAATACCTAACATCTCCAACTTTTTTTAAAAAATAATGTAAACCTCCCTTTGTAATTTCTGCACTAAATATCAAATAAAACAAAAATGCTAGGCATGGGATCGAGAATGAATTGAAGTCTGAAACAGAGTCCATTCTTGTACAAGATGAACTTTCCGAAATGGTCACCCAAGAAGCTTGTTTTGGAGCTCCTTGGCCTTGTTTCTTTGCTTTTCATCTTACCTGCTTCGCCTTTCTGCAGTGCTGTGTCCTTGATCGATTTGACCTTAAAAATCAGAATGGTACAAACAAACCAAGCTTGAATGGGTATTGGGCGTTCGACAAAGTGGACATTCTTGCTTCTCATTGCACCATTCCATAATGCAGCTCCTGCACATGACAGATGGATCATTGGTTCTGTAGTTCGAGTGAATCTTTGTTATCGATCTAAGGTCCACATCTTATCTAAGCAGCTTCAACCGAATAAATTGGATTTAACTGTTTCATTAAGGTTTTTTGAGGTAACGCATTGTCAACAAGTTTGAGATCAGCCGCAGGACAGAGAAGAAATTACGAAAGAGGAAGGTTTCTTACCAACAAAATACATGACCGCAAGGAGTGGCTGTCGGGTGCTGGCGGTTGCTTAAGCAGAGAGTGCATTTCCCTACTGCCTGCAACCACAAGTACATAACAAGGTTAAGCATCTAACATAACAAGTAGTAGCAAACTGATTTCATCAAAATGGGAGAAAGAAACATAAACCACCAATGGATTTTTAATGTAGACAAGCAACAGAACAGTCACAAAACAGGATTAATATACAACCTCGTCTCACTAGAAATCATAATGTAGAGCGAGACCAGTCGAGTGGTCATCTACTCTATCACATATCATTATTTGGTTTTCTTAATTACATTTAGACAAAATAACATTCGTGCAAGGGAACAGATTTTGCTAAGAGTTTGTGCCTCTCTTCCAAGTATTTACTTTTTCCAACAATGATCAGTATTCAAGATATTATTAGCCATTTCAAAGTAACAGAGGTTTCTAAGTTGTTTATAAATATTGTACCTCCAAATTTGAAGTTGAATCGGACGTGGACCAGTTTCCCTTTTCAGCTTCTGATGTTATCAAGTTTCCCTCTTCGTTTAAAATAGGTAACCCTCTCCCTGCAAGAACAATACCAAAACAATACTATTGTAAGTTGAAGTAGTGTTATACATAACAAGCTAAAAATATTTCAGCCTATCTCACCATCTTCTCTCACACTCCTTTCTAGAGAACTTTTTAACTGTGATGCCAATTTAGACCATAATTTATTGAGAAATTAACAATCTAGTGTCAAAATCTAGGAATTTCTAGATCATTAACGTTAATCGAGGACATGAAAGCCATACCTCCTGAAGTTTGGTAAGATCCTATAGACGCCTGCTGAACAGAGCTTGTGATAGATGACAAATTACTCCGACGCAAGCCCTCAGCAGCAAGGATGCACAATTGGATTAGAAGGAAAACCCCGAGAATTTGGTATCTGCTCAACAAGACTTAAGGGACTTCAGTTACTCCGTGATAGCAAAAGCCAACAGTTGCAGGTGGAAGAAGAAAGAAAAAATGATTACCTAGGTCTCTGATTCAGTTGCTTTCCTATGAAAACATAACGAACCCCGGATGCACGTTTCGATATATGATAATACAGACCTGAAAGAAATGAAGATCACTAACAAAGAACATTACAAAAAACCGCGTTATTATATTTTCTAACGAATCTCACCTTCAAAGTAGAAGAGCATCAAATTGGCACGGAGAACAAGTTGTAAGATTTCACGGGCAACAGGGAGAACCTGAAAAAAGAAGACACCCTCGACTAAAACATTCGCTAGGCAGAAAACAACTAACACCATGAGAACTAAAACCCGAGAAGTATACATTACCACAGGCCATCTACGAATAGCTCGGTGCCACAATCTCTTAACTCTATCTTTTAACCTAGATACAACAGAAGCTGAAGTTTCAACTTGAGATGATGATGGAATATCAATCCTTCTTGGTGACTGGATATGACTATCACCGAAAAACTCATCAGACTCAGACTCAGACTCATCAAAGGTAACCGCTCGCGTGGCAGCTCTAGAGCTGTAAACAAAGTACATAACATTAAAACCACTCTCTTAGAGATATTACACAGCAAGATTCAATTCTATTATTGTAAACAACAATAAGAAAAGGCGGTGAGAACCTGATTCTCTCGGCTATATACGGAACTGCAGTCTGATACAATATGAACAAAGCACGTCTAGCTGGTGTAGGAGAGAGTCCATAAGGTCCTGCAACCTAAAATTACATCGTTCTTCATCAGAAAAAAAAAACCAATCTTTCAACCTAAAAACGCAAAATGTCACAATATTCCTTATAATGTCATAAAACCTGTATAATGTCACAATATTCCTCTCCTAAAGTTTGTTGCCCTGAACCTGTGGTCAGAACAAAGTAAAGCATTTGCCCAAGAAGCTTCATCTGCCGAAAAATCGAAAAACGTCACAAAGCTGTGTAATCGAAAAAAATCTCATGGAAGCTATACACACAGACACTCGTACCTCTTTCTGGTAAGCTAGAGCGACCCTTGTACCTAACAGAGAAGCCGAGAGTTTATTCAAATTAGAGCGTAATTTGGAGAAATCGATGAAATTTCGGGAGAGTGACGAAACAAAATTTCGGGAATTCGGTACCGAATAGGTGTCGGAAGGCATCGCGGCAGGCTTCGTGGATGAAAGAAGCGTACTGATCGTCTTTCTCGGCTGCTCTCATAATCTCCGGCTGAGCTGCGAGCGGGAATTGCCGGATTCCGCCGTGAAACCCGCTCGAACCGGGTTCATCGGAATTCACGTCGCTCCTAGGCCTCATCTCTCCCTGACTCTTGGTGGTGGTTTAGTGGATCGATTGGAGTGCCGATGATGTTTATCGATGAAGATGAATGATGTCAGCGAGTTGGAAGAACCAGTAAAACCCGGTTTATTCGGGTTTTATTGTACCGACTCAAGTACATATGGACAATTACTTTTTTTTGTTTAGCAAGTGACAATCACTTTCTTTTATTTAAACTAGGAAAAAATCTGGTATACTCAAGGTGTAGGTATAAAAATTATATCCAAAAATTCAGACATGTAAAAGAGTGAAATCCATGATCTGGTGTGAAGTAAACAACTTTACCGAAGTACAGGTTTCAAAATTAGTCATTCATTAGAGTCGGTCCAATATGAAGTGACACATATATAGGTGGTGATACTCAAAGTCAGATTTATCAGACACACTAAAGAATTATTCGAAAAACAGTAATTCAATGTTTTAACTAAAAACGGTTAAATTAAATTAAATGCAATTATTATACAATCAATTTGATTGTTATACATATATATGTGGTGACAATCACTTTCTTTTATATAAACTAGCAGAAAATCTGGTATACTCACGTGTAGGTATAAAAATCCTATCCAAAAATCCAGGCATGTTAAAGAGTGAAATCCATGATCTGGTGTGAAGTAAACAACTTTACCGAAGTACATGTTTCAAAATTAGTCATTCTATTGGGATTAATAGAGGTTAATGGGCCATAAGGCCTTAATCTCTAGAGATTATGTGTAAGATTATCCCACATTGGAAGTTGGGAGGGACCTTGACTAATATATAAGGAACTTGAGCCAATCCACTCATTGCCAATTGGTTTTGGGTTGGAAGCCCATGAAACTTAACATGATATCAGAGCCCGATCCGCACACTCTCGTAACCATGGCCCAAGAGTGGTCTGATTATGATTTATCTCGACCCATAAGTGGCCTTTGCCCCTCGACCCGAAATGGATGGTCATGACGAGATTAATGGCTAGAAGAGCCATTATCTCGAGGGGGGGGGGGATTGGGATTAGTAGGGATTAATGGATCATGAAGTCTTAATCTCTAGAGAGTATGTGTAAGATGTCTCACATTGGAAGTTGGGAGGGATCTTGACTAATATATAAGAGACTTGAGCCAATCCACTCATTGCAAATTGGTTTTGAGTTGAAAGCCCATGAAACTTAACACATACATATGTGGATCTCNGGTTAATGGGCCATAAGGCCTTAATCTCTAGAGAGTGTGTGTAAGATTATCCCACATTGAAAGTTGGGAGGGACCTTAACTAATATATAAGTAACTTGGGCCAATCCACTCATTGCCAATTGGTTGGGTTGGAAGCTCAGGAAACTTAACATGGTATCAGAGTCCGATCCGCACACTCTCGTAATCCTGGCCCAAGAGTGGTCTGATTAGGGTTTATCTCGGCCAATAAGTGGCATTTGCCCCTCGACCCGAAATTGATGGTCATGACGAGATTAATGGCTAGAAGGGCCATTATCTCGAGGGGGGGTATTGGGATTAGTAGAGGTTAATGGGCCATAAGGCCTTAATCTCTAGAGAGTATATGTAAGATTATCCCACATTGGAAGTTGGGAAGGACCTTGACTAATATATAAGGGACTTGAGCCAATCCACTCATTGCCAATTGGTTTTGGGTTGAAAGCTCATGAAAATTAACACATTCATTAGAGTCGGTCCAATCTGAAGTGACACATATATAGGTGGTGATACTCAAAGTCATACTTGGCAGACACATTAAAGAATTATTCGAAAAACAGTAATTCAATGTTTTAACTAAAAACGGTTAAATTAAATTAAATGCAATTATTATACAATCAATTTGATTGTTATACATATATAGGTGGTGACAATCACTTTCTAACTAGGAGAAATTCACGTGTAGGTATAAAAATCCTACCCAAAAATCCAGACATGTTAAAGAGTGAAATCCATGATCTAGTGTGAAGTAAACAACTTTACCGAAGTACATGTTTCAAAATTAGTCATTCATTAGAGTCGGTCCAATATGAAGTAACACATATATAGGTAGTGATACTTAAAGTCAGACTTGGCAAACACACTGAAGAATTATTCGAAAAACAGTAATTCAATGTTTTAACTAAAAATGGTTAAATTAAATTAAATGCAATTATTATACAATCAAGTGGAGTAAAAGTTTTATTGGTTTTTTCGCTAGTACCTGCAAACGCAGTTTTTACAGATGATAGCAATTGTTGGCGTTTGACAACACCATGGAAAACGGTTTTTACCGCTTTGTACCGCTTAGATCCCTGAAAATATAAATCTCCTTCCCACGAGTGTTTGCGTTTGCGGACGGATGCAGATGGACACATTAAAAAAATTAAAAATTCACAAATTTATTTAAAATCAGAATATATATAATAATTTTGTTAAAAATATAAGATTTGAAATTGCTTAGGGGACTCTTCGGTCTTTCGAGGACAAGTCTTTTGCAAAATAGAAGACGACGTCAGAGCCTCGGTAAACACGATGGTGGGGTGTTTTCCGATGACTCTCTAACGTCAAAGTTAGAAAACAGTAAAGAAAGACCACGTAGTGGTTCGTCGGAAAATGGATAGAAAATCGGAAAACGGGTAAAGAAAATGGTGCCGAAATCGCCTCGACGTGTTCTTTGGCCCCAACTTTTTTATAATTGCCCGAAGCCATTAATTTCTTTGTTACCGTTAAAGACAACTCATATCTTACAAATTATTTCTATTTACAAATTTTGACTGGAGCAGTTTATGCTACAATTAACAATAACAAATTTTAATTGAAATATATATCAGATTTTGGAAATATGGCGTGATATAAATAATGATTGGTGCTTTTAGGACAACGGTTATTTGCGGATCGGACAAGAAAATATTTTAATCCACTGCAGTTCGGATGAAATAACTTTCAAAAAATAGTTGAGTATTTAAAATAATTTAATTTGCATAGTTGATGATGTTTCCATGTATCTTAAAATCTAGGATTTAACTATAAAATTTACTAGTGGGTGATCCCCGCTTCGCGCAAAATATTACATGCCGTTTAATAATATAGTTAGAAAAAACTTCAGCAATATAAAATATAAAATTATTTAGCTATTAACAGTTTTATGTGATTAGTAAAATAAAATTAATTGAAAACATATATTATATAATAGAAAACTATATATATATATAGAAGTCAATTTTTTTTATAAAAAGATTGGGTTCATAAACCTTATTACATATCAGAGTTTTGAATATTCATATTTACACACAAATTTAGATAGTCGAATATCTAATCTTGGTCCCACTTGTTAACTTTGGATGTAGAAAAATTATATGAAATATTATACTTACATTTCTCTCCTCTTAAATTTGTGTTGGATGTTCATTGATACACATTAATCTTCTTCGGTAAACGTATAATATTTTCGAAATGCATATACATTACAGACAATTTTGATCTCTTTACATAAACGTTTGATATATCTCTAGATGAACTCAATCTCTCTCTCTCTCTCTCTCACTTACTCTCTTTCTCTTTCTCTATTTCTTTCTCTCTCATAAATGCAACATATTAAACTACAGATAACATTTTGGTCCAGTTTTAACTTAACCTTCATTATCCTCCTCCTAATTCTTCTTTCTCTTGCCTTTCTCAATGTATGATTTTTCACTTAAGTGCTATACAATTTTTATAAGACTTGTCCCATTATTTAATCGAAGATTGTGTTGAGCATGTTAAAGTTTTAGAATAACAAATTTTGTCTCTCATAACATGCATTCTTGTCATTCGAACTTCTAAATGTTTCTGAGAGTTTCTATTGTTGAACGAAGCATGTTCACTTGAACACCGATTTCTAACTATGAAATTAAGAAATATCTTTTAAAAGCTATGTACATTTTCAGCGTGCTAATTCTTATTGATCTTTTAAGAAATTATATTATAGATGACAACACTTTTTATTTTATTGATACATTTTTTTTTTTTTTGGTCAGAATTTATACAAAGTTTATAATTTATAAACACTAAACTTTACAATTATAAGACCAAGTAGATTAAGTGGATATCCATATTGTTCTTTTAATGGATTAAGCACCATAAACTCTTCAAATTAGTGGAATAATGGACATTGTTATTTTAGATTAGAGATTTTAGTAATAAATTAATATTATCATAATAGTTTAATGTTTTAATTTTTTGTAACATTTTAGCTTTTTGTAATGGTTTTGTATCTGAAAAGTTATTTTATTTTTGTGTGGAAAAACTGGATTTAAATCTGATTATTGTTAAATTTTCTTGTTTTGGATTCACTAATAATATGAAAAGAAATTTACAAATTAGTAAAATTAGATCAATATATAAGCTATTTTTTATTTATAAAGAATGACCCTTCAAATTCTATTTGAAACTATTTTATTAATGAATGATAGTTATTACGATAATTAAAAGGTAAAGGAACATAAAACATATAAAAAAAATTAACAAAATTAGTTGATGATGTGTCATTATTTGAAGGTATGTGTTGATGATGTGTCATCATGAGAAGAGAGTCTATTCTCCTTTATATATACTAGGAGAAAGTCCGCGCGTTGCGCGAATTTGTGATAGTTTAAATGTTTTAATTTTATAATTTATTTCATAGTATTTTTGTAAAAGTTTGTCGGTAGTTATTAATTTTTAATTTGTGAATATCATGTAGTTTTTTAATTTTATATTGAAAGAGTGGTGAAATAATAATATCTATAGTAGATGAGACTTTTTTTTTATTCATCGTAAGCATATAAAATATCAAATTATTTCTCTTTGACAATAAGAACATGTTGTTTCGTAGTATAACCAATCTGAAATACATTTGAGTGGAATTTGTGACTTCAAATTAAAGTGTTGATATGTTTTGGCCCTTGTCGATTATCAAGACATATAGTACCATTGACATAATCTTATTTTGTAGCTTGTGTTTGTGCTCTCTCTAAGTCTCCAATTATAAAATCAACGTCTAGTCTTCTTGATGCATTTGGGTTGTAATCTTCAATTTCAAAAAAATACTTTGAGGCGTTGTGTTTTATGTAGTCAACGTGATATTATAGAGTTTTGAATAAAATTTATTAAACTCTCGGTTAATGTACTTGATGTTGTATCAGCCATGTCATGATAAGTGATGTGGAAGTTATCACATCTTTGAAGGTAGAGTTACTTGCTTGTAGTATTTGATTGGTGCTAAAAAGGATTGGTTATTATACATGTTTGTAGATTGTGTATTGTTCTTCCTATTTATATATTGTTGTCTATTGCAGTTTTTTTTTTTTATGAATTGTATTTAATTGTCATTAGTATTTTTGCTTAATATAGTTGAATTTTTTATTCTCTTTTGTTGACCAGTTCTTCTTTCAAATGCAAATATGTATAATAAAGGCATGACACATGTCAAATTCTGAAATGCCACGTGGCAGCATATCAAAGCTCTTCTGAAAAAAACCTTACTGTATTATATAAGATAGATTTATGCAATTGAACAATATGCAATATTTATTGAACAATATGAAATTTTTAAAATTAATTATGATAATGAAATCTCATATAATCATATTATATTATGTATACATACTTAAAGTATGTAAACTTCATATTATATTATGTATACATACTTAAAGTATGTAAACTTGACTATATATTGAATTCAACTAAACTAAACAATTTTTAAACGTGAATTGAAAATTGTGTCTCATTTGGTCACCTCTCTCTATAACACTGAAAACATATAAATAAAATATCACTAAATTCAAAGAAAGAATGTAACAAAATTTTATTGAAAAACATAACTCCACGCATAGAACAAGTTAAATTTTAGTGTAAAAAGAAACGAGTACTTCCATGAACACCGTCCTGCTGTCTTAATCGACCAACACCCTGCTGTCTTAATTTGTTTTTTTTTTTTTGAACGAGTAAAAAAAAATCAGCATAAGATGCAACTATAAAAATATAATTTGAGATGCTTGAGAGATTTTGAGCAAACTTATTAAAATAACATTCAAGTATTACACAAACATAATCTAATAATATTATTTGCGAAGTAACTTTTGCACCAGAATGCTCCTCAGAGTGGTTGATTACCATCTACCCCTCATGCCCTTTAATGAAAAAGTATGAACCTTTTACCCCTGGTCGAATTACAGTAAACCGATACCGATAGGTTTTTAATCGATCGGTTTAAATTAAGTGTTTATATGGTTTGATTTTAAGTTTTGGGCATTGATTATGTTCTTGGCCCAACGGATATTAGAGCTTGGGCTTGGAAAATCAAAAAAAAAATATTTTAATTGAAAAATGTACATTTAATTTTGAATTCATAGATATAAAATAAAATAATTGATAATTACATAGCTAAATGTGGTTTTCCAGTTCTTAGCTTACATTACATTAATAAATAAAATAAAAGGGATAATTCCAAAATCGTTTTTATATATCAATTTTCCCCCTGATTAAGGTAATTGCAATTTCGAATTTAGGATATTTATATTTTTGATCCACTAGATAAATCAAAGACGATATTATCTTGCCACAACCTAAAAACCTAAAAAATGTATTATTATTATGAAACCCTAAGTTGTAATGTGTATATATATCGTTGGCACGGTCACAGTTTATATTATTCTTGCTAATCCATTGCGCTCTACTGTTTAGATTATTTTTGATTACGTACTATGGTTTCTGATCGTCATAAGCGTGTTTCTTCTAGGTATTCTTTCCAGATCTCGGCTAGGCGTTGCTCTCCTTGGGATAACTGTCATGCTTTCTATGGTATAGTCTCTTTATGCATTATACTAATCTATTGTTGTGCTTTTTAAAATTTGTGCTTTCTGGCCTGTTTGTTACAAGGTTTTGGTCGAACTGGATCCTTAACTTGTGGTTGTGTGTATCACGGTATCGGCCTGGTGAAAAGGTAGCTTTAGATTTATGTTTTTGTTGCTTTTTCGTTAGTTTTGTGTATCATTGGTGTATAGTCTAATATTGAAAATAAAATTCATCTTGCTGTCTACAAGGTGTACTCTGGGGTTTTCAAAGTGTGTGATGAGATCGTGCGGTGACATAGATAATATTCTCCATGATAATTATGTGTCAATATGTGGTCCTCGTTGTGATGTTTCTGATGGAACGCGTGTAGTTGGAGTTTCTCATGTACAAGTCGGTGTTTCACGGTTGAGACCGGAAGTTCTTTCGAGTGGATTATTGGTCAAAGTTCTTCAGATGTGGACTCGGATGACTGGTGTCTCTCGTCTTGAGAGGATACTTCAGTTGATCTTGGTCGATGATCAGGTTTGTTATTGAATTTCTTCGTTATTGTATTTGTATCGATCTCTTATATTTCTCATAATTCTTTTATTTTTGGCAGGGTCTCAAAATACATGCATCTGTTGTTGATCGGGATTATAATCGCTTTGTGTCTAAATTGTTTACGGATGGTTGGTTTGCTATCGATAATTTCAGAGTTCTTGAGCACCTTGGCTTTATTCAATTTACGTCTCATCTTTGTGAAATCGAGTTCCTTGATATCACAATGGTTACGCTGGTTTTGAGGCGTTGTGATAGAAATTTTTTCGAGTATATAGATTTTCGGTGTTTTTTGGATCGAGATCACGATCTTGAATATTTGGCAGGTTGGTTTGATGATCCCGTACAGCCTTGGACATTTTAATTTCTTTGTTGCTTTATTATTATGACACTGATCATAGTGTTTAACTATCTACGTTACTCATTTGTCGTATAGATTTCGTAGGGTATGTATTTGATGTTGGTGTCTTGACCTATGCTGGGGGTTCGTGTGATGGACTTCTTGCTGACTGCGATGATGATTGTGGTGGTGTTTCTATATCCTTCACGCTACGTAACTCACAGTATGTGTTGATATTTTTGCGATGTTTCTTTTGGGTTTCTTTGTTTGAATTTACGTGTAACTCATAATTATCTCATTACTAGGACTGATGAGATACGGTGTTTTTTAACTGGAATCCATGCCCTAAAGTTTAGTATCGGTTGGTACGGTGTGTCTACCTGTGATCCTGTCGTTTGTGTCATTAGGTGGGGCCTTCTTAGTGAACTCGAAGGTATAACGATTCTACGTGGTCATCGTTTTCTGAATTACCATTTTGGTTATTTTAATAGTTTTTATTTTATTATTTTGAAATCATAGGTGTAATGACCGTGACCGCCGTCTCTCCTACAAGAGTAATGTTAGATCCTCCTTTTCGTGATGTCCGCAAATTTATATAATGGTTAGTATTTTTTAATTGTTGATTATGTTTCTTTGGTTAAACGGTGTTGTTGTTTGATGGTAGTTTTTTTTTTGTGATATAGGTTGGCACCGGCTCTTCATCCACTGCTCTTGTGATCTACATGGCACATGTTTATGGATGCGTTGTGGTTCGTTATTCAGGGTTGTGTTTCTGGAGGCAGCGAATATGGCGGGTCGTGTGTCTTTGTTTTAAAGTATTTGCGTCCTTGTGTTTTGAGATTACCGATTTGATGATGATTAATCCGATTAATAATAAATAAGTTGCTCATTATTGAGGTTCTTGTGATGGTGTTGTGACGTGTTTTGATATCTCTAGCAATAATTTTCTCGTGTTTGTAATTTCCAGAAATATAAATGTGATAACACCTTAGTCTGTCTTTAGAGAAAATACATATTTAAAAATATAAAGGGTGATTATAGTAATTAATTTTTTATTGTTGTTATCTGGTAGTGGAGTATCGGATTGTGCGGGGATTGTGTTGATGTAACCTTACCGTAATTGTCATCTGTATTGGATTCGTGGTTATTGGTTTACGTACGACTTTTTTCACTTAGTATTATCGCGGTATTTTAATAATATTTTTTTTATTTTATAAAGAAAATAAACGATTTTATTATTATCTCCGCATGTACCGAATTCGTCTATATTGGGATTATGGTGATTAGTTTTGACGGCGAGATTTCTATTCCAACATTTATTCTGTGATGTTTTAATTTTAAAATATATATTTCAACAAACAAAACTCCTGCGTAATATTTGCAAGGGTATAAAAATTCATGGTATTTATTTCCCTGTTTTTTCCCCGCGATTTATAGATGATAGGCAATTTTCTTACACAATTAATATATATAAAAAATTAATTAATTTAGATTTACCTATATTGTTAGATTTAAAATATCATCTTAAACCGAACCAAAATTATAATTAGTAGATTAGAGTATATTTGATAAATAATTTAAGATTATTTCCTGGAGAGTCCCCTAATTTTCTATTAGATAGGTTCTATTAGTGATAAATTTATCTAATAATTTTAGATTAGAGTATATTTGATAAATAATTTAGCACATACACTGGACTACAGTAGTTAAGAGTATATTTATAGAATTTACAAATCAGTGAGAGTTCTTTTTCTTTCGGTGGTTCTAGTTATCTTAACCATTGATTTATATTAGCGATAAATTTATGATAAGTAAAAATAATTGTATATTAGATCCCTGAATTAAATCTATGGTGATAAACTCGTGATAGGAATAAATAACTGTCTTATGTTGGATATGTGTGGCTAACTGGAAAATTTTCATTATCTAGGATATACTATATGTACATTTTGAATATTTGCATATTTCTATTATCTATGATATATGTTATATTTACATTTTACTATTATCTAAGATATGTTATATTTACAGTTTATATATATATACGATAATAGTAATTCCATAATCCATTATCGCTTTCCGGAAGCGAGATATTATTAGAGTATTATTTTGAGTTTGATAATATCGAACAAATTTTAATTCTATACACACGTAGGTAAAAAAATAAATGGAACCCTAGATGTATTCTCCTATATATACTTCCACCTATGCAGCATGTTCTCTCCCATCGTCAACTTTGTCATCGTACGTCCTCTAGGTCTTAGTTTAGTTTCGTATTATCTGTTTTTAATGTTATTCCATGAAACAAGAGTTTCTACTCTTGAAGCAATTTCTCAATTGCTCATATCATTGCAATACTTGAGATATCAATCCATCTTGGGAGATGATTTAATAAGAATACAAAGTTTGGTTTAAGCTAAGTTAAATTAGCAAATTCAAGTAACAAGGAACAATTAAAGCAAGCTACAAACTAAAAGAGACACTACAAGAGCAATAATATGAAGCTAAGCCTTAATTACCACTAATGAAGCACTAAACAAGAGATTAACTACTAACCAAGATTACCAAATTAACTAAAACGAAACCTAGGGATGGAATCATTGATTTGGGCAATCAAATGGACAACCTTGCAATCATTTAAACAACTAATCAAGCCATCTCTATGCCTAGNATTTGGGCAATCAAATGGACAACCTTGCAATCATTTAAACAACTAATCAAGCCATCTCTATGCCTAGAACACTTAATAAAGACTAATCCATGATGTTTGGCAATAATCATTTTCCTAATCACCCTAATGAACTAATGATAT
Source organism: Alliaria petiolata (assembly GCA_020283515.1). Lineage (NCBI taxonomy): Eukaryota > Viridiplantae > Streptophyta > Magnoliopsida > Brassicales > Brassicaceae > Alliaria > Alliaria petiolata. The sequence goes on from JAHZTW010000001.1 coordinate 37,561,495, forward strand.
TTTAGCATTAAAATGATTAGCAAGCATTAATTAACAAGTCTATATGGCATGATAAACACCCTTGGCAACTAATGTCTTAGGCTAGGAATGTAAATCTCTTATTAAGTTGGTTCAAGCATTTCATCAAACACTTGGTGGGTGTGTGAAATGCTTATGATCCAAATAGCAAAAGATTAGCTATTTGGCATTAGGAACTGCTTAATAAGAAGAGAGATGAAAGAATCTATCCTAGATTGCAAGATTGAACCATTAGAAAACCCTAAATCTAACCCATCCCCAAGTTCCTAAAGAACTACTCACTAATCATAGTTAAACCCATCAAATCAAAGATTAGAGAAAGGTTAAACATGATTAAAGAAAGATAAAAAGAAATCTAAGAGAGATATTGCATTAAACTTAAAGATCCAAGCAAAATACAAGGTTTTCTCCCAAAGAGGCAAAAGTTTAAGCTAAGAACATAAGAGAATAAAAGTTGGGATAAAAATTTGGTCTAAAAAGTATTTATAGTGAATAGTGATCGAACCGGGTCAACCCGGAACAAACCGGGTGTTGACCCGGTTTTTGGCTCGGCTAAGTGTTCGCATCGGACTGTTTTCCGATGCACTCCTAACCGATGCGAACAAGGGAGAAATAGGGCCGAAGCTCGAACGTGCTTGCATTGGTTTGTTGCTCGATGTCCTCTGTCCGGTGTAAACTCCAGGGTGCTTCACATCGGACTGTTGATCGATGCTCTCTGTCCGATGCAAGTCATGAAGTTTCTGAGTGGTTGTGCATCGGGTTGTTGATCGATGCTGTCTGTCCGATGCAAGCTCATGTCGCGAACTCGAGGAGGCTCACATCGGTTTGTTGGCCGATGGGCTGCAAACCGATGTGATGCCAGACAATTCTTCATTCTTGTTCTCCAACGTCTCCTTGAATCCAAGCTGTCCACCAATCTCCAAATGGTCTTCCTAACCTCCAAGATACCTAAGATAAACTCCAAATGCAACAAAATATGCAAAGACTATGCAAGGACACCCTAGAACTCTAAATGATCAAAATGCAACACAATGGTGCCTAATTAGATTCCTAAATGATGAGAAACTTACACTAAATGGAGGGGAATATGATGCAAAATATAGACATATCAACTCCCCCAAACTTGTCTTTTGCTTGTCCCCAAGCAAATGAAACACAAGCTAAGGAGAGAGGTTTGAAGGTAGGGACTCAAATCCAAAAGTGTTAAGCAAATGAATCAATTCAATGGTCCTAGTTCTTAATTCTAGGATGCTCTTTATGCAAACTTCTACTCCAAAAGGTCTAGCCATACCCATACTCATTCAAGTGAACCCAAGCCTTAACCTACACAAGCATTCATTTTCACCAACTCTTTAACATTCATTAATGGTAACCATGGATCATGAATCATGCAATGCTAGCGAACTTGTTTGGTTTTTGGGTAAGGTTTTGAGATGAAAATGATCTCAACTTCATGGGGTTCCAATGCAAGGGATCTCTCAATGAACAAGTGAACTTTGGCAAAATGCTAAGAGTAAAAAGCAACCTATGCATACAAGGACAAACTTCCATCTACCCTTTGTAACACAAATGTCTTCACTCTCATTTTACTTTAAGCTCACTCACCAAGTCCAACCTAGGCTACACATTACAAGGCAATTCGCCAAACCCATAAGAAGTTCAAACACCTTTTCTTTTCCTTTTCTCCTTTAAGCACTTAGGGAAAACCTCTTCTACAACCACAAGTGTTGGCACACTTTTACTTCAAGCTCTTTTCCTTTACAATTAGCTATCCTCTTTCTTTATTACTTAGCCATATTTATTTCTTTTTATTGGCTCTTTTACTATTCATTTCAAGAAGAATTTCTTTTAACCACTTAGAGCATAATATACATTGACAACACTTGTCTCAAAATTTTTTCGTTTTCCCCTTCTCACCACCTCAATTTTCACCAAACTCATTTCTTTCAAACTCATTGTCAAGCTAAAAACCCCACCCAAGAAGCCCTACCTATAACCTAGCTCATTGTCTCGAGCTAGCTACATGGAAGCCTATCCTTGTCGCTCTAAACTCAACACTTTTTGCTAAGTTCACAAGAAGAAAAAGGCCTAATGCACTCAATAAGGAAGAGGTCTCAAAGAAAGCTTAGCTAGGGTGTTCGATTTTAACCGCTCTAAAGATGAGAGTCGGCTATTTGGGTTAGCAAGAGTGGTAAAAGGAAATAATATAACCCAAATATGTATATGGTATCCACAAGTTCTCTAGCAATGCATAACCATGATAATTACTTGTTCAAATTAGGTTCAAGTTCAAGAGAGTTGGTTTCTATTCAAAGCTTGCTTCAATTAAAACTTGAATTTCAAATGGTGAGGTCCAAGTAGGGTTCAACTTTAACTTTCAAAATTTGCACACAAAGCATCAAAGATCTACTAACTAGGGCCTTGAACTAATTCGTGAGCTTAACACCTTACAAGGAAAAATCATCATTGCCCCCTATGCAAGAATGCAAACCTATATGAAAGCTAGACTCAATCCTACTTATGTGACAAATGCAAATGCAACTACATGCTATTTTTTTGAAATTTTCGAAATTTTTCCAATTTTTTTTGGTTTTTTCTATGCCATAGATGCATGCATGAGACTCAAGAATGCATGAGACTCAAGAATGCATGAGAAAGAAAAATAAGATCACAAAACACAAGATCAAATACACCATACTCCCCCAAACTTAAATTACACAGTCCCTTGTGTAATCCAAGCTTGGAGAAGATTTCAAAATGTAAAAATAAAAATCTAAATGATATTTACAATGGAATTTGGAGTGTTACCTCTAAAATTGGGTTGAGGAGGAAGATGATTCCTCCATGGAATATGAGACGTTGCTGGATTCCGGAGTTGGTGACCGCATCGCTCTCCTCTTCCTTCGGCGAGTCTCATAAGAAAAGGACCTTGGTGGATCCTCATGAGATGCACTCCTTTCTTGCACATGGAAAGAATGTCTCCTATCAAGTTCCATAGTGCTTTCTCCCACGTTTTCCCCTTCATTGGCATCTCCATGTGCAGCTCTTGAGGAAGATGCACCCCCCACCTTGGACTTGAGCTCCCTCATTTGATTTTTCATCCCCTTAACCGTCTTTACCAACTTTCGAATGGTCTTATCTTGCCATTTGTTCCACCTTTGGAGGATGTTAATTCGGTGGTGGGCTTCTCTCAAGGCTTGATTAGGAATGGATGAATCATAGGCCTCAAAAAAGTATCTTTTACTCCCATATGTAGGGCTTGGGGGCGCTTCCTCTTGAGTTTCTTCTTGGGGGCTGCTTTCACTTTCCTTCCTAGGGGGGCCTCTTTGTTTCCTTATGCTTTGAAGTGGAGGTTCCCTTGAAGGATCGTAGAGCTCATCGGTGGAAGGACAGAAGTCGATGTGTCTTGGCGTGGTGAAGCTCGTCAAGTGTGGGCAAGGAAGTTTGACTCTTGCTTCTGTGGAGTCACTGTAGGAAAACTTGTAGGCATAGCTTTATCCTAACTTCCCATTGATGAATCTTGTCTTGCTAAGGTATTAGATGTCCATCCATTTCGGCTCACTTATAACCTCTCCAAGATCCGCTCCACAAGCAAGTAGAATGGGTGTTACAACTCCTCCAATGCTGAGTTGTGGCGTGTAATCCGTAGTTGTCGTTGCCCACTCCTTGTAGCTCAACAACCTCTTCAAAAGCAGAGAGATCAATCCTATGCCCGAGCTATCACCTCTCAAGATTGTTGTGTTTCCATCAGTCCTTATGCTCCTTAGAATATCTTTGATCCCTATATCCAAGAGTTCAAGCTCATCTTCAAGAACATACCCGCACTCCTTCCTTGCGAAAAACGTGTGGGCGAGCACCTTGTGTGCATATCTCACTGCTGGATGGGTAATGGCGCCACCCTTGCTTATTCCAGGCCTGAACTTGCCAACCCCAATGTACCTCCACAAACTCGTAAGTTCACCTTTTGGGAACTCCATGATCTTCCCTCTTCTCCATCCTTCGGGGAACCCAAACACTTCACTAAGCTCCTTAAAGGACATCCTGTAGTTCTTTCTCCCCACCTTGAATTTTATATAGCCATGCCCATCTGCTTCTTCCTCTTCGGTTGGCTCAGCACAAAGTGGATAGAACTCCACCTTCAATGTGGAAAGGAATTGGCAAAGAGGGACTTGGTGGGTAGGGTGAGCCATTTGGAAGAATTGTCTCATTCCCATGTTGGTGAAGAGAGCTAAGACATCCTCAAATATCCCGAGCTCCCGGAGTGTCTCCATGTGCGGGTACCTTGTCCCTTGGTGCTCCATGGCCATAAGAGCCTTGTAGATTTCATTGGCCGTGGGTTCTTTACCGGGAGCTTCTTTCGCACTTCCACTTCCACTACCGCTTACCATCTCTTGTTTCCCTTTGCCTTTTGCTTCCCTATCACTTGCACCTCTAATGTTTCCCATATTGGTACCTATAAAATAGATACCCTTGAGGAAGAGTTAGCACATTATGGTTTCAGTATAACTATCAACAATAGGGGAAACCTATGAGGAAAACAAGTATTGGCCAAATTTAAGCAATTCCAACACTTAGAAATTTTTTGCCCAAGAACTCAAAATTTTAACTTCTCAAAAATTGTTGGCTAACAAGTGCTAGGCATTATACATGATGAATGCAAGTGTTTGCAAGTGAAAGCCCCAAATTCTAACAATAATCACAAGACTAATTGGCATTTTCGCACCTTTTAGAACTCATGAACCCTAATTGCTAAAATTTCAAAATTTCACCATTCCTACAATGAATTAGCCCACGAAATCAACATATAAACCATTCCCAAGTATAACCCAAGCTTTAAGTTACCAAATTCGACCCCTATTGAGCTTTTACCTCAAGTTCCACAAAAGGGAAAATCATGGATATGGAGAGGAATAAGGAGAATACCTCGTTGGTGCACAGAAAGATGGCTCGAAATTGGACTAGAACTAGTTAGACAAGAAGAAATTTGACAAATGGGTTCTTGAATCACCAAAATCGAGTGAAGATAGAGAGAGCTTTGCTTAAAATCGTGAAAGTGAAGTTCTAGGGAGGAAAAACGAATTTTGGGGAAGAAGAAGGGAGTAAACCAGACAAAATTCTGTAAAAATCGGTTTAGGAAAAACTTGGTTTACTCAAAATAGACCGGTCAAAGCCAGAAAAAGGGAAAAGTCAACTTACCTTTGGGGGTGCATCAGACAGTTACCCGATGCAACAGACCGATGCCAAATTCGGAATGCTTTGCATCGGTCAGTTGTCCGATGCACCTTGTCCGATGCGGTTCAGCAACGAAGAACAGAGGGGCTTACATCGGACAGTTGTCCGATGCGTCACTAACCGATGTGACTCCAAAAGAACTCCTCCAATCCCACATCGGGTCTAGTCTCCGATGCACGGACCGATGCAAAATTCAGGGTATGTCGCATCGGTTTGTTGTCCGATGTGCAACATTCCGATGCGACCCCAGCCGGTTTTTACAACCCATCTTCCTTTTCCTCTTGCTTCTCTTATTCAAACCTGATGATCACAAACACTTAAAGACAGATTATTGAAACTAAACAATGCAAATATATACAAGGATACCATGGGAATGCCTCCCAAGCGCGCTTGTTTAAAGTCTCTAAGCTTGACTTTTCAAACCCTTAGACATGAGTGGGATCTTGAAGAGGACATGAGCTTGCCTCTTCCTTAGACTCATTCACCAAATATGGCTTGACCCTATGACCATTGACTGTGAAACTCTCCCCATTCTTCCCAATCAAAGTGATGGCTCCATAAGGTAACACTTCTTGAATCTCAAAAGGGCCTCCCCACCTTGACTTGAGCTTACCCGGGAACAACTTCAATCTTGAATTGTAGAGAAGAACCTTGTCACCAACACTTAGCTCATTCTTCACAATCATCTTGTCATGGAAAGCCTTGGTCCTCTCCTTGTAAATCCTTGAACTTTCATAAGACTCAAGTCTAATCTTCTCAAGCTCGTGGAGTTGAATCAATCTCTTCTCTTGGGCTGTCTTTATATTATAGTTGAGAAGCTTCACAGCCCACATAGCTTTGTGTTCAATCTCCACGGGTAGATGAAAAGCTTTTCCATACACAAGGTTGAAAGGAGACCTTCCAATTGGAGTTTTGAAAGCTGTCCTATAAGCCCACAAAGCATCATCAAGCTTGATTGACCAATCTTTTCTTGTTATACCCACATATTTCTCTAGAATGGCCTTGATTTCTCTATTTGAAACCTCCACTTGGCCACTAGTTTGAGGATGATAAGGAGTGGCCACCTTGTGCTTGACACCATGCTTGCTTAACAATACTTCAAAGACCTTGTTGATGAAGTGGCTTCCCCCATCACTAATCACAACCTTTGGCACACCAAACCTTGGAAAGATTATAATCTTGAACAAATTGACCACGACCTTAGAGTCATTGGTAGGGCTTGCTATGGCTTCCACCCACTTGGAGACATAATCAACAGCTACTAAGATGTATTGGTTTCCATAAGAAGATGGGAAAGGTCCCATGAAGTCTATACCCCAAACATCAAACAACTCTACTTCCAAGATTGGATTTTGGGGCATCTAATCTCTCTTGCTTATATTCCCCTTCCTTTGACAAGGCTCACATTTCTTGATGAACTCATGAGTATCCTTGAACAATGTAGGCCACCAAAACCCACTTTGAAGCACCTTTGTAGCTGTCTTGAAGGTGGCGAAATGACCTCTATACTTAGACCCATGGCAATGAAAAATCATACTCTCAACCTCTTCTTGTGCCAAGCATCTCCTATAAATCCCATCAACACATCTCTTGTAGAGGTAAGGCTCATCCCAATAGAAGTGTGACACATCTCTCATAAACTTCTTCTTGTGATAATTGTTGAGATGTGTTGGTTCTTCTTTGCACACCAAGTAGTTAACAAAATCAGCATACCAAGGCTCACCTTTTACCTCTACACCTTGAATCTCGTGAAGCATCTTTCCAACTCCATGTGCACTAGCAACACTCTTGATCATCATTAATTGCTCTTCCGGGAGTGAATCATTGAGTGGTAAAGCATCTTCAATCCTCATCCTTGACAAATTATCAGCTACACCATTCTCCACACCCTTCTTGTCAACTATCTCCATGCCAAACTCTTGAAGAAGCAAGATCCATCTAAGGAGCCTTGGCTTGGTCTCCTTCTTAGCATAAATGTGGCGCAATGCAGCATGATCCGTGTACACTATCACCTTTGATCCCACCAAATAAGATCTAAACTTCTCAAAAGCAAACACTAAATGGTCAAAATGCAACACAATGGTGCCTAATTAGATTCCTAAATGATGAGAAACTTACACTAAATGGAGGGGAATATGATGCAAAATATAGACATATCATTCCATCGTCTAATTATGATTGGTTTGTAGTTTACAGAAAAAACATCGCTGCACTTTCTACTTCTTGTTGTTCGCGTCATGTCTATTTTTAAGAGGAAGACGGGTGCTATGGTCCTAATCAAGGATTTGAATCCTCAGTCTGATCGTTATAAGATAAAGGTTCGAGTGCTTAGGGTCTGGGAGAGTCTCAGGGGCAAGGATGGCAAGATGCTTGACGTTTTTTCGTTGACATCGAGGTTTTGTTTAATATTAACAGTAGATGTATATCATTGTTAAATCTGTTCGTGGTTCTTTTATCCGATATTGTTTGATATATTTTTTTAAAAATAAATTGATCTAAAATACAGGGTGATAGGATACATGCAACTCTTGATAAGAGCTGCATCGACAAATTCAGGAGTGGCTTGGTACAAGGTGCTGCGGTGGTCATAGATACTTTTAAGGTTGTTGCCTACCAAAGTGCATATCGGACCAGTCGATCTCGATATACGATCGTTTTTTATGAAACGACGACACTTAGTGTTTGTCTGGATTTTTCGTTGCAAGTTGCGGAGAAGTTTTTTTAGGTTTTTTGATGAGATTTTATCCGATGACCTGGATACGACATATTTAGTTGGTAAGCTTATTCGTTATTAAATGGGATACTAGTGCTGCGAACGAAAGTTATATTTATATATTTTTAATTTTGCAGATGTGATTGGTCAAGTCGTTGGTGTTGGTGACGTTGGGGATGTCATGGCTCAGGGTAAACTTAGCACTAGGCTCCGAGTTACTCTGCATAATACAGGGTATGTGTTTGTTTTTATTTGTCCATTTGTTTTTGTTTGTTTTGGAGGTTGTATTAAAGTTGTACTAGAAACACTTAAATGTAGTGATCTACGCTTGTCGTGTACTCTTTGGGATGACTATGCCAATCAAGTTTTGAAGTATGTTGCTGGTCGTATTGACTCCGATTGTTGTGATTGTTGTTAGACTTGCGTGCATCAGAGAGTTTAGAGGTTCGGTTTTTATCTTCATAGATTAATAATTTCTATATTAGCCTCTAATTTGATTAAACATGTAATTTGTTTTTGTAATCCAGGTGAATTGAGTATCTCCAATGCATTTGGCTCTACGGAAGTTTTGCTTGATTCAGAAATTCCACTGGTTGCTGATTTCAAAAGCGAGTATGTTTTTATATTGCTCTTTTTAGTTGTATTGTGTTGTTTTTTGGTTAGTTGGTCTTGGTCTAGGAAATTTTTTCGTTGTACATTGGTTTGTTTTATTTCGTAATGTTATTTTTTTGATGACGTATGCAAGGTTACCTTCTGATGAGATTGTTCTAACTTCTGGCGAAGGTTCGGATTCTAAAGAATCGGCTGCGTCGCAATGTTATTTTTTTGTGAAAACTCCATGGAAATCCTTATCGGCAGTTGTTGGTTCTCGCGAGGTATAGTTACTGAACCTTATATAATTCTACTGGATTATATAACTTAATTTTAATTATTCTATTATTTGATCTATTGTGTTTGTTGTTTTGACGCTCAGACTGGAAAGTGCATCGTCCTGGTCATATGTATTGCGCGAGGGTCACTTGCTAGACAGTTCGTTAGTGTGTACGAACGGAATAAGAGTGAGTCTGTAGTTTGTGTGCTGAGGTTTTGGAGGGTTTCTGATGGTAAAGGTAATAGGTCTTTAGTTCTTTAAATATTGTTTACTGCTGAGAGGTTTGTTTCGTTTGACGGCGTTGTTTATTTGCTTCAGGTGTTGATGAGAATAGTGTTGTATTGAGGTCTCATTTTCCATGCCCCGAGTTCACGTTTGATCCACAAGACGGTGCCGTGTGTGAGTTCAAGGAGATGTAAGTTTAAAATCTCGATTTGGAAATATTATCAGCACTGGACATCGTTATTTAATTTTGGTGATTGACAATCTCTTTGTAATATTTTAGGCGACGCAGTCTTCACGGTTGATTCAGAATTTGCACGGCGTTATGGATCTTTATAAACATATTTTGTTGTTTTATTTTATTTCTACAACATACTTTGTTCGTTTTGTACTGATATTTCTTTAAGCACTGATGTTTGGAATTTAATTCGGTTATTTGGACAAAATAGGCGCTTGTTTTCAGTCTTCACGGTTGTCTCATTTATATATTATTAACAATAATTTAACAAATTTTTAGTAGCAGTCAAATGAGTTTGACTACCATAAATATTAGCATAAACCATACTCATAACCTGATCAATAGAGTGATAACAGACGCAGCTTTGCATAAAAAAATAAAAATGAGAAAATAACAATATTATGAAATATGAAACTCGTGGGATGAAATATAATATTAACATTTCATTGATTTTGTATGCCAAAGTGTAACAAATGAAAGTTAAACAATAGACGAGAGCACAATATTATGGGTTATGGAACTCCTGAGATAAAATAGAATATTAAAGTGTAGACTATCCATCTGCTTGAAACAAAATGGAAATTATGTGGTAAGATATTGAAATTAAAATTATGGACGTAGAAATATTAACGGAAGTTATTCGGTTATTATCTTCGTTAAGGATGTTATTATAAAACATATTTTTAATTCTAGGTTAAATATGTGACCTATTGTTTATCATCTTGATCTTTATTCGAAAACAATGAAACAGAGAAAGATTCCTGAAAAGCGAAGAGTGTGTGTTCCTCCTTCGTCCTCTTTGCAGCGTGAGTATGAAATTTTTTAAATAAGTTTTGTGTATATGTTTGTGTTCCTTGGTTTAATCACTGCGGTTGTTGTGGTTCCCATAGCTTTTGTTACAAGGCAAGAGCGTTACGCTCCTTCATCGGTTCTGATTGTTGGAGCTCTATCCAGAACCTCGGAGTATCGTCACATAACTCGTGAATACGTTGAGGGTTTAAGCAGGTCGAATGCTGCTAAACTTGCTAGGCGGCGAAGTATTGATCGTTTGAAAGCTAAGAGGAGTACGAAGAACAAAATTGGTATATTTTATACTGCCAGATTGTGGTCTTATTGGTATCGAGTGTAATTTATATCTTTTATTTGACAGCACCCGAGGATGACTTTTTATGTTTCGTCACGACCGACCCTGAGTCAGAAAAGGATGATTATTATGACAGTGACTCTGGTGATGATGTTGCTAGACTAGAGAGAGTTAGAAAGGCACAAAAGGCTGCCAAAAAAATCACACAATCCTATGCCTATTCGAGCAGATATTAACAGAATCGTGAATCCTGGCTTGCTAGATAGCGGTAGTCGTTTAAATAATTTTCGGTTTCTAAGTATTCGACACTTTTTATTATTGTTATATTAATGATATGTATTTTTGTGATGTCTAGGTTACTACGATGATGGTGATCTTGTGTATGTTTGTGATCATTGTAGGGCTAACATGTGGTATGGAGAGAGGCTTAATAAGAGAGCGAGTATGTCAGCTGCACCTATATATTCGATATGTTGCGGACAAGGAAAATTTGTTCTTCCTCTGCTTAAGGCTCCACCGAAAACATTGCTATCTTTTCTATACAACAACGATGAATTAAGAAAACATTTTTGCGAGAATATTAGAGCCTACAATATGATGTTTTCTTTCACCTCCCTTGGTGGCAAGATCGATAATTCTGTTAATAATGGTAGGGGTCCTTATTTGTTTCAATTGAGCGGTGAGAATTATCATAAAATAGGTTCTATTCTTCCTATGCCTGGAGAGTCCCCTGCTTTCCTACAGCTTTATATACACAATACCGGCAACAAAGCTGCGAATCAGATGGCTGCCTATGGGTAATAATTTTATTATTCCTCTCACGTATAATTGAACTATGATCTTTGACATATTGTACTTAATGTTTTTTTTATGTAATAGGAAAACCGGAAAAACTGGTGGTCTACGAGAGACTGTTGTTGAGTTGCTCCAGGTCCAAGCGTTCAGGACTGCTCGTGATAAATTAGCCGGTAGCGTTCAGTCTGTGAATTTGAAAATGGTTCTGAGTTGTGGGAGGTCGACTGACAGAAGGACTAATAATCTTCCAACTACGAATGAGGTCGCTGCGTTGGTGACTGATGATTTTACAGCTGGTGTTGAAAAACGTGATATAGTTTTGGAGACTATGTCGGGACAACTAAAGCGGATTAGTGAATTGCATCCTTCCTATCTACATTTTCAATATCCGTTGTTATTCCCCTATGGTGAAGATGGATTCAGGCTGGGAATTGATATTGGCTTTGTTGATAAAGCAAGGAGGAAAAGGACAACGATTACTATGCGAGAGTTTTTTGCATATCGTATCCAAGAAAGGTATGGTGAGTCTCCTATTATCTTGATGTGCGGGAGATTGTATCAACAGTTTTTGGTTGATTCTTTCACGATGATTGAGACTAATAAACTCCGGTACGTGATAACACTCATATTTTGCTCTTAAAACCTATTATTTCAAGATCGTTTACAAGTGTTTTAACCCGGTTTTCAACGGTTTTAAAGTGATTTCCACGTTTCCTAGTCTTAAGAGTCATTTCAGGGAAATTGGACAAAAAGGACACATTTTGGAGCAAAACATGAACTTCAAGGACAAGTGCTCGGAGCCATAAGTTCAGCATCAGATGACAACCTTCCCACCACAATATCAAGCTCATATTTGGAGACAAGATAGCCCTTTCAGCTGTCTTTCACCCCAAGGTGGTTCGAGTCCAATCCCACGGTTAGATATCAAGTTACGAAGGAAGCAAGAAGGTCCGTCAGGCACATCCTCAGAAGAAGGACGGCCGCGCCACATATCCTCAGAAGACCAGTGGCCGCGCCACGCCAGGTCGCTCGCGCGGCCAGACTATTCCGGCCCGTCCCGAGCCCGTTTGCACTTATTTGACATTTGCCGAGGTTAAATCACGGAAGCCCACTTTCTGAAGACATGAGAGCCTATATAAAGGGACCTTAGGGTTTCACAAAGGGGGTGACCTCACAGATAGCTTTTCCAGAAACACTTTCACGCCGCAGAGAGAGAGAAAGAGAGAGAGTTCGACGGCCCCCGTAGTTGAAGACCTCGAAAGAGAATTCTTCTGCAGCCGCCCACTCCCTCTTCCTTCTCCTTTCATCTTTTGTTCTTAGTTCTTTGTTTTTCCATACTTTAAGAAGATCTCTTCATTCGATTCCCTTTGAAGAAGTTTTCTCACTTTATTTCTTATTCAATAAAGTTCGCACCTTTCTTATCTCAAAGATGTCTCTCGTTCCCGTGAACGAGTAGTCACTAGTTGGGTTTTTAAGGGGGTTTTCAAAGGGGTTTAATCATGGATCGATTTCGCTAGGTTGATAGAGATAGAGTTTCTTCTAAGTATCTTCGTTTATGTCTTGCTCTTATTGCATGTTTGCTTCTCTGATCAATTAGCAACTGATTCCAGGACGACTAGATACACGAACGTGTGGTCTATCGTCTGGATCTAGATATTAACGAGCGGATCGCACCGTAGGATGTTTAGGCATATCGACGGACCGCACCGTGAGTGTTTACAAATAGGTGAATGATATGTATGCGCGGTTGTCTTGCATCGTGGGATGAGAAATCATATCTGAAATGTAGGACAAACGTAGGTGGCTAGATCCGCGAACGCGGGGTAGTCATAGTCGACCGTTTCAGCTTAAGAACCTAACCCATTAAATCATTTAGAACCTATCCTTCTGCTTGTTAGATCCGATCCATGAACCCTGGAGAATACCCCTGAACCCAACGCCTTTTATCTATTGATTTACACCCGTTTAATTCTCTCCCGCTGCTTGATATTACCCCTGCAAACCGTGACATACTACATCCCCAACTTTCCTTTTGGTCTAAAGAAGTTAGAAATCCTAGGACTTTCGCAAAGCGACAATCTCTGTGGATTCGATCCCTTAATATACTACTGTGATTGCTATGCACTTACAGCTATCTTAGGGGTAAAACTTGAAGTAACAAACCCCACATCATCAAGTTTTTGGCGCCGTTGCCGAGGATTGTTTGCTTTTACGAATTTTCAGCTTCTAATTTCTCTTTTAGACCGCGTTGAATTTCAAACTTTTCCGTTCATTGCTCACGATTCTCTTGTGTTTACTTCTCATGTTTCAGGTGCATGACCACTAGGAGGAACGCTTCCAACGTCTTGCCCCGCCACATCGAATCGACAGACACAAAAAAGAAATATGAAGGTTAAGAAGACAGATCAGTATGGCCGAAAACGAGGCCGCTCTTGGAGTTCAACGAAACCGCGAAGAAGTCCTTCACAATGCTGGTCGAGCACCTAACGATCTACAAGATGGGGAGCCACAGCTCGACAACAATGGAAACCCTATCAACCAAATTCCCGGGGCTGACTCGGACGAAGAAGAACGCGATCCTGNCTGGTCGAGCACCTAACGATCTACAAGATGGGGAGCCACAGCTCGACAACAATGGAAACCCTATCAACCAAATTCCCGGGGCTGACTCGGACGAAGAAGAACGCGATCCTGCCTTGCAGCAAGGAGGACACAACCCGATCATCGGAAATGGTGCGAACCGAGCAAATCCTATCGTTCAACCGGAGGACCAAGACGCCAACCGACCTGTCCTGCCCGCCAACCAACCCATGCGTATGAGGAACCGCACCATAGCCGATCACGACACTCCTGATCAGCACTTTCAGAATCGAGCTGCGATTCAAGTTAACGTCCCTCATGAGGACGAGTTGGAGATCAAACCGCAAATCATCTCCTTGGTGAAGCAAAATCAGTTTCACGGGCTATCAAACGAGCACCCGATGGATCACATCGAATTATTTGAAGAGATTTGCAGCACAACGAAGACGAACCGAATCCCTCCCGACTATCTAAAGTGCAAGCTATTCCTGTTTTCTTTGAGCGACAAAGCTCATAGATGGCTGAAGACTTTACCACCAGGGTCGATCACTAACTGGGTGGAATGCAAATCTGCTTTCCTAAATAACTTTTACACGAAGTCTCGATCCAATCTGCTGAGAAACAAGATCCAAGGCTTTCAACAAGGACCGGTCGAGTCATTCTTTGAAGCATGGGAGCGTTTCAAGGAATACGAACGCGACTGTCATCACCATGGTTTCTCCGGAGCCAGCTTGCTAAACACATTCTACCGCGGACTGCAAGCTAAGTACAAACTCTCACTCAACACGGCCAGCAATGGAGACTTCACCACAAAAACGGAGCGACAAGGACGCGCGCTTATTGAGAACCTCGCCGTAACTAACAACAACAACTGTCCAAATTATGATAGATAGCCGAGCTGAAGAACATGATGATCCAGCTACTCAAGGTACAACAACGCAGTATCAATGCGTGTGAAACAACAGGAGAAAGAGAAGAATCTAACCCAGGAGAAGATGGAGATGAATTCTACTCGCGAGAAGAAGAAGTTAACTTTATAGGAGGCCAGCATTCATATCCGAACCGAAACTTCAACAATGGATTCAACAACAACTTCAGGAACAACAACAACCTCTCATGCCGAAACCCGAACGTGGAAAATCCGCGAGATCAAGTCTATCCACCTCAAGGAAGACCCATTAAGAACAAGTTCCAGAACGTGAAATACAGAAGCAACGGAGGCTACCAGCCAAAGCAACCCTACAACTCTCATCTTGCGCCCTATAACAACTAGCAAGGAGCCCGACAAGCTGCATCAAGCGCACCGTACCCATCAGGAGAGGACAAACTTGAAGGATTGATGCAACAACTGCTCTTATCTCAACAAAAATCAGTCAAAGATCTCAACATCAAGGTAGATTGCATATACAACGACCTGAATGGCAAGTTCGAATCCCTATCTTCCCATGTGAAGAAACTAGACATGCAAGTCTCACAAACTGCCGAAACCATCAAGAGACAAGCATGAATCTTTCTTGGAAAGGTAGATGATAACCAGAAAGGATTCTGTAACGCGATCTCAGCAGTCGCCGACGAAGCTAAGGAGCCAGAGCTAACTATGGGAGAAAAGTGCAGATTCGTCCTACTTTTTCCAACGATAAAGAAAGGAGCGGCCAATCCACCTTTTGACACTCCGGAGCACCGCGGATTCGAGAGGCTAAAGAAAGAAGAAGATCCAGACACATTTACCTTCTCATGCTCGATCACGGGAATCAACTTCGAAGTTTGTCTATGCGACACAGGAGCTAATGTCAATGGCATGTCATCGGAAATCGCTGAAAGGTTAGGAATAAAAACCTATTTCCCCTCACCTAAGCAGCTACTATTCGGAGATTCGTCTAGGAAAAAAGCAAATGGCGTGGTGTACAACGTCCAACTCCTCCTCAGGTATAAGATAGTTCCTACGGACTTCCACATGCTCGATATGGGGGAAGACAAAGACAAGCTCTTGATACTTGGAAGACTCTTCTTCGCCACGGTAGGAGCAAGGATCGACCACGTAAGTAACTTCGTAGTCTTCTGATAGTTAGCATATTTACACCTTTTAAGCATCCATTTAAGATAGCATTTGCATCATTTCATGCATATAACTTGTCCATTTGATCTAGTTTGCATTCATTTAGAGTTCTAAGGTGTCTTTGCATAGTCTTTGCATATTTTGTTGCATTTGGAGTTTATCTTAGGTACCTTGGAGGCTAGGAAGACTATTTGGAGATTGGTGGACAACTTGGAGTCAAGGAGAAGTTGGAGAACAAGAATGAAGACTTGTCTGGCATCACATCGGTTTGTGACCCATCGGACAACAAACCGATGTGAGCCTCCTCGAGTTCACGACATGGCTTGCATCGGACAGGAGCACATCGGTCAACAGCCCGATGCGAAGCACCCTGGAATTGCCATCGGACAGCACATCGGACAACAGTCCGATGCAAGGCACGCGGAGTTTCACATCGGCCAGCCCCATCGGTCAGACAAACCGATGCACGCACGTTCGAACTTAGCCTGATTTCGTCTTGGTCCGCATCGGACAGGAGTGCATCGGACAACAGTCCGATGCGAGCACCAGCCGAGCCAAAAACCGGGTCAATACCCGGTTTGTTCCGGGTTGACCCGGTCCGATCACTATTCACTATAAATACTCTTTAGACCTAATTTTTATGCTTAACTTTTATTCTCTTAGTTCTAAGCTTAAACCTTTGCCTCTTTGAGGAAAAACCTTGTTTTTGCTTGGATCTTTAAGTTTAATGCAATATCTTTCTTAGATTTCTTGTTTAACTTTCTCTAATCATGTTTAACCTTTCTCTAATCTTTGATTTGATGGGTTTAACTATGATTAGTGAGTAGTTCTTTAGGAACTTGGGGATGGGTTAGATTTAGGGTTTTCTAATGGTTCAATCTTGCAATCTAGGATAGATTCTTTCATCTCTCTTCTTATTAAGTAGTTCCTAATGCCAAATAGCTAATCTTTTGCTATTTGGATCATAAGCATTTCATACACCCACCAAGTGTTTGATGAAATGCTTGAACCAACTTAATAAGAGATTTACATTCTTAGCCTAAGATATTAGTTGTCTAGGGTGTTTATCATGCTATTTAGACTTGTAATTAATGCTTTCTAATCAATCTAATGCTAAAACATCATTAGTTCATTAGGGTGATTAGGAAAAGGATTAGTGCCAAACATCATGGATTAGTCTTTATTAAGTGTTCTAGGCATAGAGATGACTTGATTAGTAGCTTAAATGATTGCAAGGTTGTCCATTAGATTGCCCAAATCAATGATTCCATCCCTAGGTTTTGTTTTAGTTAATTTGATAATCTTGCTTAGTAGTTAATCTTTGTTTAGTGCTTGATTAGTGATATTTAAGGTTTAGCTTCATAATATTGCTCTAGTAGTGTTCCTTTTAGTTTGTGTTTTGTCTTTAATTGTTCCTTGTTACTTGAATTTGCCAATTTAGCTTAGCTTAAACAAAATTTTGTATTCTTATTGAATCATCTCCCAAAATGGATTGATATCTCAAGTATTGCAATGATATGAGCAATTGAGAAATTGCTTGCAAGAGATAAAAACTCTTGTTTCAATTTGGTGCCGTTGCCATATTGGGATTGATTGATCATTAAGATTTGAGTTTAGTTTGAGACTAAGTAATCCTTTTGTGTTTATTGACCTTCTCATTTTCTTGATTTCAGTTTGCCCTTGAATGCATTTGAGATCACAAGGAAACAACAACTTCCAAGGCTTTCAAGAGATTTATAAGTTGGAAAGGGTTGCTAGGATTGCAAGAAGGGAAGCTGCAAGGTTAGAGAGGTTAAGGATGGAAGAGAAACAAAGGGATCAAAATGCTCCACACATGGCGCATGCACCACCTCCTCATAATGGAAATGAGCAAGCACCAAGGGGCAATGGAAACCCCTTGCATGCGCCTAGACAAAGGAGGACTATTGGGGCTGGAGATGCTCCAAATATTCATCAAAATAGATATGGTATTCAACCTCCACCAGTTCACAACAACACCTTTGAAGTCAAGCCAGCTTTCATCTCTATGGTTCAACAAGACAAGTTCCATGGTTTGTCAATGAAGGATCCACTTGATCACTTGGATAATTTTGATAGAGTTTGTGGGTTGTTCAAGATGAATGGTGTGAGTGAGGATGCTTTTAAGCTAAGACTATTTCCCTTCTCTCTTGGGGATAGAGCAAGACAATGGGAGAAAAACTTACCTCAAGGAACAATCACATCTTGGGATGAATGCAAGAAGGCATTCCTATCTAAGTTCTTTTCCAACTCAAGAACCGCCAAGTTGAGGAATGAAATCTCTAGCTTCACTCAAAAGAACAATGAGTCTTTCAATGAAGCATGGGAAAGATTCAAGGGCTACACAATGCAATGCCCTCATCATGGCTTCACACAAGAGTCTCTACTAAGCACCATCTATAGAGGTGTCCTTCCAAAGATAAGAATGCTTCTTGATACCGCAAGCAATGGTAACTTCTTAGGGAAAGAAGTAGAAGATGGATTGGAGCTTGTAGAAAATCTTGCCTTGAGTGATGGTAATTACAATGAAGACTATGATAGAGCTCAAAGGGGAGGTGAATATGACTCTCACAAGAAAGAAACGAAGTCTCTACATGACAAGATGGACAAGCTCATGTCCTCCAACCAAAGACATGTACATTTTGTTGAAGAGAATCAAGGGGATTGTGATGATCAAGTTGAGTACCAAGAGGGTCAAGAGATGGTAAATTTCGTGGGTGGTCAAGGTGGCTACAACAACTACTCCAACAACAACTATAAGGGGAATAACAACCTCTCTTATAGAAGTACTAATGTAGCCAATCCCGGAGACCAAGTTTACCCTCCACAAGCTACTCAAGGAAAAACTTTTGTGCCCTACAACAATCAATAAAAAGGTTATGCACCAAGACCTAACTACCAAGGCCAAAACCAAGGCAACTTTGGTGGGAAAAAGTACAACCAAGGCAATGCTCCACCGGGTTTTGATCAAACTTCACAAGGTCCTCCACAAGATAATGTTCAGCTTATGCTTCAATAAATACTTCAAGGTCAAGCTAATAGTGATGCTAATATGGAAAAGAAGATTGCTGAAATTAACACAAGGATGGATTCTTCACTTAATGAGCTTGCTACTCAAATAGGAGGTCTTCAACAAAAGTTCAAGCAACTTGAGAAAGGCAAAGCTTATAGCTCAAATTCTCAAGGTACTCTACCGGGAAAGTGTGAAGCAAACCCCAAGGAATACATCAATGTTATTACTTTGAGAAGTGGGAAGGAGTTGCCTCCAAGGACAAGTCCTTTGATCAATGAGGACATTGAAATTCAAGATGGGGAGGATAGCTTTGAAAAAGCTCAAGATGCTACAACTTTTGATGATGTGTATATTGCAAAGAGAAGCAAGGAAGTGGTAAAGGAGAAGCCAAGGGAGGATGTGAACAAAAAGGAGTCAACCTTTGTTCCTCGACCTTACAAACCTAAGCTTCCCTTCCCCGGGAGGTTTAAGAAACAATTGGTGGAGAAATACAAGGCTATGTTTGACAAGCAAATCAAAGACATTGAGCTCAAGATGCCTTTGGTGGATGCCTTCATGTTGATTCCACAATATGCTAAGTTCTTGAAGGATACCGTGGCACAAAGAGCAAGGGATATCCAAGGAGTTATGATGCTCTCTCAAGAGTGTAGTGCAATGATCCAAAGCAATGTGATACCAAAGAAGCTTGGAGACCCCGGTTCTTTCACTATACCATGCGCCATAGGTCCTCTTGGTTTTGAGAATTGCTTGTGTGATCTTGGAGCTAGTATCAACCTCATGCCTTATTCAATAGCTAAGAAGATCGGTTTCACTAAGTACAAGGAGTGTGGCATTTCACTAATTCTTGCGGATAGGAGTGTGAGGATGCCAATTGGAGTTCTAGAGGACTTGCCTCTAAAGGTTAGCAACTTCATCATCCCAACTGATTTTATGGTGCTCAAGATGGATGAAGAGCCAAAAGATCCTTTGATTTTGGGAAGACCTTTCTTAGCTACAGCTGGTGCAATCATTGATGTGAAACATGGGAAGATTGCTTTGCATCTAGGAAAAGGGGTTGAGCTGAAGTTTGACATAAAAGAGACCTTGAGGAAGCCAACCATTGATGGCCAAGTGTTCTACATTGAAACTATGGATGAGTTGGCCGATGAGTTGCTAGAAGAGCTAGCTCAAGAAGACCATCTTAGTGTGGCTCTAACTAAACCACATGGAGAGAATGGCTACTTGGATGAGGAAACACAAGCATACATGCTCATGCTTGATTCACGCAAGGCACTAGGTGGGGAGGAAAGCTTTACAAGGTTGGTAGCTTCATGTGAGGGTGAAGTGGAATTTGACCAAGACAAGGGGTCCATGAGGGTTGAGGTTTCAAGTCAAGGACAAGAGGAAAGGCTACAAGAGCTTGAGGAGGGCGAATTAGCCAAGGACCTTGATGAGGATTGGAGTGAACTCAAAGCTCCAAAGGTGGAACTCAAGCCACTTCCCATTGGACTAAGGTATGCTTTCTTAGGCCCTAACTCTACTTACCCCGTAATTGTAAATGATTGCTTGAGTGATGATGAGCTCAACTCTCTCCTTAATGAGTTGAGAAAGTATAGGAGAGCTATTGGTTACTCTTTGAGTGATATCAAGGGCATATCTCCTATGCTTTGTACTCATAGGATTCACCTTGAAAATGAAAACACTTCCTCAATTGAACACCAAAGAAGATTAAACCCAAACCTTAAGGAGGTGGTGAAGAAGGAAATTTTAAAACTTTTGGAAGCTAATGTGATTTACCCTATTAGTGATAGCACTTGGGTGTCTCCCGTGCATGTTGTCCCTAAGAAGGGTGGAATCACTGTGATTAAGAATGATAAGGATGAATTAATACCAACTAGAACCATCACCGGCCATAGGATGTGTATTGATTATCGAAAACTCAATGCTTCTACTAGGAAAGATCATTTCCCTCTTCCTTTTATTGATCAAATGCTTGAGAGATTGGCTAACCATCCCTTCTATTGTTTCCTTGATGGATATAGTGGGTTCTTCCAAATACCCATTCATCCTAATGATCAAGAGAAGACTACTTTCACATGCCCTTATGGTACCTTTGCATATCGAAGGATGCCATTTGGGTTATGTAATGCTCCAGCCACCTTTCAAAGGTGCATGATGAGTATCTTCTCCGATCTTATTGAGGAAATGGTAGAGGTGTTTATGGATGACTTTTCTGTGTATGGTGCCTCTTTTTCTGCTTGTCTTTCTAATCTTTGCAGGGTTCTACAAAGATGTGAAGAGTCTCACTTGGTGCTAAATTGGGAAAAGTGTCACTTCATGGTCAACCAAGGCATTGTGTTGGGTCATAAGATTTCTGAAGATGGTATAGAAGTGGACAAAGCCAAGATAGATGTCATGATCAACTTGGCACCACCATCAAATGTGAAAGGTATAAGGAGTTTCCTTGGGCATGCTGGGTTTTATAGGAGGTTCATCAAGGACTTCTCAAAGATTGCTAGGCCTTTGACAAGACTCCTTTGCAAGGAGGTGGATTTTCAGTTTGATGGAGAGTGCTTGCAAGCTTTTGAGACCATCAAGAAGGCACTTGTGAGTGCCCCCATTGTGCAAGCACCGGATTGGAGTCTACCTTTTGAGATCATGGCTGATGCTAGTGACTATGCCGTTGGAGCTGTGCTTGGGCAAAGGAAAGACAAGAAGCTTCATGTGATTTACTATGCTAGTAGAACACTTGATGATGCTCAAACCAAGTATGCTACAACAGAAAAGGAACTCTTGGCAGTTGTGTTTGCTTTTGAGAAGTTTAGATCTTACTTGGTGGGATCAAAGGTCATAGTGTATACCGATCATGCTGCATTGCGCCATATTTATGCCAAGAAGGAGACCAAGCCAAGGCTCCTTAGATGGATTCTGCTTCTACAAGAGTTTGACATGGAAATAGTGGACAAGAAGGGTGTAGAAAATGGTGTGGCTGATAATTTGTCAAGGATGAGGATTGAAGATGCTTTGCCAATCAATGATTCTTTACCGGAGGAACAAATTATGATGATCAAGAGCATTGCTAGTGTGCATGGAATTGGAAGAAAGCTTGAAGAGATTCAAGGCATGGAAGCAAAGAGTGAGCCTTGGTATGCTGATTTTGTTAACTACTTGGTGTGCAAAGAAGAACCAACACATCTCAACAATTATCACAAGAAGAAGTTTATGAGAGATGTGTCACACTTCTATTGGGATGAGCCTTACCTCTACAAGAGATGTGCTGATGGGATTTATGGGAGATGTTTGGCACAAGAAGAGGTTGAGAGTGTGATTTTTCATTGCCATGGGTCTAAGTATGGAGGGCATTTCGCCACATTCAAGACAGCTACAAAGGTGCTTCAAAGTGGGTTTTGGTGGCCTACATTGTTCAAGGATACTCATGAGTTCATCAAGAGATGTGAACCTTGTCAAAGAAAAGGGAACATAAGCAAGAGAGATGAGATGCCCCAAAACCCAATCTTGGAAGTAGAATTGTTTGATGTTTGGGGCATAGACTTCATGGAACCTTTCCCATCTTCTTATGGAAACTAATACATCTTAGTAGCTGTTGATTATGTCTCCAAGTGGGTGGAAGCCATAGCAAGCCCTACAAATGACTCTAAGGTCGTGGTCAAATTGTTCAAGAGTATAATCTTCCCAAGGTTTGGTGTGCCAACGGTTGTGATTAGTGATGGAGGGAGCCATTTCATCAACAAGGTCTTTGAAGGGTTGTTGAGCAAGCATGGTGTCAAGCACAAGGTAGCCACCCCTTACCACCCTCAAACTAGTGGTCAAGTGGAAGTCTCAAACCGTGAGATCAAGGCTATTCTAGAGAAAACCGTGGGTATAACAAGAAAGGATTGGTCAATCAAGTTTGATGATGCCTTGTGGGCTTATAGGACAGCTTTCAAGACACCAATTGGGAAGTCTCCTTTCAACCTTGTGTATGGAAAGACTTGTCATCTACCTGTGGAGATTGAGCACAAGGCTTTGTGGGCTGTGGAGCTTCTCAACTACAACATAAAGACAGCCCAAGAGAAGAGATTGATCCAACTCCAAGAGCTTGAGGAGATTAGGCTTGAGTCTTATGAAAGCTCAAGGATTTACAAGGTGAGGACCAAGGCTGTCCATGACAAGAGGATTGTGAAGAAGGAGCTAAGTGTTGGTGACAAAATTCTTCTCTACAATTCAAGATTGAAGTTGTTCCCAGGTAAGCTCAAGTCAAGGTGGGGAGGCCCTTTTGAGATTCAAGAAGTATTGCCTTATGGAGCCATCACTTTGATTGGGAAGAATGGGGAGAGTTTCACAGTCAATGGTCATAGGGTCAAGCCATATTTGGTGAATGAGTCTAAGGAAGAGGCAAACTCATGTCCTCTTCAAGATCCCACTCATGCCTAAGGGTTTTGAAAAATCAAGCTTAGAGACTCTAAACAAGCGCACTTGGGAGGCATTCCCATGGTATCCTTGTATATATTTGCATTGTTTAGTTTCAATAATCTGTCTTTAAGTGTTTGTGATCATCAGGTTTGGATAAAAGAAGCAAGAGAGAAAGGAAAGTGGGTTGTAAAAATCGTCTGGGGTCGCATCGGAATGTTGCACATCGGACAACAAACCGATGCGACACACCCTGCGTTTTGCATCGGACTAATGCATCAGTCAACTGTCCGATGTAAGCACCTCCGTTCTTAAAATGGAACCGCATCGGACAAGGTGCATCGAACAACAAACCGATGCAACTCACTTCGAATTTGGCATCGGTCTGTTGCATCGGTTAACAATCCGATGCGCCTCCAAACAGGTAAGTCAACCTTTCCTCTTTCTGGCTTTGACCGGTCCAATTCGAGTAAACCAGCTTTTCCTAAACCGATTTTTACAGAATTTTGTCTGGTTTACTCCCTTCTTCTTCCCCAAAACTCATTTTTTCTCCCCCACAACTCATTTTCACAATTTCTTAGAAGAACTCTCTCAATTTTCAACAAATTTTTGTGATTCAAAAACCAACAAGCTCGAATTTCCATTCTCAAACCGATTCTTCACCCATTTTCGGTCATCATCTTACAACTAAACAAGGTATGCTTCTAATTTCCCTTTAAATCCATCATTCTCTCCAATGATGCTTTTTGAGGTATGTGTTGCCAAAATGGTCGAATTAGGGTGCAAGTGGTTTGGGTTATGCTTGAAAATGGTTTATATGTTGATTTCGTGGGTTATTGCATTGTTAGCATGATGAAATTTTGAAATTTTAGCAATTAGGGTTCATAAGTCCTAAAAGGTGCAAAATTTGTAATTAGTCTTGGAATTCTTGTTAGAATTTGGGGCTTTCAATTGCAACCACTTGCATTCATCATGTATAATGCTTAGCACTTGTTGGCCAACAATTTTTGAGAAGTTGAAATTTTGAACTTTTGGGAAATTTTTCTAAGTGTTGGAATTGTTTGATTTTTGACAATACTTGTTGTGCTCATAGGCATTCCCTATTGTTGATAGCTATGCTTAATTTACCATGTGCTAATTCTTGTTCAAGGGTGTCTATTTTATAGGTACCACTATGGGAAAGACTAGAGGTACAAATGATGGAGAAGCTAACCAACAAAGGAAAGACAAGAGGAAAGGGAAACGGGAAATGGTGCACGGCAGTGGCAGTGGGAAGGAAACACAGAGGAAAGAGCCCGGTGCTAATGAGATTTACAAGGCTCTTATGGCCTTGGAGCACCAAGGGACAAGATACCCCCACATGGAAACGCTTAGGGAGCTCGGGATATTTGAGGACGTGTTAGCTCTTTTCACCAACATGGGAATAAGACAATTCTTCCAAATGGCTCACCCCACACACCAAGTCCCTCTTTGCCAATTCCTTTCCACATTGAAGGTGGAGTTCTATCCCCTTTGTGCTGAACCGACCGAAGAGGAAGAAGCAGATGGGTATGGTTATATAAAATTCAAGGTGGGGAGAAAGAACTACAAGATGTCCTTTAAGGAGCTTAGGGAAGTGTTTGGGTTTCCCGAAGGATGGAGAAGAGGGAAGATCATGGAGTTCCCAAGAGGTGAACTTACTAGCTTGTGGAGGTACATTGGAGTTGGCAAGTTCAGGCCTGGGATAAGCAAGGGTGGCGCCATTACTCATCCAGCAGTAAGATATGCACACAAGGTGCTAGCCCACACGTTTTTCGCAAGGAAGGAGTGAAGGTATGTTCTTGAAGATGAGCTAGAACTCTTGGATATGGGGATCAAGGATATTCTAAGGAGCATAAGCGTTGATGGGAACACAACAATATTGAGGGGTGATAGCTCGGGCATAGGATTGATCACTCTACTTATGAAGAGGTTGTTGGGCTACAAGGAGTGGGCAACAACAACTACGGACTACACGCCACAACTCAGCATTGGAGGAGTTGTAACACCCATTCTACTTGCTTGTGGAGCGGATCTTGGAGAGGTTACATGTGAGCCTAAGTGAATGGACATCCAATACCTTAGCAAGACAAGATTCATCAATGGGAAGTTAGGACAAAGCTATGTCTACAAATTTTCCTACAGCGACTCCACAGAAGCAAGAGTCAAACTTCCTTGCCCACACTTGAAGACCTTCGCCACGCCAAGGCACCTCGACTTCCGTCCTCGCCACGATGAGCTCTACGATCCTTCAAGGGAACTTCCACTTAAAAGCATAAGAAAGCCAAGAGGCTCCACTAGTGCAGCAAGAGAAGAAGAGCCTCTAGAAGAGCAAGAGGAAGCCAAAGATACTATTTTGAGGCCTATGATTCATCCATCCCTAGTCAAGCTTTGAGGGAAGCTCACCACCGCATCAACGTCCTCCAAAGGTGGAACAAATGGCAAGATAAGACCATTCGGAAGTTGGTGAAGACGGTTAAGGGGATGAAAAACCAAATGAAGGAACTAAAGGCCAAAGTGGGAGGCGCCTCTTCATCACGAGCTCGCCAAGCGGCTGAGCATGAGGAAGGCATGGAAGAGAGTGCCATGGAGCTTGATAGAAGACACTCATTCCATGCGCAAGAGAGGACTGCTTCTCATGAAGATCCACCAAGATCCTCTTCTTATGAGACTCGCCGAAGGAAGAGGAGAGCGATGCGGTCACCAACTCCGGAATCCAGCAACATCTCATACTCCATGGAGGAATCTTCCTCCTCCTCAGTCCAATTCTAGGTAACACTCCAATTCCCATTGTAAATATCATCTAGTTTTTATTTTTTGCATATTGAAATCTTCTCCAAGCTTGGATTACACAAGAGACTGTGTAATTTAAGTTTGGGGGAGTATGGTGTATTTGATCTTGTGTTTTGAGATCTTATTTTTCTTTCTCATGCATTCTTGAGTCTCATGCATACATCTATGGCATAGAAAAAAACCAAAAAAATTGGAAAAATTTCGAAAATTTCAAAAACAAATAGCATGTAGTTGCATTTGCATTTGTCACATAAGTAGGATTGAGTCTAGCTTCCATATAGATTTGCATTCTTGCATATGGGACAATGATGATTTTTCCTTGTAAGGTGTTTAGCTCATGAATTAGTTCAAGGCCCTAGTTAGTACTTGTTTGATGCTTTGTGTGCAAATTTTGAAAGTTAAAGTTGAACCCTACTTGGACCTCACCATTTGAAATTCAAGTTTTAATTGAAGCAAGCTTTGAATAGAAACCAACTCTCTTGAACTTGAACCTAATTTGAACAAGTAATTATCATGGTTATGCATTGCTAGAGAACTTGTGGATACCATATACATATTTGGGTTATCTTCTTTCCTTTTACCACTCTTGTTAACCCAAATAGCCGACTCTCATCTTTAGAGCGGTTGAAAACGAATTCCCAAACTAAGCTTCCTTTGAAACCTCTTCCTTATTGAGTGCATTAGGCCTTTTTCATCTTGTGAACTTAGCAAAAAGTGTTGAGTTTAGAGCGACAAGGATAGGCTTCCATGTAGCTAGCTCGAGAACAATGAGCTAGATGATAGGATAGGATTCTTGGGTGGGAATTTTGGCTTGATATTTGATGTGGAACAAGTAAGTGGGCGAAGTTGAGATGGTGAAAGGGGGAAAACGAAAATATTTGGAACAAGTGTTGGCATTGTATATTGTGCTCTAAGTGTTAAGAAAAGAAAAGAAATCCTCTAGAAAAGAAAAGTAAAAGAGCCAAGAAAAAGAAAAAAATATGGCTAAGATGTTATAAGAAAGAGGATAGCAAATTGTGAATGAAAAGAGAAAGAGCTTGAAGTAAAAGTGTGCCAACACTTGTGGTTGTAGAAGAAGTTTTCCCCAAGTACTTAAAAGAGAAAAGGAGAAAGTGGTTTGAGCTTATGGGTTTGGCGAATTGCCTTGTAATGGGTAGCTTAGGTTGGACTTGGTGAGTGAGCTTAAAAGAAAATGAGAGTGAAGACAATTGTGTTACAAAGGGTAGATGGAAGTTTGTCCTTGTATGCATAGGTTGCTTTTTACTCTTAGCATTTTGCCAAAGTTCACTTGTTCATTGAGAGATCCCTTGCATTGGAACCCCATGAAGTTGAGATCATTTTTATCTCAAAACCTTACCCAAAAACCAAACAAGTTTTCTAGCATTGTATGATTCATGATCCATGGTTACTACTTAATGAATGTTAAAGAGTTGGTGAAAATGAATGCTTGTGTAGGTTGAGGCTTGGGTTCACTTGAATGAGTATGGGTATGGCTAGACCTTTTGGAGTAGAAATTTGCATAAAGAGCATCCTAGAACTACTAACTAGGACCATTGAATTGATTCATTTGCTAAACACCTTTGGATTTGAGTCCCCACTTTCAAACCTCTCTCCTTGGCTTGTGTTTCATTTGCTTGAGGGCAAGCAAAAGACAAGTTTGGGGGAGTTGATAGTTAGCATATTTACACCTTTTAAGCATCCATTTAAGATAGCATTTGCATCATTTCATGCATATAACTTGTCCATTTGATCTAGTTTGCATTCATTTAGAGTACTAAGGTGTCTTTGCATAGTCTATGCATATTTTGTTGCATTTGGAGTTTATCTTAGGTACCTTGGAGGCTAGGAAGACTATTTGGAGATTGGTGGACAACTTGGAGTCAAGGAGAAGTTGGAGAACAAGAATGAAGACTTGTCTGGCATCACATCGGTTTGTGACCCATCGGACAACAAACCGATGTGAGCCTCCTCGAGTTCATGACATGGCTTGCATCGGACAGGAGCACATCGGTCAACAGCCCGATGCGAAGAACCCTGGAATTGCCATCAGACAGCACATCGGAAAACAGTCCGATGCAAGGCACGCAGAGTTTCACATCGGCCAGACCCATCGGTCAGACAAACCGATGCACGCACGTTCGAACTTAGCCAGGTTTCGTCTTGGTCCGCATCGGACAGGAGTGCATCGGACAACAGTCCGATGCGAGCACCAGCCGAGCCAAAAAAAACCGGGTCAATACCAGGTTTGTTCCGGGTTGACCCGATCCGATCACTATTCACTATAAATACTCTTTAGACCTAATTTTTATGGTTAATTTTTATTCTCTTAGTTCTAAGCTTAAACCTTTACCTCTTTGAAGAAAAACCTTGTTTTTGCTTGGATCTTTAAGTTTAATGCAATATATTTCTTAGATTTCTTGTTTTATCTTTCTCTAATCATGTTTAACCTTTCTCTAATCTTTGATTTGATGGGTTTAACTATGGTTAGTGAGTAGTTCTTTAGGAACTTGGGGATGAGTTAGATTTAAGGTTTTCTAATGGTTCAATCTTGCAATCTAAGATAGATTCTTTCATCTCTCTTCTTATTAAGTAGTTCTTAATGCCAAATAGCTAATCTTTTGCTATTTTGGATCATAAGCATTTCATACACCCACCAAGTGTTTGATGAAATGCTTGAACCAACTTAATAAGAGATTTACATTCCTAGCCTAAGATATTAGTTGCCTAGGGTGTTTATCATGCTATTTAGACTTGTAATTAATGCTTTCTAATCAATCTAATGCTAAAACATCATTAGTTCATTAAGATGATTAGGAAAGGGATTAGTGCCAAACATCATGGATTAGTCTTTATTAAGTGTTCTAGGCATAGAGATGACTTGATTAGTAGCTTAAATGATTGCAGGGTTGTCCATTAGATTGCCCAAATCAATGATTCCATCCATAGGTTTCGTTTTAGTTAATTTGATAATCTTGCTTAGTAGTTAATCTTTGTTTAGTGCTTGATTAGTGATATTTAAGGTTTAGCTTCATAATATTGCTCTATTAGTGTTCCTTTTAGTTTGTGTTTTGTCTTTAATTGTTCCTTGTTACTTGAATTTGCCAATTTAGCTTAGTTTAAACAAAACTTTGTATTTTTATTGAATCATTTCCCAAAATGGATTGATATCTCAAGTATTGCAATGATATGAGCAATTGAGAAATTGCTTACAAGAGATAAAAACTCTTGTTTCATCTTCCTACATATAAGCTAGAAAAGATACTACCCGAAGGAGCTAAATACTTCGCCACTGGAAACGAAGAGCCACTCGACTCAAAAGGAGAAAAAGGGTATGATATCAAGAGTAGGTCAGCTCCACTCGAGACCCTTCTTAAGGATTGAAATCCTGATTCCTCCCGAGCTAGAAGAGATGGGGGAAGAAGAAGTGTCGAAAACGGTCGAGAAGACCAAGCAGGTGATCCTAGAAGCTAAAATCCTTAGGGATGGAAACGGAGGCACACTGCTGATACGGAGACAAGGGGAAGCTTTAGGAGAGACAACTCCGGAAGCACTTTCCTCAACCGCCTAACCTTCAAACAAAGTCGAGCTAAACGACTTAAACAAAAGCGCTTGGTGGGAGGCAACCCATCCGGTACGTGTTTTTAATTCCTTTCTTTCATTTCTAACCACTAGTTTTTGCAAGTTTTCTATACTTAGGCATAAAATAATAAAAAAAAAAAACCATGAAAAACCTAAAAATATGAGTAGGAGCCTCGGAAGGAGGCTGAACGCACGAGCACCGGCCCGTGCCGCGGCGAGACGGAACGTGGCCGCGACCGCAGAGAGAGGAGGCACCTGGCCGCGACCGCGACGGGGCATGGCGCGGCCAGCGGTCGTCTGAACGACCAACCCTGAAAACTTACGTTTTCCTCCCGAACCAAACTTCCCGCGTTTTGGTAAAATCCCGCACCGAAAAATCATTCCCGTTAATGTAAGTTAACGAATTTTATCGATTCGTAACCAACACGCAAGGTAAGTTCTCTCGTTTTTAATTTTAAAAATTAAAGGTTCTTTGATAATAAAAACACCTTTTTAAAAACAAAAGAATAAAATTTACAATCAAACCCTCTTCTCTTCTTCTCTTCCAAGAGATTTGGAGAATTTTTTTGGGAGATTCTAGATTTTTCAAATTCGAACTGTTTTCAAAAATTCTTTGGCCTAAGCTCATCTATTTTCAAAGAAGGTTCAATTTCTAAAGTTCATTCATCCTCATCTACAAGGTATGGTCTCTAATTTGACAAATCCCTAGAGAACTCAATTTTGTGATCTCTCTTGCTTGTCTAGAAAATAGTCTAGGATGATTTAGGTTGCCTAGATTTTGATTTTTGCAACCCAATTTTGGAAAACGTTGAAGTCTTTGGAATTTAGAAATTAGAACATGCCCTAGAAAACGAATTTTGGTGATATTATTGGACAATTTGCTTCGTTTGGACTTGATTCATGCTAGGTATTACTTAAGAACCAAAGTTTGATGAGAATAAGTTGGCAAAATCGATTTATTGGAAAGTTTTTGGTTTGGAAATCCAAAATTCCGAAAATGGAGTATGAGTACCAAATTGATCTTGAGATTAATTCATAAACTCGATTTTCATTAGCCTTGGAAGCTCTCGATATATGCCTTGTATATCATTGCACTTGAGAATCCTTGAGACACATCGAATTCACATGCTGGTCGAGTTTTTGTTTTGTTTTGTTTTGCAAGGTAGAATGAGGTACGACCGAAACTTTGAGGTGCGTTCGAAGAATAGAGAGCAACTAAGCTCTTCGAGGAGTTCTTCGTTTCAGCAAGAACACGAGACAGCGCTAGGAAACCCAAGTCTAGACACCACTCTAGGGAGTTATGTGGAGGAACAAAGAAGAAGGTTCAGCGGTTCACTGATAGCACGCACAAGCCGCGATGATTCACCTCCACCCCAAGAACCGACAAGAGAGCCAAACCCTTCTCCTCCCAAGCGCAAGGTCCGAAACTTTGGAGCACCAATGGACCCAAACATTGATTATTTGAAGGAGATGAAGAAGATGGAGATAAGAACAACCTTGAAGATCGATTACTCCGCTCTAGACGCTTTGGGCATCACCGAGGATGTCACATGGTACTTGGACGAGCTAAGGCTCAGGACCTTTATGGAGATTGATCGACCCACCTACAAGGAGCTCACGCAAGAGTTCTTATCTTCAGTTCAGTTGACCTACCGGAAAGGAAGGAAATCACATCCGAAGGACGGTACTCTCCATTTCACCATTGGCTCTAGGGATTATGAGCTGAGCATCCCTAGACTCTGCGAGATATTTGGTTTTGACTTGAGGAGCGAGACAAGCATTGAAGAAGAATGGAGTGCTTGATAGATTCCGTGGCAGAGCACCGAGCCAAACATCTTCGGATGGTTCAGATGATGACGAGCAGCATGTACCAGAGCAGGACATGGATGGTACAAGTGAGGTTCATCGAGGAGAGACCAGCATTGGCCGCGAACATGTTCAGTCCGACACAGCCGTGTTCTGCTTTGATCCAACACTGTCCGGGAATAACTTACGAAGAGAACTCCATCCTGATGACCGAGTCTCTAGACAAACTCGTTTCCACTCTAGAAATCAAATTATCCAAGCCGAGCAATTTGGAGATGCATTTAGCGGGCTTAATTCAAGCAACTCTGGCCAGAAAAAGATGCATAATTCGTTTGGGGATGTTAGCTACCAAGACCAGCCTCTTTTGAANTTTATGGAGATTGATCGACCCACCTACAAGGAGCTCACGCAAGAGTTCTTATCTTCAGTTCAGTTGACCTACCGGAAAGGAAGGAAATCACATCCGAAGGACGGTACTCTCCATTTCACCATTGGCTCTAGGGATTATGAGCTGAGCATCCCTAGACTCTGCGAGATATTTGGTTTTGACTTGAGGAGCGAGACAAGCATTGAAGAAGAATGGAGTGCTTGATAGATTCCGTGGCAGAGCACCGAGCCAAACATCTTCGGATGGTTCAGATGATGACGAGCAGCATGTACCAGAGCAGGACATGGATGGTACAAGTGAGGTTCATCGAGGAGAGACCAGCATTGGCCGCGAACATGTTCAGTCCGACACAGCCGTGTTCTGCTTTGATCCAACACTGTCCGGGAATAACTTACGAAGAGAACTCCATCCTGATGACCGAGTCTCTAGACAAACTCGTTTCCACTCTAGAAATCAAATTATCCAAGCCGAGCAATTTGGAGATGCATTTAGCGGGCTTAATTCAAGCAACTCTGGCCAGAAAAAGATGCATAATTCGTTTGGGGATGTTAGCTACCAAGACCAGCCTCTTTTGAACTTAATTCAAGCGCAAGACAGCCCAAAATAATCACTTTATTTTGTGGTCAAAGGTGGGTGACGAAAATGACTTCAAGAGTCACATACGTGGAGTCACTTTGGAGTTCAAGGGTTATTCTACTTAGTTTTAATTCTAGTATTCTATTTTCATTTTCTAAGTTTAGGAAATCCACAAAACTTTATTTCTCTTTTCTTTTTCCGTGTTACGAATTCTATAAGTATTTGTAAGATTCATTCTAATAAAATATCCAAGTTTTTATCATCTTCTTTTGAGAGAAATTTCTTTGTTCATCTTGAACATTTCGTTGAGTTTGGCTAGGGTTACTTCCAAACGCAGCAAACCTCCTAAGATCCGTGGTCAAGGGTTACTTCCTCGGTTACGTGGAGTGGAGAATACCAAGAGACTTCCGCATCTCTTGACGGTCTCATTCTATCCACCATCTATCCAATCTATCCAATCTATACGATCTATCCAACGCGCCAACAAAGAGCATAATCCATCCAATGGTTCCATTACGTGGTAGCAGAGCCACTCTTTGTTGGTAAAGCTGTTCATCTTCTTTTCTTCTCATTAAAAAAAATATTCTATATAATCTGTTGACTTCCCCCTCTTTCCATTGTAAATCCGGGCCATCCTCTACCCTCATACAAAAAAAAAATAAAAAAGTATAAAAAATAAAAAAAAGAGAGAAAGCCAAAAAGGTTTAAAACAAACTGAGGAGAAATCCAGTTTGTGAGGGTGGTGGAAGAGAAATCCAGTTTGTGAGGGTGGTGGAAGAGAAATCCTGCTGGCTGAGGAGAAATCCAGTCAAGAGGTGGCTAAACGGATTTCCCTTCGAAATTTCTGTATTTTTTTTCTCCTATGTTGCGTGGGAGTATTTGCTGGATTTGACTTGATTTGTTTGATAAGAACATCGAGAGAATAACTCAGTGTGAGCACCATAAAATCAGTGAGCAAAACACGTGTGTGGGTGAGGCAATAAACACTTGAGAGAAAGAGAGTTTTTGCTAACCGTTTGTTTAGTAATTTTCAGGAAAACAATGAGTGATAGTGGAGAAGGAGGAAATAACAATCCTAGATCCGGATTGTCTGGTTTACAAATGAAGGCACTAACCGAACATTTGATGAGATTTCTGAACATAGGTCTTGAAGAGATTAATGTTAGGCTTGACAAAATCCAGGAGGATCAACAAGGCCAAGCGCGGCCATCCCAAAGAAGGAACTGGGAAAGGAGACATAGCCGTTCCTTTGACGATCATGAAGAAGAAGAACAATTCAATGACAACCGTTCTAACCTCAAGGCAAGGAGAGGTCATAGAAACCGAGATGAAGAGAACCCGTTCTCTAGAAGGTCAGATGATGGACTTGGTGGTCTCAAACTCAAAATTCCATCCTTTTCTGGTAAGAACGAACCAGATGCTTATTTGGAATGGGAAAGAAAAACTGAGTTAGTTTTTGATTGTCAAAATCTCTCGGAACTTAAGAAAGTTAGACTTGCTGCTTTTGAATTTAATGGCTACGCCATTAGTTGGTATGATCAAGTTATTTCTCTTAGGAGCAGAAGAGGTGAAAGACCAATAACTACTTGGCAAGAACTAACCGAACTAATGNTCTAACAGGGCGAGTTCAGATCCCCTTATAAGAACTAGGTATGCGCAGAACTTGATTCCTCTTTCAGTCCGAACAGATAGTCAATTGCAGTCTCTCCTTAATCTTCCCTTGAGAAAAGAAAAAGAAAAGAAAGAAAAAGAATCTAAGTCTGGGAATAGTGCCTTTGTCATGAGCATGTCTCCTCACAAGGAACAATATTAGTGATGCTCTTGAACACGTCTCCTCACAAGGAACACAAGTAGAGAGTAGCACTATTTCCAGAGATCCCAAAAGAATAAGAAGAGTCAATGAAAAGATCTTAGAACACCCTGAAAATGGGCAGAAGTTGACTAAGGGAAGAGAAAATAGGGGAGCTTCAAGAGAATGTCTTGTTCAGGGACTAAGGAAGGGCAAAAAATCTGTAAAGTTCTGTGGCAATACCACTGTTAGAGTTCGAAAAATTTACCAAGGAAAGGATCTGGATTCGAACTGGGAGACTGCTAAGCTTGTGGTAAGTACACTGAACAGTTCCCAAGGTTGGCTCTATAGCATGTGGATTCAAGAAATGTTAATCAATGTGGCGTTCTGAAGAGGCACTCGAAAGTTTCTGTTTTCAAACTTCGACTCTATATTTAGTTTCTGTTTTGCTTGAGGGCAAGCAAAAGCTAAGTCTGGGGGAGTTGATATATCATGGTTTTTACCCATTTTTAGACCATGATATAAGTGTTTTTATTGAGTCTTTTGGCTATTTTCGAGTCTATATAGAGTCTTTGCAGGTTCAGGTACAATTGGAGATAAATTGGAGATTTGGATACATTTTGGAGCTTAATGGAAAGAAGTCACGAAGTGATGAAGTCAAGACTGGAATTACACGCAAGGTGTCGATCGACACCATGTAGTGTCGATCGACACCAGGTTTTCCAATTTCCAGAATCAAGAAGTTTCCATATTTTGAAGAAAAAGAAATCTCCAAGACTTTTCCTAATCCTTTTGGGAATTGAAGACTCGTACTTAGGCCTATAAATATAGTTTTTCAGCCATTGTTTAGGCAACAATCTCATACTTTTAGAATCATAGAAGTTTAAGTTTTTGAGAGAAGAATTTGACTCCTTTAGAGCAGATTTGGAACTCCTTTATTTTCTTCTATTGATTTATTTTATGCTTTCTATTCAACTTATGATTTCTGTTTCATTAATCATGTCTGACTAGTTTGCTAGTTAGGTTTAGGGTTTGTCGATCGATCGACACGTCTAGCATTGATCGACACCTTACCTCAGCATCGATCGACACATCTAGCATCGATCGATACCTTGCGCGGACAGAGATGACTGAACCTGTGATCATGATACGCAACGAGGCTGGCGACTTTGTTGACCTACAAGGCAACAGAAGGAATGCCCAAGGACAGATAATTGATGAGGCTGGCGCCATCATCGTCGTAGCTGCAGAAGCTGGACGTGGAAGAACACTAGGCGAATACAACCGCCCAGACCAGCTCTATGTCAATAGAGCTGCGATCCGTCCTCCTGCATTTCAGAGGAATGACTTCGAGTTGAAGCCTGCTTACTACACTTTAGTGGCTCAGTATCCCTTTCATGGTCTTCCTAATGAGCACCCTATGGACCATATTGAAAGATTCGAAGATTTAGCTTCAAGCATCAAAGCCAATGGAGTGACCTACGACTATATTTTCTGCAAGCTTTTCCCTTACTCGCTTGTTGGCGATGCATCCTACTGGCTGAAGCAGCTTGATCCAGGATCCTTAAATACATGGGAAGAAATAAAGAATGCATTCTTATGCAATTTCTTTGATGATGCAAGATCCGAGGAGCTGCGGATGAAGATCACTACATTCTCCCAAGGACCTACTGAAGCATTCAAGGCTTCATGGGTGCGATTCAAGGCTTACCGGAGGGACTGCCCACATCACGGTTTCAGCGAGCCGCAGCTTATCGGTATCTTTTGCCGAGGGATTGATTGAAGGTACCAGATGGCTTTAGACGCAGCAAGCAATTGCAACTTCAACACCAGATACCCAGCTGACGCGGTAATGCTTATAGAGAATTTGGCCTCTTGTAACAGCACCAAAAAAGCAGACTTTGAAAGGAGACAACAAGCTGGTGCAAATGGAGGAAGCCAAATAGCTGAGGTTAACAGGAATCTGGATCTTTTGATGGGGAAGAAGCAAGTTCACTTCGCTGCAGAAGTAGAGTCCTTTGAGCCTGAGCAAGAAGAAGTCAATTACATCAATGGAGGTGGCTTTCAAGGACAGAGATTCAACAATCAGCAAGGCTATGGTTCCTCTTACCAAAAGCCTTTTCAGAACAATAACTTCCAAAGAAGCTATGGTTCTTCTTCTTACCAAAAGCCTTTTCAGAACAATAACTTCCAAAGAAGCTATGGTTCTTCTTCTTACCAGAAGCCTCCTGCAACAGACAATAAAATGGAGGCAATGCTAGAGCAGATCTTGGAGGGCCAACAGAAGATGACAGTGGACTTCAATGGGAAGATTGATGCATTGTACACCGATCTGAATGGAAAAATTGAGTCTCTGGGCACTCATGTCAGACAATTGGATGTTCAAGTAGCACAAACTGCTGGAGCTTTGAAGAGACAAGAAGGATGTCTTCCTGGAAAGACAGATGTGAATCCCAGACACCATGTGAATGCCATCAAGATCCAGAATGAAGGGAACTTTCAGCCTGCGCAAAAAAGAGGGTTAAGTACTGAAGAAATCGAGGAGTTTGAAGATGTAGAATATGATGTGGAGTCTATGTCGATCGACACTACTGTGTGTCGATCGACACCCAAGGAGAAAGCAGACGAATCGAGCTCGATCGACGCAACATCATCGACACAAATGCTTAGTGTCGATCGACACCAGCTGAGTGTCAATCGACACCCTTCCCAGACATCACGAGAAGCGTCCACAACCGCAGAGGAAAGAGTGTACACGCCTAAGATTCCAAATCCTCCTCTACCCAAACATCTAAGGCCGCCCATTAGTGCAGAGAAGCTGGCTGCTTTCAACAAGAGGGTGGAGATGATTCCCAAGGAGCTCTCCTTTGATGAAGCTTATGAGATATCCCTTATGTGCCTTCTTCCAGAATAACAGAGAAAGCTTTGAAGAGATTGTAGAACTTTTTCACAAGGCAAGGGAAACACCACCACCAATGAAGCAGTTGCTTAAGGTTGAAGACCCTGGGATGTTTATGGTTCCATGCTCCATTGGTGGAGTTGAATTTAAACAATCCTTCTGCGATTCAGGAGCTAGCGTGAACCTCATGACAAAAGACATTGCAGAGAAGCTGGGGATTGCTGACATTTGCCCTTCAAGCATGACTCTTGAATTTGCCAATTCTTCTACCGCAGTCTCATATGGTATAATTCCAAACCTACTTGTCAAGGTTGGGAATTGCCTGGTTCCAACTGATTTTCAGGTTGTGGAAGTAAGCAAAGCGTCTTTCATACCATTCATCCTTGGAAGACCATTCATGGCCACAGTAGGAGCTGTCGTAGACATGCCCAATAAAAGAATGTCTTTCTCTAATATTGACAAAGAAGTGTTCTACAAAGCTATTCCTACTACTGGAACTTCCACGCCCATCTCATGTATTGCTGTGATCATTGGAGAAGAGCTGGATTCTAAAGAGCAAGTGAGTGAGGAGGATGTTCAAGAAACATTGGATGGGAATTCTAAAGATGTTGTGGAGCTTGAAGAATAGAGTGGAAACAATCATACCTTCAGGACATTGAGCGGAAGTGAAAGTTTAATCAGTGCTAAGTTGATGGAGGAAGACGTTTTCATCATGGAGACAAGGATTGCGGAGCAGGACTGCAACAAAAGTGCAGAGATTCGAGCTACAAAGTGGGTGTCGATCGACACCACCTGTGTCGATCGACACCCTTCGCGGATCACACCAGAAGTCACTTCCAATGCTGCAATTCCATCACAAGTGGTCAAACAGATGCTTCCACATCCTACATGCCATAAACCTCGAAGGAAGCAAAGGTACGCATTCCCTGGAATGAATACCAAACCTCCTGATCTTATCAGTAAAAACTTTAAAGGTTCAAAGAATGTTGCGCACTAATCCAAGCCACGAGATTCTCGTAGAGGGCTTGGTATTTCTTTTGATGTGCTGCAGGAAAACGAAGTGTCCCACCCGAACTCAAGTCCCACCCTGCTGCTGTTCCTCACTTCCTTGGCCGCTTACATGCACCTAATGCCTATACACCACCATGGATGAGAAGACATTCGTCTGGGAAGCATTCAATGCCACCCTCTGATCCACCAGATGTCTGAACGCCGACACAGTCAAGCTAATGACTGAAAACGAGCGCTGAGTGGGAGGCAACCCACTATTAGGTACGTTTTTCTTTTTATTTTGTTTTGATTTTAATTAAGTCCTAATTTCAGTCAGTTGAAAAAGGAGACATTGGACTCGACCTTGATCAGTGTCGATCGACACTACTAGGTGTCGATCGACACCACGCGCAGACGAAGGTAAGTCTTCTATCTGGTCTTTTAAGTTGTTTCTAATCTTTATTTTAGCCAACTTCGGGCTTGATAACACTGGGGAAAGTGTTGTTTAAGTCTGGGGGAGGTGATTACTGACTTTGTGTTTTGTTTTGAGAGTCTTGAGTCAAAAGTTTTCAAAAATTGTTTTATTAAGTCAAAATTAGTGGGAATTTTCGTTTTTTCTAGGAACTAACCACAAGAAGTTGACACTTGAAGAACCATTGCTATAAGAGTTGATTGCAGGACTTACTAAGTAGAAAGCTGCAAGTGGAATCAGTCTAACAGGGCGAGTTCAGATCCCCTTATAAGAACTAGGTATGCGCAGAACTTGATTCCTCTTTCAGTCCGAACAGATAGGCAATTGCAGTCTCTCCTTGATCTTCCCTTAAGAGAAAAGAAAAGAAAGAAAAAGAGTCTAAGTCTGGAATAGTGCCTTTGTCATGAGCCTGTCTCCTCACAAGGAACAATATTAGTGATGCTCTTGAACACGTCTCCTCACAAGGAACACAAGTAGAGAGTAGCACTATTCCAGAGATCCCAAAAAGAATAAGAAGAGTCAATGAAAAGATCTTAGAACACCCTGAAAATGGGCAGAAGTTGACTAAGGGAAGAGAAAATAGGGGAGCTGTATGAGAATGTCTTGTTCAGGCACTAAGGAAGGGAAAGAATCAGAAAAGTTCTATGGCATTACCAATGATAGAGTTCGATTCTTTTACCAAGGAAAGGATCTGGATTTGAACTGGGAGATTGCTAAACTTGTGGTAAGTACACTGAACATTTCCTAAGGTTGGCTCTATATCATGTGGATTCAAGAAGTGTTAATCAATGTGGCGTTTTGAAGAAGTACTCGAAAGTTCCTGTTTTCAAACTTCTACTTCATTCTAAGTTTCTGTTTTGCTTGAGGGCAAGCAAAGGCTAAGTCTGGGGGAGTTGATATATCATGGTTTTTACCCATTTTTAGACCATGATATAAGTGTTTTTATAGAGTCTTTTGGCTATTTTCGAGTCTATATAGAGTCTTTGCAGGTTCAGGTACAATTGAAGATAAATTGGAGATTTGTATGCATTTTGGAGCTTAATGGAATGAAGTCACGAAGTGATGAAGTCAAGACTGGAATTACACGCAAGGTGTCGATCGACACCATGTAGTGTCGATCGACACCAGGTTTTCCAATTTCCAGAATCAAGAAGTTTCCATATTTTGAAGAAAAGGAAATCTCCAAGACTTTTCCTAATCCTTTTGGGAATTGAAGACTCGTACCTAGGCCTATAAATATAGTTTTTCAGCCATTGTTTAGGCATAATCTCATACTTTAAGAATCATAGAAGTTTAGGTTTTTGGAGAGAAGAATTTGACTCCCTTAGAGCAAATTTGGAACTCCCTTTATTTATTCTATTGATTTCTTTTATGCTTTCTATTCAAGTTATGATTTCTGTTTCATTAATCATGTCTGAGTAGTTTGCTAGTTAGGTTTAGGGTTTTTCAAAGGTGATTGATGAATTGTTAGGTCGAATTAAATTGTTAGGATAAAATCATTAGAGTTCTTCATCTGGATTTATGTTTAATGCTTATTCTAGCTTCATGACCTAGAATCTGATCTTAGGTTAATTAATAGATGCGAGAGTATTATTAATTGCCTGAACTAATGTTAGATGAGCAAAATACCTATTCGCAAAGAGATTTGGTTTAGGATTTTGTGAACAATCGAACCCGAACTTTAATGCTTGTTTGAATTATTAGGATTCGCAAAGAGATTTGGGATTCTAGGGTTTAGACATAGATAATCTTCGCAGCGAGAGTTGGTTGATTTTACATTAGTGTTTCGAGTTCTAGAACAGATCTTAATAATTCCTAACATTCTGTCAAGACCTGCAATTTAGATCACATGAGAATTTCCCTGAACCTAGCGTTTCGTCTCCTGAACTTACACCGTTTTTAGTTGCTTTCTGTGTTTTAAATTCCTTCTTTCTACTTAGCTTAATTCGAAATTAGAAGTTCGTTGTGTGACTATCCCTTCTCTGTGGATTCGATCCCTAAGTACTACAACTGATCTCTTAATTTGAGAGAGTTTCTTTAGTGTAAATTTGACCCATATCAATCCTCAGGTACCTACAATGATATGAGTGGGTTTGAGTAATTGTTAAGTACCACAAGAAACCGCTTATCAGTGGTCTTCAACCTGAAACAAGGTCTCCACTTGAGGCAAGGTAGCACAAGCTTCTTCCATGTCTTCCCTAAACCGTGATAAGACCAACTTTTGTGCCTTGGTGAGTTTGCGTTGAGGGAATGGTAAAGGAGGCTTGTACATGGGCAAATCTTCAAGGGAAGTATCATATTTATGGACCATAGATGCTTCTTTACCATTCTTGGTTTCAGCTTGTGCCTTGTTGAAAGGTGGCTCTTGTTTCTCCTTTGAGAGCACCAAAAGTGCTTTGTAAACTTCCATGAGCTTGTCTCGCTCAACACTATCCTCAGCTACGTACTCTACTTGGGGCTTCTTGGCTACCACTTGAGCTTCAGCTTCCATGTCCTTAACCTTACTCTTGAGACAAACAAGCCCCCCACACTTAGACTCAATGACCCCATTGGTCTTTGCATCAAAACCGCTACTAGAGAAGTCTTCTTCTTGAGTTCCATAAAGCAGTTGCTCAACTTCTTTTACAGGGGCTGCAGCCTCCTCATTGGTGATATCAGCTTCATAGATGAAGTGACAATAGTCTTTGGGCTTAGCTAAACTTTTTCCAAGAGGTGAGCTTTGTGCCTTGGAAGAAGAAGCCTCTAGATTCTCCAAATGAGTGACTCTTTGACTAAGAGCGTCTAGTTGGTTGGGAATCTCAGAGTATAGCTTCCCCATCTTGGTGAAAACTTCTTCAAACCCCATTTTCAAATCTTGGTTGAATTGATTTTGACCTTGGATGAGTTGCTGCAACTTTTCCTTCAAACTTAAGTCTTGGGGTGAGGAGGGAAGAGCTTGGTCGTGGTCATG
This sequence comes from Alliaria petiolata, assembly GCA_020283515.1. Lineage (NCBI taxonomy): Eukaryota > Viridiplantae > Streptophyta > Magnoliopsida > Brassicales > Brassicaceae > Alliaria > Alliaria petiolata. Next base: position 37,602,984 of record JAHZTW010000001.1, read on the forward strand.
GTGGAAGTGAGCATAGGGCTGGTGCATGTATCCATAATCGTGGTGATGAGCAGCACCATAAGAATCATAAGGGGATCCATGGTGGAAGCCACAAGGGAAGCCTTGGTGGTGCATGTGGTATGATTGAGGGTGAAACATGGTACCTATAAGAGAAACAAAAATAAACCAAAAATCAGTACTGAAATAAATGCTTAGTCTAAGCAAAAACTGATCTCTCTATAAATTGCATGTTTTTGACACACATTTCATGCTAGTTAGGATTTCATTCTTGCACTTTTATCTTAGCTTGCATCACATTTTCACCCATGATAGGATTAGTTGCATTAGGTTAGGTTTCTGCATAGTCTTGCATGTTTGGAGTGTGTTCTCAGGTGCTTAGGATGATCCGAAGAAGAGACCAAGGAGGGAGGTCACAAATGGAGAACGAGCCGGTAATATCGAGCATGGATCACGACCACGGGGCCGATTTAGATGAGTAGCAGCGGCTTAGTCCTGAAAGGAGAACCTCGGTGTGAAGATCCAGCAAGAGGATGCCCAAAAGACGGATATCGGAGCCTTCACGACGTGATCCCGAAATCCTTGCCCGATATGGAGACTGCCCGAAGAATCAAGAAGAGATAACGTTTCGGCTTGCTCACAACGACTTGAGCCCGAAACGCCAAAATCCAAAATAGTAGCATTTCGGGAAAGTGGTCCCAACGTTTATGTTTTTCCCTTTTTGTGTATAAATACCTACTCCCTCACTCTTATCTCTTCATCACGCTTTCTACTTTTTATTTTCTGTCTTCTCTTTCAAAAACCGAGACTTTATATTTTCCACCATTGAAGCTTGTTTAAAGCTTTGATTTTTATGCAATCTTGAAGCTTTTAAGTCTTATAGCTTAGTCTTATTTTCTTAAAGCTTCTTCCTTTTCTTGTTCTCGACTATTGATTAGTAGATTTCTTATATGGGTTCTACTCAGTCAATGACCCACTATTTATAACCGAATGTAGTATAGGTTATGGGTCTTATCAATCCGATGAGAGATTTTGAGGCATTGCATTTATGGAATTCTTTCACAAGCTAGGATGGATAAAAGAAAAAAGGTGAAATGGTGGAAATCTGAGACTAAGATACTACGAGAGCAGAAAGCAAGTATTTAAACTAAATATGCTAAAGAACCGAAAATAAGATGGTTAAAGTACGAACTTTTAAAAGAAAGCAAGAATCGGTTTACAGGACAAGGGAATCCAAACGTTAAAAGATCTTTCCTTTAATGTTGGATTTACTTCCTATAAGGCTAATCCTTTAGCGTAGAATTCAGGATCTGGACAAATCCACTGTCGTGGTATAAGTCTCTTTGATGTCTCACGACCTAACCTCGCTATCACGTAGTGATCCATGAGAACAGCAAGCTTGAATAAACAACTCTACTAATGCCAAAACGCTCCCTAGGCATCTAATCTCTTAGGCTAGGATGAGCGAATCTCTTATGAGATTGGTCCTTGCAAACATTCAAACATGGCATTTGTTTGAAGAAGCTCAATGGCAAAGTTCAAATAGCGAAGATGACTAAGCATTAACAGCATCAAATAAAAAAGGACTAAGATGGATTACGCATAGATCCGCATCAGAGGTTGGAGCTTTAACTCATTTTCCCTACTCCTTTTGCCCTAAAACCAAAATAGACTACTCACAAGCCATTTGGGAAACCTCAAGATCCATAAGGATGAGAGAGTAATTCATAGGCTGCAAGCTAATCAAAAACGAGAAAAAGGAAGAAGCTTTAAGAAAATAAGACAAGCTATATAACTTAAAACTTCAAGATTGCATAAAAATCAAAGCTTTAAACAAGCTTCAATGGCGAAAAATAAAGTCTCGGTTCTTTGAAGAAGAAGAAGACAGAAAACTAAAAGTAGAAAACGTGATGAAGAGATAAGAGTGAGGGAGTAGGTATTTATACACAAAAAGGAAAAAACATAAGCGTTGGGACCACTTTCCCGAAATGGTACATTTTTGTCTTTTAGCGTTTTGCGCTCACGTCGTTATGGACGAGCCGAAACGCTAACTCTTCTGATTCTTCGGGCAGGCTGCATATCGGGTAAGGATTTCGGGGTCATGTCGTGAAGGCTTCCCTTCCTTGGTACTTGAATCGGGCACTTCCCGTTGCCTTGGTCCGCTATCCGTCCTTTGGGCATCTTCTGCTGGATCTTCACACCGAGGTTCCTCTTTCGGGATTAAGCCGCTGCTACTCGTCCAAATCTCCCTCGTGTCGTGATCCATCCCCGATATCGCTGGCTCATTCTCCATTTGTGACCTCTCTCCTTGGTCTCTTCTTTGGATCATCCTAAGCACCTGAGAACACACTCCAAACATGCAAGACTATGCAGAAACCTAACCTAATGCATCTAATCCTAACATGGGTGAAAATGTGATGCAAGCTATCACTAAAGTTCAAGAATGAAGTCCTAACTATCATGAAACATGTACTAAAATCATGCAAATTACAGAGATATCAACTATCTTGCAGCCTATGAGTTACTCTCTCATCCTTATGGATTTTGAGGTTTCTCAAATGGCTTGTGAGTAGTCTTTTTAGGACCTTGATGGGTTAAAAGGACCAAGGGACTCTCGGATTTATATTTCTTGCTTAGCTAAAACATAAAGTTAGATTCTTTCTTGTTTATCATTCCCAAAGCTTAGTCTAGTTTGGCCATCTAGGCTAAAGTCCTTAGGCGGCTTGACACGAACATCACGTGCTTGCTTAGCCGGATCTATGAACAAGAGTTTGATCTCTTAGGCTAAGACTAACCATCTGTCTAAGAATCTTACGGTTCAATAGGGACGTTGTAGATGCTTGTTTCTTCTATTGTACCGCTATGCGAGAGCTAGTCTATGGTGATAGAGATTCAAAGAGTTTAGACCCAAACATCATGGGCTAAACGATTTGAGGATCCCTTTACCTAAGAATCACCATCAAAAGACCAAGTCTTGATGTGATCCAAAAGCTTTAGCTTGATAAGTCAACCGAGAGTTACCTAGTTCATGATACTCATCAAGATCCTTCCTTTATCTTGAAAGTTTATCTTTTTACCGCTCACATATCTATTTCCTGCTTAGAGTCTTTAAAGTTTTCTTATTTTCGGTCTTGAGTGACACAAGATCAACTCTTTAGTCGTTTTTGGTAGTAAAGTCTTAACCTTTATCTGTTTTTAGCTTGACTTATGACACCGATATGACCGATTTGTTTAACCAACGCTCCCAAAATGGTTTGATACCCCATACGCTGTACTACTTCGGTTGATAGCTGTTGGGATATTCCTAAAAGGTTGAAAAACACCTTACTTGTCAATTGGCGCCGTTGCCGTTTGGGAGAAAGTTTAGTCATTTCGGTACTAGGTCGTTATAAGGACAAGTTTCAATTTTACAGTCTTTTAACACTCTACTCGTACATCTCTGTGTTGAAACAGGTACATGAACCTATGTTCACACGGTACAACAAACCTTGTTCCCCCAATAGACGATATTCATTTGCTCGAAAGATCAGCTAGACGAAATCGGTAACAAGCCGAAACAGTTAACCTTGTGACGATGGAAAACCAAGAAGGTGCTCAAGGAGCTGCGGGCGCAGCTAGTGCACAAGGACAACAAGGCAACCAGGGACCACAAGGTCCATAAGGCGTACAAGGCGTTTAAGGACAGCCTGGTGTTGCAGCTGCTCCAAGAGCCGTGAGGCAAATCGGTGCCGGAGATGCACCGATATCGACTGCAAGCCGACACGGTATCCAGCCACCACCAATGCAGAACAACAACTTCGAGATCAAAAGTGGTCTCATCTCCATGGTGCAGAACAACCGGTTCTTCGGTCTGCCCTTGGAAGACCCACTTGACCATCTCGACCAGTTCGACCGTGTGTGCGCCATGACCAAGATCAATGGAGTAAGCGAAGATGGATTCAAGCTGCGTTTGTTTCCCTTCTCACTGGGAGACAAAGCACACGCATGGGAAAAGACACTGCCACACGGATCCATTACCTCGTGGGCAGACTGCAAGAAGGCATTCCTGACGAAGTACTTCTCCAGATCGAGGACAGACCGATTGAGAAACGAAATCAGTAGTTTCACTCAAAAATCCAACGAGACCTTTGGTGAAGCATGGAGAGATTCAAAGGTTACACCACTCAGTGCCCTCACCATGGATTCAGCCAAGAATCACTCCTCAGTACACTATATCGGGGTGTCATTCCCAACATTCGGATGCTGCTCGATACGGCGAGCAATGGAAATTTCCTAGCTAAAGACGTTGAAGACGGTCTCGAGTTAGTTGAAAACTTAGCTCAGGGTGACTCTTCTTACCACGAAGACTATGACAGATCCAACCAGGAAGCCGGAAGGTGATCAAAGAGCTCAATGAGAAGCTTGACAAGTTACTACTTGTCCAAACTCAAAAGGAGGTCCATTTCGTGGAAGAATTCACTCAAGTCCAAGAAGGGGAGGACATTCAGTATGAAGATGTCAACTACATCAACGCTCAAGGAGGGTATAACAATTGGAAACCAAACAACAACCTTTCTTACAGAAGCACGAACGTCGCAAATCCTCAGGACCAAACCTACCCTCAGCAACAAGGAGGAGGAGCAAAACAATTAGTGACCTACACGAATCAACAAGGCTTTGTACCGCGGTTCCAGAACCATAACGGCTATCCGCCACGACATCAAACCGGTGCACCTCCTGGCTTCCCGCAACAACAACAAGGAAACCCAAATGCTCATGCTGGCTTTGACTTGGAAGGAACTCTGAAGCAACTTCTACAAGGTCAAACACATATCCAAGCGGATATGCACAAACGTTTTGTTGAAGTACATAACAAGATTGATGGTGTCCACACGGAACTATCCGGGAAGAACGAAGATTTGACCGCTCGTGTCAAGAAACTTGAAAATAACAAAGGAATTGCATCCACAAGCCAAACAAGCAACCTTCCTGGAAAATCCGTCATGAATCCAAAGGAGTATTGCCAAATGATCACCACTTTCGACGACGAAAAACGGGATCTTCCCGATATCACTCCTCCAAAACGGGCTCAAGTCGATGAGGACATCGACATCCTAAGAAGGGGAGGGAGCTCTAAAAATTTGGCGACCCCTGAAGAGAAAGCACCATTGTTGCGAGTCTATAAACCGCCAATGCCATACCCCCAGAAGCATAAGAAGCATCTCGTAGAGGAACAAGAGGCCGAATTAGTTGAAACATTGAAGAAAGTTGAAGATCTCTTCAACAATACCGACGAGACCAAGCCTATTCCAGATTTCCTGATAGCTTTGCAGGATAAGCTCTATGCTGATGCAATGGCAACGATAGGGAGAAATGCAGCAGCTCGTGAAGAGAAACCTAAGGAAGAAGCCTTAGTAGTGAAGAAACTCGAAGATCCAGGATCATTCACTCTGCCATGCACACTCGGAGGAATAACTTTTGAAAACTGTCTGTGTGACCTCGGAGCAAGCATCAATGTGATGAGTCTAGCCACGGCTGAGCGTCTCGGCTACGACACTTATACCGACTGCAAGAAGCCGTTATCACTGGCCGATGGGAGTGAAAGGAAAACTATTGGGAAGCTGCTGGACCTACCCCTCATGATCGGGAACGTGCTACTGCCAAGCGACTTCCTGATAATAGAAATGGACCAAGATGTCAAGGAAACTCTCCTGTTGGGAAGACCATTCCTAGCCTCTGCCGGTTGCATGTTTGATTGCAAAAGCGGCAAGGTAGAGCTGAGGCTAACTGGAAGCTTGGTAATGCACTTTGACACCAAAGGGAAGAAAATCAATGAGAAGGAACACGCATACTCCCTTATGCTCAAGAAGACGATTGAGAAGACCAAAGATCCATCCTTGGAAATATGCTATGATGGAGCTAGCTTTGATGAGGTCTGTCTCAATGCAATATTCGAAGGGCAACCAGAAGAAATCCAAGAAGAAATAAAAGAGGTGATCACTTGCAAGAAGTCCTATGTGAGAGGACCGACCCTCGGCGATCTTCTGGAAGGTATGACTCTCAAACCTGTTCTCTCTGTTGGTGGTGAGATGAGATACAAGCTGAGATGCAAGGGAAGGGTTAGACCCTTTGCTTAACTTAAGGTGATAAAAGACACCGATTTGACCAATCAAAAGGGTTCTAAGGTAAGCAAACAGGGAACTCCCAATGTATCTCTGGCTGATTTCATCTCGATGATCAAGGAGAGTAAAGATCCTCCCACAGGATCGAGGGGTGTTCATTTCCCCCTTTCGCACTAAAAGATGACCAAGAAAAGTCAAGCTAAGTGACTCAAAATAAAGCGCTCTTGGGAGGCACCCCAAGCTTATCCATGTACATATTAATGCTTTCCTAGTTTAGTTTAATGATTTCAGGATCCCATGAAGAATAGGGTGGGAAGACTTACACATAAGAGGAGCTAAAACCAATGTGAGAAGCTGTCTAGCTCAATAACAGGATGTAATATCGGGTTAACACCACGATATTATCCCTGGGTATTCTTTGTCGGGCAGGCACAACGGTGTGTAGTCGATATGGAACAAAGCCCAAACTAGGCAGCCTTCGCCGAGGTAAAATATCGGGGACCAGCCGATATCCAGAAACGTCAGTCACACCATATCGGAGTCAACCCGATATGGTCGTCCAGGTCATAAGGTATTTGGACTTGGCCAATCCGAAAAAGCGCTTAAATTATGGCCCACTTTTTCGGATAAGGCAAGAATACTTGGTTGGGGTTAACCGACAATTATTCCCCAAACTAAGAAACCCTAGTCAAACCCTTCTCTTCCCCATATTTCCTCTTTATAAAAACTCTCACCTCTCTCGTTTTCATTCCCCATCACTCTCAAAACCAGAAAATTGTCTAGAGCTTTTAAATTCGCAATTCGATTTCGTGCATCCTTCCAAAAGTTTTTCCGCAAATATCATGCTAAGGTAAAATCCGCTTTAGAACGATGTGATTAAATGTTGTCTAGGATCGTTCGAATTTGCTGCATTAGGGATTTGAGAGTTGGTGGAGGAATATTTGGTAGATAATTTTTGCATAAGACTTAGGGTTTTTTGTAGGATTTTCCAGAACTTTGGCATTTCCATTCTTAAAGAATAGCTTCACGGCTAAATTCTTTCGAAATGCTAAGATTCTAGAGATCCCCTTTTCCACCTTTTGTCTATAGCATGCTAATTCAAATCCGAGATTGTGAGAAATGAATTATAAAGAACGTTTTTCATCTTGTCAATTTAAGATTTTTCCGGATCTAGTGATTATTCGAATATGTTTGCTTGGGTCTCTTTAGTCATGAATAGAGTTACCTTAAGCATAAGCATGTATGCGAGATAATCTTTGCTCTTTTTGTTTTTCCTTGTACTTACACACTTTCGAGTGTTTTTGATTGATAGGTACAAGGGTAGGAGCAACAAGAAGCGGAGCTATTCTTGAGAGATCAAGGGAATACCAGACGGAGAAGAGGCAAGGAAAGAGACCGGTGGGAAGCTCAAGCCGAGCTGTCACAGTGCGCTCACCCACGCGTGTATCGGGGAGAAGGAATGCAAGTTCCCGACCCACTTTGGCCGATATGCGTGCAGCCTTCCGTCGAATGGAGTTCAAGGCCACGCGCTATTCCCACGAGGAGACAATGGCCGAGCTAGGCATCTAAGAAGATTGCCAAATCCTTTTCAACGCGATGGGTCTGAGGAAGTTCATAGAGAACGCTTATGCATCTCATGACGAAGCAACCTTTCAGTTCCTTGCAACACTGGAGGTGACCTTCTACGCCTTTGGAGAGGAGACTCCAGAGGAAGATGGCGACGGCTACATCTGTTTCAAATATGGAAGCGAGACACACCGAATGTCATTTCGCGAACTCGAGTCGATATTCGGATTCAGCCAGGGCGATATGCGGAGATGACCCTTAACATCGAAAGGGAGGAGCTGGAAGCACTATGGGGACACATCGGAGTAGGCACTTACAGGCCCGGGGTGAACAAGAGCACCAGGATAAGGCACCCAGCCTTGAGGTATGTGCAAAGAGCCATTGCACATACGTTCTTCGCAAGGAAGGAATGTGGAGCTGTCCTGACCAAGAAGTTGGAGATAATGGATGACGGTCTGGTGGAGATAATTCAGGAGACCCGAAATGGGAGAGAGCTCAAAGGAAGCAGACGGAGCACCGGCTTGATCACGATATTGCTCAAGGAGCTTCTCCACTACAAATCATGGATGATCTCCACGCCAAGCGAAAGGCCTCAAGTAGGCTGTGGAGGAGTCGTATCTGCCATCCTAAAGGGAGCTGGTGCCGATCTCGAGGAGCCAACACACGAAATTAGCTGGATAGACATCGACTAATTGAAGAAGTGTCAGTTTCTCGGAAAGACATATCGGCATGGACACCGATATCAGTTCACCCTGCCTTCAAACCGAGCAGCCGTGATGTTCCTGCCCAACAATTAACTGACCACGATAAGGGAACCTCAACATCTGAATTTCGAGCCGCAGGACGAGCACCTTTTCCCCTATGGAGCTGACTTCTATGGGGACTACGAGGAGGAATATCGGGAGGAAGCCGATATAGTCGTTCAAGAGGAAGAAGGAGATGAGGACGACTACGAAGACCCTACAGTCGAGTATGGTTTCCCTCTCTATGGAGCGGATCGTTACCATTTCGACCCAATCACAAGCGCGACTCATTGAACCCTCAAGACAGCTCACGAACGGATCAACGTACTCCAGCGGTACTGCAAATGGCAGGATCGCTCAATTAAGAAGCTGGTCTCCACGGTGAAAGGGATTAAGGGGCACGTGCAGGATCTGAAGGGCCAGATCAAGTCGCTTACCTCGAAGCTGAAGGGATCGACACCATCGCCACGGCTTGAAGTCGATATGTCATCCGGAGAACAAGGAGGAGAAGAAGAAGAGCTGGGTGATCCAGGAAGGCATTCCTGCCAAGAAGAAAGCATATCGAGGAAGAGACGTGGGAGCCAGTCCCCGATACCGGAATCAGACAACCCTTCCGTCTCCACCAGTGAGGACACCACGTCCTCACATCACACTGAGCAGTAAGGTACCACTCCAAACTCTTGTACATAAGCATTTTTCTCTATTATTTTTTAATTTTGCTTGAATTTTTGCATTATCATAGGACCATATTCTTCCTTTCTTCTATCACACAGAGACTGTGTGATTTAAGTTTGGGGGAGTATGTAGCACATGCATTCGAATAAATTAGACATCATACATCCATAAAATTTGCATAGAAAAATACAAAAAAATTGAAAAATTTTGAAAATTTATCCCACAAAAAGAACTCATGTAGTTGCATTTTCATGTTAGGATTGAGTCTAGATGCATTCATTTAGGATTCATAAGCATTCGCATAGGGTGTTAGGTATGATGAATCCTTGTAAATAGCCATTTTTAAGTCATGAACTCAATGCCTTGGTTCTTGTTTGTTTGATGCATTTGGAATTAGACTGAGCTTAAGGCAGCACCACGTTTGGAATTTGTCTTGTGAAATTCGGTTTTAGATTGATGCATTGCGATTTGAACCATTTCCCCTATTGTACTTGAACCGTTAAAAAGAAAATTTAAATATCTTGTTCACATTTGTCATTCAACTCATAGATTTCACTTGGACTATCTTTCCCTTCAACCACTCTTCTGCTAGTCCAAGTACCAGACCTTACCCTAAGCTCTAACCTTTGTTTTAAGCCATAAACACTTTTGTGAGAGCATGTGAGGCCTTGGCACCATTTTCTAATCTTCTTAGGCAAAAGGTGTTGGGTTTAGATCGACAAGGTTGGATTTCCATGTAGACGTTGGCTCACATCTCGAGTCAACACTAGGTTAAGTGGTTTGGTTACTGAAACGGCTTAACACCGAAATCGGAGGCCGATATTGCTGGGTAGACTAGGAAAAAGGAGGGGTTATATTCCAATTTGATCATGCGTTGATAAAAGGGAAAGAGGGAAACCACTGAGTCAGACGGGGACACGAATAAAAGAGATGGTGGCAACAAATGAGGCTCGAAACCAAAAAAAAGAAAAAGGCGATTCCAAGAGAAAGCAAAAGAAGGCCAATCAACAAAATCTAAATCCGGCCAACAACACCAAACGTGAAACACAAGGAACGCAACAAAGGAGCCAGAGAGCCGAAACCAATCTCCAACAAAGAAAAAGTCCCCCGAAGATGACCAGGAAAGGTAATATCGAGGAATGATATCGGGTTTAAGGCGAAATGCCAAGGCAACGGGTAGCTTAGGAGGGAACAGTTTATAATAGGGTAGGAGACGAAATAGATGTTCTGGGTAGATGGAATTCTAGCCTTGTATGCATCCATTGGTTTTTACCCTTAGCATTTTGCATTAAGAAGGTTCCTTTCATGAGTGATCCCATCTAAACACTTAACCCGATCGCGCCACGAGTTCATATTTAGCTTGTTACCTTACCCTGAACCAAGTGAGTTGATTGACAGGTATGAATTAGATCCATGTTTTAAATTTCTTAATGAATGTGAAGGGGGTTTGGGAATTTGAATTTGCATCTAAGTTGGGATTGATTTTACTTGATTTTGTGATGAATGTGGCTAAGGCTTTTTGGACAGGTAGAATTCGACTTGCATCCCAGAAACCTGAACTTAGACATTGAGTTGATTTCTTTTAAATGGGGTTTTGAATTCAAACTTACACCTTTTCTTTTAAAACCTCACCCCTCCGGTTGGCTTTTTCTTGAGGACAAGCAAAAAGGCAAGTTTGGGGATGTTGATATATCTGTAAATTGCATGTTTTTGACACACATTTCATGCTAGTTAGGATTTCATTCTTGCACTTTTATCTTAGCTTGCATCACATTTTCACCCATGATAGGATTAGATGCATTAGGTTAGGTTTCTGCATAGTCTTGCATGTTTGGAGTGTGTTCTCAGGTGCTTAGGATGATCCGAAGAAGAGACCAAGGAGGGAGGTCACAAATGGAGAACGAGCCGGTAATATCGAGCATGGATCACGACCACGGGG
>JAHZTW010000001.1:37615533-37728931 GCA_020283515.1 Alliaria petiolata
AATCCACTTGGGAAGCTAATGACACTTGAGATATAGAATACTTGCTAAGCTAAGGTAATAAAGAGGGGTTTTAAAATCTAACAACCTAATGGCAAACAAGAAAGCAAAAGGAAGCAATATGACGAAATGCAAAACAAGATAAGAGCAAGAGAAAAGGACCAAAAACAGAAAATATCTAAGCTTCAATAATAAAAAGAATGATTCAAGACCAAGGCAAACGATATAGGGTGATTCTTATTCATGTCTAAGATGTTTCAAAACACAATACTAAGTACTCAACTTTAAGTAAGGAGCACAATTAAAGGTTAATCCAATCCCTTGGCAAAAACCCCTTTGCTAATCACATTTCAAACCCAATCCCTTGGTGTATCTATGAATAACAAGCTTTCAATCTCAAGCTCCATAAAACAAAGAACTCCCTAGACATCTAATCCCTTAGGCTAGGATGAGTAATCTCTTATGCAATATTTTCAGACATTTTATTGACACTCTCATGCCCAATAAAAGTCTAGAGGCGATTTCCCATCAAAATGGTACTAAGCATTTAGCACAATTCATATAAGAAATTAAAGATGCAAAGAATCATTATTTCTAAACATCATTTTCAAATATAAACTCATTCAAACATTTTATCAAACACCTTAAGTGCTCAACAAAAGCCTAATATCAACTTCTCCAATAAAGAGGTACTTGGCTATTAGCACAATCACATAAGAAAAGGGAATACAAAGTTCTAAGCTTTAAACATCTCAAACAATCATTAGAACCACCCTAATCTACCAAGATCTCAAATCTAAGAACAACTACTCACTAACCATAGCCTTAACCACGAAATCCATGAGGATAGGATGGTTAGACATGACTAAAGAGAGATAAACAAGAAGAAATGAAAGATAAGTGCAAGATTTAATTAAAAAGCAATGATCCAAATACAAAACTCAAACTTTGTGTCTCTTGTTCTTGAGAGAAAGAAAGAACCACGAAAATAAGAGAGAAAAATAAGTGGATACAAGATAAGATCTAGGTTAAAAGAAATTTATACTAAAGTCCAAAAGAAGTAGGTAAAAAGGTGGTCAAAGGTGGTCAAACTTCGGATAAAGTTTTCAACGGCCTCAAGCCGTTGCACCAGGTCATTATGGGCTTCAACTGGATCATACCGTTGCTTCAGGTCGTTGTGGATTCTGCAACTGGGTCATCCCGTTGCATCAGCTTGATATGAGTTTCTCAATGGACTCAAACCATTACAGAAGACCGATACTCACTGTTTCCACGGTAACTTCCGGACCGCTGATGATAATGACTTCAAACCAACTCCATTCGAAAGCTAAGTAGATCCTCTAGAACTTTCATGAAGATCGTTGAACTTGAATCGAGATGGAAAGCCTTCTTCCGGACCGAGATTTCCATAACGGGTTGTCTAATGTGGTGCTAGACATTGTCTTTCTTCAAATCGGGGTAAAATCGTTTTGGCTGGTCGACGTGGCTGGAGAATTCTTAAATTTTGCTCCTTAATGCCTTGGCTTCTCTTTGGTTATTCTCTCAAACTCCATAGAGCCTCCACAAGCTCCAAAGCACCTGAAATGCATTCCATATGCAACAAAGTATGCAAATCTAATCCTAAGACACACTAGTCCTAATGTGAATGCAAATGGGACGCTTATATGCATGAAATGATTCATAACTACTCTAAATGATGCATAAAATGATGTAATTATGCAAGCTATCATGTGCTTATCGCGCTACCACCTCCGTCTGCAGATGTAACTTCCAACAAAGAACCCTCTGGTCCTGTGGTAAAAATTTGCATGCCTTTATGAGGTAAACGTTTCAGTGATGACTTTGGCTTTTTGATGGGAATCCTCTGACTTATGTTTTTATTCTAGATAAGACCGTGGTCACCTTATTTATGCGTGGCCCATCTGCTCCAAAGACTGTTCAGGAAGTGATTCACCCAGAAACCGTTTTACCGCTTTCTCACCCGAGGTTACTAAACGAAGGTCCAGACAACATTATCATCCCAGATAGAAAGAGTTACAGGATATAGATCGGTACTTCACTTAGGGCTATCAATGTTGATGTTGATGAGGATGCTTCTTCTCATGGGGACCATGCTGCCTCATGGGGGACTCTTTCATCGTACCACATCGATAGTGAGATGGGACATCTGCCAGATGGGGCGAATGTATTGACTCCTATGCCCGCTGCTGCTGAAAAGGATTATAGGAACATTGATTCTAGTGATGCGGCCCCTTCAGATCATAGATTTGTAACTTCTCTTAATCATGTCGAATCTGGTGTGAACGTAGCGTCTTTTTCTGAAATTGATGGGATTGCGATGTCGCATACCTTTGCTAGTTTAAGCATGAACAGAAGCAAGCTATGGTGGTGTCTCCCAAGGTCATATTTCCTTTGACAGCGACGACTATCTAATTCCTTTTCGTGGATGTGAACTCAGCACTTCGCAAGTTAATGCCTTTAGTCTTTTAGAGAGGGAATCCTTACCAGATCTCTTTTGGTCGCTTTTTGAACGGGATCAAGACGCAATGATGCTAATCTTGAGTCAATTTTGTGCTGACTCTTTGAACTTGGAAGCCCTTTGTGATGGTGGTTTTGAATGTTAGGAGCAAATCGGTGAATTCCTCCTCAAGGTATGTTCCGCCGCTTCTGACTCTTTGGCGATAGCGAAGTCGGATATGTTCCTCGTTCAGACCTTAAAGAGCTTTGGAGTAAACACTCGGGTAAGGTCGCTTCCCGGCGTGGTGAAAGAGATGAATTGATTTTCTCTGGAACTATACTCACGGATGATCTTGCGGCTACCTAGTTACGCGCAGTTGAAATCAAAAGTCGGTTGGAGGAGGCCAAGTCAAAACATGCCTCCGAAGTGAACCTTGTAAAGGATGCAAGTTTTTTATCTAGTCGTGAATCCGCTGTTGGAGTCCTTAACATCGTCCTTTCTCGCACCAAGGCTCACGTTTCTGGTCTCCATGAACTTTCTTAGAAGGTTCAGCTACTTGATCAAGCCGAGTGAATTTTAGGTTATTGGCTCAAATTATTGATGGAAAGATTTGGTGATCTCAACGAGGTGGCTTCAAAGATTCGGGAAGACGTTTTGAAATTGAGGCCGGAGTGAGGAAATTTGATGTTCCTCCTTTGGACTTTAGGGATTTAAAGCTCCCTGGTGTGGATCCTTCTTTATTATAAATGGACATGTTTTGTTGTTTTCGTTTTTTATCTCCTTGGATAGGATCTGTTGGTGAATATTTGTTTGGGAATCTTTTACACCGAGTTATTAATCTCTTTTGTCTTCAGAAATCTTTTAACATAGAGTTTAAGACCCCTTTGATTTTGACTTCGGGAATCTTTTACATAGATTTTTAGACCCCTTTATTTTGACTTCGGAGATCTTTAGCATGGAGTTTTAGATCCCTTGATTTTGACTTTGGAGATCTTTAACACAGAGTTTCTAGATCTCTGACTGCTTTTACGGGTGTACCTTTAACACTGACTTTCTAGGTCCCTAGTTTTTTACTTCTGAGATTCTGTACACAGAGTTTTTAGATCTCCGACTGCTAGTGTACCTTAAACACGAAGTTTCTAGGCCCCTAGTTTTTACTTCGGAGATCTTTTACACAGAGTTTCGAGATCTTCGATTGTTTTTACGAGTGTACCTTTAACACGAAGTTTCTAGGCCCCTAGTTTTTACTGCGGAGATCTTTTACACAGTTTCTAGATCTCCGACTATTTTTTTCGAGTGTACCATGAACATGGAGTTTATTGATAAGTAGTTTTTCAGTGTGGTGACTTAACAATTACTCAAGCTACTACTCATGTCATTGTAGTGTTTGAGAATCAATCCATATGGAAAAAGTTAAAACACTATGAATGCATATAACCTCTTAATCTAAGCTAGAAATAAAATTTTGAGGTTTAGTTAACAACCTAAGTGATCAAACAAACCAAACAAAGCTACTAACTCTTTAATTAAGCAATAAATGCACTACTCAAGCAAATTAAAGGATAATTAACTACTAATCAAGATTATCAAATGACTAAAACGAATCCAAGGATGGGATTATCAACCTGAGGTGTTCCAAGAATCAATCTTTGATGTCAATCAATCACAATATATGCTAATCCCTAGGCTTAGAACTCAAAAGCAAGACCAATCCACTTTCATGGCACTAATCCCTTCATTAATCATCCTAATCAAGAACTAACAATTATTAGTGAAAAAGAAGCTAACAAGCATTATGAAACAGTTCTAAATTGCCAATAAACACCCTAGAAAATCACTTCCATGAGCTATGAATGTAAATCCCTTGTTTAGTTGGTTGGGGAATTTCATCAAACATCTTGTGGGTGTGAAATTTTCTAAGGCCTAGTTTTAGTTTAATCATGGCTAAACTAGCATTTAGAACACTAAACAAGGAGGGAAATGAGAAGATCTAATCCTAGACATCATGATTAACCCTTAAAACACCCTAAGTCTAACTCATCCTTAGACCCTAATGAAACTACTCACTAATCATGGTTAAATCCTCAAATCCTATAAGGGAGATAAAGATAAACATGATTAGAGAGATAGAAGATGAAAGATTAATAAAGACATATACAATATTGCATAAACTTTAAAGAAATGTCTTACAAAGTACTTAGAAACAAAAAAGGTAAGGTTTTCTAAGCAAGAACAATAGATTCGAAGATACTTAGGAAAAATTAGGTATTTTCCTATTTATAGTGAACAGTGGACGACCCGGGTCAACCCATTTAAGGTCTCAAAATCAGGCAGTGTATCGAGTTTGCTAGGTCGATATGCAGCTCGATACGCTGCTAAAAGTTTTCTTCAAGGAGTGTGTCGAGCTTAATAGCTCGACACAGATGCCCGATACGCCATCTTCGATCTTCGGCTGAGGTGTGTATCGACCTTAGCAGTCCGACACAAATGCCCGATACACATCTTCCAAAACTCCGGGCGGCCTTTTTATCGAGCTTAGTATCTCGACATAATCGTCCGATACGCGCACTTCGTTTTCTCTACCGAGCTATATCGACCTTAGTAGGTCGACACCAAGGTCGATACACTTCTCAAACTTGTCTGCTTCATGTTTGGCTCCCTTCTCTTCATCCTCCTTGTCATCCAACTCTCCATAGAGGTCCTCCAAGCCTCCAAGGTACCTAATTAAGACTCAATATGCACAATATGCAACAACCTAAGCTAAAACTTGCTTAACTCAAATATAGATGCAATTTGGACTAAAAGTAACCAAATGAATGCATAAAATGAATGCAAAGCTATCTAAAATGGATGCTAAAACATGCTAATTTATAAGTATATCAACTCCCCCAAACTTGCCTTTTGCTTGCCCTTAAGCAAACAAACATGACAAATTCAAGAGAGAGGTTTGAAAGTGGGAGCTCATTATCCAAAAATGCCAACAAATACAATCAACTCAATGTCCTAGTTCTTAATTCTAAGGTGCATTTGAATTCATCCTACTCCAAAAGATTTAGACATGCCCATCTCAACAATCAAATGCACTAAGACCTCAATCTAGATAAGTCTCCCTATCAAGCCAACTCTTTAACATTCATTAAGTTGCAAACCGTGGATCATGACAATGCAATGCAAGTGAATTCATTTGGCTAAGGTACTAGGCTTTGAGATAAAAAATGATCTCAATTCATGTGGCTTCCAATTCACATAAGGATTTCACTCAAAAAGTATTAAACTTCATGCATAATGCTAAAGGTAAAAGACAAGTGATGCAAGACTAGACTGTCATCTACCCATAATGCTATCAATGGTCCTATACCCCTCGCATTCATCTTCTTTAAGGCTCACTCAACCCTCTAAAGCTACCATTTTCTCTCAAGGCTCTTTGTGCCTTGCTAAACCCCATGAATCTCATAAACCACTTCTTCTTCTTATAGCACTTAAGGGGGAACTTCTTCAACCTTTAACTCATAGCGAATGGTGTGATCTTCTAACAACCTAGCTCTTCTTTTTATACTTGGGTAGCCCTTTTCTCTTTCTTTGGCCTTTTAGCCTCTTTTGATTTTTTTCTTTTCTCCTACTAAGGCTACCCAATTCCTTTTTACACTTAGAGCTATAATTTTTCTTTTCAAACACAAGATCCACCATTTCAAACTGTGTGTCCCTTATTTTCCTTCCAAGCCTCTTTCATTCCCTTCCTTTCTAATCTCTTTCCACAACTCATCATGCTAAAATGCAAGCATATAATCCATTCCACAACACCAAGCAATACTGCGACCAATACCTCAATTCCTAAACCTAAAACTAGCCTCGATATGTGAGAGCTAGAATCTACATGAGAGCCTAAACTTGTCGTCTCAAACCTAACACTTTATGCCAAGTTTAATCAAAATAAGGCTTCACAATCAATATCACTAGAACATTTAGCTTTTAAGGAGGTAAGGTAAGGTGGGAGTACTATTTGAGCTAGCAAGAGAGTGGTAAAGTGAGTAAGAAAGCTCAAGTATGTTTATTATCCATGAAATCACTTTCAATGCAAGGCATGATATTTAAATGTCAAATTTCGGTTCAAGTGAGTAGAGTTGGCTATCAATTTCAAGACTCATTTTGACAAAAATCTAGTGGCAAGTGAAGTGGTCCAAGCATGGTTCTTCTTTACTTTCAAGATTTGTTCAAATGCAACAAAGAACTACTAACTATGGCATTTAATTGATTACATGAGTTGGCATTCTACAAGGATTAGCTCATCATTGCTCCCAATGCATATGAATGCAATTCCTACATGTAATGCAACTAGACTCAATGCAAATGCAACATCTAAATGACTTTCTTTTTTTCTTTTTGAAAAATTTTCAAATTTTTCAATTTTTTTGGTTTTTCTATGCCTTAAGTGAATGCATGAGACTCAAGATGCATAAAAAGAAAATAAGACTCACAAAACACAATGTCAAATCTCTCAACCTCTCCCCCAAACTTAAATTACACAGTCCCTTGTGTAATAAAAGTCTAGAGGAGACCTCAATCAACATGACAATTAACACAAAATGAAAAGCTAAAACAAATATTTACAAAGGAGGTAGAGGTACCTCAATTCTCGAAGGAGGAGCATGAGTAGGAGGACTGCGAGGATGAGACTATTGAAATTGGGATTGCGGATGTGCTTTCTAAGGGCATGTAACACTCTTCCTCGGATGGCAGAAACTCCATGCTTTCAAGACTACCCATTAGCTCCACATTCGTGTTTGGGAATATACAGTGCCTTTTCTTATTTTCTTTGTTGGTGAAGTGATGGGTGAACGTGCCCAGAGTTAGAGGAGGTCAGCAAAAACCCATGACTCCCATGTAGTTGTGGTCCATGTAAGCCCGATACATGCACGCCTCAAACGATGACAAGTCAACACCGGCCTTAGTGAAAAGAGGGGTAAGAAAACCTCCTATGTAGATCGAGCATGGTCGAGATATCAACGCCCAACCCTTGTACTTCATTAGTGAAGAAGCTAAGATACACCCGAAGTTCACATCTTCTCCAAAATTATCATCCACCGGGCCCTCTAAGTCTCTTGTTAGCCAACCCTCATCCCACATGGTCTCTTTGCCTCTTTGAAAAAGGAAGCAAAGCTCGTTCTCCGATACAGTAGCGGATGTGGTTCTTCCCGTGAGTGTGTTGGCAAGGAGTTGGAGCGTGTATCTAAACAAGGGATTCCTCACCCTTGTGGTCTTGACTTTATTATTCCTAAAGTTCCCTTTGCCAATTAGATTCCAAAGGGACCGAGCCGACTCGAATTGTAGGAAGTCCACGAGGTGCGCCTCATCATTGAAGTTGTAGGCTTGGCATAGCTCTCGCACGGATAGGTCGTAGGTGCTTCCCCTTATCTTGAACGTCATCGTACCCGTCGGTGGTGATGGAGAGCTTGGATCTTCGTAGGAGAAGTGCATAGTGGCCTCCGGGTAGGTGGGGCAATCCATTGTTGCTAAGCAAGGGAGCTCCATCCTCCCAAGTAGATCATCGAAAGTATCCAACATCCGGACCCCTTGTAAGAAGGCTCTGCTTGCAAATTTGGTGGCTCAAAGTGCATTCTCTCAAGCCTCAGTTTAGCCTTTTTCTCCTCAGTAGCCCAACTCGCCAAATCCGCTCTTCGTCGTGCCGAGTACCAAGCACCACTACTTGATGCCATTGTACAATAGGACAAGCAAGTCATGGATACGGCATTAGCAACGAGTTTTGATAGAGTGAACAATGCATCAAGCAAGCTTCTAGCAGGAATTAACACTCCGATTCCCGAATTCTCATAAAATTTCACACTTAGCAAAAATTTTGGGAAGCACATAATCTTTGCAAAAGTTCAAGTTTCTTAATTCCGAGTACTAGCGATTGGCAATCTATAGGAATGGTAAATGCAAGCTAATGCAAGTGGAAATTCCAAAATCCACCAAGGTTCAACAGCCTAATTTGGATTTTCGCACTATGAACCCTAAATACCAAATTTTTGTAAATCATCCATGGAAACCCTAGTATGGCACTCGAAATTTACTCCTTGACCATAATCAAACAATGCCCAACCCCTAAATCATCAATTTCAACATCCTAACACATAGTCCTCAAATTTTCCACCATAAGAGCAAGAAGAAAATTTGGTTCCAAGATTGTTTTACCTTGTAGGTGAAAGAGATGATGAACAGAAATGGATATGAAACTGAACGCAAGCACAAGAATTCGAGCTATTGGCACTTGAAATCACAAATTTCGCTTGAGAATAGAGGGAAAAAAAAAGCAAAAATCGCAGAGCTAGTGAAAAATAGGGTTGTCCGCGATTTTGGGGAAGAAGACGAAGGGCAAATAGGTTTAATTCGAGTGAATTAAACCGGTCAACCCTGTTGACTTACCTGGAAAATGAGTGTATCGAGCTTAGTAGTCCGATACATAGTTCGATACACTTTCAGACGCAAGTTTTAGGACTGTATCGAGCTTAGTATATCGATGCAAACATCCGATACGCAGGCTGAAATTCTTCGGGTTGAGTTTTTATCGAGCTTGCTAGCTCGATAAAAACGTCTGATACACTTCCTCTGAGACTTCTGTGAGAGTTGTATCGAGCTTAGTAGCTCGATACGTAGCTCGATACGTAGCTCGATACGTAGCTCGATACGTAGCTCGATACGTAGCTCGATACGTAGCTCGATACATCGCCAAAAATTCTTTGGCAAGCTTATTCCACTTGGCTCATCTTCCTTGTTCAAACCTGTCATCCACAAATACTATAAAACACATTATTGAAATGAAAAGTGTAATATGTACAAAGATAACCATGGGAATGCCTCCAAAGAGGGCTTGTTTAACGTCTTTTAGCACGACTTTTCAAACCCTTAGGCTTGTGGAGGATCCTGAAGAGGGATGGTCTTTGCCTCTTCACCCGTGCCACTGCCCAAGTACATCTTCAGTCTATGGCCGTTCACAGTAAACTCTCCACCCCCTTGACCAAAGAGTGTGACTGCCCCATAGGGTAAGACTTCCTTGATTGTGAAAGGGTCGGACCATCTAGACTTTAACTTCCCCGGGAACAACTTCAACCGAGAGTTGTATAACAATGCCCTATCTCCAGCCTTGAATCTCTTCGGTCTCAGCTTCTTTTCATGAAACGCCTTGGTCCTTTCCTTGTATACCTTCGAGCTCTCAAAGGTTTCCAAGCGAATCTCATCTAGTTCTTGGAGATTGATCAACCTTTTCTCTTGAGCGGTCTTAATATCAAAATTTAGGAGCTTTATCGCCCACAACGCCTTGTACTCAAGCTCCACGGGTAAGTGACAGGATTTCCCATAGAGAAGAGAGAACGGTGACCTCCCAATAGGGGTCTTGAAAGCCGTTCTATACGCCCAAAGCGCGTCGTCTAGCTTGGAGGACCAATCCTTCCCTGTAGCACCAACTGTCTTCTCTAAAATGGCTTTGATCTCTCTATTGGAAACCTCCACTTGCCCACTTGTCTGAGGGTGATAAGGTGTTGCAACCTTATGCCTCACTCCATATTTCTTGAGGAGACCTTCGAACACCTTGTTGATGAAATGACTTCCACCATCACTTATCACCACTCTAGGAACTCCAAATCTTGGGAAGATTATGGACTTGAAAAGTTTTACCACGACCTTAGCATCATTTGTGAGACTTGCTACTGCTTCTACCCACTTTGAGACATAATCAACAGCAACTAAGATGTATTTGTTGTCGTAGGAGGATGGGAAAGTTCCCATAAAGTCTATTCCCCAAACATCAAACAAATCCACCTCCAAGATTGGATTTTGTGGCATCTCATCTCTCTTGCTTATGTTGTCTTTTCTTTGACATGCCTCACATGTATATATGTAGGCATGAGCATCCTTGAACAAACTTGGCCACCAAAACCCTGCTTGAAGCACTTTTGTTGCAGTTTTAAATGTAGCAATATGTCCACCATAAACTGACCCATGGCAATGATACAAGATACTAGGCCTCTCCTCTTGAGCTATGCATCTCCTATATAGGTCATCCGAGCATCTCTTGAAAAGGTAGGGCTCATCTCAATAGTAGTGAGACACATCCCTAAATAATTTCTTCTTTGTGTAAGCATCTAGATTAGGAGGCACATCTCCACACACCAAGTAATTCACAAAATTAACATACCAAGGCAATCCTTTTCCCTCCAAGCTCTTGGCTTCTTCTAGCTTCTTCTCCAAGTGGTATCCTTCTTTTACTACCTTAATCATCATGAGTTGCTCTTCGGGAAGAGAGTCATTAATAGGAATTAGCTCTTCTATCCTCATCCTTGATAGGTGATCGGCTACACCATTCTCAATGCCATTTTATCAACTATTTTCATGTCAAATTCTTGGAGAAGAAGTATCCATCTAAGGAGTCTCAGTTTGCTGTCCTTCTTTGCATAGATGTATCTTAGCGCTGCATGTTCCGTGTAAACCACAACCTTAGACCCCACTAGATAGCTTCTAAACTTCTCAAAAGCAAACACCACGGCTAAGAGCTCCTTTTCGGTTGTTGCATACTTCACTTGAGTATCATCCAAAGTCCTACTTGCATAGTATATGACATGAAGTTTCTTGTCCTTTCTTTGACCAAGGATAGCACCAACCGCATAATCACTTGCATCACACATGATCTCAAAAGGAAGATCCCAATCCGGTGCTTGGACTATTGGAGAACTCACAAGAGCCTCCTTAATCTTCAAAAATGACTCAAGGCATTCTTCATCAAACACAAACTCGATCTCCTTGCAAAGTAGCCTTGTTAGGGGTCTCGATATCTTGGAAAAGTCCTTGATGAACCTCTTATAGAACCCAGCATGACCCAAAAAACTCCTTATCCCTTTCACATTACTTCGAGGAGCTAAACTCATCATGACTTCAATCTTGGCTTTATCAACTTCAATACCATTCTCTGAGATTTTGTGGCCGAACACTATTTCTTCCCTAACCATGAAATGACACTTTTCCCAGTTGAGCACAAGATTCGTCTCTTCACATCTCTCCAAAACCCTGCACAAATTCGACAATTAAGCACCAAAAGAGCAACCATACACAGAGAAGTCATCCATAAACACTTCTACCATTTCCTCTATAAGGTAAGAGAAAATAGACATCATACACCTTTGGAAGGTTGCTGGTGCATTACATAGCCCAAATGGCATCCTTCGATATGCAAAGGTACCATAAGGGCATGTGAATGTTTTTTTCTCTTGGTCATTGGGGTGAATGGGTATTTGAAAGAACCCACTATACCCATATAGAAAACAATAAAAGGGATGATTAGCAAGCCTCTCAAGCATTTGGTCAATAAAAGGGAGAGGAAAATGGTCTTTTCTTGTGGCCAAATTCAACTTCCTATAATCAATGCACATTTTATGGCCGGTTATGGTTCTAGTGGGTATTAGCTCATCCTTTTCATTATTAACCACAGTGATTCCTCCTTTTTTGGCACACAATGGGCAGGTGAAACCCAAGTGCTATCCGAAATTGGATAGATAACACCCGCATCTAGAAGTTTAAGAATCTCTTTCTTTACAACTTCTTTCAAATTAGGGTTTAGCCTTCTTTGATGTTCTATAGAAGTCATAGATTCATCTTCTAGATGTATCATATGTGTGCAAAGAGAAGGAGATATGCCCTTGATGTCATCCAAAGAATAACCAATGGTTCTCCTAAACTTTCTCAATTCGCATAAAAGGGAGGATAATTCATCTTTACTTAAGTTTTCATTGACAATGACCAGTTAAGATGAGTTAGGACCTAAGAAAGCGTACCTTAGCCCTTGTGGAAGAGGTTTAAGCTCCACCTTTGGTGCTTTGAGCTCACACCAATCACCCCCAAACTTGGACTTGTCCTCATGCTCAATACCCAAAGAGCTTATTTCCTCAATCACGCATTCTCCTTTTTTCTTGTGCTCAAGCTCTATGAAAGAAACCTCCTCTTCTTGGGGTTTGTGCGAATCAAGCAGCTTCAAATATCCCAAGCTAGCTCCATGTAGCTACTCATTCTCGCCATGCTCCTTTGTCAAAGCTACTTGAAGATGGTCTTCCATAGCTAACTCCTCAAGATACTCATCCGCCAATCTATCCATCGTATCCACCCAAAAGGTTTGGCCTTCAATGGTTGGTTTTTTCAAAGCATCCTTTATGTCATACTTGAGCACAAAGTTCTTTCTCAAGTGCAAATCAATCTTTCCTTTTCTAACATCAATGATAGCTACCGCGGTGGCTAAGAAAGGTCTCCCAAATATCAGTGGATCATTTGGTTCTTCATCCATCTCTAAGACCACAAAGTCGGTGGGAACCTCAACATTCCCTTATCATAACCGGTAGATCCTCAAGCAAGCCAATTGGAAGTCTAATGGACCTATCCGCTAGCACCAAAGAGATCCTACACTCCTTGTAGTGACTGAAACTTAGTCTTCTAGCAACCAAGAGTGGCATTAGACTCACACTAGCACCAAGATCGCACTAGCAGTGATCGAATGCGAAAGGTCCCAAGGCACAAGGGAGCGTGAAACTTATGGGGTCAAGTAGCTTTTTGGGAACAATTGTCATTTGAATGATGGTACTACATTCATGAGTGAGGACTACCATTCCTTGCAACTCCTTGGTCCCTTACATAACATCATCCTTAAAGAATTTGGCATATTGAGGGACTAGCATGAAAGCGTCCATCAAGGGAATTGTAACTTGGATTTCGCTCATTTGCTTATCGAACATGGCCCTATATTTCTCCACAAGCTGCTTCTTGAAGCGACTCGGGAATGGTAGCTTAGGCTTGTACGGTGGTGGAACAAAAGGAGATGCCTTGTAAGTTGTAGGTGCCTCCTTTTCCTTAGCCACAACCTTCTCTTTACCCAATCATTGAAGTACCTCATCATCAACAACTACTTTCTCTTCATCTTGAAAGATCACCCCCCCCCCCCCCCAGCTTGGTCTTCAATGTCCTCATTGACTATGTATGGAGGTTGTCTAGGAGGTAATGCTTTACCACTTCTCAAGGTGATTGCATTGACACATTGGTGAGATCCAAATATTGGAGAAGTTCTATTGTTCTCCAAGTGTTGAATTTTTGAACTCAATGTTGCAAACTTTGAGTTGAGGTCATTGTAAGAGCAATCTACCTTGTTGCTCATATCCTCTATTTTCTTGTTCAACTCATTTGTCCCATTGGCTTCTCCTTGAAGGATTTTTTGTAGCAAGCTTCTCATGTCTAGTTCTTGGTGGAAAGAATTGCTTGCTTCTCCTTGTGGTGTGAAACCTTGTTGGTAATAGGTCTTTGGGACAAAGGGGTGTTGGTGTCCTTGCCCTTGATAGGTTGGGTTCCAATATTGTTTGGTGAAACGCATTGGAGAACTTTGCCCGCCAACATAGTTGAGCTCCTCTTGTGTTTCATCATGCATCTCTTGATTATGACCAAAACTGTCCTTATATTCACCAACATGATGAACCGTCTTCGAGGAAGCATGTAGTAGCTTATCCATCTTTGCATTAAGGGATTTCATCTTCCTTTGCCTTTGTTCCTCATGTTCATCCTCATTAGTCGAAGACCCGTCATCATAGTCACCATAGTTCCCATTACTTTGAGCTAAGTTCTCTACGAGCTCTAGACCTTTTTCGACCTCCTTTCCCAAGAAGTTCCCATTGCTAGCTGTGTCTAGTAGCATTCTATACTTAGGGAAACACCTCTGTATAAGTTGCTAAGTACAGACTCATTTGAAAATCCATGGTGGGGACATTGAGTAGTATAACCTTTGAATCTTTTCCATGCTTCACAAAAACTCTCCTTAGCCTTTTGATTGAAACTAGAGATCTCATTCCTCAACCTTGCTGTCCTCGTGTTGGAGAAAAACTTGGCCAAGAATGCTCTCTTGCATTGATCCCAAGTAGTGATTGAACCTTGAGGTAGATTCTTATCCCAAATGTGAGCTCTATCCCCTAGTGAGAAAGGAAATAATCGCAACTTGAACCCATCTTCAGAGATGCCATTGATGTTTGTCAATCTACATATTCTCTCAAACTCATCCAAGTGGTCTAGAGTATCTTCCATATCCAATCCATGAAATTTATTTTGTTGCACCATGGAAATCAACCCACTTTTGATATCAAAACTGTTTTGTTGAACCGAAGGAGGAGTAATGCCATGGCGAGTAGTATGAGTTTGAGGAGAGACACCAAAACCAATGTGTGTAGGTCGCTTTGGTGGTTGTCCATTACCACCCAAACCTTGTGCATGATCCATACCCAATCTCTCAAAGCAATGTCCTCTAGTGGTGTGTATACCTAATAAGAGAGAGAGAGAGAGAGAGTAGTACACGCAAAAGAGATTAGTAATCAATGAAAGATAAAACTTAGTCTCAAGAAGATGTAAAATCCTAATGCTTAAACCACAATCCAAATGGCAACGGCGCCAAATTGATAAGTAGTTTTTTCGGTGAGGTGACTTAACAATTACTCAAGCTACTACTCATGTCATTGTAGTGCTTGAGGATCAATCCATATGGAAAAGGTTAAGACACTAGGAATGCGTATAACTTCTTAATCTAAGCTAGCAAAAAAAATTTGAGGTTTAGCTAACAACCTAAGTGATCAAATAAACCAAACAAAGCTACTAACTCCTTAATTAAGCAATAACTGCACTAATCAAGCAAATTAAAGGCTAATTAACTACTAATCAAGATTATTAAATGACTAAAATGAATCCAAGGATGGGGTTATCAACCTAAGGTGTTCCAAGAATCAATCTTTGATGTCAATCAATCACAATATATGCTAATCTCTAGGCTTAGAACTCAAAAACAAGACTAATCCACTTTCATGGCACTAATCCCTTCATTAATCATCATAATCAAGAACTAACTCTCATTAGTGAAAAGGAAGCTAACAAGCATTATGAAACAGTTCTAAATTGCCAATAAAAACCCTAGACAATCACTTTCATGAGCTAGGAATGTAAATCCCTTGTTTAGTTGGTTGGGAATTTCATCAAACACCTTGTGGGTGTGAAATTCCCTAAGGCCTAGTTTTAGCTTGATCATGGCTAAACTAGCATTTAGAGCACTAAAAAGGAGGGAAATGAGAAGATATAATCCTAGACATCAAGATTAACCCTTAAAACATCCTAGATCTAACCATCCTTAGACACTAATGAAACTACTCACTATTCATTGTTAAATCCTCAAATCCTATGAGGGAGATAAAGGTAAACATGATTAGAGAGATAGAAGATGAAAGATTAATAAAGACAAGTACTAGATTGCATAAACTTTAAAGAAATGTCTTACAAAGTACTTAGAAACCAAAAAGGTAAGGTTTTCTAAGCAAGAACAAGAGATTCAAAGATACTTAGGAAAAATTAGGTCTTTTCCTATTTATAGTGAACTGTGGACGACCCGGTGATAGTTAGCATATTTACATCATTTTAACATTCATTTAGTATAGCATTTACATTGTTTCATGTATATAACTTGTCCATATAGTCTAGTTTGTATCCATTTTAGAGTTAGTGAGCCTTAGACTAGGTTATTGAATATTTGTTGCATTTTGGAGTGTTTTAGGTACATTTGAGGACTTTGGAGAGTATGGAGGTTAAGCAGTGCTTGGAAGATGGCATGGAACTAAAGTGTACCAAAAGAAGTTGAGAAAAATGGACTTGAAGCACAAAACCACTACATGAGTAAAGACCGGATGAAGAGTTTCCACTCCGATTTAGCCTTGTCGGTCTTCATTAAAGTCATAGCTAATTGCGTTAGCTTTCGTTTGGTGGTGGTTTCAAGTCAAACAGTGAAGTGGTTCAAGAGATACGGTCATTTTACTACAGATCGATCAATCTCATTTCGGGATCGATTGATCCATGGAAAACCAGAAAAATGTGATATTTCAGATCGATCCGAGCACCTCAGAACGACCAAACAACCTCAGAACGATCGATCCTTATGTGGATCGATCGATCCCTATCCTAAACCTATTGGTTTACTTGCAAAATCAAAGAAAATGTTGGTTTAAACTCGGTTTTACCTAACTACTCCACCAAAGAATGTGTTTTGGCCTATATATCTGTGTTTTTGTCCATTGTTGAGGCCAATCTCTCTCATACATTCTCTTAGATATTTTTCATTTCATCATTTTGGGTTTTTTCAAGTTTGTAAACTTCGATTAAAGACGGATCTCGGATTCTGCGTTCTAGAGAAGTTTTCTTAAACTCTTTGTATTTTTATTTGGTTGATTATGGATATTTCTTCTTCTTCTTCTTCTTCTTGTTTCTCTGTTTCTATGGTTGAGTAATCTCTTAGTTAGGTTGAGGATTTCAAGGGAATTTAGGAATCGTTGGATTAAGACATAGATAGAGACTTATGGATTGTTGTCTTCACCTATTGTTGTGTTCATTGTTTAGATTGAATTGATCACTTGGTCTATGATTTTAGGTTCAATCTATTCATCGAAAGTGTTATAGATTGCTTGATATAACATAGGTGAGCAAAACGTCCTTAGCCAACGAAATCTGATGTTAAGGTGTTTTGTGAACAAATCAAACCCGTTCGTCAATGCTTATTTAGAATTCTAAAGTTCAAAAGAAAGTTTAGAATCTTAGGTTGCTAGATGAAGTGATCGATACCACGACAGTGGATCGATTAAACGTTTATGTTTGAGTTCTAGACTGAGCTTATCCATTCTCTGAATAATTGTCTAGTTTGTGATCACCGAATTCCCGTGAATTGCCCTCGACCTAGCGCTTCGTTTAATTGATCATATTATCTTTTTATTTGCTATTTTCGTTTTTATTCCAAACAAAAATTCATATCTTTGTCTTAGCTTAATTTAAATCTCAAGAATCGTAGTGTAATTGTTGGAATCTGTGGATTCGATCCCTAAATACTATAACATTTGATGTGCACTTGCGGTAGCTTTTATAGGGTTAAAACTCTGTGTATCACCCGGGTCAACCTGGAACAAACCGGGTATTGACCTGGTTAAAGTCTGAAAATTGGGCAGCGTATCGAGCTTGCTAGGTTGATATGCAGCTCGATACGCAGCTAAAAGTTTTCTTCAAGGAGTGTGTCGAGCTTCGTAGCTCGACACAGATGCTCGATACGCCATCTTTGATCTTCGGCTGAGGTGTGTATCGACCTTAGATGTCCGACACAAATGTCCGATACACATCTTCCAAAACTCCGGGCGGCCCTTATATCGAGCTTAGTAGCTCGACACATTCGTCTGATACGCACACTCCGTTTTCTCTGCCGACCTATATCGAACTTGGTAGGTTGACACCAAGGTCGATACACTTCTCAAACTTGTCTACTTCATGTTTGGCTCCCTTCTCTTCTTTCTCCTTGTCACCCAACTCTCCATAGAGGTCCTCCAAGCTTCCAAGGTACCTAATTATGAATCAATATGTACAATATGCAACAACCTAAGCTAAAACTTGCTAAACTCTAATATGGATGCAATTTGGACTAAAAGTAACTAAATGAATGCAAAGCTATCTAAAATAGATGCTAAAACATGCTAATTTATGAGTATATCATTTATACACCCCTAGTGTAGACTTTGGAGATCTTTTACACAGAGTTTCTCGATCCCCGACGGTTGTTTTGGCAGGGAAAAATATTAATTTTCCTTCTTTGACATATTTGATTTCTGTTTTCGATAAGACCAGTCATTTATGAAGTGAGCGGTTTCTTTATTTAAAGTATGCCTTTTATGGAACACGTGAGAACCTTCTTCTGCCTATAAAATAGGGCTTCCATACTTTTTTTCTTTACTCATTTCTTTCCATGGCAACCCTTGGGAGAGTAATTTCTAGGTCCAAATTTTTCTTTCGAGGAAATTGTAATTTAGAGGGTTTTGTTGATATTAAGCTACCTTTTTGGGTGACGCTTAGTGCTTTCTCTCTTCACAAAAGTGATATATTTTTCCCCGAAATCTTTGTGGAAGGGAAAGGTCTTTCCCCGAAAGATTACTTTGATTGTTTCAAATCTGGGTGCAAGGTGAATTGTCACCTTGCCGCTGGATCTCTTGGATGTAGCCGCGCCTTGACGGTCGAATTAAGCTTGTCCTCTTTCTTTGGTTTATCCTTGTTCTTTGTAGACTCATTTCTTATCATTCCCTTCTTTCTCAGACCATCTAAAGGATTAGTGTCACTCTTTTGCGAGTGAGTGTTGCTTGAATGGAATCGGAGGGTTGGCAAGAGGAGCATACAACAAAGCTAGCATTTTTTGAGTTTTGTCTATGACTCCTCTGTGGCTGTGATGATTGAATCAGGAGTTCATTTGTTCTGGCTTCTTTTAGGCGATGTTGCTAGAAGCGATCGACATCCATATGTTCATTTGTTAGAAAGTTTGATTTGAATCGAAGTGATTGTACCTAGGCTTGAGCCCACTTTTGAATAATGAATAAGACTCTTTCTTCGTTTATAATGTTTGTAGTTGTATTTGAATTCACAAGTTGCCTACATACCCACTTCGGGATCAAGCCACATCGTAGTTCAATAAACCTTCCCATTTATGTTTTTGGTATTTACTTCGATCTTCCGTTCTTTAGTCGTTTTCGACCTAATATGTTGTTTAGATCCAGAATGAACTTGCCTTTTTAAATTTAGATTTTCAACGAGTAATCCAGTTGACTTAGATCCTCTTACGACTCTGACTCCGTAAGAATGTTTAAATTTGATGCACTGTTGATAAGTCGAGGGTATTGCCCTCATCGAGTTGATCCATGGAGTTCCCAAAATTGCGTCGTAGGGAGTTTTGATGTCGACTACCTTCATGACTCTGTCTGCTGAGATCGGTAGTTCAATTGTTCTGACCGCGGTTGAGGTATCACCATTGAACCCGGTAAGAGTTGATCTCGCACTTCAGATGTATTTTTCATCGATTCCCATTTACTTTAAGGTTTCGAGAAAAATGATGTTCGGAGAACTACGTGTATGAATGAAAATATGTTAAACTTCGCAATTAGCCCCAACATCGAGACTTACCATGAGAACGTTGTCATCAAAATCGTTTAGGAAGACTTTGTTTTCTTCGGAGAAGGTTCACTTCGGGAAGTATCGATTTGTTGCTAGACTTTTTAGTGTTCGCGCGTCGCTGTATTCATTTGATCGACCATGTTGAGTCTCCGTAGAGTTTTGATCCACCAATAATAAGGTTGACCTGCTTCTTTTTATGTTCGCGATCTTGTGACCTCGATCTTTCTAGAGTTTCCTTTCCTTGATTCGATGTCGTTGGATCTTTGATCTTGATTTCACCAAGATTCCCTTGTACGTATAATTCGGATAATACTCCACCTAGTTGATAGCAATTTTGGTTGCGTGCCCATGGATTTTGTGGCAGATGTAGTATGCTTCTGGATCACATCCCATTATTTTAACATCGTCTTCTGACTTTGACTCTGACTAGTCGTCATTTGTTTTTGGTCCTTTCCGGACCACGTAGGTATGCGACCCGGAGTAAATTCTTGATTCCTTGTTGTCTCTTCTGTCGCCTCTTCCAGTTTTCGGAGCCTCTGAGTTGCTTGAAGTAGGGGGCTTAGAATTCTTGTATCGTTTTGAACTCGGTTGCCGATTTTTTTTCCACTCAGACCAAACCTGCACCTCGGTGGAGTGTGTCTTGAATCGTTGTTGGTTCGTTGACCATAATGTCATCCTCGAATTTCAAGTCGTGCCATAACCCGGCATGTAGAGTCGCTTGAGCCGTGTCATCGCGGATGACCGGCATTCGTGTGATGATCTCCTTCAACTTGGCGAGGTGAGAGCAGAATGAATTTCTAGGTACTTGGGTTAAGGCCCAAAGTTTTGCTCATGATGTCGTTTTCTGGATGTATAGGGAATATTATTTTAAATAACTAACTGATAGTTGTGAAAAACTATTAGTCGATCGTTCTTCCAATCGTGAAAACCAATCCGAGGCGGACCCGGAAAGGTTGTTTGGCAAAAAGTTTGCATTGCCCGGCTTCTTTCTTGTATTCGTTGAAGTAAGCTATTCCAACCGCAATTCTGAATACAACCAAATATGATTTGAGATCGGTCTTCCCTTCGTAGATCGGAAGCCTTAACTTCCCTATATCTTTTATCGGAGTGTTCTCAATCTTCTCTGAGAACGGAGTTCGCTTGGTTTCCTCTACCACACGGCCGATCTCTGGTGTGGCGCTGATCGCATGGTGAACTCTAGAGTTCATGTTATTGGGTCCTTCCTTGTTTTCTCCAAAGGTCTAGAGGGTGTATTATAGGCTTGCAGGATCAATCTCTCATTGTAGATCGGATAGTTGAGAGGTGGACTAGGTTGGTCCACTCCCTCTTCCGGATTTCGGAGTCATATTTGTTCTCTGTGGAGTGAAGTTCTGTTGAAGAATTGTCGGGGTGAAGGATCTAAATTGATATGATTCAGTCCTCCTATAGGAAACGGTGTCGGGATGCCAGTGCTTCCCTGATCGGGTACCGGTGGGTTTGAGCCCAAATTGTTGTCGTGTTTCCGGTTGATATTATCGGGGTTTCAACATTGGTAACACCCGCATGCATTGTTGATGCTGGAGTTTGCGCTAAGTTCTGAGTTATGAAACCCGTCACTCGTGCTAAATCGGGTTGTATCGCAACAGCCGATTGGCCTAAAGCCTTATGGTCACTGGATGTCTTTTCCACGTGTTTAGATATGGTGGCGTGAACACCATCCATTCTCTCATTTTGATCAGAACTGATCTTTAGTTGTTTTTCAATGAACCTGGTAAGATTTTTACACCTTTGTGTGGATGTTTAAACTATTCAATCCCCTCCTAACGCCAAACTGTTGTAGCAGAAACTACATGGTTAATATTTGTAAATAGAAATAATTTGAAAAGTATGGGTCGTCTTTAATTAACAAAGATTTAAAGGGCTCAAAAGAATGTGTTGAACCTGATTCGACCTAGTTTAGTGAGAAAATACACTAGAATATATAAATAAATGGTTTTAGTATTGACGATTTGGAGTTTTACAAGAGAAAGAAAAATAAATGAATTAAAATAACAAGTAGAGATAATTGTGAGAGAGTTGTGTGTATTTTTATTCGTCCCTTTGATCTTTGCTCCTCCTCTTGTTTTATTGCTCTTGAAACCATATCTAACGTCTCTATTTACTCATCTTGGTTCTGTAACAATTGCATTTACTTCAGTGGATTCAACCGTTTCTGGTCAAAGTGTTGAACTATTCTTGTTTGAATAATTCACCAATTCTTCATCGAAGTCAGTTTTTCGTAGGTTTT
Organism: Alliaria petiolata; assembly: GCA_020283515.1. Taxonomy (NCBI): domain Eukaryota; kingdom Viridiplantae; phylum Streptophyta; class Magnoliopsida; order Brassicales; family Brassicaceae; genus Alliaria; species Alliaria petiolata. Next base: position 37,637,274 of record JAHZTW010000001.1, read on the forward strand.
AACTTTTACTGCTTCGAGTTTCGAACTGAACGAGTTTTAATGTTTGACTTCGATTCGAGCCATTACACTTCGGTAAGAAAGTTAACCTCGTCGATGGGCCTTTGGATTTTACTGATTAGTAGGCCTAAATTTTTGGGTCGGGATTTGTAAAGTTACAAAATTTTTGTTATACATTAATGAGATCAAGAGAATCAAAAAGAATGATCAAGATAAATTATCAGCAAATTCACGCAAGTAAAGATTTGGTAGACATATTTACCAAGCTTTTTCTTTGAAAAAGTTATTTCATTATATTAGATTGCGTCATTTCAAAAATCTTAAATGGTGCTCATAAATGGGAGTTAATGCGCGATGCATTCTTTTTCTTTAGCTATAATTTTCTCTATTGAGTTTTCCTGGTAAAAAAAATTAAAGAGGCATTTAACTTATGTGATTATAAATCCATATTCTAAAATTCCCCAACTTTACTTGTTCGGGACTCAAATTAAAACCTCTTATTGTATTCCTATATAAAGGATTCGAATAAGACACAGCGATTTCTCTATCTCTCTTGTATATTCATAACAACAATTGCTTAAATCATTCAACAATTATTTTCGTAACGATAAACATTAGATAGAAAATAGCAAGTCTACGGAGCCCGTCTTCGAATATATTCACACACTTGTATCTAATAATAAGGGCAGTGCCACAATTTTTACAAGAGATTAATGTTCTAACAGTCTTAAGCAACAACAAAAAAAAGAAGACCATACCGTTTTGAAGATTCTCCTCTTAAAACAACGTTTATAAGACCAACATTTTTTTCACACACTGTTCTGAGAAATAACTTGTCCAAAACGAAGAAAGAGCTCTGCATCTGAAGCACTCATCGAAGAGCAATTGACATTGTGGGGAGTCTTGAGATTCGCATACTCATCGACGTAGCACGAAGCAGCCAGCATTGTTGACGTGGCTGCTGCCGCGGCTGGTGGTTGTTCCGACAACATGAAGCTGCCGAGGACACGAGTCACCTGGTGCATTGTGGGTCGATCGCTCGGCTGTCTTTTGGTGCACAGCAGTGCAAGCTGGAAAACCTTCTTCACCACCGCGAGATCCTTGCACGTTGATGTGATATCTGGATCTGCCATTTCCATCACTGCATTGTTCCCTGTCTTAGACATTATCTGAACACAAAACATACGATGGCAACATTTTTCGTTAACAAGTTGTGCATTCTTTTTCAAAATAGCATGTTATCAGATAAAATAACTTGATATGTTTTAAAACCACACGCAAAATCCAAGATTGAAGTAGACATTCAACATGACTGATAACAACAATGAATAAAGTGTCACAAACTATGTTTTTTTTCTCTCAAGAGTTTATGTGTTACCCTTAACAAAATACATTTTTAGCTTTACACAGATTAACTGCTACTCATCGTTAGCATAATTTGTAGATTGGTATGCTAATATTTTTTAATAGATGAAATTTCTTTCTTATTGATTCATACAAGTTTTTTCTTTGTTTTCAGTTTTTACCTAACACGATATCTTCCAGTTCAAGCTACAATTAAAGACTATTTGTAAGTTTATTATAGCGAAAGAATAGACTTATTTACAGCTAACTTTTAATTTTTTAGAATATTTTGCTAACTTTTAATTATTTTTTAAAATTAGTTTTAAAACATTTAAAAACATGGGTTGGTTTTCAAAATACATAGAATTTTTGGAATATTTATATAAATATCCCCTTAAAAAAATATATAATATTTCTGTTTTGTAAATATTTTTATGCAAAACCAAACAAGATTAGACATAATTTCAAACAAAACCGAACAGAAAAACCAATTGACCTTTCCTTAAACAAAAAAAACAGTTGAAAAAGAGATGAAAGAAGAGACAAACCAGATGGTGGAGATTGGCCTCATCATCAACAGCTTTCCTTCTGGTTAACAGCTCGAGCAGCACTATTCCATAGCTATAGACATCTGATTTCTCAGTGAGACGTGAAGTGCGTGCATATTCAGGGTCTATGTAACCAATTGTGCCCATGATGTAAGTTGAAGTATGTGTCTTTGACACACAAAGGCTTTTGGCAATTCCGAAATCTGTCAAACGAGCCTCCAAGTCCTTGTCCAAAAGAATATTTGAAGACTTCACGTCTCTGTGTATGATCCTTGGACTACAGTCATGGTGTAGATAGGCCAGTCCTTGTGCCGCACCATACGCTATCTTAAGCCGTGTGTCCCAATCAAGAGTTTTCTTCTTCGTAGGGCCTTTGTAAAAACACACACACAAGCAAGATGTTAATATATAGTCAAGAATCAAATGAGTTTCTATTTTTGGTGTAGACTTACCATGAAGAAGATCCCAGAGGCTGCCATTGTCCATGTAGTCATAGAACAGAAGACTCCCCAAGGGAGAAAGGGAATAGGCTTGTAGACTCACAAGATTTCTATGTTTAATGCTACTAAGCATCTCGAGCTCCGTCTCAAACTGTTTCATCGACTGTGGGTTGTGAGAGTAGAGACGCTTAATCGCAACCGGTTTGCAGTTCTTCAAAACACATTTATATACCGTGCTTGATGCTCCATGCCCAATGATGTACTTCTCACTTAGATTCTCTGTCATTCTCATGATATCTTCGTAAACGTGTAGCGCCATGTTCATATGAAGGATGACCAGCTTCGGGGTCGAATAGGTTACTGATGTGACCAAGAAATTCCACGAATCAGCCATTGGATTACAATAAATGAGAGGAAAAGTTTCAGGAAGTGATTTAGCAAGTAGACCTGGTTTGTCAAGTGATCCATCAAGAAAAGGAGGAGGATTATGCGGCCGGCAAGCTGCTATTAGGACCATAAGAAGGATCACAAGCCCCCCAACAGCTATCCCAAGAATAGCTGCTCTAGAGATTGACACTGTGCAAACGAAAGAAGGTTCGTTTAGATTCAGATTTCGCTAATGGAAGTTTCTAGAAGAGAGATAGTCACCTCGTACAGTCGGACGAGAAACATGACAAGGCGAGTTTAGCCAACTACCGCAAAGACCAGTATTCCCAATGAAGCTTTAAAAGAAACCAAAAGGAGATAAGCATAGCTATGGTAAAAGATTAGCCAAATAAACAAAATGCAGAATACAACCACCTGCTAAATTACCATACCTGTCTGGCGAAAATCTTGAGAAGTTATTGCTCTTAGGAATATCGCCTTCTAGGTGGTTGTAAGATACATTCCTATAGGAGTTACACAAGATTGCAGGGTTTAAGTTCTTAGCACAAGTTTCATACAGAGAAACAAAATAATGTTTCAGAACCAATGATGTCTACTTACAATAGAGTAAGACTGAGGCAGTTGGTCAATGAACCAACATTACCAGTTAAATTATTATGTTCCAGTCTCCTGCGATTTGAAGAAACACAACATTGTATATATCACCAAACCAATATCAAAGTTGTATAACTGAGAAAGAAAGTGTGTTCTGTAATCAAGCAGAAAATATTTTCTCTAACACTGAAACAATTTCTCTAACAACTTGGAAGTGGTTAGAGGAAGATTGCTTACAGCAAAAACAGGCTCTGCAGTTGGTTAAGCTCTTCTGGAATTGGGCCTGAAATTTCATTATTCGAAAGATCTCTGGAACAAAAAAAAAAAAAGACAAAGAACATAGATTCAGAACAGTAATGCAAAATATGGAAGAACTCTAACAAAGCAAATAGAAGATACTTCTTACATCTCCATGATGCTTCTTAAATTTCCAAAATCGGCAGGAACTACACCCGTTATATGATTTCTGCTCAAGTTCCTATAACAAGAAAGACGGATTTCAGTTTCACCAACCATTTTTATCTTTTTATCAAACAAAAGAAGATAGTGTAGGTTTCATGGATGCTTACATCTTGAGAAGATGTTCTAAATCACCGAGAGAAGAAGGAATGATGCCATTTATCTTGTTGTTGGAAAGATCCCTTTAGATGTCACAGAGGATAATTAATAAAGAAAGATAGGACACGGCACATATGAACACGTATACTTCACAGAAAACAAAAACAAAAACACGCTTACAATGTATCTAAGTTACCGATGCGAGATAGCTCAACCGGGATTGGACCTCTGATATTGTTGTTGGAGAGATTACTGGTCAACACGATAAATCAAAGACAACCAAAAGTGGGTAGTTAATGGCTTTAAGAAGATATCAGAAAGATTACGTAGCACTCTAACAGATTGTAAGCGTCAATACTTACAGGTAAGTCATGCTCTCAAGCTTTTGAAACGCTCGGGGTATGGTTCCGTTGAACTTGTTCCCGTGAACATTTCTGCAGATACATTAATGAGATACAAAATCATAAGAGAAGCAACAATCTTGAACATTCAAGTGTGAAGTTTCAAAGAAAGGGACATACAAGCTGTTTAGGTTAGTACAGGAACTCAGATGGTCAGGTATAGGTCCTTCCAGATCATTATTAGCCACATTCCTATATTTCAATACATCACATCAGTATTCAAACATCAAAACATGTCAAGCATAGTGAAGTAGTTGTTACTTACAGATCAAACAAGTCAGTAAGCTTCCCAAGCTCTGGTGGTATATGACCTGTAAGACGATTTTCATTGAGCTCCCTGAAAAATATTGCACAAAATTGTTGATGATGAAACAAAAATTAAAAGTAATCGTATGGCCAAAGAGAAGTGAAGGAAAGGTTGTCTTTACAAGTAATGGAGTTTTGACATGTTTCCAAGCTCAGGTGGAATTGAACCAGTCAGCTTGTTACTGTGCAAGTACCTGGAGATAAAACCAAAAATGATAATCACTATCATTTACATGGTATGTGAATCAAATACGACTTCAAACTGGAAATTAAGCTCTATCTAATGAGTTATTAGACTTCCATATAACTTAAAATAACAATGATATGGAAGCCTAATTCATTGTAACTTCTCTCTAAGTAACCAAGAGACTATGAAGGTAAAAGAATTACAATTTCTCTGTGAAAGTCAGATTTCCCAGAATCGGAGGGATAGGTCCACTCAACAAGTTGCCACTTAGATCTCTGCATACAAAAACAAAAACAAAAAAATGAAACCTTTAAGCTCATGGAAATGTCAACATTAGCTTCGTTGATTAGAAGAAAAGTGTACTTACAACACTGCAAGGGCTTGCATGAGACCAATCACTGATGGAATCTTCCCAGAAAGCTGATTCCCTTGCAATGATCTAAGATGATAAAAATAATTTTCTTTCAAGATAAAACAAAGGCTAACAAAGATTAGGACAATAAGGTAAACAGCAGAGAAGGAAGACTAACAATGTGGCGACTTGGAGGAAGCCGATGTCGAAAGGGATCTCACCAGTTAGCTGATTGTAGGACAAGTCCCTGGTTTCATACAAAAGCAAAAATCAACTATGGAGATTTTCTCAAGTAGCCAAAACTGCAGTAAGGAAGTATAGAAGCTAGAGATAGGCACATACAGAACCTGGAAGGCAGTGCAATTTCCTATCGTCTCAGGGATACTACCTGTCAAACTGTTGTTCCTCACGTCGCTGATCGAATACAGAAAAAGATAGTCAGAGGTCTTAAATCAGAAAGTGAACTCATCATAGTATTCAGATGGGCAAGAAGAGATTGATTGACTTACAAATACCATAGACCAGTCAGCTGACACAAATCCGTAGAAATGTTACCCACCAAGTTGTTTCCGCGCAATCCGCTGATCATCAAATTACAACAATTATCACCAGGCATGAAGAGAGCCGTCGAAAGAGCTTCAAAACATGGACACTTACAGATACTGAAGAACTTCATTCCAGTAAATAAGTCTTGGTATCTCACCACTGAGTTTATTCTGTGCCAGGTCCCTAGTATTTTGTCACAGCAAACCGAAATTTCAGGCTCTGATCAATCTATATAGCTCAAAATGAAGCAGGAGATGTATAAGTATCAGAGGAACATACAGAATCTTCATGTTTGGAATCTGGGAAAGCGTTGAAGGGATTGGTCCTATCAATTGATTGTTCTTCAGAATCCTGGAAAAAAGTGGAATTTATATTCCACAATGTGAGGACATATACTTGCATAAAAAGACTGGCTACAGGATAACTAGAAACTTACAGTTGCTCAAGTTGCTTTAGCTTCGAAATCGAAAACGGTATGTCGCCACTTAATTCATTAAAAGACAAGTCCCTGAATAAACAACATGAACACACTTCAACCACTAAGCTCCTAAAGAAACTGTTAACACTAATCAACTATTTTTTTGATTAATTTAAAGGTTCTTACAAGTTTTGCAAAGAAGAACAGTCACCAATCTCATCAGGGATTTGTCCAGACAGACGATTACCTCGTAGATCACTGATTAACAAAATCCAAACGATAACAGTAATCAGCACTAAGCCACACACACCAGAGAATTCAAACAAAAAGGTAGAAACTTTATCTCATGCTACAGTCATTCTTTTTAAACAGTTACATGGATAAGAGGCTCTTGAGATCTCCAATAGCAGGTGATATTTCTCCATCAAGATTCAAATCTGACAAATTACTACACAGCATAGAAAAGACACAAAAACAAATTAGAACTTTTCCACGAGAAGATTAAACCTAACCAAACACCAAAAAAATATGATGAAACTTACAGAGCAACAACATTGAAGGTGACATTATCACAAGTCACACCTCTCCAGACACAATAGTCCGAAGAAGGTGAACCTGTCCAGTCATACAGAACATTGTTCACATCTTTGAATGACTTCTTAATCTCCAGCAACGTTGCTCCTTTTTTTTTTAGGATATTTTATTAACACACGCACATAAACAAAAACAAAACAAAAGAACATTTGTCAGTTCTTGATTAAAAAAGAAAAGTACTTAAAAACTTCAACTTCCAAGAAAATTAAAAACTCAAACCCTAATTTAATCATCTTCTTTAGATAATAGAGAAGACCCAAGAAGTCAAAAAAGGAAATAAAAAGAAAATGGCAAGTACCCAGATCTCATTTTCACCACAAACGCCCTTAGGAAACTTCAAAACTTCAAAATCAAATAAAAATCTCATTTTTTTGGATTCTTTCACTTTAAAAGACAAAAGTTTGAGGCTTTATCAGAATTTGAACTTGAAGAAGCATGCACTTACCATTGTCCGAATTAACAGTAGTCCCAAAGCTTAAACAGATGAGAAAACCCAGAAGGACTAATACTTCACTAAGCAGAGCCATTTCCACATGCGTAGAAGCCAAAAACGACTGCGTTTTTGCGTTTTTGCGTTTTTGCTTAACCCAATATACTAAAAAAAAACAAGCTTTAACTCTCCATGAAGAAGAAGAAGAAACAGAGGATAGAGAAGAGAACCGTATGAACCGACATTAGATTTTTTATGATTCAGAAAGAGACTCTACCCAAATTGTTGTTGTTTTCTTTTAATTTTTAATTTTTCTTTTTTTTACTTTTACCGAGAGGAAAAAGTCTTGATTTTTATCGTTCCATCACATCCTTCTGCCGTTGTTTACAGTGTTTCATTGAGTGCTCAGACGACAGAAACACAGACTGAGATAGAGATGGAGAGAGAGAGAGAGAGTGAGAGACACATAAATGTGTGTTAAAGAGAGAAAATGTACAACTGTAGGGACTGTGTGGGAGAGACGAAGAGGAATTATTTGGAGGATAAAGTTAAAAACCCCATCATCTTTTTTTCTGCCAGAGTTCTGAAGCTTTGCAGAGGAGAGAGATAGAGAGAGAGTCGTCCTTGCTTCAGTTGTTTCTTCACATTTTCTCTCTCCTTTTCTTTGAGGGTAAAACGGTCATTAATGAACATGGTCATGGCAATGAATAAAGGAAGTCGCTTTCGATGCCAATCGTTTTTGGGTATTTGCCTCTCTCTCTCTCTTGCTTCTTTCACAGGATGACCCATATCAATAAATTTATAAATGGGTAGTTATGGAAAAAGCATTTTTAATTGAGTTTATTACAGTGGAAGGCACTTTCAGATTGTTTTATTACACTTAAAAAGACTTTGCAAGGTTGATGCACTTTGACCAAGTAAAAAGACCAAACAATCCTCGAAAATTAATTTACTCAAATCAGTTAATCTTTCGTCGAAAGTATTTTACGTACATTATTTTCAGTAAAAAAAATCTTACGGCGATTAGACGAGAAGCCTGATCTACCGTAAACCTAAATCGACTTCTCTGACGGCTCCTTATTTGACAAATCTTTCATCGGTGTGTCCTCACGGCAAAGTACGGCGAAGACGAGAAATGGAGTTTCTTGCCGATTCGAACCGATCCAAGGTACGGCAAACTCTGTGAATTTTTTTCATAAATTGCAATGTTCAGTTGTCGTTCAAAGGTTCAATTTTACAGGATTGTTGTTTTAAAAAAAAAAAAAAAATTATTTTCGCATTTTTCTTTTGGGTTTTTCCTCGTCATAATTTGTTGTTCTCATCACTTGTAAAATCGGATCCCTCTCGTCCATTGCACAACAAACTTCCGTTATTTTGACTTAGTTAGCTTAATTTGATATTCCTGTGACTATTATAATTTGAAGATTCAAACTGAGAAAAAGCTGAGAAGAGATTTATCGTAAATTGCGGACATGTGTTTGTGGACTAATAAGTAATGGATACTGTTTAAATTGTTGTCCATGGATATTGGTTCATTCTGATTCTTTTCAGTCTCTCCGTCTTTCTCATATTGAAAGCATAGACCTTTAAGATTTGGATTTCTAGGAATTGGTTGCATTAGGAATTGAAGTTATACAATTTTTGAGTTTCTAGTTTTTTCTAATTCATTCGTCTGAGATTAGTTTACTTTCAACGAGAATTGAAAAGACCACTCTAGCGGCGTATAAAAACCAACAATAAACAAGAGGTTGTGGCTTTCGGTGAACAGGATTGTGTGGTTAAGTATCGGTGGACATGATTGTGTGGTTAAGTATCGGTGGACATGATTGTGTGGTCAGTTTCCAGTGGACATGTCTTTGTAAAACCCGGAGTACTAAAAACGATCGACACACGAATTGCAAGAGGATAAGAAGAAGAAGGTGATTGTCCCTCGCATCATCATCCACCTCTGCCTGACGAGGTAAAGCATTAATTTTCGAGGCGACTATTTCTAGTTTAAGTGTAGAAACTAAGCTTAAAGGTAGTTTCATGGAACTTTTTGTAATCATGGGTTTTCTGCTGGCATGGAACTTTTTGTAATCATAGATTCGATTGAACGTTTTGATTTTTTTGGTATTAACAGTGATTTCTAATTTTGTATGTTCCTGCAGCTGTTCGACATTTCGACTACAGTTGATCCTAGCTACATAATATCATTGATAAGGAAACTCCTTCAAATCGATTCGGCCAGTGAAGAATGTGATCAAAGCACTAAGGAACGACATAACAATCATACGAATGCCAATAATGTGGCTCAAGGTGTTGTGGCACGGTCTGGAAATTGGTTTGTGGACGCTTCCAATGGTAATACCAGAGCATGGACATTGGAGGTAACAGTGACGAATCCACTTTTGAGGAGAGGGACAAGGAGAGTTCATGTCGGGAACCTGGGTCATCAATGGAAGAGGCCCTGGGAAGATTATGGTTGCGTTTTGCGGGATCTTGCCGCCAGTAGAACTCATGTTGAGCTAATGGTAATGAATTTAGACTTTGCCGTTAATGGCTTTAGATATTTGTTTGTTTTCTTTTATATGAACACTAAAATACTAAGTAGCAGCACTACATTTGGGGTTGAATTGGTGAAAGAAATCATTGGTTTCCATGTAGACTGGAGAGCACCTTGGTTCCATGTATTGGATTTTTTAATGTACGACAGTTATTTATCTATTGACTCTATGAACTGGAATCGAGACTAGAAATTGACATTGTCTTCTTATTCTGGTTTTGCTTTACAGGTACAAAATCTAATCGAGACTAGAAGTTGCCATTTTGTTCTTATTCTAACTTTGAATCCTCATATTATTGAAAAGGTAACTTCTGATCTTAGGTGCTTGTAACTTAGTCATTCTTCCACGGGACGACTAGATGGTTGAAAGTACTTTGAAGCTTCTTTAAAATCTCTGGATTGCTGAATGTATTGCTGCTTAGACATCTCTCACTTTGTCTGCACTTGAACTGAATGTTCCTTCGCCTCTAAATGCCATTGCTCTATGACTGATTAGACTAGGATACCTTCATGTATTGTATTCTTTCATAGGCATAGTTGGCAGATTGGTTTGGTTTGTTAGATCCACGCCGCTACATGCATCCATGTTGCTGCATCCACATCGTTGTTTTTGCTTGACTTCTTTCCTTTTCATGTGGAAGAGCTACTGGAACTTTTATAATAATTCTTTGTTTGTTTTCTTTTTTTTTGTGGTCGTCGTTGGCGTGGACAGGTTTCCATGGACCGGTCGTCGGCAAGACTGAAACTAGGTTGACAATACTTGGGATCGTGGACACGTTTTCGTGGATAAGTTGTGGTGGATATCGTATTTTGCTCTTATCGTGGACAAGTGACCGTGGACAAGTGGCTGTGGGCATGTTCCTTTGGAGTGCAAAGCCTGGGGCAAGAAAGGTGAGCAAGTTCGACCAAAACAGACAACAGTATCGCCCAACAACCCTATCATCTTCCTCAGTTTCAAAATCTAAAATTCAGCAACTTAACAATGTTCACGTTACGATGTATCCACGATATATTATCCACGTTACGATGTGTCCACAATACATTATGGAGACCATTATTAATGATTTGTACTTGCCTAATTTTTAAAGATAAGTACTTGCCTATTTTTTTCGGTTCCTTATGGAGACCATTCTTAATGATTCAGCTTGCTCAGGTAGAATCTCAAATTGAAAGATCAATTCTAACATGCTAGGGAATCAATTCTCTCAGCAAAATTTTAATCAACATCTTTAGAATGCAAACAACCTTAACGAAAATCAAAATTCAACACAGCTTAATTGAACTCGAGAGTATCTCTTAGTGTGTCGTGGAGGAACGTGAGTGCACTATTAAGCAAAATGGCAGAATCCTTCAAGGAAAACATAAGAGGTTCCAAAATGGCAGAATCCTTCATGAAAGACAACAAAAAGTATCAATTACATAGCAAAAAGGATAAACCAAGGCAAAAATATATGTTGATACATTCGCTCAAACTATTAAGCAATTGATAAGACTCGAGAGAAACAGTTTTTGACCAAATATAATAATCAGCATAGTTATGCAACTGATTAGAGAGTATCAGGCATGTGAACACAGTTGTTAGATTGTTAGAAACTCCCCAAAGATGCTAGAACACAAATTAACATTTAAAGAAGACAATATGTAAGTACATACAAAATCATTAAAACATTGCCCAGTTGCCCAGTTGCCATGGACATATTCGTTTAGAGTCCAAAACATTGGGGCTTTCCATATTGTTTTTAAAAACAGCTCGCACTCATACAAAAATATGAGTTTAGACGATGTCTGCTAACTTCCATTAACTCAGCATTTCAGACTTGCATTTATAAATCAAAGTTACATCTTTATGAAAAACATGTATCCACAAAAATGTACATCATCGCCGAACACAACCCATTTAAGTTCAGTACGAAGTGATACCTTGAATCTACATGACTCTCCACATCCCAGAGGAAGGACCCAAACGTCACAGCCTCCAACACAAGCCTCTTCAGTCCCTTTAAGCTGATCTTTATCTGCTCGTCCTTCAACGAATCTATTGTGCCTTGTAGTGTTTTCACAATCTCTGGCCTCCCAAACAGAGCCTCTGTATGCTTCTCGATGATCCCAACTGCTTTTCTTGATCTTATTGTAGCGTATCTCTGAAGGGTTTCTCCATCAAAGGACATGACGTATGTCTTTAACCGGGATTGTTTCGTCTCGCTGCATCCACAGAGCTGCATCCACGGGGCTGCATCCACGGAGCTGCATCCACGGCGTTGTATCCACGGCGCTGCATCCACGGCTCTGTATCCACGGCACTCCATCCATGGTGTTGTATCCACGGCGCTACAAAATGGACACATTCAAATGGACAACCTCGTTCCCAGATTGTTCCCAGATTTTGGATTTCACTAGGAAAAGTGTGATGGGATGTTCGTCAAATATACGGCGGCTGTGAAAGCTAAACAAACAGAATTTGGAGATTAATTGAAAATCAATTAATAGAAATCAGAATCGACGATCTCGGCCAACAAGAACACGAACTATTTCTGTTTGGAAAAAAACCCAGAATCCACTATCGCTCCTCCATGGTTCTCATCAGCCATTTCCATCTCAACACTCGATGCTTTAAAAAATATGTGCAGCGGCGTTGACCAGACTCGTTGATCACAGTTAATAGATGGTAACAGAATCGACGATCTTGGGCTACTAGTTGATGGTAGGCGTCGCGCGTTCGCAGATTCGCCGGTCACAATTTCCGGTAAATGACATGAAGCACCGTCGACTACAGTTACAATATTCTTTTACCTTCATTAAGGATACAATTGGGATTTCAAGTTTAACAATATAAGGAAACAGTTCACCAAAGTCCACTAGTAGCAATAAGTCCCTTTTTTGTTAGTTTCAAACTTAAAAGTGCCTTTAGATGTAATTCACTCTTTTTAATTTAGTGTCAACTAGCTTACATATTTATAATGTATTCCTATATTGAAATTCGATTGCTAAAATTAAAATCTGAGTTTCCAAAATGTTTGATTTTCTTTATTATTATGAAAATTTGTCCAAACTACCACTTTTGAAAATGTCATTTTCAATACTACCACCACTTTTTATTTAATCCTGAATAACAAATGTTCATTAGATAGATATGTTCATCAAGATTGAAAAGATGTTACTAGTTATTCCAAAGAAATTAGTCCTTTACTCTCTCATTTGAATCCTTCGTTGGAAATCTTTTTTGCTTTCGGTAACGTGACCGTTCTTCGTTTCATATGTGAAGATTCAGGTTGTGGCAGAAACAAACCCGGAGAACTATTAACACTTCGCCATCCAAAATCAGGTAAAGGGATGTAAGATTATAGGCAGGCTTGCTATATAGTGTTGTATGGCAAACTTCAGCTAGTAACATCTTATGTGGTTTGGTATCTTCGCTTATATGGCAGAAAACGGAACATGCTACTTTTTTAGTAATGGGGTGCTTCAAGAAATTCAATGGTTTAAGCTAGGCATGGGCATAAAAACCGGACCTGAAGAACCGAACCGAACCGAACCGAATTAGAAGGAACCGAACCGAACCGGAACCGACCTAAATATCCGAATGGGTTCTATATTTTTATATCTGAAAACCCGGAACCAAACCGGGAACCGAATGGGTACATTAAATACCCAAAATATAATTATATATCCAAAATATTTGTTGTATTTATACTTTAAATAACTTAAATACTCAAAATTTCAATTATAAACCAAATATATTAGTTATGTTTAGAACAAAATAACTAAAATACTCAAAATATTTGAAAATCTTTAGTTATATTTATCAAATTTTAATTATTTTAGAAATTTTTTAGATAATTTGGATATCCGGAACCGACCCGGACACGAACGGAACCGAATCAAATCCGAACCAAAAAAGCAAAATACCCGAATGGGTTCTATTCTCTAGAACCGAAATACCCGAACCCGAAAAGAACCGATCCGAACCCGAACGGGTACCCGAATGCCCAGGCCTAGTTGAAGCAATCATATGGTTCTTGGTTCTTGGGAGATTACGTTTCTCAAAGAAGACTCTACCGGAATTGAACAAGAACTATGCAGCTCAAGATGAGAAACAAACATGTAAGTTCTAGAACATAAATCATTTTACTTGTATGTTTGATTTTCAGAAATGGTGCATCTCTAATAGAGATTCTCTATGAAGTTGTTGGTATATATATGTCATTTCTTGAAGTTTAGCCTTTCAAGTGGTAATGAGATCATGGCTTTTCACTGATATCGCTTATAATATGTACAGTGGTGGATGCAATTTCAATTGTGGGAGAGTACCTGAAGACCGAGACTTGGTTGAAGCTTCTCTATGATCATCTTGGCTACCTTTTTTCTTGTGTCAAAAATCAGAATTGCCTCAATCACTTAGCAGAAGAGAATCATAAGTCCTTACAAAGGGTGTTCATTTATGACTTTGTTTATTGTTGACCCTTATGTTTGGTGCAAAGGTTTACCAATGTGAAAGATGCAAGCAAAAAGTTAGGGCTAGGAAGCAGCTAACTGTTTCTAAAGCCCCTTATTTTTTAACGGTACATCTCAAGCGGTTTGAAAGTCATAGATCGGAAAATCGACAGGAAAGACGAATTTGCCTCTGCAATTGACATGAAACCTTTTGTCAGTTGTCCCTATGTAAGTAAACTTCGTCTTGTGCTCTATATTCCATGAATTTTGCATGTTCTTACAGTTCTTAAATAATATTATTCATGGGTTTTTTTAATCTTTGAGCTTCATGATTTCCTGTATAACAATACAATACTTTTGTTGAACACGAAGGTAATTTGAAGTACACTCTATTTGGTGTGCTAGTTCATTATGGTCGAAAACATCCATTCTGGTCACTACGCCTGCTTTGTTCGCTAATAGGGTCTAAGTTTTACCCAAATAAATCAACACTGCAAGTGCACAGCAATGCAGTTGAACTATAAGGGGTTTTCGAATCCCAAGGGAAGTAGATGCTACACTATAGTTTCTAGATTCAAATTATGCTAGATCAAATCAATAAAAGTAAATTAAACTACTAAGTGAATCAGTAAATGAAATTAAAGGTTATTAAAGTTGAGGAGACTAAAGCGCTAGGCAAGGGTAATTATCAGGTTGAATCCAAGAATGTAGAAATTATGCTATCAGGAAATTATCAAGAACTGTCTAGAACTCGAAACACAAATTTAAAACTTATTAACTCTCGTTGCAGAAGTTATCTATGCCTAAATTCTAGAATTTCAAATCTCTTTGCAAATTCAAACAATTAAGACAAGCATTAAAAACAGGTTCGATTTGTTCACAAAATCCCTAAACCAAATCTCTTTGCGAATAGGTATTTTGCTCATCTATGATTAGTTCTAGTTATTAATAATGCTCTCGCATCTATTGAACAACCTAAGGTTTGATTTCTAAGTGATCAATTAAGAAACCAATATAAGCACAAATCAAGATGAAGATCCAATTGATTTCCCTAACAACAATAATAATTCTACAAACTCATCATCAACCCTAAATCACCCTAACCTAACTAGAAAACTACTCAGCCATGGTGAATGAAGTAAACATCATGAATAAAGTAATTTGCATAAAAGAGATTAATAGAAACAAAGGGGTTCGAAATCTTCTCAGATGAGTACAGAATTGTCTCCCCAAAAAGCTCCAGATCAATCTCTCTCTAAGTCTCAAAAACAGAAAATAAGATTAAAGTTGTGGCTAAACAATGCTTTCAAAACCTATTTATAGAGGTAAATTCGCGTCAGGGGCAATCTTGTAAATAATGGAAACTTCAGTTGATTTCCTTTTTCTGATAGAAGTCCGTGAAACTTGGCGGTCCCGATTGGTGTTGATCGACACCAAGGGTCAGTGTCGATCGACACCTCTTGTGTATTTCAGCTTATAACTTCATCACTTCAGCTGCTTCTCCAGAATGCTCCAATAAGTTCCAAAATCTCCCATTAAGCTTCAAATGTAGTCCATCCTGTAAAGACTCTAATATGATTCTAAAAATATCAAAGACTCTAAAAATGGACTTATATCATGGCTAAAAACTGGTAAAAACCATGATATATCAACTCCCCTAGACTTAGCTTTTGCTTGCCCTCAAGCAAAACAGAAACGTAGAATGAAGTAGAAGTTTGAAAACAGAAACATTCAGCTAACCTTCAGAACGCCACATCGAACCAACACTCTTGAATCCACATAGCATAGAACCAACCTTAGGTAGTATTTCAGTGTACTTACCACAAGCTTAACAATCTCCCTAATCCCTTTTGCTTACAAAATTTCGAACTTAAACAACAGTATTGACCAAAAGACTTATAGATTCTTTCCCTTCCTTAGTGCCTAAACAAGACATTCCTTCTACATCTCCCCTATTTTCTCTTCCCTTAGTCAACTGTTGCCCATTTTCAGGGTGTTCTACAAATCTTTTCATTGACTTTTCTCATTCTTTTTGAAGTTTTGGAATAGTGCTACTCTTACTTTTGTTCTTTGTGAGGAGACAGGTTCATGAGCTCTCACTAATATTGTTCCTTGTGAGGAGACAGACTCATGAGGATCTTTGCACTTTAGACTCTTTTTCTTTTTCTTTTCTCATGGGAAGATCAAGGAGAGACTGTAGTTTTCTTATCTTTTCAGTGCTAAAAGAGGAATCTTAGTTTGAAGCTTAGTTTGTTTTGGAAAATAAAAAATGTAATTTGACTTCAAATTCGAATCTAAAACAAAAAGGTGATGGATGATATATGAATTCTTTACAATTTCATGTCATTCCACTAATTTTACCATTAAGAAAATCATTCGACCATTATGCTGTTCTATTATTTAACTAATGCCTAAATCAAAAGTGTGTTCACTTGGTTACTTTAAAACTCCCTGAGAATTGGCAAAAAATTGACCGAATCAACGGCTGATCCGGTAATGAAGTGTTTTCTTTGCACTTTAGACTCTTTTTCTTTTTCTTTTCTCAAGGGAAGATCAAGGAGAGACTGTAATTTTCTTATCTTTTCAGTGCTAAAAGAAGAATCAAGTCCAATGAATACCAAGCTCTAAGCAGGAATCTGAACTCTCTTTGTTAGACTAATCCACTTGCAGCTTTCTACCTAGTAAAACCTCCAATCAATTGCTTATATGGCAATGGTCCTTCAAGTATCAATCTTCTGTGGTTAGTTCTTCTGAAAACTGAAAATTTCACTGATTTTGACTCAATAAAACAAAGTTTTTGACTGACTCAAATGACCCTCAAAACAAAACACAAAGTCAGTAATCACCTCCCCCAGACTTAAACAACACTGTCCCCAGTGTTATTAAGCTTGAGTTTGGTTGAAAAGGATGTAAAACAGCTTGAACCAAGAAGAGGAAAACGTGTTACCTGAACGTGCGAGTGGTGTCGATCGACACTATGATAGTGTCGATCGACACTCTGTCCAAAAACAGTGTTCAACTCGCCAAGCGTGAATGGTGTTCTGTTAGATTGTTGTTAGAGTCATCCAAACTGTTAGAAAACTCAAACAAAACGGTTAATAGCACAACATAATCATAATCTCAAAGGTGCAAACAAGTTTTGAAGCAAAGTACATAATCAATTGAAAACAAAAGCTGACTCAAAAGAAAGAAAAACTGACTCAAAGAAAAAGAAATACTAAACCAGGAATGTTTGGAATACTACTCGTCATCTGATCGCGGTGGTGTGGAAGGACGGACGCAGCCACAGTTGGACATAACTGCGATGGCGTTCCAAATGGCCTGGAAGCTCTGAACCACGTATCTCTGAAAAACATCTGGCTCCATGGGGATCTTTGGAGCAATCGGAAGGTGATGAAGACCAATAGGCTCCAAAGTGGCGTGTGCTCTGCTGCGCTTAGATGATGAAGGTCGTAAGTGATCCTCAGCTTGTGCATCCTCTGCGGATGAAGGTGCAGCGCGGGAGGAGGCACCTCTGCGTCTGGCGACGGGAGCAGCTCGTAGCAAGATCGGACTGGGCTGAAAGCTGAGACGGTGAGGTACGGTGGTGATGTGAGTGAGGTCCCTGTTAGGTAGCTGGACCAGAAGCTGCTCGGCTTACGAGTTAGTGAAAACCCATAACTTCTATGGCTTCACCCAAGTAGCTCTCTGCAAGTACTCCATATCGACTAAAGCACGCGAAGTCACAATGGAGAAAGTAGTAGTGTCTATCCCGCAATGCTGGAAGATAAGAGTGAGAAGACTACCAACAGTCTCGGGCTTGTTGCTCGATCCAGTGAAAGGCTTCGTCTTCAGTGAGACCAAGTGATGAGCAAACACAGCACCATATGAAATTATGTAGAATGACATGAAATTGTAAAGAAAATATGGTTTGAAGCTTAGTTTGTTTTGGAAAATAAAAAAAATTAATTTGACTTCTAATTTGAATCTAAAACAAAAAGGTGATGGATGATATATGAATTCTTTACAATTTCATGTCATTCCACTAATTTTACCATTAAGAAAATCATTAGACTGATCCACTTGCAGCTTTCTACCTAGTAAAACCTCCAATCAATTGCTATGGCAATGGTCCTTCAAGTGTCAATCTTTTGTGGTTAGTTCTTCTGAAAACTGAAAATTTCACTGATTTTGACTCAATAAAACAAAGTTTTTGACTGACTCTCAAGACAAAACACAAAGTCAGTAATCACCTTCCCCAGACTTAAACAACACTGTCCCCAATGTTATTAAGCTTGAGTTTGGTTGAAAAGGATGTAAAACAGCTTGAACCAAGAATAGGAAAACGTGTTACCTGAACGTGCGAGTGGTGTCGATCGACACTACGATAGTGTCGATCGACACTCTGTCCAAAAACAGTGTTCAACTCGCCAAGCGTGAATGGTGTTCTGTTAGATTGTTGTTAGAGTCATCCAAACTGCTAGAAAACTCAAACAAAACAGTTAATAGCACAACATAATCCATAATCTCAAAGGTGCAAACAAGTTTTGAAGCAAAGTACAGAATCAAATGAAAACAAAATCTGACTCAAACGAAAGAAAAACTGACTCAAAGAAACAGAAATACTAAACCAGGAATGTTTGGAATACTACTCGTCATCCGATCGCGGTGGTGTGGGAGGACGGACGCAGCCACAGTTAGACACAACTGCGATGGCGTTCCAAATGGCCTGGAAGCTCTGAACCACGTATCTCTGGAAAAACATCTGGCTCCATGGGGATCTCTGGAGCAATCGGAAGGTGATGAGGACCAATAGACTCCAAAGTGGCATGTGCTCTGCTGCGCTTAGATGATGAAGGTCGTAAGTGATCCTCAGCTGGTGCATCCTCTGCGGATGAAGGTGCCGCGCGGGAGGAGGCACCTCTGCGTCTGGGACGGGAGCAGCTCATAGCAAGATCGGACTGGGCTGAAAGCTGAGACGTTGAGGTTCGGTGGTGATGTGAGTGAGGTCCCTGTTAGGTAGTTGGACCAGAAGCTGCTCGGCTTGCGAGTTAGTGAAAGCCCATAACTTCTCTAGCTTCACCCAAGTAGCTCTCTGCAAGTAGTCCATATCGACTAAAGCACGCGAAGTCACAATGGAGCAAGTAGTAGTGTCTATCCCGCAATGCTGGAAAATAGGAGTGAGAAGACTACCAACAGTCTCGGGCTTGTTGCTCGATCCAATGAAAGGCTTCGTCTTCAGTGAGATCAAGTGATGAGCAAACACAACACCCAAATTGACGTTTCCTAGCACTCTAGACTCCTCATAAATCGCAAACCAAATGGCACGATATAGCAGCACCAGCTCATATACACGCATCTTTCCCAGCTCAGGCTTACACAGGAGTGTAGTAGCAAAGTGGCGAACAAGGTAGTGAAGGGTAGGATGGCGGATATCTGTCTGTGTAGAGGTCTTAGAATGATACCTACCATTCACGAAATGTGACCAGAAGTTCTGGTGATATGGAAGCTGTTGTGGAAGGGAGACACCAGTGGCATGCTCGTTCTCAAAACCGTAGATTCCACAGAGTTCAGGAAGTGGAATCCTGTATCGAATCCCGCGGACAAGGAAGTTCAATGTCCCTTCCAAAGCATTCTTCACCACCTCATTCATGTAGTAGACGCGAACGGTGGAGAGAAACTGTCTTACCAAATAGGGGTAAAGGTTGTATTGTTTGGTTGCAATAGTACCCATTCCAGCTCTTCGCAACAACTGCAAGACATCGTCCTTGACATCGTCTTCTGATCAGCAAATCGAGTTGGTGTGACAGCCACCTTCAGCCACGCATTGTAGAATAGCGTGTCATACTCATCCAAGTTCTCAGCAATGTCGCGGTAGACACATTCATCTTTGGCCACTTCTTCTGCTGGTGAATCCTCCCAATTTCTCCCCATTGGAATCCTCTCAGTCTCACGCTTAGGCCAAGGAGGAAGTGAGGCAATCGGTGCATCATTAGTAGTCCCAGAAGCGGACGCTTCAGTTGGTCGCGGTCTCGTAGTCCTTGGAGGCATATGAAAGCAAAAACAAAACCAAAATCAAAATCCAAAATCCGAAAATTTGTCTCATGAATTGAAAATCCGAAAAGAATGAATGTAACCGCAAATAGGCATCAATTATCAGTTGAAACTCACTCAATACCACGAATCAATCAAGTTTCAATCATAAAACCCAAGAAAAATCTCCAAATTCGCAACATTCATCATCAATTTCGAAAATTTTAAAGTCATGCAAATTAAGGGGTGAAATCCATTGGGCAATGATCTAAATCATGATATACAACTGATATGAGTCAAATTTCTTTGTGAATCCTAAATATCTTTGCGAATCCTAATAATTCAAACAAGCATTAAAGTTCGGGTTCGATTTTTCACAAAATCCTAAACCAAATCTCTTTGCGAATATGTATTTTGCTCATCTAACATTAGTTCAGGCAATTAATAATACTCTCGCATCTATTAATTAACCTAAGATCAGATTCTAGGTCATGAAGCTAAAATCAGCATTAAACACAAATCCAGATGAAGAACTCTAATGATTTTATCCTAACAATTTAATTCGACCTAACAATTCATTAATCACCTTTGAAAAACCCTAAACCTAACAAGCAAACTACTCAGACATGGTGAATAAAGAAAACATCATGAATAAAATAGTTTGCATAAAAGAAATCAATAGAAACAAAGGAGTTCCAAATTTGCTCTGAAGGAGACAAATTCTTCTCTCTAAAATCTCTCTAAAAATCTCTCTCTAAAATTATTGTGTATTATAAAAGTGGTTGCCTAAACAATGGCTGAAAAACTATATTTATAGGCTCAGGTACGAGTCTTCAATTCCCAAAAGGATTAGGAAAAGTCTTGGAGATTTCCTTTTCTTCAAAAACTGGAAACTTCTCGATTCTGGAAATTGGAAAACCTGGTGTCGATCGACACTACATGGTGTCGATCGACACCTTGCGTGTAATTCCAGTCTTGACTTCATCACTTCGTGACTTCATTCCATTAAGCTCCAAAATGCATCCAAATCTCCAATTTATCTTCAATTGTACCTGAACCTGCAAAGACTCTATATAGACTCGAAAATAGCCAAAAGACTCTATAAAAACACTTATATCATGGTCTAAAAATGGGTAAAAACCATGATATATTAACTCCCCCAGACTTAGCCTTTGCTTGCCCTCAAGCAAAACAGAAACTTAGAATGAAGTAGAAGTTTGAAAACAGGAACTTTCGATTACTTCTTCAAAACGCCACATTGATTAACACTTCTTGAATCCACATGATATAGAGCCAACCTTAGGAAATGTTCAGTGTACTTACCACAAGCTTAGCAATCTCCCAGTTCGAATCCAGATCCTTTCCTTGGTAATTTTTTGAACTCTAACAGTGGTATTGCCACAGAACTTTACAGATTCTTTGCCCTTCCTTAGTGCCTGAACAAGACATTTTCATACAGCTCCCCTATTTTCTCTTCCCTTAGTCAACTTCTGCCCATTTTCAGGGTGTTCTAAGATCTTTTCATTGACTCTTCTTATTCTTTTTGGGATCTCTGGAATAGTGCTACTCTCTACTTGTGTTCCTTGTGAGGAGACGTGGTCAAGAGCATCACTAATATTGTTCCTTGTGAGGAGACAGACTCATGACAAGGCATTATTCCCAGACTTAAACTCTTTTTCTTTCTTTTCTTAAGGGAAGATCAAGGAGATACTGCAATTGCCTATCTGTTCGGACTGAAAGAGGAATCAAGTTCTGCGCATACCTAGTTCTTATAAGGGGATCTGAACTCGCCCTGTTAGATTGATTCCACTTGCAGCTTTCTACTTAGTAAGTCCTGCAATCAACTCTTATAGCAATGGTTCTTCAAGTGTCAACTTCTTGTGGTTAGTTCCTAGAAAAATCGAAAATTCCCACTAATTTTGACTCAATAAAACAATTTTTGAAAACTTTTGACTCAAGACTCTCAAAACAAAACACAAAGTCAGTAATCACCTCCCCCAGACTTAAACAACACTGTCCCCAGTGTTATCAAGCCCGAAGTTAGCTAAAAGAAAGATTAGAAACAACTTAAAAGACCAGATAGAAGACTTACCTTCGTCTACGCGTGGTGTCGATCGACACCTAGTAGTGTCGATCGACACTGGTCAAGGTCGAGTCCAATGTCTCCTTTTTCAACTGACTGGAACTAGGAATTAAGTAAAACCAAAACAAAATAAAAATAAAAACGTACCTAACAGTGGGTTGCCTCCCACTCAGCGCTCGTTTTCAGTCATTAGCTTGACTGTGTCGGAGTTCAGACGTCTGGTGGATCAGAGGGTGGCATTGAATGCTTCCCAGACGAATGTCTTCTCATCCATGGCGGTGTATAAGCAGTAAGTGCATGAGATCGACCAAGGAAATGAGGAACAGCAGCAGGGTGGGCCTTGAGGTCGGGTGGGACACTTCGTTTTCCTGCAGCATCATCAAAAGAAATACCAAGCCCTCTACGAGAATCTCGTGGCTTGCATAAGTGTGAAACATCTTTTGAACATTTGGGTTTCTTATTAACAAGATCAGGGGGTTTGGAATTGATTCCAGGAAATGTGTACCTTTGCTTCCTTCGAGGTTTCTGATCTATAGGACGTGGAGGCATCTGTTTGACCACTGGTGATGGATTTGAATCATTGGAAGCAGCTTCTGGTGCGATCCGCGTAGGGTGGCGATCGACACAGAGGGTATCGATCGACACTGACTCTACAGCTCGAATCTCTGCACTTTTTCTGCAGTTCATCTCTGCAATCTTTGCTTCCATGATGAAAACGTCTTCCTCCATTGGTTTGTCATTGATTAGAGCTTCATCTTCGCCCATAGTCCTGAAGATATGATTGTTTCCACTCCAATCTTCAAGCTCCACAGCTTCCTCAGAATTCTCAGCTAATGCTTCTTGAACAACCAGTTTTTTCACTTGCTCTTTAGAATCCAGCTCCTCTCCAGCGATCACAGCAATACATGAGATGTGCTTGGAAATTTCAGTAGTAGGGATAGCTTTGTAGAACACTTCTTTGTCAACATTAGAGAAAGACATTCTCTTATTGGGCATGTCTACAATAGCTCCTACTGTGGCCATGAATGGTCTTCCAAGGATGAATGGCATGATAGACGTTCTGCTTACTTCCACAACCTGAAAATCAGTTGGAACCAGGCAACTCCCAACTTTGACAAGTAGGTTTGGAATTGTACCATATGAGACTGCGGTAGAAGAATTGGCAAATTCAAGAGTCATGCTTGAAGGGTGAATGTCAGCAATCCCCAGCTTCTCTGCAATGTCTTTTGTCATGAGGTTCACGCTAGCTCCTGAATCGCAGAGGGATTGTTTAAACTCAACTCCACCAATGGAGCATGGAACCATAAACATCCCAGGATCTTCAACCTTAAGCAGCTGCTTCATTGGTGGTGGTGTTTCCCTTGCTTTGTGAAAGAGTTCTTCCATCTCTTCAAATCTTTCTCTGTTATTCTGGAAGAAAGCACATAAGGGATACCTCTCATAAGCTTCATCAAAGGAGAGCTCCTTGGGAATCATCTCCACCCTCTTATTGAAAACAGCTAGTTTCTCTGCACTAATGGGCGGCCTGAGATGCTTGGGTAGAGGGAGATTTGGAACCTTGGTCTTGTAGACACTTCCTGATGCAACTTGTGAAGCTTTAGGCGTGTTTGTCCAAGTCTGGGAAGGGTGTCGATCGACACCCCGCTGGTGTCGATCGACACTAAGCATTTGTGTCGAGGATGTTACGTCGATCGAGCTCGATTCGTCTGCTTTCTCCTTGGTTGTCGATCGACACACAGTAGTGTCGATCGACATAGACTCCACAGCATATTCTACATCTTCAAACTCCTCGATTTCTTCAGTACTTAACCCTCTTTTCTGCGCAGGCTGAAAGTTCCCTTCATTCTGGATCTTGATGGCATTCACATGGTGTCTGGGATTCACATCTGTCTTTCCAGGAAGACATCCTTCTTGTCTCTTCAAATTTCCAGCAGTTTGTGCTACTTGAACATCCAATTGTCTGACATGAGTGCCTAGAGACTCAATTTTTCAATTCAGATCCGTGTACAAGGCATCAATCTTCCCATTGAAGTCCACGTTCATCTTCTGTTGACCTTCCAGAATTTGCTCTAGCATAGACTCCATCTTATTATCTTGTGCAGGAGGCTTTTGGTAAGAGGAAGAACCATAAGTTCTGTTGAAATTGTTGCTCTGAAAAGCCTTCTGGTAGGAAGAACCATAACCTTGCTGATTGTTGAACCTCTGTCCTTGAAAACCAGCACCATTGATGTAGTTGACCTCTTCTTGCTCTCGCTCAAAGGTTTCTACTTCATTAGCAAAATGGACTTGCTTTTTCCCATCAAGATGTCCAGCTTCTTGTTGACTTCAGCAATTTGGTTTCCTCCAGCTACTCCTGCGTTTTGTCTTCTCTCGAAGTCTGCGTTCTTGGTGCTGTTACTAGAGGCCAAATTCTCTATAAGCTCTACTGCACCTTCTGGGAATCTTGTGTTGAAGTTGCCATTGCTTGCTGCATCTAAGGCCATCTGGTACCTCCAGTCGATCCCGCGGTAGAATATTCCAATAAGCTGCGGCTAGCTGAAACCATGATGTGGGCAGTCCCTCTAGTAAGATCTGAACCTCACCCAAGAAGCTTTGAATGCTTCAGTGGGTCCTTGCGAGAATGTAGTTATCTTCGTCCTCAGCTCCTCGGATCTCGCGTCATCAAAGAAATTGCACAGGAATGCATTCTTTGTATCTTCCCATGTAGTCAAGGATCCTGGTGGCAACTGCTTCAGCCAGTATGATGCATCTCCAGCAAGCGAGTAAGGGAAAAGCTTGCAGAAGAGATAATCATATGTAACTCCATTGGCCTTAATGCTTGAAGCCAAGTCTTCGAATCTCTCGATATGATCCATAGGGTGCTCATTAGGAAGACCATGGAAGGGATGCTGAGCCACCAATGTGCAGTAAGCAGGCTTCAGCTCGAAGTCATTCCTTTGGAAAGCAGGAGGACGGATCGCAGCTCTATTAGCATAGAACTGGTTTGGGCGGTTGTACTCGCCTAATGTTCTTCCACGTCCATCTTCTGCAGCTTCGACGATGATGGCGCCAGCCTCATCAAGTCTCTGTCCTTGGGCGTTCCTTCTGTTGCCCTGTAGGTCAACAAAGTCGCCAGCCTTGTTGCGTATCATGATCACAAGATCAGCCATCTCTGTCCGCGCAAGGTGTCGATCGATGCTGTTAGTGTCGATCGACGCTGAGGTTTGGTGTCGATCGATGCTAGATGTGTCGATCGACGCTCTTGCAGTCTTGCGGTTCGTACGTTCCAAACGACTTATTTTCTGGTTGAGTGCGATTAGTTCTTTGTCTTTGTTGCTTCTGGTACTTAGCATGCACCTGAAAGCAAAAAGTAAAAACTAAATTAGTAACCAAAAACAAAAATTAAAAACCTAGACAAAATTCTAATACTAGAAATCTGTAGGCAACTAATCTCCTTCCCCGGCAACGGCGCCAAAATTTGATATGGGTCAAATTTACCCTAAGCAACTCTCTCAAATTAAGAGATCAGTTGTAGTACTTAGGGATCGAATCCACAGAGAAGGGATAGTCACACAGCAGTTTTCTAAATTCGAATTAAGCTAAGAAGAAATATGGAATTAAAAACAGAAAGCAATTAAAAGCGATGTAAGTTCAGGAGACGAAACGCTAGGTTCAGGGAAATTCTCAGGTGATCTAAATTGCAGGTCTAGACAGGATGTTAGGAATTATTAAGCACTGTTCTTGAACTCGAAACACTAATGTAAAATCAACCAACTCTCGCTGCGAAGATTATCTATGTCTAAACCCTAGAATTCCAAATCTCTTTGCAAATTCAAACAATTCAGACAAGCATTAATATCAGGTTCGATTGTTCACAAAATCCTAAACCAAATCTCTTTGCGAATAGGTATTTTGCTCATCTAACATTAGTTCAGGCAATTAATAATACTCTCGCATCTATTAATCAACCTAAGATCAGATTCTAGGTCATGAAGCTAGAATAAGCATTAAACACAAATCCAGATGAAGAACTCTAATGATTTTATCCTAACAATTTAATTCGACCTAACAATTCATTAATCACCTTTGAAAAACCCTAAACCTAACAAGCAAACTACTCAGACATGATTAATGAAACAGAAATCATAACTTGAATAGAAAGCATAAAAGAAATCAATAGAATAAATAAAGGGAGTTCCAAATTTGCTCTGAAGGAGTCAAATTCTTCTCTCCAAAAACCTAAACTTCTATGATTCTTAAAGTATGAGATTATGCCTAAACAATGGCTGAAAAACTATATTTATAGGCTCAGGTACGAGTCTTCAATTCCCAAAAGGATTAGGAAAAGTCTTGGAGATTTCCTTTTCTTCAAAATATGGAAACTTCTCGATTCTGGAAATTGGAAAACCTGGTGTCGATCGACACTACATGGTGTCGATCGACACTACATGGTGTCGATCGACACCTTGCGTGTAATTCCAGTCTTTACTTCATCACTTCGTGACTTCATTCCATTAAGCTCCAAAATGCATCCAAATCTCCAATTTATCTTCAATTGTACCTGAACCTGCAAAGACTCTATATAGACTCGAAAATAGCCAAAAGACTCTATAAAACACTTATATCATGGTCTAAAAATGGGTAAAAACCATGATATATCAACAACCTAAATAAGCATGATTCAAGCAATAAATCATGCTAAAGAGGTCAAATTCGAGATTTTTCACCTTAGGGTCGAAACTGAAATTGGAAGATTTGAAGAACATACATTTGCAGATTGAAAGAATGGACTATGCATTATGAAAGAGGACGAAAATCCGCACGGATTAGAGCTTTGAATCACTCAAATCCGTTGAGAAACAAAGATTTTTGGATTTGTGAAAATTGTGTTATAAGGGTTTCGAGTTTAAGTGTTTGGGGAATAAGAGAGAAATGTCGGGTTTTTAAAGAATTACATGTGTCCCCGCATGGTGTCGATCGACACCCATGTATGGTGTCGATCGACACAGATCGTGTCGAGCCCCTTTTTTTTTTTTTTTTTTTTTTGAAGAAACAAAACAAAAAACTTATTAGTAAAACCAAAAAAAAAAAAAAATACTTACCAGTGGGTTGCCTCCCACTAAGCGCTCGTTTAACGTCAATAGCTTGACTGTTCAGGTGGGTTTAAATGGCAGGTGCATTAGCTAAAGACACTATGTGTCCTTCTGGCTTCTCAGCTTGAGCCTAATAATGCTTCACCCTTTGTCCATTCACGGTGAACTCCTCGCCTTTCGAGTTTGTTAAACCACGGCTCCATATGGTCTGACCTCTTTGATGGTGAAGGGACCTGACCAACGTGAACGCAATTTAGCAGGAAACAATTGCAAATGAGAGTTATACAGAAGTATCTGGTCATTTGGTTCGAAGTTTTTGGAGACGATCTTCTTATCATGATATGTCTTAGTCCTTTCTTTGTAGATATTTGAGTTTTCATAGGCATGATAACGAAGTTCGTCTAGCTCGTTGAGCTGTACTAGGCGCCTTTCTGCAGCAGGCTTCAAGTCGAAATTCATCTTCTTGATAGCCCAATGTGCCTTGTGTTCCAATTCTACAGGAAGATGACACGCTTTGCCATAGAGTAGCTGGAATGGTGTAGTCCCAAGTGGTGTCTTGTAGGCAGTCCTGTAGGCCCAAAGTGCATCATCAAACTTCACAGCCCAATCCTTCCTGGTATTGCCCACTGTCTTTTCCAGGATTTGTTTGATCTGTCTGTTGGAGACTTCAACTTGTCCACTTGTTTGAGGATGATAAGGAGTGGCCACACGATGTTGAACGTCATGCTTCTTCAACAGCTTGTTGAATACCTTGTTAATAAAGTGAGAACCACCATCACTTATAACAATCCGAGGCACTCCGAATCTTGGAANTTGTTAATAAAGTGAGAACCACCATCACTTATAACAATCCGAGGCACTCCGAATCTTGGAAAAATGATGGTTCGAAACAGCTTGAGAACCACCGCGGCATCATTGGTTTTAGAAGCAATTGCTTCCACCCACTTAGATACATAGTCCACAACAACCAAGATGTACTGTTTCCCAAAAGATGAGGGAAAAGGACCCATGAAGTCGATGCCCCAGCAATCAAAGACTTCAACTTCAAGGATGAAGTTTTGTGGCATCTCATGTCTCTTGATGATTTTCCCCCGTCTTTGATAAACATCGCATTGAGTGGTGAAGAGCTGCGCATCCTTGAACATAGTAGGCCACCAAAAGCCTGCTTGGAGAACATTGGACACTGTCTTGAAAATAGCAAAGTGTCCAGCATACTCTGAACCATGGCAGTGAAACAACACGTCTTGAGCTTCAGACTCTGCAATGCATCTTCTGTAAACATTGTCTGAACAATGTTTGTACAAGTAAGGCTCATCCCAATAATACCTCCTAAGGTCTCTCATGAACTTTTTCTTCTCATAATTCTTGAGATGCTTAGGTTCAATATCAGCAGCCAAGAAGTTCACAATGTCAGCATACCACGGCCTATTGGAATCAGAAACAGCAAAGATGGGTTGCTGAAACACCTCGTTCAAGATCTTTTGAAGTTATGTTGCAGTTTGCGACGGGTGTCGATCGACACTCGTGATTTTTGTCGCGAGCTCGTATCGATCGGAACTGTGTCGCAATTTTTCCCCAAATCTGCAGAGGGGTGTCGATCGACACTAGGCTTTTCTCTGCACAATGTTGCAGATTTTCCGAACTCATGGCTTGAAAACGAGTCTCAACGAAGTAGACATTCTCTTCAGACAGAAAATCATCAATGGGAACGTCATCCTCGATCCTAATCCTTGAGAGATGGTCAGCTACTCCATTCTCAACTCCTTTCTTGTCTTTAACTTCTATGTCAAACTCTTGAAGAAGCAAAATCCATCTTAACAACCTTGGCTTGGCATCCTTCTTCTGCATTAAGTACTTCAAGGAAGAATGATCTGTATGAACTATCACCTTGGAACCAACAAGGTACTGTCAAAATTTCTCAAAATCAAACACCACAACTAACAGTTCCTTCTCAGTGGTTGCATAGTTCTTTTGAGCATCATCGAGTGTTCTGCTGGCATAGTAGATGGCATGAAGCTTCTTGTCTTTCTTTTGTCCCAACACAACTCATACAGTGAAGTCGCTGGCATCACACATTACATCAAAAGGCAAATCCCAATCCGGAGGTTGAACAATCGGAGCACTCACCAAAGCTTGCTTGATCTGTTCAAAGGCTGAAAGGCACTCTGCAGTGAACTCAAATTTCACATCTTTGCAGAGAAGAGCAGTGAGTGGTCTTGCAATCTTGCTGAAATACTTGATGAATCTTCTATAGAACCCAGCATGACCCAGAAAACTCCTCACTGATTTGACAGAATCAGGTGCTTGCAAAGTCGTCAGCACTTCAATCCTGGCGCGCTCTACTGCGATCCCTTCTGCTGAAACTTTGTGTCCAAGTACAATGCCATCTTTGACCATAAAGTAGCACTTTTCCCAGTTCAGGACTAGGTGCTTCTCTTCACATCGCTGCAATACTGCGCATAAGTTCTCCAGACAGCCTTTAGAAGATGACCCATAAACAAATAAGTCATCCATAAAGACTTCCATAAACTTCTCAATCATGTATGTGAAGATGGACATCATTCATCGTTGGAAGGTCGCAGGAGCATTACAAAGTCCGAATGGCATTCTGCGATATGCAAATGTACCGTAAGAACATGTAAACGTGGTCTTCTCCTGGTCATCTGGATGGATAGAAATCTGGAAGAATCCTGAATAGCCATCAAGGAAACAGTAGTAGGGATGATTCGCCAATCTTTCCAGCATCTGATCGATGAAAGGCAATGGAAAGTGATCCTTCCTGGTCGCAACATTGAGCTTCTTGTAATCTATGCACATCCTGTGTCCGGTGACAGTCCTTGTAGGAATCAGCTCATCCTTCTCATTCTTTAGCATTGTGACTCCTCCTTTCTTAGGAACCACATGAACTGGACTGGCCCAAGCATTGTCTGAAATGAGATAGATGATCCCAGCTTCTAGGAGCTTCATAATCTCTTTCTTGACCACTTCCTTCAGGTTCGGATTCAGCCTTCTTTGATGTTCGATTGATGACTTTGTCTCATCCTCAAGGTGAATCCGATGCATACACAAGTCTGGCGAGATACCTGAAATGTCATCAAGAGAATAGCCAAGAGCTTTGCGAAATTTGTGCAGCTTGCTTAGCAATAAAGTGAGGTCTGCATTGTTTAAAGAAGCATTTACAATCATAGGATAAGTTGAGTTTGGTCCAAGAAAGCGTACCTTAGTCCTGCAGGGAGCTGTTTTAGCTCAACTTTTGGAGCTTTAGCCTCACTCCAGTCGCCTAGTGTCGCAGCCTTTGCAAATGTGCTAACTAGTTCCTCTTGTGTGACCAATTGCAGGACTTGCTTGCTAGCATCCATCATCTTTGTGTAACCCGCATCATCATCGTCTAAGTGCTCAACCTATGTTGTAGAAGTCGTCAAAGCTCTCTCCAAATGGTATGTAGGATGGTCCTCTTGGAAGATCTCTTCAGCAAGGTTGGTGAGTGAATTGACATAGAAGGTATGTCCATCGATCGTTGGCCTTTTCATCAGCTTCTCCATGTCAAAATTCATCACCAAATCTCCAACATTCAGCGCAATTCTTCCCTTTCTCACATCAATGATAGCTCCAGCTGTAACCAAGAATGGTCTGCCTAGAATGAGAGGATCTTTGGGTTCCTCGTCATAAGCCAGAACCACAAAATTTGTGGGAATCAAACAATTTCCCACTTTAATATGAACATCCTCCAAGACATCTTCAGAGATCCTTATGGATTGATCAACAAGGACTAAAGAGATCTTTGTGGCCTTGAAATAAGTAATGTCCAGCCTAAGAGAAACTGAAAGAGGCATAAGATTGACACTTGAACCCAAATCGCAGAGACACCTCCCAAACTTGTCTGAAAAGATCGAACAATCAAGAACAAAACTTCCAGGATCTGAGAGCTTTTCTGGAATCCTATTCTGAATCACAGGGCTGACTTGTTCTGATATCATCATGACTCCTTCTTCCATATCCATGTTCTTGGTCATCATTCCCTTCAGGTATCTCCTTATCACATGAGTGGTTCTAATGGCATCTATCAAAGGGATTTCAACCACTAGTCTGTCCATGATAGCCTTGCATCTGGCATCAAGTAGCTACTTCTTAGACTTCTTTGGTATCAAGGGGAAATGGATCTTCGGTTTGTATACTCTTTCCTCTGCATTTTTTGGTTGTTTGAGCTGAGTTGACGACGTCTGAGAAGGGCATCAATCGACACAATCCGGGTGTCGATCGACACTCGCTTTTGATGTCGACTTCTTCTCGTCGTCTGGTCTTGATGTGTCGCGATCTTCAATGGGTGTCGATCGACACTGGCTCCGCAGGATCAGATTCTCCATCTTCAATGTCTTCAACCTTCACGAATTCTTCAGCACTGAGACCTCTTTTCTGCACAGGCTGAAGGTTCTTTCCACTTCTCAATGTGATGGCATTCACATGGCGTTTGAGATTAGTATCAGTCTTTCCTGGAAGAAATACTTATTGCCTGTTAATAGCTCATGCGGTTTGGGCCACTTGAATGTTCAATTTCTTCATATGAGAGTTCAAGCTCTCGATTTTTTCATTCAAGTCTTGGTACAGTGAATCCATCTTCCCATTGAAATCCACTTTCATCTTCTGCTGTCATTCTAGAATATGTTCTAGCATAGATTTCATCTCGTTGTCTGCAGACTTCGCCGGTGGACTCTGATAGGAAGAAGAACCATAGCTCCTTGTGTAATTGCTGTTCTGGAATGGGGGTTTTTGAATATAACCAGAAGAGTTTTGATTTCCTGTGAAGGAGTTCTTTTGATAGTTCCCATTAAAGCCCCTATTCCCTTGTTGATTCCCGAACCTTTGGCCTTGAAAGCCACCTCCATTGATGTAGTTGACATCTTCTTCCTCACATTCATCATTAGGCTCGAATTTCTCTACCTCATTAGCAAAGTGAAATTGCTTCTTGCTCACCAAAATGTTGTGTATGTTGTCCAGCTTCGCCTTAACCTCAGCTATTTGGCTTCCTCCATTTGCACAAGCATGTTGTTTCCTCTCAAAGTCCGCATTCTTGGTGTTGTTGCAAGAGGCCAAATTCCCTATAAGCACCATCGCATCATCTGGATATCTGGTGCTGAAGTTGCCATTTCTCGCAGCGTCTAAGGCCATCTGGTACCTCCAATCGATCCCTCGGTAGAAGATTCCTAGTAACTGTGGCTCGCTGAAACCATGATGCGGGCAGTCTCTCTGGTAAGCTCTAAACCTTACCCAAGAAGCCTTGAATGCTTCAGTAGGTCCTTGGGAGAATGCAATGATCTTTATCCTCAGCTCTTCGGATCTTGCATCATCAAAGAAGTTGCATAAGAATGCATTCTTTGTGTCATCCCAAGTGGTTAAGGATCCTGGATCCAACTGCTTCAGCCAGTATGATGCATCGCCAGCAAGCGAGTAAGAGAAAAGCTTGCAGAAGAGATAACCATTGGACACTCCATTATCCTTAATGCTTGATGCCAAGTCCTCAAATCTCTCAATGTGGTCCATGGGGTGCTCGTGAGGAAGACCATGGAAGGAATGCTGAGCCACAAGTGTGTAGTAGGCAGGCTTCAGCTCAAAGTCATTCCTCTGGAAGGCAAGAGGACGGATCGCAGCTCTGTTTGCATAGAACTGGTCCGACCTGTTGTAATCGCCAAGCGTTCTTCCACGTCCAGCATTCGCAGGTGCGACTTGTATTGCTTGCTCGATGATCACAGCTCCATTCTCATCAAGTCTCTGGCCTCGGTTGTTCCTTCTGTTCCCTTCAATATCCACGAAGTTACCAGCTTCATCACGAATCAAAATCACAGGCTCAACCATCTCTTCCTGCGAAGGATGTCGATCGACGCTAGTGTTGGTGTCGATCGACGCTAGTGTTGGTGTCGATCGACACTCTTGCAGATTTTTGGTTTGTGCGTTCTAGACGGCTGAGCTCCTGGTTGTCGAGTTTGATTAGCTCCTTTTCTTTGTTGCTCCTGGTATTGCGATTATGCATACACTTGAAACCAGAAATAAGAAACTAAATCAATTAGTACCCAAAACAAAAACAAAACCTAGTCAAAATCCTAATACTAGATTTTGTAGGTAGCTATTGCTTCCCCGGCAACGGCGCCAAAAACTTGATAGGGTCTAAGTTTTACCCAAATAAATCAACACTGCAAGTGCACAGCAATGCAGTTGAAGTATAAGGGGTTATCGAATCTCAAAGGAAGTAGATGCTACACTATAGTTTCTAGGTTCAAATTATGCTAGATCAAATCAATAAAAGTAAATTAAACTACTAAGTGAATCAGTAAATGAAATTAAAGGTGATTAAAGTTCAGGAGACTAAAGCGCTAGGCAAGGGTAATTATCAGGTTGAATACAAGAATGTAGAAATTATGCTACCAGGAAATTATTAAGAACCGTCTAGAACTCGAAACACAAATTTAAAACCAATTAACTCTCGTTGCAGAAGTTATCTAGGCCTAAATTCTAGAATTTCAAATCTCTTTGCAAATTCAAACAATTAAGGCAAACATTAAAAACAGGTTCGATTTGTTCACAAAATCCTTTAACCAAATCTCTTTGCAAATAGGTATTTTGCTCATCTATGATTAGTTCTAGTTATTAATAATGCTCTCGCATCTATTGAACAACCTAAGGTTTGATTTCTAAGTGATCAATTAAGAAACCAATATAAGCACAAATCAAGATGAATATCCAATTGATTTCCCTAACAGCAATAATAATTCTACAAACTCATCATCAACCCTAAATCACCCTAACCTAACTAGAAAACTACTCAGACATGGTGAATAAAGTAAACATCATGAATAAAGTAATTTGCATAAAAGAGATTAATAGAAACAAAGGGGTTCGAAATCTTCTCAGATGAGTACATAATTGTCTCCCCAAAAAGCTCTGAATCAATCTTTCTCTAAGTCTCAAAAACAGAAAATAAGATTAAGGTTGTGGCTACACAATGCTTTTAATACCTATTTATAGAGGTAAATTCGCGTTAGGGGCAATCTTGTAAATAATGGAAACTTCAGCTGATTTCCTTTTTCTGATAGAAGTCCGTGAAACTTGGCTGTCCCGATTGGTGTCGAGACACCTCTTGTGCATTTCGGCTTCTAACTTCATCACTTCGGCTGCTTTTCCAGAATGCTCAAATAAGTTCCAAAATCTCCCATTAAGCTCCAAATGTACTTCATCCTGTAAAAACTCTAATAGAACTCTAAAAATACCAAAAGACTCTATAAAATGGACTTATATCATGGCTAAAAACCGGTAAAAACCATGATATATCATTCACACTTCAAGTGGAATGTGGTATTCCCTTGATGACAATATGGTAAGCAGCGGTGTTCAACGTTCTCTGGGTTGCAAAGTTTTGGTTTGAGAATTTTGGCCATATGACACTTTTCCTAACTGTCTTTAGTTTTTAAACACTTTAGAATTGTGTCTTTGTCATATCGACACAAACCTCTCTACAAGATTAGAAATGTGATTACATTTGAGTATTATAATATGCTTCTTTTGAAATGAAGGTTTGACTACAAACTTTGAAATTTTGTTGCAGTTTAATATATAAGAGAGACTTAAAATCAATTTGGATTTAAAAGTGTTTTAAAATCATTTTAAAATTACTAATTCATATTCTCTATAAACAAAATTCATATATACAACAAGTATGACAAACACAACTTGGATGGTTAAACACCCCCTCTTGAAAAATCAAGTGTTCACTGGTTCAAACTTAAGAATATAAAAGCCCTTTTAAAAATCATTTTTAAAGTTTTTATAAGGATTTAAAAGTAT
Source organism: Alliaria petiolata (assembly GCA_020283515.1). Taxonomy (NCBI): domain Eukaryota; kingdom Viridiplantae; phylum Streptophyta; class Magnoliopsida; order Brassicales; family Brassicaceae; genus Alliaria; species Alliaria petiolata. The sequence goes on from JAHZTW010000001.1 coordinate 37,672,352, forward strand.
TTTAAAATCATTTTTAAATGACAAATTCGTATTCTCTGTAAACAATTAAATTCATACGTATACCGAGTATGACAATACAGGCTGGATAGTTAAACACCCTTCTTGAAAAATCACGGGTTTCCTCGTTCGAACTTCTTTGGATATAAAAGCCCTTTTTAAAAATCATTTTTAATGTTTTTATAAGGATTTAAAAGTGTTTTAAAATCATTTTAAATGACTAATTTGTATTCTCTATAATTAAATTCATATGTCCAACAACTATGACAACACAGACTGGGTGGTTGAACATTCCTCTTGGAAAATCGAGGCTTTCCTGGTTCGAGCATTTTGGGATATAAAGACCATTTTAAAAATCATTTTTAATGTTTTTATGAGGATTTAAAAGAGTTTTAAAATCATTTTTATATAACTAATTTGTCTTCTCTATAACTAAATGACTAATTCGATGGTCCCCTAATTCGAGCATCATCGGAATATAAAAGCACTTTTTAAAAATCATTTTTAAATGACTAATTCGTATTATCTATAACCAATTAAATCCATATGTCTAACAACTATGACAACACAGCCTGGGTGATTAAGCCCCCCTCTTGGAAAATCACGAGATCCCTGGTTCGAACTTCCTGGGAATATAAAAGCCCTTTTAAAAATCATTTTAAATGTTTTTATAAGGATTTAAAAGTGTTTAAAATTATTTTTAAATGACTAATTCATCTTCTCTATAAACAATTAAATTCATATGTACAACAAGTATGACAATACAGCATGGATGGTTAAACACCACTCTTAGGAAATCACGGATTCCATGGTTCGAGCTTTCTGGGTTATAAAAGCGTTTTTTTAAATCATTTTTAAATAACTAATTCGTATTGTGTATAAACAATTAAATTCATATGTACAACAAGTATGACAACATAGCATGAGTGGTTAAACACCCTTCTTGAAAAATCGAGGATTCATGGATTCGAGTTTCCTAGATATATAAAAGCCTTTTTTGAAAATCATTTAAAAAGTTTTTATAAGGATTTAAAAGTGTTTTAAAATCATTTTTAAATGACTAATTTGTATTCTCTATAAACAATTAAATTCATACATACAACAAATATGACAACGCAGCCTTGATGGTTAAAAACCTCTCTTAAAAATTACGGGTACACTGGTTCGATTTTCTTGGGGATATAAAAGCCCTTTTAAAAATAATTTTTAAAGTTTTTTATAATAATTTAAAATTGTTTTAAAATCATTTTTAAATGATTAATTCGCATTCTCTATAAACAATTAAATTTACATGTAAAACAAGTATGACAATACAACCTGGGTGGTTAAACACCGCTCTTAGAAAATCACGGGTTCCCTGGTTCGAGCTTCTTGATATATAAAAGCTTTTTTAAAAATCATTTTAAATGACTAATTTGTATTGTGTATAAACAATTAAATTCATACGTACAATAAGTATGACAACACAGCCTGAGTGGTTAAACACCCTTCTTGGAAAATCAAGGATTCACCGGTTCGAGTTTCCTGGATATATAAAAGCCTTTTTAAATCATTTTAAGAGTTTTTATAAGGATTTAAAAGTGGCTTAAAATTATTTTTAAATGACTAATTTGTATTCTTTATAAATAATTAAATTCATACATACAACAAGTATGACAACACAGCCTGAGTGGTTAAAAACCTCTCTTAAAAATTACGGGTACGCTGATTCGAGTTTCTTGGAGATATAAAAGCCCTTTTAAAAATTATTTTTAAAGTTTTATAAAAATTTAAAAATTATTTTTAAAGTTTTATAAAAATTTAAAAATGTTTTTAAATCATTTTTTAAATGATTAATTCGTATTCTCTATAAACAATTAAATTCAAATGTACAACAAGTATGACAACACAGCCTGGGTGGTTAAACACCTCTGTTAAAAAGTCTCGGATTCCCTGGTTTGAGTATCTTGAGGATATAAAAGCCCTCTTTTAAAATTTATTTTTAAAGTTTTTATAAGGATTTAAAAGTGTTTTAAAATTATTTTTAAATGACTAACTCGTATTCTCTATAAACGTACAGCATTTCGAACCTTTTTATAAAGATTTTTTAAATGATATAGAATCATTGTAAGGGTTTATAAAGTTTTGTTCATCATTCTTATAATAAAATAATCCACTTGATTAACTACAACATGGGGAGACTTATGAAAGGTTTTACACTGTTTTATAAAACATAGATCAGTTTTCAACATAAACAGTTGGTCGTACTTAAGTAAATGTTATAAAAAAAAACAATACCACATATTTCACTGATCCATCTCTCTAGTCAATAATTAACCTTCATGCTATATTCCAGAGATTTCTTCATCATCAGTCACGCATCTGCAAGTTCTTGGGATCCGTAGTTTGAGTTCCAATTATTTTTATAACAATTTAAAAATCTCTTTTTAAATCTTTATAAATGAATAATATATCATTTTGAAAAAAACGTTTTTTACATTAAACAATAGAAGTATAATCAAATATGTGTGTGACTTTGTGGTTATACGCATTTGCAAGTTCTTGGGATCCCTAGTTTGAATCCCAATTATTTTTATAACAATTTAAAAATATTTCTTTAAATCTTTATAAATGAGTAATATATCATTTTGACAAAAAAACATTTTTTACATTAAGCAATAGAATTATAATCAAATATGTGTGTGACTTAATGGTCACATATGCACGTTCTTGAGATCTCTAGTTTGAGTTCTAATTATTTTAATAACAATTTAAAAATCTCCTTTTAAATCTCTATAAATGAACAATTCATCATTTTGACTAAAAAATGTTTTTTACATTAAACAATAGAAGTATAATCAAATATGTGTCTAGTGGTATACGCATCTACAAGTTCTTGCGATCTCTAATTTGAGTTCCAATTATTTTAATAACAATTTAAAAATCTTCTTTTAAATCTTTATAAATAAGTAATTCATCATTTTGACAAAAGAACGTTTTTTACATTAAGCAATAATAGAAGTATAATCAAATAAGCTTTCCACAAAACACAGACACTTGGCTGCTGCATAATCAATCATACTATAATCAATCCTCCTATAAACAATCCCGCAACAAAAGGAATAAAGTACAGTTTTTTTTTAAACAAAAACTTGAAAGCAAAAACAAACAGTGCTCTGAACTTTGGTGAACAACCTGTCTTTGACACTTGAGCATGGTTCCATCATCTCAAGTTAGCGGCAACATAGCCAACAGAGCCTTTAGTCACTTTGTATAGATACAGTAATGGAGTGTTCCCTATTAACTAAATCTATATATAAAGGAGAATGAAGTCTCTTCTTATGCATCCATATCATCACACATGCTCTAAAATTGTGACACATCATCTATTCAATTTATTAATTTTAAGTTTTTTTTCTCATTTATTATATTTTATGTCATTTTATTTTTTAATAACTAACATTAATAGATATAATATTTTTAAATAGAAGTTGAAAAAGCATTTCATTATAAAAGATAATAAATATATAATTTTTAAAAACTAATTTAATCATTTTTCGTTTTATCACATTTATTTATATAGTTCAACAAAACATTTACTTTTAAATAAAAAAATAAAAATATTACTAATAATTTTACTCATTTATAAACTTCTTTTCATATAATTAGTGCTTTTTGTAGAATAATCGGATTTAGATAAAGTTTTTCCAAATACGTAAAATAACCTCTTCAATCCAAAACCATTTCAAAAAGCTAAAATGTTTCAAAAATATTAAAACATTATAATGATATCATTAATCTATTATAAAAATTTATAATCTAAAATAATAACATCCATTATCCCACTAATATTAATAGATATAATAATTTTAAATAGAAGTTGAAAAGTCATCTATATATATAAAATTACATTTTCTCTCTTCTCATTCCGCCACATCAGCAGCCACCTCATCCCTCACATCATCAATTATTTTTTATTTTTGTTTTAAAATTCACAACCTAACATTTATATTCAACTATAATGTTCGAAAGCAATAAATAAATTGAATTATAATTTTCGAAACAGAAAACAAATTAACAAACAGTTATAAAACGTTATAAAAAAAATAAACAATCAACAAAAAATATGAGAAAATAAATAAACAAAAACCAAAAATATATATTAGTCATGAGCATCTCAGAATTCATGATGATAATTTATGGATGAGACTGAATTAGATAATTTGGTAGAAGAAAAACAACTCCATAAGAGAATCTAATAAACAAAATCATTGAAAAATAAATAAACTAAAAACAAGGATATATGTTAGTCTTGGACATTTCAGGTTTCATAACGGTAATTTATGGATATGGGACGGGAATTGATCAATTTGAAAGAGGAAAAACAATGATCTCTAAGGGAATCCGATACAAATAGAACGGAAAATTGAGGTAACAAAGCGGGTTCGAGAAATTTTATTATCTAAAATCTCTTCCCAAACTCTGAATAATTTGGGTAAAGATCAATTTTATGACATATGTTTTGAGAAAATTCGGGAAAGTCCGATAAATTTTGGAAAATGATATATATTTTTTAAATTTAAAATTTGTAAACGGGTCATCCGGATTTCGTCACCTAAGCGTCCTACTAAGCATTCAAATCATCAATTACTTTTCATTTAAATCTTTTAAAACACAACTAACACTTCGACTGAGCTATAATCTTAGAAACAAATAAATATACAGAATTATACTTATAAAAACAGAAAAAGTAAATTACCAAACATTAACAGACAGGTATGAAGCGCTATTAGAAAATAAATAAATTACAAAACATGGAAAAATAAATAAACAAAAAAAAAGATATACGTTAGCCATGACATTTCAAGTTGCATGACGGTAATATACAGATATGGGACGTGAATGGGTAATTTGGGAAAGGAAAAACAATTCTCTAAGGGAATTCGGTAAATAACCGGAAGAGAATATTCATAAATGGGACGAGTTTGGAAAAATTCTCTTCACAAACTCTCAATAATTTGGGTAATGATCAACTTGGAGACATATTTTGTGAAAATTCTAGAAACTTCGGAAAATTTTAGAAAATAATATATAATTTAAAAATATTAAATTTTTAAACGGGTAATTGAGGTAATTTACCTCAAATTATTTCCTTTTATGTACATGTTTGAATAAAATAATGATTTCAAATGGATAATATTTGAACGGAATTGGAAATAGGACAGTAAATTTGAAACGGATACGGATAAGAAAGGAAAACCCATCTCAAAAAGCTATACGATACAACAAATACAATACATAAAAATGGATAAAAATAAGTGACACATCCGCGCGTAGCGCGGTTTACCAACTAGTTTTATTATAAAAGATAATGAATATATTTATTTTTTAAACTCTAATTTAATCATTTTAGTTTTATCACATTTATTTATATAGTCAACAAAAAATTTACTTTTAAATAAATACTTAAAAATATTAATAATAATTTTACTCATTTATAAACTTCTTTTCATATAATTAGTGGATTTGTTTTGAGAATAATCGGATTTAGATAAAGTTTTTTCAAATACGTAAAATAACTTCTTGAATATAAAGGCATTTCAAAAAGTTAAAATGTTTCAAAAATATTAAAAAAATTATAATGATATCATTTATCTATTATAAAACTTTATAATCTAAAATAATAACATCCATTATCTCAATAATTTTAAGAATTTTTTTATCTTTAATATATTAAAATACCAATATGGATTTCTACTTCATCTACTTAGTTTTATAGTTGTAAAGTTTATTGTTTATATGGGGACAAAATATTGTGAATTTTAAAACTGAACCAAAATTTTGTGAAGGTTATATTGGTAAATATTAATATCAAAAACTCAAATATGTTAATCAAAGTTTTTTCTAACTAAATTATAAAACGGCATGTAAAATTCTGCGTGGATTATCCACTAGTAATTAAAATAAAAACATTAAACGAAACAAAGTTAAAAGCAGAGCCTTTAGAGCTTACTTCAGTGACATCTTTGGCGAGTGACGAGTCTCTGAGACTCCTTAATTTCGCAAAAGATAAATTCCAAAATAGTCAGGTCATTAAAAACAATCACAACATATTATCACCTCCTCGTAGCTTAAAAAAATTAGCTTCTTTCTCTTAAGAATATTATAAATGGAACCTCCATAACCAACTGATCAAGAATATCAAAAGTCCTACTCAACACATGCCAGCATTGTCTTAAAACACATTCATTTTGGATGTGATCTAGTCATCGAACAAGAGAGAAGTTATGACTAAAGCTCCTACCAGAAAACATCACCAAAATCCTTCATCAATCATCACGTTCAGTCTTTTTTGTTACAGGTAAGAATATAGTTAAGCAATATGTGGAGAAAAAAGTGAGCAGAGAAGGAGAAATAACTGACATCAGTCTTTTTACTCCATCGTTGAACATCAGACCGGTAGCGAATGCGTAAACAGAAAAGTGGCGCAAGTTTATATCTCCAGAATCTTCAGATGCCTGAAAGGAAGCTGAAAGTTCTTATAAACAGTCCAAATACAGCTCTTATGCAGTGGGACATGAATTAATTGTCGAGTTCTTTCTTTATCATTGAGTTCTAGACAAAATGTGTAATCAGATCACAAAGAGACGCAACTAAATATATTACCATAAGCAGTAAAAGGAAGCGATCACGATATAACAAATGCACATCTTCCGTACCTGATTCTCAGTAGCACTCCTTCTATATTGCTCGGCATTTTGTTCTGTCATGCCATATTCCTCAAATTTTTCCAACAATAGTATTGACCAACACTTGCAAACACAAAACAAATCCATTTTATAAGGTTTTATTAAACCTGCAAACACAAAACCAATCCATTTATAAGGTTTTAAGATGCAGAACGTTACAGCTACCCACCAAGGACAAATATCTGTAAAGTTTGACACAAAGAGAGCCATCAGAGTCACTGCAAAGTGATGCAGGAGGCATCGTTTAATAATATTTCCTTTTTCGTTATTTACTTTTCTTTTCTTTTTGGTTTTTCCTTTATTTTTGACATTTCCTTTTTATGTTTGGATTTCTTCTCTATAAATAGAGAGATCCTAGGTTATTTGTAAGACACATCTTATTATTCATTAATCAAACTTTGAGAGCTTTGAAAGCTTTTCTCTTTTCTGGTGGATTCCAGAGTTTTATTTCTCAAGTTTGTCGCTTGCAAACTTGATTTCAATCTATGCTTAGCGCTTGCTATTCCTAGGGTTTTCCGACTGCGTCAAGTGGTATCAGAGCAGGCCTTTTCCTTCTCTTTTCAAAACTTGATCAGCTATGGGAGATCAACCATTGACCAGAGCAGACTTTCAGGGTTTTACCGAGGCTTTTACCACAGCCCTAACTGCTTTGACCAATCAGATGGCAACTTTGACGGCTGAGATCAGAAACGCCAACAACAACGAGAATCAGCAAAGAGACAGAGAAGGAGAACAGATAAGGGCCAACGAAATTCAGCAAAGAGATAGACAAGAACTCGTTAGGGTTCAACCTGGTAGACACAATCGTGTTGTGGAACCAATTAGGGTTCAACATGGTAGAAACAATCGTGATATTATTGTCGAAAATTCTAGTTCTGATGATGAAGAACTTGAGGAGGAAGAAGAAGCTGAGCAAAGAAATCGACATAATAATCATGATTACCGCGTAAAGGCTGATATACCATTGTTCTATGGAACTATGGGAGTTGAAGATTTTCTGGATTGGCAAATCAGCGTTGATAGATTCTTTGAAGTCATGGGTGTCCCCGAAAACAAGCAAGTTAAGATGGTGGCAATCCGACTGAAGAGTACTGCTGCTGTATGGTGGGATAAGCTTGTTATTCAAAGGCAAAGACAACAAAAAGGGCCAGTCAGGACATGGAGACGAATGAAACAGTTCATGATGGAAAGGTTCTTACCGGAAGATTATGAACAGATTCTCTATAAGATGTATATTGAATGTGTCCAAGGAAAGAAGACCGTGACAGAGTATACGGCTGAGTTTTTGCGATTCTGTGAACGCAATGATATAGGAGAGACAGAAAATCAGAAAGTGGCAAGATACATTAGCGGGTTAAAGAGTTCTATACAGGAGAAGATGGGTCTACAAACTGTATGGACAGTGCAAGAGGCTTCTAGTCTAGCATTGAAAGCCGAGTTAATTGAGATGTCTCCCCGTAACTTTTCATCATTCAGAAGATACTCTCCCCAAAGTTATTCTGAATCAACCAGAGATAAGGAAAAGAGTGCAGTGGCAAAGGATGCTAACCTTAGTAATAAGGGAGCTGGTAGTTCTAACAATGGTTACAATAATGCTCAGCAGAATAAGGCACCAGTCCAGAAACAGGGTAACGCGTATCCGAGGCCAACTCTCGACAAGTGTTTTCGTTGTCAAGGACAAGGTTACAGATCGAATATTTGTCCAAGCAGAAGAACTGTAGTTATTCTAGAGGAAGGTGACGAACATGAAGAAGAGGATGAGTATGCAGGGGTTGAATTTGCTGACGAAGAGTCGAATGAGATGATAAATATCGTACTTCAAAGGATGTTGTTATCATCAAAGGAAGAAGGGCAGCGAAAGAATTTGTTCAAGACACGTTGCTCTATTAACGACAAAGTGTGTAACCTGATTGTGGATAATGGCAGCACAGAAAACTTAGTTTCTCAGAAACTAGTTGAATTTTTGAAGATACCCACAATGTCGCGTGAAAAGCCATATGCCCTAGGTTGGGTAAGTAAAGGCTCTCAGGTTCGAGTAACACTGACTTGTCGAGTTCCGATCTCCATTGGAAAGCATTATAAAGAAGAGATACTTTGTGATGTTCTTGACATGGATGTTTGTCACGTCATACTTGGTCGTCCGTGGCAATATGATAATGATATTACATACCGAGGAAGGGATAACATGTTAATGTTTACATGGAAGGGACACAAGATTGCTATGGCTCCTGTTTTACACTTTGTTCAGAATCAAGGGAAGAAAAATTCAAATTTCTTAGTTATGACACATAGTGAAAAGGAGCTTGAAGAGGCGATTAAAGAAATTGAATGTTTCTGTCCAGTGGTGATTAAAGGGCTGATGAGTGCTGTAAAAGAGGAAACGACAACTCCAAAAGAAGTACTAGAGATCCTGAAAGTTTCGAGGAGCTGATTGTAGATGAGTTGCCACAAGAATTGCCTCCTATGCGCAATATTCAGCATCAGATTGATCTTATTCCGGGATCAAGTTTACCAAACCTTCCCCATTACCGTATGAGTCCCAAAGAAAATGAGATTTTAAGGGAACAAATTGAAGATTTACTCAAAAAAGGATTCATTCGTGAGAGCATGAGTCCTTGTGCACTGCCAGTCCTTCTTGTTCCTAAGAAGGGTAACCAATGGCGAATGTGTGTCGATAGCAGAGCCATCAACAAAATAACTATCAAGTATCGCTTCCCAATTCCCCGATTGGAAGATATGTTTGACGAGTTAACTGGTTCTAAAGTCTTTTCCAAGATAGATCTTCGCAGTGGATTTCATCAGATTCGAATTAGAACTTGAGATGAATGGAAGACAGCTTTTAAGAGCAAAGATGGATTGTATGAATGGTTGGTGATGCCTTTTGGGTTATCAAATGCTCCGAGTACTTTCATGAGATTGATGAACCAAATTCTTCGTCCTTTCTCTGGTTCTTTTGTTGTGGTTTACTTTGATGATATTTTGATTTACAGCAAGACCAAAGAAGAGCATTTGGAACATTTGAAGCAAGTTTTGCAGGTTCTACAAGAAAATCAATTGTACATTAACTTGAAAAAATGTACATTCTGCACCAACAAGTTGGTATTTCTAGGATTTGTTGTTGGTGAAGAAGGAATTCAGGTTGATGAGGACAAAGTGAGTGCTATAAGGGATTGGCCTGCCCCTAAAACAGTCACTGAAGTACGCAAATTTCATGGTCTGGCTACTTTATATAGGAGATTCATAAGAGATTTAAGTACTATTACTTCTCCTATTACTGAATGCTTGAAGAAAGGAAAGTTTCATTGGGGTATCGAGCAAGAAAAAAGTTTTGCCTTAATAAAGGAAAAGCTTTGTACCGCACCAGTTCTAGCATTACCTGATTTTGATAAAGTGTTCCAAGTTGAATGTGATGCTAGTGGAGTAGGAGTAGGAGCTGTTCTGTCCCAAGATAAAAGACCAGTGGCATTTTTCAGCGAGAAGTTGAGTGAAGCTCAGCAGAAGTGGAGCACCTATGACCAAGAGTTTTATGCAATATTTAGAGCTCTAAGACAGTGGGAGCATTATCTTATTCAAAGGGAGTTTGTTTTGTTCACTGACCACCAAGTTTCTTCACAGCCAGAAAGTGATAAACAAAATGCATGCTCGTTGGGTAAGTTTTCTGCAGAAATTCCCTTTTATAATTCAGCATAAGTCAGGCATGCTTAATAAAGTAGCAGATGCTTTGAGTAGAAGGGCATCATTGCTAATTACTTTAGCACAAGAGGTTGTGCGCTTTGAGTTCATGAAGGAGTTGTATGAAAGTGATGCTGAATTCAAGGAGTTATGGGTCAAGTGCAACGAGAGGCATCCTTCTGCAGATTTTCATATCCGAGATGGCTACTTGTTCAAAGTGGATCGATTATGCATCCCTTGCTCGTCGTTAAGGGAGAAGTTGATTCGAGATTTGCATGGTGGTGGTCTTAGTGGTCATTTGGGAAGAGAAAAAACCGTTTCTAGCTTGGAGGAAAGGTAATTTTGGCCGCATTTAAGGAGAGACGTTGGAGCTATTGTCAAAAGGTGTTATATCTGTCAGACTTCTAAAGGTCAATCTCAAAATACTGGTCTTTATATGCCTTTACCTATTCCTGAAGATATTTGGCAAGATTTGTCTATGGATTTTGTGTTGGGTCTGCCTCGTACACAACGAGGAGTGGACTCTGTGTTTGTAGTAGTTGACAGATTCTCCAAAATGACGCATTTTATTGCATGCAAGAAGACTGCAGATGCGTCCAACATAGCCAAATTGTTCTTCAGAGAAGTTGTGCGTCTCCATGGGGTTCCTAAATCAATAACTTCAGATAGAGATACAAAGTTTCTTAGTCACTTTTGGATTACTCTTTGGAGGATGTTTGGAATAACCTTGAACAGGAGTTCCACAGCTCATCCGCAGACTGATGGGCAAACTGAAGTAACTAACAGAACTTTGGGGAATATGATTCGAAGTGTTTGTGGTGATAAGCCAAAACAGTGGGACTTAGCTTTACCTCAGGTGGAATTTGCTTACAACATCGCAATGCACTGAGCTACAGGGAAATCACCTTTTTCTTTGGTGTATACTTCTATTCCTAAATATGTGGTTGATTTGGTTAAGTTGTCTAAGGCTCCTGGAGTTAGTGCATCGGCAGAGGCTATGGCAGAAGAGATTGTAGCTACTAAAGAAGTTGTCAAGGCTAAGTTATAGGCTACTGGTCAAAAGAACAAGGTTGCTGCAGACAAGCAAAGGAGAGTCAAAGTTTTCAAAGAAGGTGACGAGGTGATGGTGTTACTTCGTAAAGAAAGGTTCCCAGTCGGCACATATAGCAAGTTGCAACCTCGCAAATATGGTCCATTCAAAGTGTCGCGAAAGATCAATGATAATGCTTACGTTGTGGCTCTCCCAGAGCACATGAACATTTCTAATACCTTCAACGTGGCTGACATTCATGAGTACCATGCAGATGGGGTTCTTTATCCATAAGAAAATTCGAGGTCGAGTTCTTCAGAAGTGGAGGAGACTGATGTAGGAGGCATCGTTTAATAATATTTCCTTTTTTGTTATTTACTTTTCTTTTCTTTTTGGTTTTTCCTTTATTTTTGACATTTCCTTTTTATGTTTGGATTTCTTCTCTATAAATAGAGAGATCCTAGGTTATTTGTAAGACACATCTTATTATTCATTAATCAAACTTTGAGAGCTTTGAAAGCTTTTCTCTTTTCTGGTGGATTCCAGAGTTTTATTTCTCAAGTTTGTCGCTTGCAAACTTGATTTCAATCTAGGCTTAGCGCTTGCTATTCCTAGGGTTTTCCGACTGCGTCACAAAGAGTGAACCACCACGCTATAACCAAACCCAAAAAACCTCAAGTTCCTCTAGGCTTAGTGTTGATGTTTCAAGAGTGTGGGTTGTGATGGAATCCAATCACATTCAATATACTTCATGACCAAAATGTAGTGAATAATCTGTACTTTGCTGTCATCGACCATGTTGTGCAATAATGAAAATCCTAAGATTCTAAAATTGATACAAGATGCAAATTTACTAAGCTAATCAAAACCAATCCTAAATTCGCCATATACATTCCAGTTCACACCATTGTCTTGCAGAGAACAAAACACATGATTAGTGTATTAGGCTTTTTTGTAAAAGAAGTGTTACCATGGCCATGATTGTTGGTACGACCACAATAGTAACTTATATAACCAGCATCACCAAGCCTTCTCTCTTTCATATTATCAAGCTATGTGTTGCTTACCCAATATACTCCTAAATCAGTGATAGAGAATCATGAACATTAGAACACATAAGTCATATACAAGTCGAACGTTGTCAAATGAACAAAGAAAAAGTGAAATTCAAACCCAAATTAGCCAAATCCCTCACATTTATCTAAATCCCTAGTTGGAAACCATGATTGAAGCAAAAATCAATGTAAAGGCTTACCATGATGAAATCGATGTCTAATAAGAGAGATTTGATTGGATTGGAGCTGATCTGAGATATCGAGGTTTGAATGAGACTGTAAGACTCGACGACGAGACTCTTCAGAGACGACAAATCGGGAAGAAACTAGAGCAGGTTACGCGCGGCTTGTCGGAAACGACGAATCTGGATGAAACTGGAGTCGATTACGCGAGGCTCGTCAAAGACGAATCTCCTCCGAAAGGTTTTTTCTATAGACAGTTTTCCCCACATTTCTTTCATTCGATCAAGGGTAGATTGGTCAATCAACTTTAAAATTGTGGTATAAATGAAGTATCGATCGACACCAATGAAGACCGCCAAAGAAATCGGACTTCCATCAGAAAAAGAAAATCAGCTGAAGTTTCCATTATTTACAAGTTTGCCCCTGACGCGAGTTTGCCTATAAATATAGATTTTCAAGGCACTTTTAGCCACCAACTATTATTATTATTTTCTGTTTTGAGACTTAGAGAGAGATTTTTAGAGAGATTTGGGAGAGAAGAATTAGGCTCCTTGAGAGCAGATTTGGAACTCCTTTGTTTCTATTGATTTCTTTTATGCAATCTTATTTATTCATGATGTTTTCTTCATTCACCATGTATGAGTAGTTTGCTAGTTAGGTTTAGGGTTTTCAAAGGTGATTGATGAATTGTTAGGTCGAATTAAATTGTTAGGATAAATTCATTAGAGTTCTTCATCTGGATTTGTGTTTAATGCTGATTTTAGCTTCATGACCTAGAATCTGATCTTAGGTTAATTAATAGATGCGAGAGTATTATTGATTGTCTGAACTAATGTTAGAAGAGCAAAATACCTATTCGCAAAGAGATTTGGTTTAGGGATTCTGTGAACAATCGAATCTGAACTTTAATGCTTGTTTAAATTGATAGGATTTGCAAAGAGATTTGAAATTTTAGGATTTAGACATAGAAAGTCTTCGCAGCGAGAGTTGGTTGATTTTATTGTTGTGTTTCGAGTTCAAGAACAGATCTTAATATTTTCCTAACATTCTGTCTAAACCTGTCTAGACCTAGCGCCTTAGTCTCCTGATTTTAAAAAACTTAATTCGTGATTGCTCGTTTATTTCCTGCTTGTTTTACTTTCATTCTATTTGACCTAGCATAATCTGAACTTAGAAACCTTAGTGTAGCATCTACTTCTCTTGGGATTTCGATACCTCTTATACTACGATTGCATTTGCTGTGCATTTGCAGTAGTTTTATTAGGGTAAAACGTGAGCCCTATCAAATGGGCGAAGTTATTATAAGTAAGCTAAAATACGATCTTTTCCTCTTCCTAAAGTCTAAAGCCCTAGAGCGACTCTTCCTCTCTTCCTCACATTAACTAAACTAGAATTTTGACCATCACTCTTTAAAGACTTTAATAATGTGTTCTAATTATTTTTAGTTTTTGATAAATTATGTTTCAAGCAACTTCAATCTCCAGACTTGCGGAAGAAATTAAATTGTCGAGCGTTAAGATCTTCAGTTGTTCTTCTTATTCTTCATTCTCTATAATTCCAATGATTTTTGAAACTGATGTGTGGTCTCTCAGCGATTCCACCATCTTTTGTAATGTTGGTTATTGGCGGTCTACCTCCGTCCAACGTAAGACTCAAATCTTTTTTATTTTTTTTTACATATTGTTTTCAATCCAGAATAAAAATTAATTGATGTTGTCTGTCTCCATTCGTATGTTCTCTGTCTCCATTCTTATTCGCTCCTCAGTCTCGAATTTCTATCTCGGGTCAAAGTCTATTTTATAGATCTATATATTTACAAAAGCAGCCATTGTAGCACCCATCCCTCAACAGCTACGCCATCATCATCATTCACGTTGTTAAATCTTTCCTTCTCTATTGTCTTCAAGCGTGACTCCCACTTCACATTAAGATCTGGAATCATCATTATTCATTCAACAATTCACTGATGTTGAGTTTTTCACTGATGTTGAGTTTGTATATTTTTAACGTCTAGGCTCTTAATTTTGTTTTCTCTGTTGAAATTTGCAGACTCAGTATCCATAAAGTTTTCATGGTTTGGTTCATGTTTAATTTGCCATATTCGTGGTATATATTAGACGTTTGAACCTTCTATCAACTATACCACACTACGCTTGGGATGAGCGAACGAGTACTATAAAATCAGGTAAATTACTCATACCCACAAATTTATAAATCTAAATTTTATTGCTTTGGTTTTTTATTTATTTTGTAACGGTTTTCATTTAAACAGACAATGGATACTTTGTTTGTTATTGTGGCCTTGCAAAAACAAAAAGAAGAAGAAATAAACAGCATCGATAATTGCTCATGAAACGATTAATTAGTACATCAAACAGGAAGTGGTGGAAAGTATNGAAGAAGAAATAAACAGCATCGATAATTGCTCATGAAACGATTAATTAGTACATCAAACAGGAAGTGGTGGAAAGTATACTCAATCCAATTAATTTCTTCTGCAGGACCAGGGTTACAGCAGGTCCGAAACAAAATATGGTTGTGTGTTATGGTTTCAATGGTTCTGAATATTTGAGCTGCATTTTGTCTATAACCAGTGTGGATCCTATTGTTTCACTCATTCCAAATTGCATAGATAGTGGAGTGCCAGACCTTGAGTTGATTTTTCTCTTTTTTTTACAGTAGCAATTGTGATAACCAAAGGATTGTACCATCCCAGTCAAACGATGGAGGGAGCGCCATGATTATTTCTATACCAGTTGGCTAAGAAAGGACTGTTGAAGAAGAGTTGGTCACAAACTCAAAGGACCGGTTACACAGGAGACGGAGTGGGTTTACCGGAAGTCCCCAAGTAGTCATTCGATCCTTAGTAGGGTTCCGATTGAGAGAAAATAGCCACACCGTAAAGTTCTGCTTTGCGATCTCTTATTTTTCGTAAACTATGCTGGGGAGCAGAGGGGTTCTTTCTCGAATGAAGTTCAGACTTTTGATGTAGGGAAGCATTGTATGGTTAATTATTTAGAAACAATAGTGAGGAAAGCATAGAGAGAGAGACTTGGACTTCTGATCTTGCTGGTGGTACTCTTTAAGTGTTGTTCTTGAAAGTCGCATGTAGCTTTGTGTACGGTGGAAGAGCTAGTTCAGATGGGCATGATGGTCCAAGATCATGCCAAAACGAGACAAACTTCTCATTACCAAGTAAAATGGTTAAGAACTCATATGCTAAAGGTCGGATCTTTAGATATTTTTGGAAAGGCCAAATAGTATTACGGTTGTGGGTTTTATTGCTTTGTTATGGAATTTTTTTCCTTTTTTTTGGTACGATATTTAATTAGACAATTAAGACTGGTAACACTGATTAGTATCTATGGACAGTGTGAGAGTTTGTCTTCGAGTTTCAGTATTAGAAAGGAAGACATGAGAAGCCTCTCAAGCAATCTAAGTGTTTGATTGAAGAAGAAACCCACAAGGCCCAAACTAAGTCGAAGCCCATCTCGCCTGAGATACTAAGAAGAAGCAAGCTGGCGCCAAAGTGATTGTTTCTCTCTAAGTGAAACTGTGCGTTTTGTCTCTGCAATATGTTTGAACAAAAGAGGAAAAAGCAGAGGACAAGAGACAGAGGTTAGGTGAGATGAGAAGGACTTGTTTTGGACAAGAGTGTGAGCTGTAAAGCAAGTAGGGTTTTGTAAGCTCAAGATGGAGCCCCTATATAAGGCTGATTCTAGTGGATTCCGGTAGAACAAGTTGTTCCCGGCGTGAGTAGGGTTTACCCGAACACGTTAAACTCTTCGTCTCAAAACAAACAAACACAAATCTGTTTCTTCCTCAAGTTTCTTACACACGAGTGTTAATTGTGAGAGAGAGAGAGTGTTTAGGCTGAGAAAAGGTCGCTACTTTATCATGTCTGAACTCAACAAAATGGTATCAGAGCTCCAGGTTGTGGAGCAAATCTCTCAAGAACACAGATCCGCATCTTCTCCTTTTATTTCCGTCATGGAAAGGTACGAAGGCAGAGGAGACTATACAGTGTGGAAAGAAAAACTTTTTTCTCAACTAGAGAACATGGGTCTCATGGATGCTCTGAAGGAGAAAGGAAAAGGAGTGAAGGAAGGTGTTGTAACAGAAGCAGCAGAGGCCGTGTCTTCAAGCTCAGCAGGAACAAAGGAAGAACACAAGAAAGACCTCTCGCTGGAACAGAAGGAGAAGAAGGCCAGATCTGTTATCATACTAAGTGTTGGAGATTTCATCCTAAGAAAAGTGGTGAAAGAGAAGACAGCTGCAGGTATGATAAAAGTTCTGGATAAACTCTACTTGCCTAAGTCACCATCAAGGCGTTTATACCTCAAGAAGAAACTTTATAGGTTTAAGATGGATGAAAAGAAGCCTATAGATGAGAGTATAAAAGAGTTTCTAGAGATGGTTTCAGAACTAGACAAGTTAGAAGCCTCTGTATCTGAAGAAGATAAAGCAGTTTTACTGCTTTTGTCTCTCCCAAGCAGATTTGCTGATCTCACGGATACTCTGGAGTATTGCGAAGAACCCCTAAGCTTAGGGAGAGTGATGAATGCAATAGGGATAAAAGAGTTTGAGTTTTGGCTGATTGGGGAACAAACAAGTGAACAAGAAAGGCGTTTGTCGAGTGGGAATAGAGAAAGATCAGATTACAGAGAAAGGGGAACTAAGAAAAAAGAAATAGCAAGCTTAAAGTCATCAAAAGAGAAAATCACTTGCTGTATATGCAGTGAAGGTCATCTCAAGGAACAATGCTCAAAAGGAAACAAGATGGAGGAGCATTCTGTTGGTAGAAGTGAATCTACGACCGGTGAGGGAGATGAAAGTGATGACGTCTTGCTATTAGTCTCAGAAGCAAGCTTCAAGACAAATGAAAACAAGAATGAAAGGTGGATCCTTGATTCAGGTTGTACAGTTCATATGACGCCAAGAAGAGAGCTGTTTGAAACATTTTCAGACAGAGAAGGAGTAAGTGTAAGAATGGCAAATGATACACGTTCTCAAGTAAAGGGAGTCGGAACTGTCAAGATAAAGAGTGAAGATGGCACAAGTTTTCTTCTGCAGAATGTTAGATATGTTCCTGACATATCAGAAAATCTCATTTCTCTTGGGATTTTGGAGGAAGAAGGGTGCTGGTTCAAGTCAAGAGATGGCATATTAAAAGTTATAAGAGGCTGCAGAACAATGCTTAAAGCTAAGAGGAAGGGAAGCATGTATCAGCTGCTAGGAAAAGCCATCACTGCTGAAACAAATGCAGTAAAGAAGGATCAGGTTGAGACAAGAAGTTGGCACAGTAAGATGCGTCATCTAAGTCAAGAAGGATTTGAGATTTTGGCAAAGAAAGTAAGTTTTCAAGCTGACAAGATCAGAGGGTTAGAGTTTTGTGAAGGCTATAAAAAGGAAGGGGTTCAAGATAACAGTTTTGATTCAACTACACCTGTAACCACACAGAAACTTGAATGCATACACACAGATATATGGGGTTCTTCATCAACACCAAAATCACTAGGAAGCAACCAATACTTCATAAGCTTTAAGGATGAATACACAAAGAAAGTGTGGATTTATTTTTTGAAGAGACAAGATGAAGTTTTTGGTAAATTCAAAGAGTGGAAGACGTTGGTGGAAAATCAAAGTGGAAAGAAGATCAAGGAACTAAAGACAGGAAGTGGTCTTGAGTGTTGCAATCAAGAGCTTAATAGATTCTGCAAAGCAGAAGGAATTTCAAGGCACAAGACGTGTGCAAAAGCACCAGATCAAATTGGTGTTGCAGAGAAATTAAACAGATTTATCATGAGAAAGGTGAGAAGCATGTTAGATGAATCAGGCTTGTCTGAAGGTTTCTGGGCTGAAGCTGCTGCAACTGCAGTGTTCTGGATCAATAGATCACCATCATCAGCCGCAGAGTTTGATATTCCTGAAGAAAGATGGACATGTTCAATACCAGATTACAAGAACCTTAAGAGATTTGGTTGTGTAACACACTTACACTCAGATCAAGGGAAAGATAATCCAAGAACGAAAAAGGGTATAATCGTTGGATATTCTGATGAATATAAAGGTTACAGAATTTGGTTATTGGATGAAGAAAAATGTGTCACAAGCAGGGATATTGCAGAAGACAAGAAGCATAAGGAGTTGAACCTAAAGAAGCAAAGCTCAAATCAGATTGCAGATGAAGATCAAAGAAGTAATTCACATCTCTTAAAGGAAGTTTCAGATAGATCTTCAGTTCAAGGTGGAGCTTATCAAGAGGTGAACGGCTCCACAAGGCAAGGGAAAAGTTTTTCAAAGCTGATATTGCAGAATGGGGATGCAGAAACAGAAGAGAGTGAAACAGAGAAGATTGAAACGAATCTGCAGGGTAATAAGTTGCTAAAGGATCATGTCAGAGAAGAGGTTAAGCCAAACAGAAAAGAAGAAAGGTCAAGCTCAGTTGGGTCAGTTCGGTTTAGAGCTGAAGGTGGAGAAATTCCAGAGCCAACTAGTTTTGAAGAAGAGAAGAAAGGTCCAAATTGGAAATCTGGCAATTTTGCAGGAAATGGAAATTTTCAGAGGGTGCATCAGTTTGATACGTGGGAGAAACTCATAAATCAAGAGTTAATGGGATGCAAAGGGATCTACAACAGGAAACCAAGTGTTTCAGGTACTGAAAAATCAAGTTTCAGAGTTAAATTGATGGTCAAAGGTCACTCGCAAGAAGAAAGGTTTGACTGTTATTCAAAGAAGTTGGAGTTAAAAGCAGTTCTTACACATGGAAGATTAAAGAAGAATATTCTGGTGTTTCAAGGGAAGAACGTGAAAGAGAAAGTCTGTCTCTTTAAGAAAAATGTTAATGAGTTGAAGCAGCCACTGTGGTCATGGAATCAGAAGGTTTACACAATCATGATTCAAGCTGTTCTTATGAGAAGCAAGCCTGGTATGAATGTATGCTTAAAAGAAACAAAGAAGGAGATACATCAAGACAAAAAAGAAGAAGGTTCCAGGCTGTCTCAGAGAGGATATATGATCAAAGCAGAGGGAATATTCATAAGAGATCAAGGTAAGTTCGTTTTTACTCCATTGGTGATACAGTCAAAGCTTAGAGAAGCTACGGAAGAAGCGCTAAGAGATCAAGCTGAAGAAATGAAGTCTGCGTCACACTCAAGAGTTGTTGACAGAGAGAAGTGTGTCATACTTGGCACAAGAGCTGATCTTGCTGGTGCAGTGAGAGTGACAAGTTGTTCTGAAAAAGAACAAGAGAAATCAGTGAAAGGTTGAAGACAGTTCTGTTGGAACAAGAGCAAGAAAGTTGTAACCTCACAAGTTATAGTGCCAAGACATTGTGTCGAAAGTCTTTCTAGCAAAAGGTGTTAGACGGCGTGTTCTGTTTAGTGTAAACAGCGGTACAAGAGTGGTACAGGTTAGCTTATGCTAAAGGAGAGGTCAAGTTTATGATCTCTGGGTTGAGGTGAAGATGGTTTATTGCTAGTCTAAGTTCCAAAAGTCAGAACGTAAAGATGTTTTCTAAGTTGCTAAAGCAAGGTTGATAAAAGTAAGGGACTGCTGCAGGTTCTTGTAAAAGAAGGTTTATCCAGAGGTTTGTGTTCACAGTTGAAGGAAGCACAATAAGTTGGAAAGTTTGTCTGCAGAAGTTGGTTGTATCAGATACAACAAAGGTTAAAGGTATGGCTCCGGTGAAAGCCATGAAAAGGACAGTTTTGTCGAGAAGGTTGGTGAATGAAAAGAGTCTTATTCAAGACTCAAGTGAAGTGTTTTGTGACTCTCACAACGTCACAACACAGTCAAGTATCTATGTGTTTCAGGAGAAGTCTGAAGGGATCACAGAGGGGCTGAGGAAAGCTACCAAGTTTGGTACTTTAAAGGTTTTCAGCCGGTATCATCACCAAAGGGTTGTCCGTGAGCAATGAGGAGATGCTCAGGTTTACCAAGCACTGACGGAGGTCAGTATACGGGAAGGAATCTAAGAACTAGAATCTACAACTCAAAGCCAAGGTGGAGTTTTGTGAGAGTTTGTCTTCGAGTTTCAGTATTAGAAAGGAAGACATGAGAAGCCTCTCAAGCAATCTAAGTGTTTGATTGAAGAAGAAACCCACAAGGCCCAAACTAAGACGAAGCCCATCTCGCCTGAGATACTAAGAAGAAGCAAGCTGGCGCCAAAGTGATTGTTTCTCTCTAAGTGAAACTGTGCGTTTTGTCTCTGCAATATGTTTGAACAAAAGAGAAAAAAGCAGAGGACAAGAGACAGAGGTTAGGTGAGATGAGAAGGACTTGTTTTGGACAAGAGTGTGAGCTGTAAAGCAAGTAGGGTTTTGTAAGCTCAAGGTGGAGCCTCTTTATAAGGCTGATTCTAGTGGATTCCGGTAGAACAAGTTGTTCCCGGCGTGAGTAGGGTTTACCCGAACACGTTAAACTCTTCGTCTCAAAACAAACAAACACAAATCTGTTTCTTCCTCAAGTTTCTTACACACGAGTGTTAATTGTGAGAGAGAGAGTGTTTAGGCTGAGAAAAGGTCGCTACTTTATCATGTCTGAACTCAACAGACAGGCTAAAATATTATTTTGAGTTTGAGTTTTCAAGGGCGTGGATTCTCCATTTAATTTGGCGAGATCATAAACAAGGTTATGAAAGAATATCATAAGCATTACGAGCAATTTAATGTAATAGTAATACATTATTAAATATAAATAATTAGGTTCCAAAAGGGTTTGCAGACTTCCAGTTTTCACACTTTTTATAATGCTTTGGTTTTTTTTTCGTGATCACATATCAATAGTTGGATTTCTCCAAGTTAAGCTTTGTATGAATAGAAAGCTTGCGGCAAATTTATCAATTCATATAAAATTCTTACTAAAGAGATTTTAGTTTGAAAGCTTTCTATTGTGAAATGTCAATTCCAAGAAGGTTTAAATAAAGTCAACTCCGATGATTTGCATATTGTTGGGAGAATGTGAGGTAATGTAATTTATTTTAAAAAAATGTTAGTAGTATTTTAACAATTAAATGGGTTAACAAGACAACAAACATTAAAAATTATATAAAATAAAATAAAATCTGCACGTAGAAAAATACATTAGCTAAGATTAAAAACACTTTGATGATGTCAAATAAAATACTAATACGTGGATTCGTATTTTACATGATCCTAAGCTATAATTACCATTTATATTTAGTAAATAATTGTAAATTGTTTTTCATATCAAAATAGTATGAGTTTATCTATAAAAATGTGTGATATAATATCCCGCAGCGTAGCGCGGATTTTTACCTAGTATAATCAGAAAGCAAAATAAAATAAGAATTGGAATAAATGATTTTAGTATTGATGATTTAAAAAGTTTACAAAATAAAAAACAGATAAATGAGTAGAAATAACAAGTACGTATAAATGTTTAGTGTAGATTATGAACTAGGATTCGATCATCTACTCTCTTCTCATCCATCTGTTTTTATAGCTCTAAAATTGTGTTTAACGTCTTCATAAACTCTGCTTGATTATGTGATGATTGCATTTACGATAGCAGATTTGGCCGTTTCTTGTCAAAGTATTGTGTTACTCTTGTTCGAATAATTCTCGAGTTCGTCATCTAAGTCAACTCTTAGTTTGACCCGTAGGTTTAATTTTCATCGTTTATACTATGATTAAACGTGTTTTAACGCCCGACTTCGATTCGAGCTCTTTCACTTCGATAAGAAAACTGACCTCGTTGATGGGCCTTGAATTTTATTTCTTAGTGGGCCTAAAATTCTGAGACGAGATTTGTATGCCAACAATTATCCTCCAATTCCTTAGATCGGATTTTAATTCATTTAAGAAATTTACTTGCGGTTTATCGGATTTTCTATCCCTACCGTTTTGGTGAAGTTTCTAGCGAAAACGGAGCTTGGCCTCTCTCAACTTTTTTCTAACTTCGTCCGCCAGGTTATTTTCCTTATTGTCCTTGAGGATGATGCAGGACTGGACCTTCGTGTGAGAGACTTGTATCGTTTAGGGAAAATTCAGCCAAGCAATTCATGTTATGGGATCTTGTCTTTCATCCCAGGTGTTGGTCGGCAAATTGTCTATGACCTTCATTTCGACGATGGTGTCTGATGGACTTCATATTTCTTCTTTCGTGTTAGCAAGGCATCTGTAGGACGCAATTGTCCCTCTCCTCTCACCGAGTGCAAGCAAAAAGAGGTTTCCTTTTTACCTTGGTTTCTTTGCTTTGATCTCATTTGATTAATGTCCCCTTTTTACTTAGTTGATAGTAAAAATGAGAACTTCTCCGAAACTCCTCGGTTTCACATCCTTCCTAAAGCGCCTTCAGGCACGTGCTCAGAGTTGAGAGAATTTTGATTGGACGGATGTGGTTTACCTCGGGTGAGACGAGGTTACTCGAGATCTTTTACATGGTTATGGGTCTTCTATACTCTTCATATTTACTTCGCTCATCCCCTGCTCATCGTGTTGCTTACGTTGTTGCCCTTATACACATATGTCTCTTTCGAAGAAGAATCTTTCGGTCCCGTAGTTAAAATCTGCCAGCCTTCACGAGGTAGTTTTTGTTACTCTCACTTTTCCTTGTTGGAAAATTTTCTGATTTATTTTACTATTCTTTAAGATAAAACCGTGATTGCTTTTCTTCCGAACGACCATTTTGCTCTGAAGATCATTCGGGAGTTATTCATTCGGAAGACGTTTTGTCATTCCCTCAATCGAGGTCTTATGAGGTTGATTTGGACGACGCTACCGTCTTGGGGAATAAGCGTCGGACGTTGGAGGATGATAGTTCGTTTGACGAAGGTCTTCATGAGATTCTGCCTTATCAATTGATGACGACGCTATTAGCACGAGTCACACTAAATCGTCTAAATGGGGGTGTAATCCGTCGTACCATAATGAAGATGACTCTAAACGAGGGTCCTTGTCCGACGAGGTACATAGTGCAGATTTTTTGGCTGTTGATATTGAGAGGATTCAGGGGACCACTACTTTTGGTACAGGCGTTGTTATCCCTTCAACTCATGAAGTCGGTGGTTTTTCTCATTCGCTTATCCTCGAGGAGAATAATACATTCCCTTATATGGGTGGGGGGGAGCGCGGCTTTAGAGGCCTTTAATAATCTGTTTGAGAAGCATCAGCAGGACATGGTGGCTTATGCTCGATGTTGGATCCCTCCAAATGATTATGACAGCCCGATCTTCCTTCATGAGTTCCAAGTGTGTGTTTTTCGAGTATTGAGTCCGTACATCCTTGACTCTTCGAAAATGATGATTTTGCGCAATTTATTTAAGTCGTCTCTTGGGCGGGATCGTGACGCATTGATGTTGATACTATGTCATTATAGGACTGATCCGTTTACCCCTATGAACCATGCACATCTTTGCAAATGTTATGAGGGTTCAAGTGAAGCCTTTCTCAAGGTTTTCCTACCTCCCCTTTCTCTTTTGCCTTTTGGATTCCATGGTATTTGTGTTTTTCTTTAATGCTTTGCTTATTATAGCTATGCTCCGCCGTATCTGATTTTTTTAGCGATCGAGAACTCGAATATGTCCCTTGTTTGGAGCTTGAAGAAATACGGAACAAAAATTTGAGCGAAGTTACCACTCTTTGCGAAGAAAAAGAAGCATTAATTTCTTCTGAGATCAAGCTTAATGATGATCATCTAAATGGCCAAATACACGTAGCCGAGCTAACTAAATAGAAATCAATATCAAATAGAAATCAATAACAAAAAGGTAATTCAAAAAGGAAAAAAATCATGTAAAAGGAAAATAATTTGATATCTAAGTTGATTTTTTAAAAGTCATATAAAAGATTAACTTGATATTTATGCTAAGTTTTTCAAAAATCAACACAAAAAACCTAACTAACAAAAAAGAAAAAATAAATTATGTCTTAAAAAATGTCGATACCTCCAAATAATAGTATATGTCAAAATAAAATAGAAATGAATATTAAAAATAAAAATATGAAAATCATATTTCTCAAATAAAAATAAAAATTATTATAAACAAAGCTAAATATAAAAGGAAAAAATCATCTAAAATGAAATTAACTTGATATCTAGACTAATGTTTTGGAAAAATAACTACTAAGAAAAGAAAAGAGAAATTATATCTTATAGAATGTCAATACCTGCAAAGAATAATATATGTCAAAAATAAAATAGAAAATTAATACTAAAAGGTCTAAACTAACAAAAAATATTTAAAAAATAAATTTGAAATTTAGTCTATAATTTTTTTTCTAATGACTATAAATAACCATCTAAAGTTGCAATATGTTATACGAGTTTCTAAATCAAGCATTTTCTTTAAAAGATAAAGAGAGCCTACTGAAACAATGATTTCTTCCGATTCAAATCTTTCTACCAAAGCACTTCCTTTTTAACTTTCAACGAGCCTACAAAAGGTTTTATTAAAAGGTACGAAACAACAAAAATATGGTTTTTTATGTGTTTCGAACTGCTTATCATCATTCAAAATTTAGTAGCAAATTTATTTGCTCATCACCAATTGAATAATCAACAATATTCTGTTTTAACACAATTTTTCCAGTCAACTACAATCCAAGCCTTTATAGTAATATGCTATGATCAGGATAGCCTAAAGGCCAGAGTAATCTACAAGATTAAAAATGTATTGGTCTCATTAACAACAAGACAAAGTATAGGGTGACTTCTCACAAATTTTTGATCCATTTTACTCAAAAAAGAACATTGGTTCAGGCCGATGATGGTGGGCTGGGTGCCATACTATTGAAAGACAGAAGATTAGGATTTGTACTTATACCAAATTTTATGAAGCAATCAACATAACATATAAAACTAAAGATGTCTTAGACGAATTCTATTAAAAGAAAATATTGAGAGAGCAATGTTTAAAGCATGGATGGAAGAAATAGAAAATCTGAAAAAGCTCGCCAACAACGAGGATGCATGATAAGAAAAATAGTCAACATCCATTCATCAACAAATCAACAAATCAAGAGGACCACATAGTTTTGACAAAATTCGAAACTATCGATGGAAAAGCAAGAAGTTGTCTTGCACGATCATTGCAACTTTTCAACAAAGCTATATGCAGCCTTTCATTGTTCGCGATATCTCACTCATTTTCTTCGATTATCTCAAATACACTTGTACGAATTGCAGTCTGTATATTAGCAACTGAACAATCAGTCCTCTCTGTGTTATCAGAGTTATCCTGTCTTTAACAAAAAATAAGAAAATATGTTGAAATATACGATATAAGCATATATTAAAAATGTATTTTCCAGTTTTTTAAAATGTCAAACAATTCTTCTTTATTTTTATTTCTACATACATGGCATATAACAAAAAAGTATTAAAAAAATATTAGTATTTTAGATAAATTAAATATTTAATTAGATAAAAATAAATTAATTTATTATTATTTTAATTAGCAAAATTTATAATCTTATAAAGAAATACAAATAGGAAAAAATGATAGATCGTAATTTAAATGCATTTTAATAAAAAATGTTTTATAAATTTATTATGCGTTCTATAATTTAAAAATTACTAACCAAAATAAAATTAAACCAAATTATTATTACAAATCCACCCATAATGCGGATAAAAATCCTAGCTAATAATAAAATAACACATTTTTTCTATAACATAACCATAATTTGTCCAATCGGTCCTTCTTTTACAATACCCGAACCGAACCATATTTTTTCCATTTGGTTTAATAAATTTGGTTCCGCTATTTATCGAACTACCCGAACTAAACCATTATATGTGGCAATTAGGCCATACCATAGTAATATTTGGGCGAGAGGCTCATATGCCATTATTTGTCAAAAAATGATCTACCATGCCCATCTAATAATCTAATGCTACTTATAAAGTGATATACCAAGTTTGCCCTTAATGAATTGATTAAAATAATTTAATTAAAAATCAATTTCATAAAAAATTAAAATAAAACGAAAAAAACAAAAAAAAATCAAATTACGACCCTCGCCTCCCCTTCTTGACGGCCTTCACCTCCGTCTCCTCCTCCTTCTGCAATCGTTTTCTTATTCCTAGCTCCTATCTCCTCTGCCATTACTAAAGCTTAAACACAGAAGTGAGTTCTTTCTCTTGTCACCAAGTTATGATGTTATTTGAGGATTTCACAATTTAGGGATTTGATTTGAAAATTGATTCTTTTGGTATGCAAATTGGATTGATAACCATGTTTTCTGGATCAATTAAGCTTTTGCATCAATAATTAATCGATTGTAGTTGTTGATTCATAGTAATTCTTAGGTAGATTCAGATTCGAAGTCACCAAATCTACAATATAGTACAACTAGTGCAAATGGTGCAACCAAAGAATATAAAACAACTGGTACAAATAGTACAACTAAGAAAATTATGACAACTAGTACAAATGGTACAACTGAGATATAGTGGACGATTGTACAAATGGGTTTAACGACCGATTGAGTTTTTTTATTCTTTTTGCAGAAAACAATGAGCAGCAACTGTTCCACAAAACATACATTTTCCTTATGGAGAATATTATTCAAAGACCAAAGAAGAGTATCAATGGATTTAAATTTTAAAGAGAAGATCACAACTACGGTTAACCTATTCGATGTTATTGGCAAACAATATATTTTAGTATAACTTTGGATAAAAAATGTAATTGTTTATATTTGTAACTCATCTATGTTATTTTTTATCATGATACAACTAGGTTTAACTAATTTTATGTGTGGTACAACTAAGTATAATTGCATTTAACAAAAAAAAAAATCAGAAAACAAGATTCTTAATCCAATATTTATTTCATACAGTAAATAATAAATTCATATTTTTTATGAGACATCTAAATTAGTCAAATATTTTTTTTGGGTCACTAGATTCATAGCATCTTATTTGTACTTAAACTACCTTACACTTATATGGTTAATGTGTAAATACTAACCTCATTGTTATGTGAAACAAACAAACAACGTATTTTAACACATGTTATTATATGAAAACATAGTAAATGTATTTTAATTAACTACTATGGTAAGTACAACTACAAAAATTTAATTTAAATCACGGTTGAACTAATTAAACGTGAAAAGTGTCAAAATACAACTGTGTGCAGTTTAGTACAACTAATAACTTGAGTACAACTATTTGACCAATTTTTAATTATTTTTTTTCAGATGTGGTTTTTGACAGCGCCATGTGTCACATGAGTTATTTTTTTAACACATGTTATTATACGAAATCATAGTAAATATATTTTAATTAGCTACTATCGTAAGTACAACTACAAAAATTTAATTTAAATCACGGTTCAACTAAATAAACGTGAAAAGTATAAAAATACAACTGTGTGCAATTTAGTACAACTAATAGCTTGAGTACAACTATTTGACCAACTTTTAATTGTTTTTTCAGATGTGGTTTTTGACGGCGCAATTTTTAAACACGTGTTTTTTTTTAATTCATTTTCTGGTTTTTGACGGCGCCGTTTTTAAACACGTGTTTTTATTAATTTTTTTGCTATTATTTTAATTAATTTTAAAGCTCAATTGTACCAAATAATTCTATTAATACCTAGTTGTTTATAATACATCCAGTTGTACCTAATAAACACATAGAAATACCTAGTTGTTCGTAATACATCGAGTTGTACCTAATAAACACATAGAGTACCTAGTTGTTCGTAATACATCCAATTGTACCTAATAAACACATAGAAGTACCTAGTTGTTCGTAATACATCCAGTTGTACCTAATAAACACATAGAAGTACCTAGTTGTTCGTAATACATCCAGTTGTACCTAATAAATCCATTAGTACATAAATACCAAAAGAATATATGAGGATTCGGTTGCACACGCTACAAACCCAAAAACAAAACAAAAACACAAACTTCATAGTTCTCACAAACAACATAGTTTTCACAAAATTTTGGATCCACAAATTCATAAGCTTGATGTCGCACGTAGGGGCTAACGAACCAGTGGAGAGCAGTGGTTGTGGATGCGATGAGAAAGACCACCGTGGAGACAACCCCACCTTAAAAGGAAACTGACATGTGGGGAGGCCTCATTTTTGCAGCCAAATGTGGGGAATAATGCCTAATACTCCTTATAAACTTCTCATTAAAAGTAGCTGCAAAACTAGAAAAGACAACAATTATCCCCCTTAATGTTTGAACACCCAATAGATTCTGCAAGGGAGAACACGCACAGACAACCACATTCTACAATACTTGCGGATAAGTGCTAGGCCAAAAAAACTGAACCATATAACATCAAACTATCGAAGCGGGAATGAAACATACCATCTTGAAACACTCATATTTCAAGAACCAAAACCATATCACTAATCGACTCCAATACTGAAGGTCCAGTAAAAAAAACAACCTTTGAAGACACAAGAGCCTAATATCTTCCAATTTATGCAATTAAAGGATCACCTAAGTAATATCTTCCAATATCTTCCTTAGAGGATCACCAAAGTAATTAGATAACCAAATATAAGGATTACTATGAATATCTTGCGGCACACAAATTCAGATTTATGGCCACACACAAAAAAAAGAAAGCTAAGTCAACTCTGGGTTTGAGCCTGCAATCATTTGAGCCCAGATTGCAATGTAAAGATCATTTGAGCACAAACAGTAAAAATAGATAGAGGTTGCAGAAACAATGTTGAATTAGGTACTGAAGTAGTTTGAAAGCATACATACATACATTTAAAAAAAGTAAGAGAAGACAAGTTAATTAAAAAAAGGAAGAGAACACATTGCAAAATAATCTGAAAAGGAGAAGAACGAGCATTACATGTGATCAGATTGACAAACCCAAATGAAGCAAACACAAGTTAATTAAAACGGAACTTCAAAAAGGAAAATTGTATTCTAATATCTTTGAATTGAGTGATAAGATTACCTTGCATCTGGCAAAACGCGGCGGTGGAGTAAGAACCCTCCGATTGGTGCGGAATCAGACTCTAATAACGTGAGAGTGGTTTGCACATGAGACACAATATTGCATCTTCGCATATAGTTTCAGTAGTGTGTACAGACAAATTCAAGAATTTGAGAATTTTGGGTTTTGATTTTAATCCATTGAACATGGTAAAGGATGAAGGAGACAAAAGATGAAGAAGATGACGAGGAGATTTTGGATCCGGAGATTTTGTGATTTTGGCTTTATCCATCTAATTTTGCGAGGATCCATATTTGGTATGGGTTTGGGTGGATAATCCGATTTTATTATGGTTGGATATGTAATATCATAGATTCATTAAGGGTTTAAAGGACTTTACCTGCGTTTTGGATTAAAAAGAAAATCAAAAACAAATTATTAAACATAACAATGGCATACGAGATTTCTTTTTCCCAATTTGTGGCAAATCAGCCATTGATCCGTAATATTTGTCCATTCGATAAGATGCCTCTGGTGTTATCCCGAATGTCATCACTTAATGCTACTGTGAGCCTCCCACTTTCGAACCACCGCTTAAAGCTAACATGCGCAGCATTGTCGCCCCCGGTATGGAAGCAGAGCCGGCGAGTGATCTCCGTCTCCGTCTTCCTCTCTCGTTTCCTCCTCCTCCCTAACGGTATAACATATTTCTCCTCAATTTTTCACCAATTCGATTCCCAATTTTACGAATATATTCAATTGAAAAATTCATTGATTTGAGCTTTTGCTCTTCTTGTATTTGAAATTTGTATGTCGAATCAGATGCCATAGCTGGTAGCTTCGTTGATAAGTACGTCAAGAGGTAATAAATTGAAATTTGACCTCAAAATCGTCTCTTAATCTGAATGTATTTACGAATTTCAGTCCAATGCTTGGTGAAATCTCTATAACTTTACACGTCCGACCTGAAAAAAATTAATCTCCTTTGAGAAAAATCTCAATGTCATTTTTCTGATTATTTTTTCTGATTTCTTTAAAAAAAATTTGATTTTTTTTGTTTGTATATAATTTTACATTCAATTCAAAAAAATATTTAACTTAAATCAGTTTTTGAATAGGAAAAAACTTGATCCACTTGAAGCATATGTACCACCAGTTATTCTAGCTCAGCTACAGATCCATGATCTTGGTAACTTTAATGTATTTTTGCTCCAAATTCTTCTAAAAACTCTTGATATATTACTAACACTATAAGTAATTTATAATGTGTTTGGAGAGCAATTTTTGAATGTGGAGAAACCTGAATTCGAGGCATGTAGATCGTTACTTCGATCTGGTCCTGCTAGCTCCTTGCGTGTAAACATTCGTGCCGTAAGTATAAAAAGCTCACAAAACTTTAAACGTACTTGTTTTTGCTCGTGTTTGATGGTAATGTGTGTGATTCAAACTCTCTCTTCAGCTTGTTTTTGCTCGTGTTTGATGATAATGTGTGTGATTTAAACTCTCTCTTCAGCTTGTTTTTGCTCGTGTTTGATGATAATGTGTGTGATTTAAACTCTCTTCAGGTTGTTTTTGCTCGTGTTTGATGATAATGTGTGTGATTTAAACTCTCTTCAGTTTGTTTTTGCTCGTGTTTGATGATAATGTGTGTGATTTAAACTCTCTTCAGTTTGTTTTTGCTCGTGTTTGATGATAATGTGTGTGATTTAAACTCTCTTCAGCTTGTTTTTGCTCGAGTTTGATGATAATGTGTGTGTGTTACTTAAACTCTCTTGAGCTAGTTTTTGCTCGTGGTTGATGATAATGTATTAATGTGTGTGATTTAAACTCTCTTCAGCTTGTTTTTGCTCGTGTTTGATGATAATGTGTGTGGTTTAAACTCTCTTCAGGTTGCTCAGTACGCTTCAGATGCTGGTTATTCCGAAACCGCGTCCGCTGATGTTGATCGATGTCTAAGGTATTAACATTTCCCCGGGACTTTACACAGCGAATGATGATCTTTTCGTGGAGTGTTTTGTATATATATCTCAAAAAAATGATGCAGTAAAGATAATAAAATCGACCTCAACACAAAACTCAGATTCTAGATAATGAAATTGTCGTCAATGGAGACACCATTCATTATATATATGTTGGGTTTTACACAGAGCATTGGAAGAAATGAATTCGCTGCTTCTACGTGCGTCGAGGAAAGATCCAAATGCAACTGTTGAGCTGATGAAGTCGCAGCTCGGAACAGCGTTAACCGCACTGGACAGGTAATATTGTATGTACACAGCGCGCAAGCACACAGCAGATAATATTTGCTAACCGAAGAAATACTTTGCTGCAGCATTCTACAAACAGTTCCTTCTCAAGTGCTTGATAAAGGGAAAGCTATGGTGGAAGTCTATAGATCACCATCCGAAGAAGACGATGTCTCAGACTCCTCTGAGATACAGCAGCTTCAGTCTATACTATGAGTGAGGTCAAGTTCTTGATCTTACAACATTGGTATCGAAATCTTCTGATTCCGTGTATGATCTTGTATTGTTAGCCTCAATTCGTGAAGGAGATATAACATTTGCATATATTAAAAAAAAACTAAAGAGGGTGCTGTTATTGTAATCGTCTCAGATACAATCAGACGACATGACTTGTTTAATATGTAATATTAAGTTTGTATCATGTTTAACTCTTACGTTTAGTTTGTAGTGTGTCTAAAGGCTTTGATTGGTGACCACTTAGGAAAAGAACGAAGATGAATGTTTTGTTCCTCAAATCGTTTACCAACTAATGATAATTATTTGTCAAATTTTTGATGTGGATTCCATACTATTTCTCTCTTTTCCTCATGAATTGAAGAATCAATGAATAAATATTTTCCTCACCAAACTTGACAAGGAACAAATAAAGAATATAACGAAAATGCTCATTTAATTCCTCAAATATTTACAATTGACAAATTTATTTCCAACAATCGTGTGTTCATATTAATGGTATGAATGGCACCTCGGCTCATTGATGAATGGCAACACGATTTAAGAGTGGTACGGTTTGGTGAACTATATAAATAAATGTGATGAAACTAAAATTATTAAATTAAAATTTTTTTAGATCAATATGTAAGCTATCTTTCATAAACAAAAGACTTTTCAAATTCTATTTAAAACTATTACATTAATAGATGTTAGTTATTATAGAAATTAAAAAAATAAGAAATAAACAATTTAAAATTAACAAACAAAATTGATGATGTGTCACAATTTAAAAATAGGAATTGATGATGTGGCATCATAAAAAGAGAGTACATTCTCCTTTATATATATATATATATATATATATATTGTTTGTGTACTCTTTTGTATAACATCCATAATGTATTATTTTTTTTTTCTTTGTTGGCGGGAAAATGAAATTTTGCATTTTTGGCGGTTTGTTGGCGGGAAAATGAGATTTTGCATTTTTGGCGCAAAATGAGATTTTGCATTTTGGCGGAAAAATGGTGAAACACGCTTTTAGCAGAAAACAACACAGTTTTGGTGGGGAACGGTAAAACGTGTTTTTTTTGGAAAACGAAAACGTGTATTTTTAACAAATATTTTTATAATTAAATAATATGTTTATAAATTTTGAACTATATTGTATTTAAAATTATATTTACAAATATTTTTAACATTTAATTTTAATTTATATGATATATATTAATGTAAAAAGCATAAATATATAAAGATAAACAATAATAAGATCAATGTTTATTTTAGTAAATTTGTTTTCTAATCGTTTTTAAATCGTTTTTGAAATGTATTGATACGATTCTGGTTAGCCTCGACAAGAATCTTTCCAAGACCTTTCACTCCAAGAGGTAACTTGATAATCATAAGCTTCTTAAGACTCATGTAGACCCAACAAAAGATATATTAAACATATGCATGATGCTATCTTAAAACGATACTGAGGAAGATAGGCGATGGAATCTCCAAATGAAGATTGTGTATAACCAATAACAAGTATATTAAACTCACCACCTGATCTATTTCAACACAAGCCAACTTTTTGGTTGATAGAATGGCCACACAAGAGACTGTGGAATGACTCTTTATAAACCGGGTCGATCAATGGATATTACACACCATGATCGAAAAGTTCACAAGGAACTCAAAATGAGATTCACTCTCAAGTTTTTCAAAAATAAAAAGAAATCTCCAATTTATTATGTGATTACAACAATATTTATAAGAAATACTTGTGGTAAAAGCTAGACAATAAATTGCCTTGAAAATATACTAAAACTAATAATTAAATGAAAAAAATAAGTATAGTTGAATAACTCTTGGCCTCCTCTTGACTCTTGATCTTCAATTTTCGTCACTTATTTTGCCCAGCAAATCAAGCAATTATTTTGGGCTCTTCTTGGACTTGTAATAGCTTTAAAATGGGCTAGACTTGATAGATAACATCATAGATGGATTTTTGAGTGCTCACCATGTCTAGAACTTCATAAATCAGTCCATTATTCTCATGTTTGAATGCTAAAGATGCCATTTTGCCTTTGATCCAGTTGATTTGAGTTATGTCTCTTCTTCATTGCCTTTCCTGCTGTCCATGATCGCATCAGTATTGTCATTCAAGAATATAGGATAATCGCATTGCACTTTAATAGTATCTCCATTCACAATTTCATCAAATCGCATCGCTTCCAAATCTCATCGCTCATGCATTCAAATCGTAGTCACACCCAAATCGTAATGCCATTCGGAGACTAAATCATCAATTTGACGTTGACTTAGTAAATTTAGGCATGAGAAAAGTCAACATTAACTAAGAAAACATAGACATTAGCGTTGACTTTATGTCTGAGTCCAATTTTACAAAGTCAACATAAGTTCAAATGTCAGCTTAAAAGTTTGAGAATTAATGTGCACAATTACAAAAATTTTTGGGAATTAAATGATCAATTTGACGAATTATCTCGTGAAAAATGTTAAATTTGGAAAAAAACAAATTAACTATATGTAGCTTTATAAATAACGAGGATTTTTTTACCTCCACTCGTTATGCCTTTCGCAACCGCAAAAGAGCATGGTCGCGAATTTGACAACTGGTCCGTGGAGCAGGTTGACGACGAAAAGAGACATCGTAGATTCCCTGCGAAAAATATGTAAGTAAGTGAATTATTACTTAAGCAAAAAAAAAATAGTATTTTTTTCTTACCTTTTCAACTTATTTAAACTCTAAGGTTATCTTCAAAAATAATACCAAAGAGATCGTGCTCGATCACTGAGTAGACAAAATCAGTTGTAGCTTTTGTTTCCTCATGGAAACGTTCTTAAACTTTGAATCCTCTCTCCCCGGTCTGAAAAAAATATATAGAAAATTATAAAATAAACTAGTGTAAAATAAACTATTGTTAAATATATACATTTTCCCATCCAACTCTTTCAGGAGTCCATGCTCATTGATATAGTCATAGGCATGATTAAGATTGCTTAATGGCTTCTTCTGTTTTTTTGTTCAAAAGATATTCCGCCATATCTCTAATGGAGAACTGATGATGTATTCACTTTTAAATATGGTGAAACTCCATTCCTGTGTCTAATATATGTTGGATCGCCAACAGTACGCAGTGAAGAACCACTTCTAGTTTATGTTTCTGATAGAGTACTTGGAGAGTTTCCAAGGTATTTTCCTTTTGTAAAAACTGTTTTGATGTGTCTTCACAAAATATGGGTTTTTCTATGCCTCAAGATGTTGATCAAAAAGAAAAGTTGATAAAAAAAAAAATCTATGCCTCAAGATATTCTTGGTATCATCATCAAGCGTTTGGTGACTAAGTGTTTGAATCTTCTCTATGAGATTTCAGCTGATGATGACAACTTCTGGAATCTGTTTGAGGCCTATGTTCTGAAAGGCTTACAACAAGATCCAAGAAGAGCTCTCTCTTCTCCTCAGCTTTTTGTTTTCACAGAGTAGCACAAGATTGATTTCTCTGGATCAGTATCTTGAGAAGATGAAGACTGATCAGAGATTCATCTACTATTGGGTGCTTCCTCTGTATGCTAATGATGAGAAGAGCCTCATCAACAAATTCCACAAATATCAAATTGAAATTATGTTGCTTGAAGTCTAGAGGTCACAGGATTGAGAAGAGCCTCATCAACAAATTCCACAAATATCAAATTGAAATTATGTTGCTTGAAGTCTATAGGTCACAAGATTGAGTGACGCTTGGGACGAAACTAATATTACATGATTGGGTTTCGGGCCTGTGGGATGTACGGGCTTCGGCCCTGAACCTCCTAGTAATTCAAAAAAAAAAAAGTTATGTTGCTTGAAAAAAATATAGAGGCTTATGTGATGCAGCCAAGGGAAAGCTCATAGGATGGGCGCCGATAAGAACCGTTCTATGTATATATTTAGATAGAATTCTATGTATATATTAAGGTAGAATTCTATGTATTAAAATAGAGAATATGATGTGTATTAAGATAGAATTCTATGTATATATAATATAATTCTATGTATATATTATAGAATTCTAGCTTAAAAGTTTATCTTAGAATTCTATGATATCTCAATACACATAGAAATATAGAATTCTATCTTAGTACATATAATTCTATTTTAATAACACAGAGAATTATATCTTAACTAGAATAGGACCCATATATATGCGGATTTTAAATAAAATATAATAAACCGGTAAAAACTTATTTGAAAAACATCCAATGACTTGTGAAGAAAAGTAAAATTAAAAAAGAAGTATAAAATTTATTTATTTATTTTTAGTTTTATTTTTTGTAATTAAATTTTATTACAATTTGCAGATAGGATTTTGATATAATATAATAAATATTTATTTTGTTGTGAAAAATACAAATATAAATTTTACATTCTCAAACAAAATATGTTTAATAGTGTCAAAATTGGATCGGTATACTTTAACACGTGCCGCTTTCATGATAATTATCAAATTTGAAACATCAAACTTTATATAATAAGATAACTTTGTATAGCTATATAAATTTTTTATTTTTATTTTACTGTATTAATAAAGTAATTTTGGTCGTTTTTGTATTGTTTATAATTGAATGTGTGAAGAGAGATGCTCGCATTGTTTTCCAAATTTAATAGTTTTTAATGCCACAGGACAATTCAAACCGTTGTTATGAATAAAATTAAAAAATTACGTGTATTTTTAACATAAACATCTATTTCGATAAAAACACACTACATTTAATTTTGGTGATTTTTTTCTCTGTCGGCAAAATTTTCGGTTATCAACCGATGATTGTTCTCTTACCGTACGGTGTGGCTATGTCACTTGAGTTTTAGATCTCAGAATCATTGGTATGTTCACTGTACTAGAAGGAACGAAGTTTTCTTGGGATCTAATCAAGAGAAAAATAAAATCAAAATCTTCTGAAATGATTATAATACGTAAGTTTTGGTATCAAAATGTTGATTTTTCAGAACTTTGCCTAGAAGCATACGCTGTTATCATGTAGTGTGTAAATTGGAGATTCAGACAAAAGATGCTACTCACACACACAATTAACATCAGAACAAAATCGAATACAAAGAAAAATAATGGATCTTACGATCCGTTAGCGAGTAAGGCTTATCTACGGAAATCGTCGTCAAATTCACTTTTTCATGTAATTTGCTTTTCGAAAGTTTTGTATACTAATTTTGTAATTTTTATTGATATCAATGAAATTTTAGAACGAAAAACATAATATAATAAACTAATATTTTTTAAAAATGTACTTGATGGTATTTTACAAATGATCGTGATTTATGAAAATCATTATAATTTTCTAAATAAAAATGATAATTTAATTCCCTAAGTTTTTATAAATGTGCAGATTATTTCTCAAACTTTTAAATTGACAAATTAATTCCTCAAGTTTGCGTTGACTTTCCAAAATTAGACTGAAAAAGATAATGTTAACGAGTCAACATGAAGTTGTAATTTTTTTTAACCCTGATTTATTAATCTACTAGGTGATAACACACGTCTTGTGTGGTATGAGAAATTTATAATTTTGCTGGTAAGTGAAAATGAATTTAAAATTAATAACCATACTATATTTTTAATAATTTTTTTTCATTTTCTAGGTTATTCATAATCTAGAATTTTGTTTAAGTGAACTTGAATTTAATTATTATTTAGTTTTGTATAATTAAAAAATTAAACTATCGTAAAATATTTTAATCCGGTTTTTATATAATAATAGTTTTAATTTGTACACTTTTTGTTATTAAAATCACACAAATTTTTTTATTGTAAACATATTTTATGCCTAAAGTATAAATTATATTCCATTTTTAAGAAATGTATTAGATTTTAAATCATTCAAAAAATAAAACATAATTTTAATAAATTGATAACTCTCAATCATAATTGATTTATGATATACATCACATAATCTAAAATTCGATTTTAAATAATTAAAAAAATAAAACATAATTTTCTGGTTATATTAAAGTAATAAATGGATAATGGCATATAATGTAATTAGTGTAATCAAAAAAAAAAATTTGTATTAAAAAAAAGTGAGAATAAGTGTGGTGATGACACATCAGCAAAATGGCACCACTGTAAATATTTCAAAAACTAAGCCTATTTTCTAAAAATGTTTCTCAATTAATATATAGGGGATTACAAATTATGAGAACTGTTACATCTTACACCACGCTTACCATCATATGAAGATATAGGTCTGACGGTTCTAGTTGGAAATTTAATTTGCATACATGATAGTTAGAAAATAAGCTTGCCGATTGTAAATACTTGAAAATTTAAATGCTATTTTTTTTCTTTTTCATTTTTTAAATTTCATTTTGTTTATTTTTTTCTTTCATTACAATAGTTTATTAAAGAGTCACCAATCCAAGGCTATGAGATTATCTTGTCTTGAAATAGATCTCATATTATTTATAGGTAACATAGAATGTTAAAACACCCAACATCTCCAACTTTTTTTAAAAAATAATGTAAACCTCCCTTTGTAATTTCTGCACTAAATATCAAATAAAACAAAAATGCTAGGCATGGGATTGAGAATGAATTGAAGTCTGAAACAGAGTCCATTCTTGTACAAGATGAACTTTCCGAAGTTGTCACCCAAGAAGCTTGTGTGGGAGCTCCTTGGCTTTGTTTCTTTGCTTTTCATCGTCTTACCTGCTTCGCCTTTCTGCAGTGTTGTGTCCTTGTTGATCGATTTGACCTTAAAAATCAGAATGGTACAAACAAACCAAGCTTGAATGGGTATTGGGCGTTCGACAAAGTGGACATTCTTGCTTCTCATTGCACCATTCCATAATGCAGCTCCTGCACATGACAGATGGATCATTGGTTCTGTAGTTCGAGTGAATCTTTGTTATCGATCTAAGGTCCACATCTTATCTAAGCAGCTTCAACCGAATAAATTGGATTTAACTGTTTCATTAAGGTTTTTTGAGGTAACGCATTGTCAACAAGTTTGAGATCAGCCGCAGGACAGAGAAGAAATTACGAAAGAGGAAGGTTTCTTACCAACAAAATACATGACCGCAAGGAGTGGCTGTCGGGTGCTGGCGGTTGCTTAAGCAGAGAGTGCATTTCCCTACTGCCTGCAACCACAAGTACATAACAAGGTTAAGCATCTAACATAACAAGTAGTAGCAAACTGATTTCATCAAAATGGGAGAAAGAAACATAAACCACCAATGGATTTAATGTAGACAAGCAACAGAACAATCACAAAACAGGATTAATATACAACCTCGTCTCAATAGAAACCATAATGTAGAGCGAGACCAGTCGAGTGGCCATCTACTCTATCACATATCATGATACTAAACCATTATTTGTTTTTTTCTTAATTACATTTAGACAAAATAACATTCGTGCAAGGGAACATATTTTGCTAAGAGTTTGCGCCTCTCTTCCAAGTATTTACTTTTTCCAACAATGATCAGTATTCAAGATATTATTAGCCATTCAAAGTAACAGAGGTTTCTAAGGGACTTTGATCTGAAATACCCCTCGGAAATCTAACTGCCCCCTGTAATCTAACTGCCCTCCAATTAATGAAATGACGGTTTTGTCCTTCATTTAAAAAAAAAATCGAAAAAGAAAAAGAAATTGGGTGGTTTGGTGGACCTGGTTTGGTAGGAAATTTAATTCAAACCAACCCTAAAATTAATTCTCTAAACCAACTAAACCAACCATCAAGATTTTATTTCACCTCTCATCATCTTCTTCCTTCCTCTCACGTTTCCACCATTGACGAATCGGAGGCGTGAAATTGAAGGTTAGTTGTTGCTGTTTTTAATGCTATTTTTCAATTTCATGATTGAATTATCAAGTTTATGTCATAGGTAAAGCAATCCCAAAGCAATTAATACATAGTTTGTTCTCGATTAGGGAATTTCGTAGTAAATAAAGTTGATTTTTTTTTGCTCATTGGAGTCACTGAACTAGTTGGGTAAGGCTATTAGAAACTGATATTGTTAATTAAATGGGATATCTTGGTTAACTGAGCANAAAAGCCAACAGTTGCAGGTGGAAGAAGAAAGAAAAAATGATTACCTAGGTCTCTGATTCAGTTGCTTTCCTATGAAAACATAACGAACCCCGGATGCACGTTTCGATATATGATAATACAGACCTGAAAGAAATGAAGATCACTAACAAAGAACATTACAAAAAACCGCGTTATTATATTTTCTAACGAATCTCACCTTCAAAGTAGAAGAGCATCAAATTGGCACGGAGAACAAGTTGTAAGATTTCACGGGCAACAGGGAGAACCTGAAAAAA
The DNA here is from genome assembly GCA_020283515.1 of Alliaria petiolata. Taxonomy (NCBI): domain Eukaryota; kingdom Viridiplantae; phylum Streptophyta; class Magnoliopsida; order Brassicales; family Brassicaceae; genus Alliaria; species Alliaria petiolata. Next base: position 37,712,696 of record JAHZTW010000001.1, read on the forward strand.
GAAGACACCCTCGACTAAAACATTCGCTAGGCAGAAAACAACTAACACCATGAGAACTAAACCCCGAGAAGTATACATTACCACAGGCCATCTCCGAATAGCTCGGTGCCACAATCTCTTAACTCTATCTTTTAACCTAGATACAACAGAAGCTGAAGTTTCAACTTGAGATGATGATGGAATATCAATCCTTCTTGGTGACTGGATATGACTATCACCGAAAAACTCATCAGACTCAGACTCATCAAAGGTAACCGCTCGCGTGGCAGCTCTAGAGCTGTAAACAAAGTACATAACATTAAAACCACTCTCTTAGAGATATTACACAGCAAGATTCAATTCTGTTATTGTAAACAACAATAAGAAAAGGCGGTGAGAACCTGATTCTCTCTGCTATATACGGAACTGCAGTCTGATACAATATGAACAAAGCACGTCTAGCTGGTGTAGGAGAGAGTCCATAAGGTCCTGCAACCTAAAATTAGATCCTTCTTCATCAGAAAAAAAAACCCAATCTTTCAACCTAAAAACGCAAAATGTCACAATATTCCTTATAACGTCATAAAACCTGGATAATGTCACAATATTCCTCTCCTAAAGTTTGTTGCCCTGACCCTGTCGTCAGAACAAAGTAAAGCATTTGCCCAAGAAGCTTCATCTGCCGAAAAATCGAAAAACGTCAGAGCTGTGTAATCGAAAAAAATCTCATGGAAGCTATACACACAGACACTCGTACCTCTTTCTGGTAAGCTAGAGCGACTCTTGTACCTAACAGTAGAAGCCGAGAGTTGATTCAAATTAGAGCGTAATTTGGAGAAACCAATGAAATTTCGGGAGAGTGATGAAATTTTGTCGGAAATTCGGTACCGAATAGGTGTCGGAAGGCATCGCGGCAGGCTTCGTGGATGAAAGAAGCGTACTGATCGTCTTTCTCGGCTGCTCTCATAATCTCCGGCTGAGCTGCGAGCGGGAATTGCCGGATTCCGCCGTGAAACCCGCTCGAACCGGGTTCATCGGAATTCACGTCGCTCCTAAGCCTCATCTCTCCCTGGCTCTTGGTGGTGGTTTAGTGGATCGATTGGAGTGCCGATGATGTTTATCGATGAAGATGATGATGTCAGCGAGTTGGAAGAAGAACCAGTAAAACCCGGTTTATTCGGGTTTGATTGTACCAACACAAGTACATATGGACAATTACTTTTTTTTTTTTTTTCAAATGACAATCACTTTCTTTTATATAAACCTAGGAGAAAATCGGGTGTAGGTATAAAAATCCTACCCAGAAATTCAGGCATGTTAAAGAGAGAAATCCATGATTCGGTGTGAAGTAACAACTTTACCGAAGTAGAGGTTTCAAAATTAGTCATTCATTAGTCGTTAGGAGAAAACGGGCATTTAAATCATGAACTCACTAAATTTTGCCAAAATAAATAGATATTTCTCAGTACTCCAAAAAACATACAAACTTGAAATTTGTGTTGACCGAGATAGATTAGATATACTTTTGGCCAACATTAATTAGACTTAAAACCCCGTTAATCTCTGTTTACTGTAGTCGTTAAGCCGAACGACGCTTCTTAAATATAACAAAAGCCCCAATTCTCATCTAAATTTTCTTCTTCGTGGCTCTCTCTTTCTTGAAATTTGCTTAGGAACTCAAAAATCAGATACAAGCTAAGCATCGATTTCGAGATTTTGGTAAGTTCTAACAGTTTGAACGCATCTCGATTTCAAGTTTCTCTTCCTCTCATTTCGATTCTGTAGGTGGTGTCAATTGATTTCGTGTTTCTCTTGTTCAACTTCAATGGTAGAAGATGGGTTCAAATTCGTATAAAAAGTGTGATTTTGGAAAACGTGCCTTTCCGGTGGAATGTGTGTGGATGTCAAGTTTTGATGTTTCTTGTGACTATGTGTCATTTGCTTGATGTTTTTTTTCTTTGCTTGATGTTTCTTGTACTTGTCAATCTACTCTTTTGAATTTATGTTTGTCGTCTATGTCATTTGTAAGACCTTATGTATGATTTCAATCGCTTTGTAAGACTTCAATATGATTCCTATTTTATGACTCATTCGTGTCATTACCAAAAGCAACAAAGCAAAACAAAAAAAAGTTGCATAAAACAACAAAAATCAACGCAAGGTCTGAATACATTAAAGATTTTTGGGCCGAATTAGAATTGTCATCCTCTTTGTGATTCTCTTTGTGATCCAACTAGTGATTCAACTTGTGATTCTCCTTGTGATCCTCCTTGTGATACTCCTTGTGATACTCCTTCCTACATACCAAAGTAAAATATAATATTAAAAAACCATGCAAAGAAACTCTACAACTCTGAAGCGAAAAATAATGTTTAAACTAACTCTAACCTGATCTTTCCTTGGTCTTCCCCTTCGTCTTTTAGCTTTAGGTTCAACAGCCGGTTTAGAACATGATAACCTATTGTGCCCTTCTTCCCTACAGTTCGAGCATGTCATGATACGCTTCTCACGACTTAACTTGGTCTTCTTAGTGGAAGAGACAGATTCATTAAGGCTTTTACGTCTAGCATAGTTACTCTGCCTACCAGGTTTACCTAATCTATTTGGTGGTGGCAAGACGAGTACTCTATTCATCCTCGGCCACAACTTCATACCTTCCACATGCTTAATACTATGGGCATATGTTTTCCTCCACATTTGAGTTGTGTAATATTTAGACACATAATCATCGACCTTCTCCTTCTTTGCTAAAATAACACACGCAGCATGGATACAAGGAATACCATTCAACTGCCACATCCCACAGCCACACGTTTTGGGACCCATTTTGACACTATAAGCACATCCGTGATAGTCTATTTCATGCTCATTATCATAAGACATGTATCTGATGCAATCCCGAGACTTTTCTATAGCCGATTCAATAGCAGCATGTGCCCTCTTTGTGAATCTAGTCTTCAACCTATTTGCAATGATAGATCTCTTTGCAGTACGCACCATACATTGTCTCCTAATATCTTCTAACAAGTCAAGTAATGGTTTTCTCCTAGCCTCACCAATGGTTTTATTAAAAGATTCATTCAGATTATTCAAGTTGTCATTGCAGCATGAACCAACCTTAAAAAAAGCTCGAGACCATGTAGGAGGATTGGTGACTTGTAGATAATCATGTGCACATCGACTGTAACGCTTCAATTGTTCCATATTTTCGGTATAATCTCCAATGGTATAACTTCGGGCTATTCTAAAAAAAAGCCGCTCTAGCTCTGGATCGTGGCTTTCTATTTTCCAGTTTCCTAGAATGTGTCGAGCACATATTCGATCTTCAGCTTGTGGAAGATCAGTGTGAACAGCTTTCACCAATCCCTTCAAAAGAAACCAAAGACTATTAAGAACTAAGTAGTTAGTAGAATCATAAGAAGATAATTATAATCAATCAATCATCAATACAAAATCATTTTATAATCACTACCAAAATACATCAATCAACATGAATAAAGCTCTATAGATACCCACAAACAAAGAAAAAAAAACTGAAAAATACAAAATTAAAGGGAAAATTAGAAATAAAGGATATTTTTTGTATCCTCTCGTTCACCTACACCTTTTTAACTAACTCTCGTCTCTCTATACTTTATATTAATCTAAATCCGATTATACCCTCTAAATTACTAATTTATTTTTTAATATAATTACTACTCCCTCTGTTTCTTAAAGAAAGTATTTTTAGAATTTTTACACACATTAAGAAAACACATTAAAACTAATAATAAATGTATTATTTTCTGTGATGAACAATTTCATATAAATTTAAACCAATAGCAATTCAATAAATTCAATTACTTTTATTGAAATTTACAATTTATCATTATTAACTCATTAAAAGTGCATAAAGAAAACACATAATTTATCATTATCATTAAAAGTGCATAAAGAAAACACAATTTATCATTATCATTATTAACTAATAATAAATTTACAATTCCCTCTGTTTCTTAAAGAAAGTATTTTTAGAATTTTTACACATATTAAGTAAACACATTAAAACTTAATAATAAATGTATTATTTTCAGTGCTGAACAGTTTCCAATAAATTTAAACCAATAGCAATTCAATAAATTCAATTACTTTTATTGAAAATTACAATTTATCATTATTAACTCATTAAAAGTGCATAGAAAACATAAAAATGCTATCTATTTGAAACAAAAAAAAATTCTAAAAAGCCTTTCTTTAAGAAACAGAGGGAGTAAAAATTATAACACATCATTTAACCAAACAAAACCCTAAAATTAATGCTAGTAGTCAATTCCAAAGTAAGTAATCTAGCATATTTATCTATGATAAACAAAAAAATTTCGATAAATTCTCCCAAATAGAATTTGCACAGATCAATTTGTTGTAAAACAAACAACAAATTTAATAAACTCACCAGATTTATATAAAATCTATCTAATACTTTTTGGTTTACACTATTGATTTTCGCAGAGATATGAAAGAATCATAAACATAGAGTAAAGTTACGAAGACGACATGAAAAAGATGAAGAAAATCATATTCCTAATTCCAAAACCCGCAGAAGACATGTTCTAAACTTTGCAGAACACATAAATTAGAAGACATGTTCTAAACTTTGCAGAACACATAAATTATACATAATGTATATTATACGGAATTGCAGAACATATAGAAACTGCAGAAGACATGTTCTAAACTTCGTAGAACACGTACATTATGCAGAATGTATATTCTACGGAATCGCAGAACATATAGAAACTGCAGAAGACATGTTCTAAACTTTGCAGAACACGTTCATTATGCAGAATGTATATTCTACGAAATCGTAGAACATACAGAAACCGCAGAAGACACCTTCTGAATTTCGCAGAACATATCAAAAAAGATTTTGTAAATATTTTTTGTTACGTTTTTGAAATAATATATATTTTCTGTTTCCTTAAATAAATGTTTTTTGTTTAAAAATGAATTTAAAAAATAAATTAAATATTAAAATATATGATTTTGAGGGTAGTTTAGGCACAATTTGACATATAAAAATAAAAGTGTAGATGGACAAGAGGGTACAAAAAACATCCTTTATTTCTAATTTTCCCAAAATTAAATTAGTTCATGGCTAAAAACATACATATACGAATCAAAATGAGAAAACTATAAACATATAACGTTTTCTTTCTATCTAACCAAAACAAGTAGAGTCAACACATGAAATTTACCTTTTGCTTATCTGATATGATTGTTATGTTGCTTCCATCACCAAGTCCTAAATCCCGTTTCATATGATTTACAAACCAAACCCAATTAACATCATTTTCTATCTCAACTACTGCCGATGCAATAGGAACAATCTTATTATCTCCATCTCTTCCTACCGCAGCTAACAATTGGCCTTTGACATCCCGCTTAAGAAACACAACCATCTAGGCCTATGATAGGTCTACATGTAGACTTCCAAGCTACTCACTGAGCATCAAAGCAAACATACAAACGATCAAACCTTTGCTTGCTTCCTGGTGTTGGTCCTAGAATAGTTTCAATTTCCATAATGGTGTCTTTATTAGTCAAAAGAATCTCTGCTTCATAATCCCAAATCCGTGAAAAATGTGCTTCGTGGCTAGCTCTTCTTTCCCTTGTAATTTTCGTCTTTGCTTTCCGACATTGCTCCTCGGTAATAGTCAAATTGTAGGTCCTCTTGATCTCATCAGTAATCTCCTTCGCAGTAAGCTTAGGATTCACTCTCAACCTTTCCGCAAACAACTGAGCAATTGATGAACTCTTCAACATTTTCGAGTAACCCGACCTGACACATATGTGTGTATTCACGAAAACTTTTATCTGCAGCTTGTGTTTGCGCCTCTCATAGGAGCAATAAACTCTCCACGGACAGTCATACTCAGTGTCAGAGCAAATAGCACCAAGCTTTCTTTGTGTGGACATGTATAGCTTAATGTCGTATCTACTTTTCAAAGAGTACCTAAGAAGAGCTTGCTTGAACTCTGAAGCAGAACTAAACGTCTTACCTAATGCTAGAATATCATCTGCTGATGATTCATCCTCACGAGATTCCCTTCGCGCTTGCTCTTCCTCATCGTCGGATGACAGAGGATCTGGTATATTATCCTCATTCCATAAATCGTCGTCTCCGCTGTCATCGCTTTCTATTCTATCGCTCGCAATATCTCCAAAGTGAGTTGTCAAAACTTCGGCCACAACTTCTTCTTCAACAGCTACTTTGCAGCCTTCTTCTTCGACATCATTCCTAGAGTCCTCATCTACTAAATCATCAGCAGGATCATCAACAATAGCCTCACAGTCACCATCAGGTATAACAACACGCTCCGATTCTATTCCATCATCTTCAACAATAGATTTTTTGTTTCGGCGTGGTGCGAGCTTCTTTGTTCTAGTCATATCGAGATTCTGGACCTGATTTTGGGTAACAGAAGAGACAAGAGAAGAAATTGAGACTGAAGCGAGGAAAGAGACGAGAGATGATAGAAGAGAGATCGATGAACAATTAGGGATTTGAGAGAAGAAATTTGGGAAAATTCTGTTCTGTAATACGATGTTGTTTTATTCAGAGTTAGCAGTAAACAGAACTTAAACGACAAATAATGTTGACTAAAATTATACCTAATTTATCTTGGTCAACATAAGTTTGTATGTTTTTTGGGGTAATGAGAAGTCTGTATTTATTTTGGCGAATATCGATGAGTTCATGATTTAAATACCCGTTTTCTCGAAACATAAGTGGTGATACTCGAAGTCGACTTGGCAGACAGATTAAGGAATTATTCGAAAAACAGTAATTCAATGTTTTGACTAAAAACAGTTAAATCAATTGAATTAAATTCAATTATTACACAATCAAGTGGAGTAAAAGCTTGATTGGTTTTTCCGTTAGCACCCACAAACACAGTTTTTACAGATGATAACAATTGTTGGCGTTTGACAACACCATGAAAAACGGTTTTTACCGTTTGTACTGCTTAGATCCTTGAAAATCTAAATCTCCTTCCCATAAGTGTTTGCGCTTGCGGATGGGTGTATATAGACAAATTAAAAAATTTAAAATTCACAAATTCACAAATTTATTTAAAATCCGAATATATGTAATAATTTTGTTAAAAAAATAAGATTTAAATATTGTTTAGGGGATTTTTCGGTCTTTCGTGGGCAAGTCTTTTGCAAAATAGAAGACGACGTCAGAGCCTCGGAAAACATGATGGTAGGGTGTTTTCCGATGACTCTCTGACGTCAAAGTCAGAAAACAGTAAAGAAAGACCACGTACTGGTTCGTCGGAAAATGAATAGAAAATCGGAAAACGGGGAAAGAAAATGGTGCTGAAATCGCCTCGACGTGTTCTTTGACCCCAATTTTATTTATAATTGTTTGAAGCCATTAATATCTTTGTTACCGTTAAAAATAACTCATATCTTACAAATTATTTATATTTACAAATTTTGACTGGAGTAGTTTATGCTACAACAATAACAAATTTTAATTGAAATATATATTAGATTTTTGAAATATGGCGTGATAGAAATAATGATTGGTGTTTCTAGGACAACGGTTATTTGCGGGTCGGACAACAAAATATTTTAATCCGCTGCAGTTCGGATGAAATAACTTTCAAAAAATAGTTGAATATTTAAAATAATTTAATTTGCATAGTTGATGATGTTTCCATGTATGATGTACCTTAAAACCTACGATTTAACTATAAAATTTATTTATGCAATTGAACAATATGCAATATTTATTGAACAATATGAAATATTTAAAATTAATTATGATAATGAAATCTCATATATAGTCATAATATATTATGTATACAACTTAAAGTATGTAAACTTGACTATATATTGAAATCAACTAAACTAAACAATTTTAAACGTGAATTGAAAATTGTGTCTCATTCGGAATGTATGTCCATAGGATGGAATTTTTGGATTAGAAATATAACGCAAGAAGAAAGTTTTGGTCACCCCTCTCTATAACAATGAAAACATATAAATAAAATATCACTAAATTCAAAGAAAGAATGTAACAAAATTTTATTGAAAAACATAACTTCACGCATAGAACAAGTTAAAATTTAGTGTAAAAAAAACGAGTAAAAAAAAAAACAGCATAGGTTGCAACTATAAAAATATAATTTGAGATGCTTGAGAGAGTTTGAGAAAACTTATTAAAATAACATTCAAGTATCACACAAACATAATATCTATACTATTAAAAGAGGATCACTTTTTTGGACACTTAAAAAGAAACCTTCTGTGCCGTGTTATATTACGGATTGTGCCATTGGTCATTAAACAGAAAAATAGAATTCATTAAGGGTACTTTAGGGAGAAAAATACATTTTTTCCTTGCTAAAACCTGTTGCCAAACATATTTTTTTATATATCTACATTAATGGACCGATGTAACTGAGTCGACTCACCTGGTTAAAAAAATACGGACCTGTTGCCAAACAGACATGTAGGAAGCTTCTCAAGATGGGCTGGGCCAACCTTATCTAATGAATTATATACGGGAAAAATGCCAAATAATACTCAAACTATTTCATTCTGGCCAATATATACCTCAACTAACGACCTGACCAAAAAATGCCTCAACTACGGTTGACTTTTTCAAAAATATGTTAACTTTTCGTTGACTTGGCCAAATTAGCACACCGTTAACTCAACTAACGGAATCATTAGATGCCGTTTACTGTTAGCCGTTTAATTGAAACGTCGTTTTGGACAGAACGAAACTACGTCGTTTTGTTTAATTTTTTTAAAAAAACACGACAAGCTTGGCTCAAACTCGGGTTTGGAGGAAATGAGAGGCGTTCTCTTACCACTGAGCCAGCGGCATATATTGGTATATCATCAAAAGTTATAAGATATATTAAGTTATTTTTCTTGTTTCATTATTTAAGAAAATAAGTTTTTTTATGTTTTTCATTTAAATTAAAGAAATTGTATGAATCAATTACAAATACTAAAAGGAAACCAAAAATTAGTTTTAAAAAATAGAAAAAAATAAGTTCTTTTTCAATTACTAATACCAAAAAAAAAGTCAATTTATTTATTAAAAGGAAAATAATAAGAACTTATTTTTCTTTTCTATTTTTCTTTTGGTATTAGTGATTGGGAATTAGTAATTTATTTTTCTTTTGGTATTAGTAGTTGAAAAAGAACTTATTTTATTTTCTATTTTTAAAACTAATTTTTGGTTTCCTTTTAGTATTTGTAATTGATTCATACAATTTCTTTAATTTAAATGAAAAACATAAAAAAACTTATTTTCTTAAATAATGAAACAAGAAAAATAACTTAATATATCTTATAACTTTTGATGATATACCAATATATGCCGCTGGCTCAGTGGTAAGAGAACGCCTCTCATTTCCTCCAAACCCGAGTTCGAGCCAAGCTTGTCGTGTTTTTTTAAAAAAATTAAACAAAACGACGTCGTTTCGTTCTGTCCAAAACGACGTCGTTTCAATTAAACGGCTAACAGTAAACGGCATCTAATGATTCCGTTAGTTGAGTTAACGGTGTGCTAATTTGGCCAAGTCAACGAAAAGTTAACATATTTTTGAAAAAGTCAACCGTAGTTGAGGCATTTTTTGGTCAGGTCGTTAGTTGAGGTATATATTGGCCAGAATGAAATAGTTTGAGTATTATTTGGCATTTTTCCCAATTATATACCTATGCCACACTGATTTAAAAGTCATAAATGGACCACCATTATAAACAAAATGTCAATACAAACGTATTCGACCATAATACAACCTACATAAGACGTGAGGTACGTATTCAATAAACATCATATAGAAAATAGACATTTACTCACAAAATATCATTTCTCATGATATCCTGGTTTATCAACCCATTCACATGAGTTAGCTCACAAAAAATATATGATAATGAAAGATTAGAAAATGTATATTTGAACGTGATATTCGACCGTGAATATCATAGTATACCAAGTCATACATGACCTACACTATTGCATGCAGAATTATGTATATACGAATCATATTATGTTTTTACCATATCATATTGAATGATTTTATGAGTTAACCATCATATTAGATCAGTTCCGGTTAAATATCGCCTACAATATAGGAATTTGAATTTTTCATATATCAAAACGAAACCAAATCTAAACAGTCTCTATGATATTAGATCGTCGCAGTAAATATCATTTAAGTTTGGTAAGATATTATAATTGTATTAAATCTTATATATGATTTAAATCGAGACGGTTTTTGCCTATATTATAGGAAATAAAATTTTAATAAAATCCACACAAATGAGTATTGAAATCATGTTTCCAAATCTAAACCGTCAATTAACTCATAGATTTTTATTAGAAAGCATATCCTTTAGTATTTGCTTTTTTTTAATAATTTCTGTTTCCTAATATTATCATGCATATCGAATCATAATATTACCTGCTCTCCGATTTTGGAATATTAGATCGATAAAATCTTAATTTACTTAACCTCCATGGTTGTTCATCGTCACGTGCGGCTAAACCTAATTTTTATCGGCCAAACTATATAAGTACTGCAACCTTTGACTCTTCATAACATCATATTTTCATTAGTTTGTCATTTAATTTATTTATTCTACTAGGAGAATGACCTCTAAACTATTGTCGCCCCTGGCTGATTTGAAACCTTTCAAATCAAGCTGACGAGTCGAGGTCAAAGTTTTGCATTCCTGGAAACAATACATCCCCCAAGCTGAAGAGTCATTCGAGCTGATATTAGCAGATGAAAAAGTGAGTTCAAATAATATTTTATAATTAATAATTTTAATATTTGTATTTTAATACCAAATCTGACTTTTTCATATTTTTGGGTTTTAGGGTGACAAAATTCATGCTACATGCAAAAAATCCTTCATTGCGAAGCTTGAGAAGCACCTTCCTGTTGGATCCTGGAAATTTATCGAGAATTTCTCATTAGCTCCAACCTCTGGACAATACAGGACTACAAATCATGTGTACAAAATGAGTTTCACGTCCTCGACCGCTATTACACGGTCTTTGAAAAAATCAGATGATTTATTTTTATCATTGACCAGTTTTGATCAGATTCTACAGCCTACTCTCAATCGTCATTTTTTTATTGGTAACTTATATGCGTCTCTCTTGCTATTTATATTTCTTCTTTAACATATACTAACTCAAAATCTATATAATCTGTAACGAGATCTATTATTATTTTGTAGATGTTATTGGTCAAGTCGTCGATATGGGCGAAATTCAAACTGTTCAGGTTGCTAGCAAAGACAGGAAAAAAGTTGAGTTCCAACTTCGCGATTCTCAGTAAGTTTATAAGTTAATTTTGTACCTAAGATAAGGGAGTCGAATATTGTAGGGTATCGTGTTTTAAATTTTTCTGATTGTTGTACAGCGATGAGAGGTTGCCCTGTTGTTTGTGGAATAGATTTGCTGAACAAATACGGACTGCGTGTGATGACGGTAATGGTGAGATGGTTATTTGCGTACTAAGGTTTGCAAAAGTCAACTTCTACAAAGGTATGAGGGTCTTAATTCTTCATGTATATTTAGGTAAAAAATGAATAATGTCTATAAAAAGAGTAGTTAAATATCTATTATATTTTTGCAGGAGAACTTCAGATCACGAATGCATTTGAATCCTCGAAATTGCTGATTAATGAGAAGCTTCCTGAAGTTGATGAGTTTAAGAAGAAGTTAGTAACATTTAACTTAAGTTAATAATTGCTTTATTTAGTTACTAATTAGTAACTAATTTGATATAAAATCTCTATCAGCTTACTAGAAGATGGACATGCTCTGACTATCCTTGATCCTACGGAAGTGGTCTTCATACCTAGGAACAACGATATTGATTGGCATTTGCTTCCCACTAGAACCTTTTAGGATGTGAGGTCCGCACTTGACGTAAGTTTTCTGGTCAATTCAGCCTAAAGATTCAAATTAATGTGATACCTATATTATATGCAAAGCCTGATATCTTCTTAAAAATATGTAGATTGAGAAATGCAAAGTCGTGTGTACCATATATGCTAATGATACCGACTATTCTTGGTATTATTTTGGATGTGGCAAATGCCAGAAAAAACTCGAACAAGCGAACAATGCATTATCCAATTCCAAAAAGACCTATGCAAAACCAACTTTCTACTGTTCTGCCTGTGAGAAAACAGTAGAACACATCGAGCCAAGGTATATAACAACAATATACAGATTCTGATGTTTGATAAAACGTATGGTTATAATTCTTCTTTCTCAATTTAGCAAACAAGGTATTTTATATAATATTACTTCGTCTTATATTATTGCTGTTATTACATTCGAGAGTCTAACCATTTGTTATGTTCACTTACATGTTCAAAGGTTTAAGCTGCATCTTTTGGTGTCAGACCACAATGAAACTTCGAAAGTAATGTTGCTGGATACTGTTGCACAAGCAATTGTAGGAGTATCTGCGTCTCAGCTTCTTAATGGTTCGTTTGATGAGGTAGCATTCACACTTCTTATTTTGCTTCGATATTTTCTGAATAAAATTGTCCGATTATATTATTGAGTCACGATTTTAATTTTATCCAAGCAGATTGAAGATCCTACTGATTTGCCAGAAGCTATCTCTGCTTTGGTTGGAAAAACTTATCAGTTTGAGGTTTGTATTGAGAAGGAAAACGTGTTCTATGGAGCAGAGATATACAAGTGTTCAAGGGTTAACCTAGGTGAAAACCTAATTAAGAAAGAAACTGTACTCGATCCAGGCAGCCAAATCACTAATGTTTCATCGTTTCTCTCTGGTGAAGAGGTAAGAAATAAATTAGTGGTTTTTTTTTTATAATATAAGTTGTTCAAATTTTTAAATTTAAAATTATAAATATGTTTTTTTTTTGTTATTGCATGTTTCTTTTATTGATTCAACAGGCCAAGACTCTAAGGATTTAATGAATATACCCTCTACAAAGCGCTCCTCGGATTCTGTGGAGGAGTTGGAGGACTTAACATCTACTTCGAAGAAGGTCTGCACAAAGTCAATCAAAATGGAACAACTCACGGATATTGAAAATGTCAAGTTTCCAGAAAAAAGAGAAGAATGAATGATGGACCATATTTATTCATGTTTAAGTTATTTTTTTTCTTTGATTTACGAGTTTAATACTGGTGTGTTGCTTTCAAATTTTTCTATTATTATACTTTATTTGACAATGGAGGATTACAAGTTTTTTTAGGGCACAAATTTAAGGCACGCATTTTTATTACTTTAGCATTTTCTAAATATAAAATAATATTTTCACCAGGCTGAGCAAAAAATAAATATTTGCTCAATTAATACAAATCTATCACATCGACATAAAATGCTTAGGGAATGTAAATATCTTATAAATATTGTGCGGTTTTTCTTCACAGAACTTTCCAAGTCTTTAAAGAGTTGTCAAATAGGTTGTCATATATTTATTAGTAAAAAATTAAAAGCACTGAAGAGTTACGACTTTAAACCGTAACTTGGTAAATGTCAAATCTATTTGACAGTTATCCGTGAAAAATTAAATCGAACCTGTTCAATTAATGAGAGGTATTGAACACAACCCTAGCCCTTCTATAAATTGTTGAAAACCCTTTTTTTTTTACGGCCGAAAAACTTCAGTAACTTCTTTGAAAAAAATCATCAACCCTTTCTTTTTCTAGTCTTTCAAATTTTTTTTAAAAAATGGCCAATGTTCTTGCTAATCACCCTCCTGCCCGGGAATTTGCCAGTTTTACTAATATTAAAACTGGGATTGACGATGCAGTTCTCGATGTCGGTAAGTTTTTCTATACAACCAATGTTTTTATACGTTTGGTGCATGTCATATTTTTTGGGAAATTCCGAAATCTTTTGATGTTTTGTTTTACAAAAATTTAGACCTCATCGGATATCTTCAATTTGTTGGGGCGTTGAAGAAGTTACTGTTCCGCCACAAGGAAGTGGTTTCAGAAAATTTGATTTTTTATTACAAGACATCAAGTAAGTTTGATTTTTTTATCTCAAAGATTTTGGTGGGATAGTTTATTCGAAAATTTTGTATTTTCACATGTTTTTAATATTATATATAGGGGTGAAGAACTTGAATGCTGTGTTTATGGACCAATGGCACGTGAGTTCGCAACAAAAGCTATCCCATATAATGGGCCTGGGAATGTATGTGTATTGACTGGCTGAAATGTCTTCAATTTGAATGGTAGTTTTAAAATAATTTTTTATTTTGTTTTTCGACTAAAGGCAAATAAAAGAAAAAATAACGGTCCAAAATTCTATTTATCATGTTCTATAAGGCACCTGGCAAGTTAAGAATGTAGGAGATGCTTCTACGTTTGCATTTAATCCGGATTTGCCAGAAGTTGATCAGTACAGAGACATAATGTAGGTGTTATTATAATAGTGTATATCGATGTTAGGACTATTATTTAAAAGGTTTAAACATTCAGACATCTCATTTGCAGGCTGGTCCATGATACACTTTATGGCGGATATTTTTCAACAGACGATGACGATGAACCTCCAGCAGATTCCTAAGTTTTGGTGGTGTGGCTCATTATTGTCACTGATTTGGACCGGCTCTACCCTTTTTTGTGTTTTTTAAGTACTTTTCTCCACTGTTCCAAAAAATAAATATTTAATTTAAATTCTGCTTATTTATATATTTCTTGCCTATATAGCCGTGGGTTATATTTGTATAGTCCTTTGTTTTGTTTTCGTATTTAAAAAATATGCATTTCCAATACTCACTTCTGAAACGGAACAAAATTTATGGATATGAGACTAGGCCCGTTCCAAAGTTACAATGAGCCCTGAGTGTAAACAATTTAAAACAAAGATTTTATAAGTTATAGCATGTCTGATTAATTAATATGTACAAACAACCAACTTAGGATAATCATATCAATTCGTAATATCAAAAGAAATATGGCTAGGCAAATTATATCAGACATCATTTAAAAGATGGAAGGTAATATATTTGATAACCTCATTTGTTGATAGAGATCTTAAACTTTTTAGTTATCAAAATCTTTCACAAAATCTACTAAATCTTCCTATTATTTTCACAAATACGACACCCAAAATATAGGAAAAATTTAATGGGATTTTTTTGATGCTCTTCATAGCAAAAACGAACTCATGTTCGTCTTCTTCAGAGTTATTAAAATGCAATCGGAAGACAAACATGGTCTAAAATGAGAAATCCCATTGAAAAAGAAAACATTTCTATTTCATCCGCCACTGACCGCTCCCATGTTCTACTTACTTCTATTTTTCATAGAATTTTTAAAGACCTTACCCAAAGAACTGGTGGTAGCACTGCTAAACCACTATTTCGAAGCAGAGTTGAAGCATCAAAAGCATCTACAAACAAAAGGAAGACACAGTTTCGTAAGGGTTTATTTAATAAATAGAATATTTTCTGAATTTATCCTTATCATTGAATCATATAAGTGTGCAGATATCAATTGTTTAAATACTTATCTAGAGCATAATATGATTATATTTTTTCCATTAAAACATTGGTCATATATATTCAGGGGCCGACAAAGAGAATTGCTCTGAACCTCGAGCTGCTAATAAGAAACGTCTGACTTCTGGGAAGTCATGTAATTTGACCAAGTGTAACTACTTAATCCCACATTCTTTTACCCATCTTTTAGATTTTTTTAATATTTATATTGTTTTTCTTTGTAGCCAATCAAAGCATTTTATCCGGATTAACAACTAACCAAATAAGAAATTCTAGAGAAGTAAGAAGGAAAGCTAATGTGGTTCTTAAAGATATTACAAACCCCCCGACAAGTTCATCAAGAATTATGACCGATTTTATATCTACCAGTGATGTAGACACCAATCAAGATCCACTCGAGCTGCAATCAGATGAAGAATGTTTTACTGAGTTTGTTTATCATGATTCTGAAGGTATTCTTAGTTTTTTTAATTACAAACCCGAGAATATTTTATTGTGAATATCTTATATTATTTCCAGAGGAACAAGAATATGACGTTAGCAGCCAAGAAAATTCTGAATCCGAACAAGATGAAACAAGTACTCCACAAAGTAAGTTCACAGGAACAAATACTTCAGAAAGCAAGTTGACAGAATCAAAAGAGCAAAACGCGAGAATTCTATCAATGGTCGAGATGTTTAAAAAGTCATTTTCTGACCTAAAAGCTCCAAAAGCCAAAAAAGTTTCTAAGA